>OY754332.1:124693057-125293057 GCA_963573305.1 Pyrrhosoma nymphula
ATCGAGCATAGTTATAAAATAATTTTAATGAATCAATACTGCATCATAACCAAATACTATATAAAGTTTAAAAATAATTCAATTTAAATGCACAAAAGAGAAGTATATTGTTTGAAACACCACACGGTTTCAGCGAAAACAGTATAAACCCTCTTACAAAATGAGTCATATCCCTTCGGAGGAAAATACTTATCGTATAAAGATTGAATTTACGGTAGACACGCATAACTATTTCCACCATTGAATTTCCAAAAGAGGTTGTCTAAAATCTCGTACCACTCACACAAAATCCTAAAATTCTGTGATATTTATGTAAAATATTTCAGTTATGCGCGGCCGCTAGAGGATGGAGTCGCAATATGAAATAGTAACAATGAAATCACCGCACTTTGCTTACGTCTGTGAATATTCAGGATTCCACGGGGAAAAGAATTCAGGATTCCACGGGATTTCTGTTGAATACGGGGTTTAAATTAATTTAAAATGTTGGCGAGGAGTGAACCCAAAAAATAAGTCCCCGTTAGCATCAAAAGTCGCTAAGCAAGGGAAATAGTGGAAACCCGCCATACTAGGGGCGAGAGGAGTGAGTGGCGGGAATTCAACAAATGTCTATGAGATCCGCAAGGAATGAGAGACAATATTGATTTCGGCCCGATTGTTCGCAACACAAGGAAAGAGGTCGAGCCTTCGCAAAACATTCCATCCGCTCATTTAATAGCTCCTCACTCACTCACGAAACAATCATTGAGACGGTTTTACGAAGCTCGCTCGCGCAAAACCTCCCACAAACCCAAATTAGAAAAAAAAAAAAAAGCGGAAGGCAAGTCTAAGTAGTGGCGCTTAAAGGAGGAATGACAAGTAGCATTTCCAGTCTCATGCCCTCCGGCTAAAGGGCTGCTTTGTCTCCGATGTGATTTATGGAATTGCAGGCTCTTGGTTCTATATTACGGTAACGCCGTGCTTCAAGGGGAAAACTCACGGGCAGATGTAAAGGGGTAATTAAAGGGAAGAAGGCACAAGGGGGAGCCTCCTCCCCCTTCTGTCGGGAATGTCTCCGTCTTTCACAGGGAATCTGGCGTTTCCTCACTGACTTTTGCGTATATTGTTGCCCACTACCACCAAAGACAAAGCGCACCGCAGCTAGGTGGATTAATTAATTAACGTGGCTGTCAGTAGCATTGATTAAATGGAGTTGAAGGGGATGTGGGACTCCTTTGCCTTGGATCGTGTGCTTTTGTTAGACTATAGCAATTCTTAGCCGCTCCGAAGCTGTTGGCCTGGAGCTATTTTTGTCAATTACTTTGTGAGTAAACTCTTGAAAAACCTTTTCCGTGTTTCAATATTAGCACAAGTATATTTTATCCAAATTATTTCCTTTTCAGGTAGAAAGTTACTGCTGATTGCATCGCTAATTTATGCAAAATTAGTCTTTGCTGGGTTATGAATCATACCAAATTCAAATAAACACTTCTTAATTATACAACTTTTTACATTCATACAAATGATGCTTTCATCCCAGTTTTGGCCTGATGCTTGCCAAAGGACGCGAGAGAAACTGGTAAAGTTCTTCCAAGACTGTCTAGCATACGGTATATGATACCATGACATGGTATAGTGAATATATATGAACTTGAAATTCAGTATCAGCATACCAGTTTTCAGTGTCGGTCTGTTTTATGCAAAAACTTAATGATTTCAGCAAATATAATGCAGGAGAGTTCCTGGAATAAAACCGGAACGTCTCACAGTGGTCCGGATCGCGAAAAAGAGGGACAAAAATCAGATTTTTGTCAGATTACTTTGAAAATTGTCATATATATGTTTTAACACGCGTTTAGTTCATTTCTGCTGTTATTTTCAACAAAAAATAATTATTTTAGAAGATATTGAGAATTTTAATGCTAAATTAACCGATAATGAGGAGACTGCATAGAAAACGCCTGTTATTATTAAATATGCAAATATACAAAAAGTATTTGCATAATATGACTTCAAGACTTTTAAATTAGTAAATAATTTAAAAAAATAGGTAAATGTAAGGCAGTTAGGGGAATTGATTCTAACGTTGAAGTGATTGCGATTATCAGCTAACAGAGGCAGTGCCGCTGAAACTAAAAAATAAGTAATTATTAAATAAATATTAAAACTGTTTTAAGTGCAAATTAACTCATTTATGTTAATAAAAACATACTTAGTATCTTATTAACTTTACAATTTATATAATTCCAAATCAGATTCTCCTGAATTCCACTCCTCTTCCTCGCATTCACTCGCTGAGTCAGGATATTCTTGCAAGAGCTCACGGACCTCTTTAGGCAGATCTTTTAGGCCACGGTATTTATTTAATTCAGCAACTAATGTACCTACTGACTAATGGATCAGAGGTCCGGAAAACGTCCTCAGTCGTGTGGAATCTTGAAATTTTTCTTGCGTGATGCTCTCAATAAGTTCTTATATCTTTATTCCGCGATTCCTGAGCCTCCTCCGAAAGCTCTCGAATTGGAAGAAGAGCTGACTCAATCACATCTGCACCATGCAGCAGAATTTTATGTACTGTGGGTGGCATGTAGAACCACTCATAATATTTAACATAGCATTTTGCCGTGTCCATAAAATATTCTTTAAATTTTGGGGGATCAATTAGAAGGCCGCATGACGAAGCTCTCAAAATATTGGACAATTTAATGATAAGTTCTTCTTCTACCCCTGAAAATCAATTTTATATTTTATTTCATGTAAAAAGCGTTGAAGTAAAAGAAGATTTTTGTAAAATAAATGGATCCTTACCAGTAATTTCAGCTGATAGGCGGGCATTTTTGAAGTAGCGCCTAGCTGTGTTGCTATCATTCGATGTGCCATATTTTGGCTTTGGTAGATCAACTTATAGACCCAGTCTACTTTTAAATTTCTCCTGAAGTACCTTCTTTCTTTTCCCTCTTTTACTTATACAATATTCGTTTTGCCCGTGTAGGGGGGGGGGGGACATCGTATTAACTAGAGACGCTTCTGCGCGCCATGTCCTCTCTCTTTTAGATTCATGGCTATAGCAGAAGACAGTTCTCCAGGGAAAGTATTTTCTCTAAGGAATTTAGTTTTCCTTCTTTTTGATCGGATAGTGACATCCGAAAACTGTTTGTTTGGCCTACCCTTTCTTTTATTAGATGTTCTTGATAAAAAAGGCTCATTATTTAGACAATTGCCCAAGGGATGTCATATCACAATTAAAACACAGGGAAAATACGAACCTGAGGTGCTTGGAAGGTTACGATACACAATATCAGGGAAATCAACGATTTGATCCAACCAAGTCGCATACCTCTATACTAAAAAAGAGTTCGTTCGAGAGCAAGCTCGCCATCTTTTCTCATAACCAACAAAAAAATTTACTTTTAAAAAATTTTTGAGCTAATTTTTTTGCGTGCTCCGTGTAAAATGTAGGCAATCCTCAAGAAGTCCCGTCAAATTACTTTTCCGGTCGTCCATTGACTCCTTTTTTCTCCTGCATTTTACCTTGAAGTTGCATCCGCGGAAATGTTAACGACATAGATGTGAGTTAAAAATTAGAATCTTTGGTTCGTTAAATACTGAACAATATTCTTTATTCTTGAAAGTTATGAGTTTAAAAGGAAGCAAAAACAATGTCAAATTTAGTGTGGTACCCCTTACCAGATCAACTTCAAACACGGAAATAAAAGAGAAATAGCATACTTGTTTTATAATCCTTATCGCTGTGGTAGTCAGGAACAAAAAAATCATTGAATCACAACACTATTCCGAATTATCACAACACTAACACTTACTTCAGAAATCACGAAAACTATTCCCAACCGAGTACCAAACGACTAAGAACTGGCATGTGTACACATCGATGGAAAAGGACCAACTGAAGAGCACCGAAATGTTTCGACTGAAGAATGGAGGAGGCTAAAAAGAGAAGTTACCACCACCCCCAAGAACCTGGGTCTACCCCCGAGGATAACCAGGAGGGCATTTGGTGGACCGCATAAAGAGAAATATGCAATGCCTGAATTTTTTGCGAAAATGCCTACCAGCGGCAGCCCTCCAATAAAACCCATCTGGAAAGATGCACCTGGAGGGTAAATACCACATCTGTTAACTGCAATTACACTTGCAGGTCAAAGAAACTGCCTTTAGGCAATAAACACAAGTTGGGTGGTGCGCTAAGTAGGGATAGTAAAATATCCCGACTAAGGACCTTACCCACTACCCTTGGGTCCGGCACGTGTGCGGGTAACGGGTCTCCTGTCACTTAGGCTTTGAGGAAAGGGACAGCCAGAGGTGGCTTTTCCCAGCAGCAGTACATACAACCAGTCTTATATACTTCCAACGATTAACAAAATTCGATGGGAATCGAACTGAGAAGCGATCGAAGAAAATATTTTCCTCCTCTTCCAGCGTCACAATATCGCTTAGTATCGCAGTCTGAAATTCATTCTCTCGCTCTTTCTAGAGTAAATTCGGCCAAGAACAGAATATAATAGATAAAAACAGTAAACTTCTTCATTTTTAAAATCCTAATCAATAAAACATTGGAAAAGACGTATTTTACAATGTGTCTCCACTGTGACGAGGCTCGCGTGTCTAGTCCCGACGTTCACGTCCGCGGCAGAGAGTCATATAAGTCGTTGTCATTCACTTATTTGCAAATATTTGCAGCTAAATCCTTTACTAATATCTTTATAATATAACTTACTCTTGCCACTATAAGAATCTCCGTGTCACTCGGTGTCACTCTTTTTATAATCCAACGTTTATGCGAAATTTGCGAGAAAAAATGATTTTTCTTGAAGCACTCCTTCAGCGATCATCACAACGACTACAAGATTGAAACCTAGTTTTTCTCATGGTAAAGTGTCCATATAATTATAGTCCACACTCATTTTACCAATTTTTAATACGAAATAGAGCAAATAAATTGTTAAAAATGTGTATTTTTTCGAAAAAATGAAAATAGCGCGGTTTAGCTAAAATTAGCTCTACTTTGAAGCAATTTACTAAACTTAACAAAACCATTTATGCAAAACTAAGTGTGCGGTATGATTCCCCGGACATTTTGCTATAAGAACTGCATATTTAAAGTGAGTTTCAAGAAAGTCGAAAAAATGACTTTTGTCCGCCTTTTTACGGATCCGGACCACTGTGCGTCTGTCCATGGATAAATTCGCAACAAAAGCTATTCCTGAACAGATTCACCATTTTCAATCTCCAATAGCGCTAAATAGTAGTATTTTTTGTTTAACGAGCTTCGACGGCTAAGGTCATTTCGCACATACTGTCAGCCACGTGCAGACAGGGGCAACAGCACTCGGACGAATTGGAGGATCACCCCTCCAAACTTGAGCCGAGCTCAGCGATACTTAACTTCGGTGACTGATCGGGAACCGGTGTTTACATAATAGCGCTAAATTTGTACGGAATATCATATAATATATGATTTAATGAATATGATATGAATATTTTCTTATTCATGTAATTTCTTTCATCATGCCACCACTTGCCTGTTTTTGTAATTACGCCACCTCATACTAGTCTCCCCCTATGTTCAATCATCAAAAGCGCTTCTCACAACGCTTAGTCTAAGTTAAGGATTTTCCTTGGCAATGATATGACATTTTCCAACGTGCAGTCGCAGTTGATTCATAGCATCATCAGAATGGAATGCCATCTCAAAATATCCATTAAACCTCAGCATGAATACACAGAGTATAGAAAGAATGTATTTAAATTCACCGATCACCAAATAGTAAAAAAACTTAGAAAATAAGGATGCAGAGATAGAGATATGCTTCCATGTATGTCAGTCAAATTTTCTAACAATTGGAAGACATGATGACTCCTTAATTCATAGAGTATTAAGTTTCATCATATGTACTCGAGAGCAATCCGAATTTATGTAAAACATTAACGTTGCAATTAAATGGGAGTCAAAGCGATCACAAATACAAGGTTTCATTCATTTACGAGGTATGTATCTAAGGCCGACCTAAATAAAATGTACCATACGAGCATTAAAATGAAATAAGGACATAAAAAGATGAAAGTTTCTCATATACCAACCCGTAAGATCCATTGATGCTACCAGGAATCCTTCACTCCCGTAAGGACCTTTGTATACGTTTCGTCTGTCACGCTCTCTCTAAATACGGTGGCGACATAACGAGAAAGGAAGTATGAAACCATAAATGCAAGCATTCTCAATTAATTTTATCAGCCAGAATCGATTCAATCAGCCATAATCAAGCATTGACTCTCTGGTCCATTTTGGACAAGATTGGCGTGTGCAGTTGTTTTGGTTGATTGCAGATGCATTAATCAATTTTTAATCTGCTTTTTTAGTTAATAGTCCAGATATTTGAAAATATTACGACACGTTGGGTAATGACTCTGGAAAAAGCGTGAGTTAATCCGTTAAATAAAGAAGACAAAATATCCAAAATTACCTTATGACTTCCGGCCAATTTCTATCCTTTGCGCCATGTCAAAAGTCCTAGAGAGGATTTTTTTCAGACAAGTCACAGAGTATTTAATATCCTATGACAAACTTGACTCTCTACAATAAGGTTTTCGGCATGGTTTCAGTACGCAGACTGCACTACTAAAAGTTACCGATGACATTCGACTTGGAACGGACAAACGTGTGGTTACAGTTTTAGTCCTCTTAAACTTCAGTAAAGCATACGATCGAGTGGACCATAAGCTTCGCATCCGTAAAATGATGAAACTTGGCTTCTCATGTTTTGTGTTTAACTGGTTTTGTTCTTATCTGGGAAATAGAACGCAAGCAGTCTTGGGATCTTATCTGCTTACTGATCTGCTTGGGCTCCTGAATCTAGTGGAGTTCCCCAGGGATCTGTTTTAGGCCCTCTACTGTTTTTTACATTTGTAAGTGACATATCGAGCGCGATATAAAATAGCAAGTAAACGATATATGCAAATGACATTGAAATTTACAATCACTTTGAAATGATAAAATGATAGTTTGATAGATGAAATTGATAAATTATAGAAATAAATATAGAATATATAAAATATTAGTATCGCATACGTAATTAAAAAATTGATAAAATGCCGATAGTATCATTTCATTGCACCAAGATGTCAGGGAAATTACTCAATGAGTGGACGACAATGCCCTTATTCTTAAATACCCAAAGACAAAAGCCATCACCATCGGAAACTCAAAGATCCTCAACAAAATCGATAACATTCTCCTTCCTCGAGTCGCAGTCGGTGATTATAAAATACCATATAGTAACTCATTTCGCACTCTTGGACTAGCCCTCACGAGGAATCTGTCTTGGAACCAACATGTAATAGATATATGTAATAATGTTAATATATCTCTCCATCAGTTAAAACTTCATAAGCAATTACTCCGTTTCCCCGCGTAAAAACGCGTCTCCACACTAACATTACCTTCCTTTAATTATTGAAGACTTGTTTTTAATGACATGCCTCAAGAGTTGGATAAAAACTGCAAAGGTAGCTAAATTCTTGAGTAAGATTATAATTTAATCTAAGAAAGGACGCTTATATATCACAGTATATAACTAGCCTAGGCTGGCTAAATTTGCAACCACATAAAATATTTATTAGGGACCCTTCTCTTTAATATTTAAGGAGGAAATCCGTAATTATCTCACAGAAATGTTTAAGGTCAGATCAGGAACTACCCAGAAGACATCTCGTACAAACTACTGTTCTTTACATTATCCAATTCCTAGAACTACTATTATCAAAAGTCATTCTTAATTACTGCCTCCAAAGTTTGGAATTCTCTGCCTGATAACTTAAAGTATAAGAGTTCCATTTATACAGTTAACAATATGTTATTCATGAGTACTCAATGCAGAGCAAAATATAACTTAATGCACATACATTACATTAAATTAAAGCCTACAAATTGTAATATTGTTTCCTTATCTATCCGCTTTTTTGTTTTGTATCTAATCATTGTATCTATGTCTTTGTTGTTAATGTATTGCATTTTTTTGCGTCCATAAAAATCGCATATTGTTTTCCTATCATATTATATCCTATCCATATATTATTTCCTATCATTTTCATATCATATTGTATTCCTATTTCTTCCATAGGCCAATTTAAATTTTTATTTTTTGTAGTACTTTTTGCTGTCAAGCTTTGTTGAACTGCGTAAATTATCCGCATATATGCTGTCAAATTTATGTTGTAATTTTTGCTGCGTCAAGTATTTCATTTTTTGTAATACAATTTACTAGAAACTATCAAATTTTATTCTTATTTCTTCGATGAGCCAATTTTAAATTTTATTTATTTATTGTTGCACTTTTTTCTGCCAAACTTTGCTGAACTGCGTAAATTTACTGCATAAATGCTGTCAAGTTTGTGTTGTAAGTATTGCTGAGCCAAGTATTTTATTTTTTGTAATAGAACTTGCTCCAAGGGAATATGGACTCCAGGGAAAGGGCTCCAAGGGATGACCAGAATATAATAAATATATATTCTTTTCTACTCTATTCTAAACAAATCGGTTGAGCAAATGAGCCTAGGCGTTTTACGTGCCAAAAGAGAATGCACTAAGAACGACTCTCACAACTGCACAGGAAAACTGATATGTACCGAAATTACGCCACCGAAATCCAGCTCAATTAACAAATTATCACAGACTATAATTTCTATAATTTCAATAAACATCTATTCTACATCCACAGAAGAGTATTACAAGAGATTTTATTCGTCATCGCAATTTTTTGAAAGAAAAAATAATTTAAATTTATTATTTTACTCACTCGAACCATATGGTGCCTCCTTTTGATCTCCGGCAGTTTGAAGATTTTACACCAGTAGAGGGTGTCTTCTTTGGCAGGAAGTAACACCTGTAAAGAGAAACCATCCGTGATTATAACTAGGAAATGAAGTAGCCATTTACTTTAATTTAAAGATACTATAGATCTGAAGCATAGTTTTTGCAACGTTTGTCCTCGGCGGGGTTTTACGATACAAAATTATGTATATACTTTCTCTCACTACAAAAAAATAACCACATAAAAACAAAGTTTTTATTATACTCCCTTTATTTTCATATGCATTACGTCAAGTTTCAATGTCTCATATTCTCAGGGCATTTTATTATATTTTTTCATTATTTTTTGGTATCTTTGCCATTAAATATTGCATTATCACATTGCTAATAAATTTAATTTGTGAAAGGAAATCATTCTATCATCACTGATATGTCAAATTATTCAGACATTCGACAACCATTAGGAACATTAGTAATTCGATATGACATTTATATTCATTGCTGAACATTCAATAGCCATAATCACAGTTGTTGGCTCACCACGGTCCATCTCCCGCAACGTCCAAGGGCTAAGTGATCCCGCAGCGTCCAAGGGCTTTGATCGCCGTCATTAAAGAATAATTAGCGAGTAAAATATTGCAAAAAAGTTTAGAGGGTAATGGGATGTTGAAAACAAAATTTCTAAAGATTTAAGTGAAAACAGCTATGAAAAACAGAAAAACATTTTCCCCAGCAAGGAATCGAACACCACACCTTCTGCTTCACAGTCCACCACATTACCCCTGGGCTACCGCTTTCTTGCAAAGATAGGCAGATAACGGGCCTTAAATTCTCTTTAATTTTCATACAAATAAATTTTAACATAATTAAGTCATTTTTTATTTATGTGTGTGTGGGGGGGGGGGTTTGTTAAAATTAATCGTTGGTCACAAGGAGTCCACGGACCAAATTTCAGATCGATTGGATGAGGGTAAATGGGTTTGTACGTACACATATCTACAGACAGTGTGAGTAAACATAAAGGGAGTAAAACTCCAATGATTATCTTCAGAAAGTCTTATAGTTAACGATCACGTACAACAAGACTCCATGGAGATCTTTCCAAGGCATCCCAAACCGTAAATATATCCTTTATCATAATCATTTTATAGTTGACGAATTTTTTCATAAGCACAACAACGGCATCTATGTCGGGGACTGGAATTCCCAGCACGTCGCTAGGAAATTTTTCAGAGGTAATCGCAATGGCCGCCTTCTGTTTTCCTTTCTTCAGGACGACCCTATCACTGTTATCTCTTCCTCAGAGCTGACTTTCCGCCTTAGCGAAGTAGTGGAAGACATGGTAGGTATAGTTGGTTACTGCCTAGGCAACGACCTGCAGAAAGAGTTGGAGAAATTTTGTAACTCAGGGGAGAAGTTCAACAGCCGCCACTAGAACACCGACCCCCCTGCTCTATCACATCTCACAGCTGAACAAATTCGAGAATTACTTGAGCAAGGCTCAACTTTGGAACTCAATTTTCCGTACCACACGCAAGCAGTGGAAAGATTTGTGAAAGAGGTAACCCAAGCTTCATTGACATCCGCAACAGACGAGGAGAGACAATTAGAAATGCTGAAAAGACTAGAAAGCAGAACCAAAATGCCGACCTTCGAAACCAAGTCTCAGTTCATGCTGTGATGGGGTGAGTACCTAAGTTATAAATTTATCTGCATGACTTCAAAAATAAATCGATAATGACCTTTAGTTTTCAATTAAAATTATTTTTAAAGACGAATACTTACACACAGATAAACCGATTGGTCTACAAAATCACCACTTGCTTATTTTTCAGATAGTATCTAATCTGATAAAATAAATGCGTTCCTCAATTTTATTTTAGTGGATGGGTGAGCGTGGGAGCTTATAGTACAGGTATCTCGACGTGGTGATCTCTGGTAACTCGTTTTGCATTCTTTCTCCATGTGGAAAAAAAATTGTAAAAGTAGGCTAAATCCTGCACAATCACAGAATTTTTCTCTACTCCCTGAATGATGACGGGATATTATATTAATTTCAAATAATTCTTCCGCAATTGCTCTTCCGTGGAAATAGTTTAATTATCTAATATTAGTTCGACCAACGACGGTAGACGCATGCAGGATGAGTTTTGCTGCGTTCGCGGCGAGCGGGCAGCAGACGCGAGCGGGCAGGAGACGCGAGCCGGCAGGAGGCGCGAGCGAACTGCTGACCGTTGCGCTGCGACGCGTCGCGACGCTGCGTGGGCGTTGCATATGCATTTTGGGGCACTGCATGCAAGTGGGCGTTGCATGTTGAGGGCTTAACGGCTGCAGGTACGTCCAAATGGACGAAAGTTTTCTGCTGAAAGGACGCAACTCGACAAAATCAATGGGGAACCGCTATAAAAACATGACTTTTTGCATTTTCACCCCACCTCTTCATAAATGGCCACGGCGCGAGGGTCTAGGGTTGACCTAGAGGTTCCAAATTTTTCTGGCCTTTGAGTCACTATGATATCTCTTTCCAGAGGACCAGGTTTCTCCGGGAAAAATCGATCTTTCCGATCCGCCCTACTGGTCATTCCCGCGCGTCATAGTGACTCCGAGAACTAATTTCTAAATGTCAAGCCGTGATAGTTTGAGGAAATACCACCCAATCACTATAAAATTAATCATGCATTAATTAATTAAAACCTATGTTGCCACATAATATGCATATAAAGTCAACATTAATGATAATAAAGAAGATATTTTTCCAATTACTACACGTTTCTTTACATTTCATTGAAGACGTCACTTACTTACGGAAATGTTACGAATATGAATATAGATGTATATTCACACTAACGAATGTGAAAAGGAGAAAACTGATGAATGTACCAATAAATGTAACATGAAAAAATGAAAATGTAATTAAAATGTAATAACTGACGTCAACGTTGCATGCACTTTCACTCAACGTCAACTGATAACGTTGCGCTTGGACGTTGATACAAAGTTGCGGCAACGTGAACGTTGCCATGTAAAATTGTGCACGTTGATGCAACGTTGTGATAACGTCATCTGCAACTAGGGAAGTAAATTATGCCATGTGTATGTTACTATAGGGTGATTACAAAATTGGCAATGTTCGAAATGTTGACCTGCTTAATCGGTTCTTGGTTCCAACCCGGTAAAAAAGAAAGGGGAAAAAATTTGGACTCGATCGGACAACGTTTAGGGGTCGCGCAACGGCTTCAAATTCCGGAAAATAGCGATTTTCCTGGTAAAAATTACATATTTGCCTGATTTCCAGGGGCATAGCTGTCGCTTGGGCGGGTGGTCCACACGGGAGATGCTTCCACAGTGTTCCAGCAGTGATTAAACACCAATTACGACCTCGCCCGATGTGGGGGTGCGGCAGAGGGAGGGATAATAGCGACTTTTCGATTTTCTTAGGAGTAGGTAGGGACGCTGTAACATTGGGCGCATGGGCCGGGACCACATTGTTTTCTAGCTGAGATGCATCCTGAAATTCGCGGCCCTACAGTTTAGATGATTAATAGCGAGGGTGTTCGGGGGCGGTGGACTTCGCGTACGGCTACGCACACCGAGGTTGCTACATTTTGGGAGCGAAACTCGTTTCCTTTCGTGCGGTTAAACCCGTAAGTGACTCCAGCATACCGATTTTCTCTCCGGCGTTATGAGCGAGAAGACGAGGCGAGCCCATTAGATTTGCAGGTTTGGGGCTCCATCCCACGTAGTGTGTGTCCAAAGCTCCCAACACTTCGCCAGTTCTTACAGTATTTCAAACACCTTATTGAAAATGAGAAGAAAACTGTTCGTGAAAGTGCCAGGCTGACTATTTGGAAATCTGAGGTGTTCTGGAAAAAAGCAGGAATTGCGATTGCAGAGGTAAGGAATACTACGGAGATTCTCGTACGCATTGAAAACAGCTTATGTCTTAAGAAAGGCAAATAACGTATGGGGAAAACGCTGGGAGACGCGGCGCAATAAGTTGATGGCTGACCAAGCCAATACTCTTGAGATTGGCCATATCAATGCCATGGACATGATGAAGCTAGAAGAGGATTGATTATTTTACAAGAACATGAGGGAAAACCGCTTCGGTTACATGAGCTGTGTTGACAAGGATACTGCTAAGCACGATGAAGGTATAGTAAATCGGTCCGAATCAGCTGGGACACAGAAAAGGAGGAGTGGAGATTCGCTCAGCTATTGGGAAAAGTGGAGGTGAAACGTATATACATCGCGAGTCCTGAAAATCGTTTACCGACGACGATTCCAAGGATAAGGGTTAGTAAATTAAAGCACATATTGTTATTTTGTAAAATTCCTCTTGAATGTTTAACTTAATAGGTCATACATAGAGTTTAAGCCTAACCCAAGGTTCTGTTAGGAAGCGAATAAGACTGCTTTTAGACAAAGAGAATCCTCGTTAGAAAGGACCCAGACAAGTCACCGGAACGCTGTCCATGCCATAAATGCCGCATCAATAGCAACTGCACATACTCTTTGGATTGATAAAAACGTTCTTGAAATTTTCGGTGCGCAAACATTGTAATGAGAAACGTCAAGGTACCTTTTATATGTCAATGAGTCATTAATTAAAGTATATTAATTTGAATTTCTTTCATTCATCTTTTTTCTGAAATTTTACTTAAATCTACGACACATCAGTGTCTTAACGCTGCCTGAGGAATATTCCCAACCCCGACGAAGTTCTTAAATTCTGCATCCAGGAAGTTCAAGTACCGTTACAACTTCGCGTAAAGTTCGCACTGCCGTTCTTATTTACGTCACCAGTTTATTGAATTTTCATTTCGTCTATTGTTTCCAGATTAAACAACCACGCGGGGATTATAAGAAGCTTCTGATTTGACCATCATGTTCCTCGGCGTTCCTGGGGATGCTGTCTATTCGTTCAAAAAGCCAAGTGCAATCCATAAATCTCGGTGGATGGCAAAGGCATTGTATTGGATTACGATTTGGATGCTCAGCAAACAATTTAATTTAACTGCTAAGCTCGAGAGCGCCTTCTTCCGTGTGTGCGTTTTCATTACATACTATGCGCGGCGCCGGTCTGGTGCCGAGCACTTTTTGCAGCGGAGGCGCCACGCAATGACCTTCAGTTCTTACAAGTTTTAGCTCAGAAGAAAAAAGTGGCAATCACTGGAAGATATTCTAATGAAATATTTGCAGCACATTTTTGGTACTTTTCTAAAGTTATTGTGGGGCTAGCTTTTTTGATCCAAATATTACATAAGATGAAAAACAAGATATGGGGAAAAAAGTAACGAGAGGGAAGGGCAGGAGAGCCCCCAGGCTAAGGCGCATCCTATCTCTAATGCAAAAGTGGCTTATGATTTTGTGAACAACAAACACTAGCACATTCTTCGATTTCCTTGTCATTGACAAATCATTTTTAATGCAGGATCCAGATTTGTGGATGAAGAATGAAAATTATCCCGCAGGACGGCTAATAGTTCTGAACATTAGAGTAGTAAATGGCACGGCTGAAAGAGGGGTTGCTTTGATAACGAAGTTCCTTACGGGTAATAACCTAACCCAAGATGAACAGCAAAGGCAATATTTTTTAGAAATTTTAACTGAGCATAGGAAAAGTTATGATGATAAAACTGCCGTAGAAAATTCCGAGTGACATATGGTTTGTGTGATCATTGTTAGCCAAAATAAAAATAAAATATTTTTCAATACGAGGATTTTTATTGCCGTTCCCATGCTCACAATGCACAGTGTCACTACCCACGCCAAAGAAGAGCCCTCTGCCGCACCCCCACATTGGGTGAAGACGTAATTAGTGTCATACTACTACTGGAACACTGTGGAAGCTTCTCCCGTGTGAAACACCCACTCAAGCGACAGTCATGCCCCTGGAAATTAGGCAAATATGTATTTTTTACCAGGAAAATCGCTATTTTCCAGAATTTGAAGCTGTTACGCGACCCCTAAACGTTTTCCGATCGAGCCCAAATTTTTCAACTTTCTTTTTTACCGGATTGGAACCAATAACCGACTAACCCGGTCAACATTTTTTCATTGCCAATTTTATAATCACCCTAATGTTACTACATAACACTTTACTCAGCTCTTTAATGATACGCGGAGAGGAAATACTAACATTCATGATGTGTGTGAGAGTACGATCTACTTGAAATAGGGGATGAATGGTTTTATGATAGTATGAAGATGTTTAAAATTTATAAGGAGGTTATCAACTATCTCCTGATGGTCGCAAGTAATACCGTAATCATTCCTAATTGAAATCTTTGTATGCAATAGTGAACCAATGAGATTGCCAAATTCTCCAATTTGTAACATAACCCTCCTTGGACAATGTTATGACAACTATAATTTATGTGAAGTTTGAAGAGCAATGCTGTTCACCAATTTAAAATGAACACTCTTCATAAGATTCTACCAGTAATATCAATCGTGACTTACATAATGCATGAAGCAGAGCTTGTTCAAATTGAATGTTTTTATTTTTGACATATACATACAAAAAAAAATTCAGTGGAAACTAAAAGTGATTAGGCTAGTACCTTTGGTGAAAATGTACATAACATATAGACAAACTAACGCTATAAACATAACATTTATCTCTGTACGTGAGTCTATGAAAGATGAAGATGTGCTAATTATATCATTCTTCCAACGCATTGACCCTACGCTGGAGAGAACTATGATCATTTTATCGAAATATATCCAGCTGACACGACAGCAGATTGTATCTAGGTAGCCACGAGCCAATATGAAACAATTTAGCAGATTCATAGAATACAACTTTACCTTGAGCCACCGGACCATAAGTTAAATAAGGCTTAGCAGCAGAGATTATTATTAACCTAGGTACATGCATATTAAAGAGTACCTGAATATTGTATTTTTAGGGCTTTCTGTGTCAGAGTAGCAAATGAATTTAAATAGTAAATATTCATTAAACTACTTTATTAATTGCCAATATTCAGACAATTGTATCCCAAATGAAATCATCAGCTCATACTTCAGGAGTTATTGACATAAAAACAACTTGTTGTACTCCACATTATTGCATCATCTCAATATTTGGAAGCATGATTGTGCCCACCAAGTTTATCTTTTGAGCCTATTTTGAAAGCATTGCATACATATAAACATTGATACATTTAACATAAGCATATATCCCCTAAATTTTAGTTTAGATTACATGATTACATTGACTAAGTTAATTAGTGAAGTATCTAGGAGTTACGTTAACCTCGACCCTATCGTGGGGAACACACATAAGAAATATTTGTGGCAGAGCTCTGAAGAAGCTAGGATTCGTCAAGCGTATTGTGGGAAGATTTTCGGATGAAAAAGTAAAAGAGAGATGCTATTTCGCACTCGTCCGGCCACACCTTAAATATGCAGCGAGCATATGGGATCCGGTGCAGAAAGACTTAATCCGGGAACTTAATAAAATACACAGAAAAGCGGTGCGATCCGTCAAAAACTGCTACGGGCGTACAGACAGCGTTACACATATGTTAAACGAACTAGGCTGGGAGCCGCTAGAGACTCAGAGGCTGCGCGCTAGGCTTAGATTACTTGAGCAATTAAGAATAGATTTCCTTAAGAGCGACACAGAGAACATCATATTAGAACCCCGCTATATTTCCAGGTCCGACAGAAGCGATAAATTTAGAGAGATATTTTACCGAACGGATAGGTATGGGAATTCGTTTTTCTCCCGAACAATAAGGGACTTCAATAAATGCTAGGCCTCTGAGACTGTGAATGAAACCACACACAACCTTCTCTAGAACTAGCAATGAATTCATTTTTACAGGCCATATGAATTATAAAAACTAGGGAACGTGAGCTCTACGGCCTCTTAAAGTTATAAGGTATAAACAAAATCTCCAATGGCCGTAATAAATTGGCACCACTCGTCAAAAATACGCCACAATTGCTGTGTTGGTTTGCGGGAAAAAAATTGGGGGGAAAAAATCCACGCCAGTGACCAACCACAACCTCTCGACCAGAAAAACCCCTGTGGTGGTTTACGGGAATGTTACTTCCTCGCCAGGGACAACCACAGACACACACAATCAACCCGAATAGGGAAACTTCGCTGGGCTTATGAGACCCTGCTAAGGATGCCTGGGTTACACACACACACACTCAACCCAATGAGGGATTCTTTGCCGGGTTAATGAGACCCAACTAAGAATGCCTGGGTTATGAACACAAACACACTCACAAGCACTCAAGAACTCACTCACTCAACGGGCCCAACTTCTGGGAGAATCTAGCTCAACAGAGCGTTGTCAAGAAACGGCACAAAAACAAGAAAAGACGAGGGTGTGCGTCGGATACGCGTATTTCGGCCACAAGGTGGCCCTCTTCAGCGAACTGAAGGGAGAAATCACTTGCAACGCAAGGTTGTAAGTGAATAGGAAGGAGGACAGCCTAGAATAAATAGGAAAATGAAGAAAAGGGAGAGAGGGATGGGGAACCAATGACGTTGGGTTGTGGGAGAGGGAAGAAAGGTATTGGTGGGGAAGGAGTGGGGGGGGAGTTGAAGTCCGTGACCGTTGAAGCGAGTACGGGGGGAAGGGGAGGGGTGGGGGAGGTGAGATGGGAAAGGAAACGAAGTCCGTGACAGTTGAGTAAGGGGGGGAGGAAGGGGGGGGGGGGGAAGTGAAGTCCGTGACCGTTGGTGGAGAGCGGTCAACGTTAAAATTTTTTTGAAAAATTATAATTTCAAAAAGAAGGAGCATCTACTGTAAAATAGAGAAAAGTAAGGAGTAAGAAATAGGTCCTTTATCGCTATTCACAATGTTTCTCCTGAATTTGTGTATGTATAGACTTTCATAAGCGTCAAGCAAATGATTAGGTGTTTGTTTGATGAGTTGAAGGTTGTTTTCTGAGGTTTCGTGTCCCGTGTTGAGTAAGTGTTGTGTGATACTGGATTTTTCGGGTCTGTTATATTTGAAATGGGCTATGTGTTCCTTGAATCTAGTTTTTATATTTCTGCGTGTTTGTCCCACGTAGGAAACATCACATGAGGAACAAGATATTTGATATATGCCGGACTTATTGGATGTGTCGATCTTGTCTTTCGTGTTTCCCAATAAGTGTTTTAGTTTGTTGTTACTACTAAATGAGATCTTTGTGTTCACTGTTTTGAATATCTTTTCAAGGCCTTTAGTTATTTGTGGGTGGTAAGGAAGTTTAATGAAGCGGACGGACTCGTCATTCGTGAGTGTGGTGGAATTCTTTAAGAGTCTTTTAAATTTGTGTTTCTTCACTATATTGCCAATCATAGACTCCTTAAAGCCGTTAAGTTTAGCAATCCGTTTGATATTATTTAATTCTTTTGAATAATTACTTTTTTCAAGTGGAATATTAACAAGCCTGTGGGCCAGAGCATGAAAAGAAGCGAGTTTATTGCTGTTATGTACAAAGGAATCACGGTGAATGTAGTTATTGGTGTGTGTAGGCTTGCGGTACACGTCATAAGAGAGTTTGTTACCATTTCTAGTCAGAAGCAGATCTAGAAAAGGGAGTTGGTTGTTATCTTCTATCTCGCGTGTGAACTTAATGGAAGGAAATAAACTGTTTAAATCACAAACAAACTGTTCAATTCCATATTTGTGAGTGTCGAAAATGGCAAATATGTCATCAACGTATCTTAAATAAACAGTTGGGAAGTAATTAAATTTTCTTTTGAAAGTATTTTCAAAATGAGTCATGAAAACATTGGCCAAAAATGGGGATAGGGAGTTACCCATAGCGGTGCCAAATTCTTGTTTATAGAATTTACCTTGGTTGACGAAGAAATTCTGGTTCATGACTAAGTTGGTAAGTCTTATGTATTTGTCTATCAAATTATCTTCAACATTTAAAGAAATCAACCAACTTTTGAGTGAATCAATGGCTATATCTACTGGCACACTTGGGAATAAATTTGATACATCAAAATAAACCATTACTTCTCCCTTAGTAAATGTATGGCCTTTTGTTTTGTCCACGAAGTCCAAGGTATTTTTAAGTGAGTGTGGGTTTTGAAAATTTAACTCAGAGAATTGTTTAACAAGCCATTTTGACAGGAAGTAAGTGGGAGAGTCGATTCCGGAAACAATGGGTCTCATGGGGCAACCATTTTTATGGATTTTAGGGAGGCAATATAATCTAGGTAACACAGGATTAGACACTGAAAGTTTGAATTTGGTCATCTTATCAATGAGAATCGGGCAATCATTAAGAACGTTTTTTACTTGGGTGACCATTTTGTTGAGAGGATTCTTTTTTATTTCAATATATGGTCCGGATGATAACAAGGTGGTTACTTTACTGAAATAATCCTCTTTGTCCATGATAACACATAGATTGCCTTTATCGGCTTTCATATAAAAGCAATTTTTGGACTTTAGAGAGCGTACGATACTGTTAATATTAGCCTTGTTGTGCAATTTTGGGTTGTTGGAAAGTTTAAGATTATTTCTTATCTGCTTTTCACAAGCTTTTCTAATAAAGTCTTTGGTTGCATTGTCAAATGGTTTGAGTGACCCTTCTATGTGGGCAATTAAATCCTCTATGGGGTTTGATTTTGGTTGGACACTAAAATTTAAACCATAGTTAAGCAATTTCAATTCTTGTGGAGTGAAGACCTCTTTAGATAAATTACAAACGTTAATGAAATCACTGTCAGCACAAATGGAAGTATCAGACTCACCAATAAGTTTAGACAATTTCCGGTTAATGCAGCGGGCCTTGTCTTCGCGTTTCTTCAGAACTACGTTTCCCCCCAATTTTTTTCCCGCAAACCAACACAGCAATTGTGGCGTATTTTTGACGAGTGGTGCCAATTTATTACGGCCATTGGAGATTTTTTTTATACCTAATATGAATTATATTGTTTTAGATATGATTGGCAATGGCATATATATGGATGGATAATTCATTCCTGTGATAGCGGCAAACTAATCATTTGGTCATTGGTCTCAAACAACACAGGAGATAATAAAATTGTGGTAGAGACTAAAAATTCAGATGAACATGTCCAAGTTTAACAAATTTACAGGTACTGCACTTATTCTCACTCGGCAATTTCTCGGTGTTGAGAATTTTTGACCAAAGGTCCACGTTATCTCTTGACATAATAAAAACCTTATAATAAATTGACAGAAAATTACATATATGAAGCTGCCTCGGTGGTCCGAAAAGCAAGAAAGGCTGGATGAAAGACAATTTTTTCGTTAGACTGCATATTTACACTGCGTAACATCTTCAATGTTAATATCTCTCATGTAAAATCATTTATGAAGGTCATGAAGAATCACTCAAAAAAAATTACGAGGAAAGAGATGAATGAATCAACAAATACTTAGTTTACATCGCTCTTATCACACTAACACTGACTAAGTTCATGTGGTACGGATTGTATGGAAGCAGTCACGCGATGCGGTAGTAGCTCTACTCTTCACACAAGAATTGGTCAGTTTAAACTCATTGTTTTTGGGCATGAAAATATTCCGAAGAAAACTTGTCTATTCAGAATGATGTTGCGTTGAGTTTAGTGGCTTCACTAGGTACTCCACATAAACTATTATCATAATCTGTATAATTGATTTGATCTTTTTTAAAAACTGAAATTGAGCACTTAAAGAAAAAAACTGTTACCTAGCAATTTCTTAGTGTAAAAGAAAAAATAGGAGCTATAAGTTTAACTCTTCCCTCCCACTTATGCTTGCATTCCGCTCAGGGCTGCCAAACAAGCGATAGCTGCCACTTACATTCATCTTATGTAATTTCCCATGGGGATCATTATAAATACTTGGGTTTGATTTTAGACGAAAAATACAACTACACATTACATATGTATATTTTAATTATTTGTGTGGAAAATTTCGATGCACTCTCTTTCAATTATCACTCTTGAAATATGCGTTGCCATCTGAGGCGAATAAGTTGCTTTACCAAGGTTTAGCCGAAGCTATCAAATATGTTTAACTCTTTAAGATGGTATGAATCATAATTTTAAAATTATTTAACATATCTCAGGTAAAAATCGGAAACTCCCTAGCCCACTCCCCTGAAACTCCCTTGCCCACTCCACTGACTCTTTGCTGCCCTCTCAAAATATATAATGATAATTTTCATTTAAATACTATGAATGTACTATTACGCGATGGCTTTCCTGAACATGTTAAATTAGTCTACTTTGTATCTACATAACGACCGTGTATCTATCTCGCATGATCAGCTACCCTACGATTCTACGCGCATATTCTAGCACCCGAAATTGAAAAGCCTGCATCCAGAGCGTCTTATATACCTGGCCACTTTCGAGGGTTAAGTAACTTCGAGAACTAATTTCTAAATGGCAATTCCGTGATAGTCTGAGGAAATACCATTGCATCACGATAAAAGTACTTCATCTACATCTACATCTACATATTACCCCGCAAGCCGCCTCAATAGGCGTGTGGCGGGGGGTGTTAGGACACCAGTCGTTTAAAGATAAAAAGGAAACGCTCTAATGAAATTACGCCTAGCATTTATTATAGTCCCTTATTGTTCGGGGGAAAAACGAATTCCCATACCTATCCGTTCGGCAAAATATCTCTCTTAATTTATCGTTTCTGTCGGACCTGGAAATATAGTGGGGTTCTAATATGATGTTCTCCGTGTCGCTCTGAAAGATATCTATTCTCAATTGTTCAAGCAATCTAAGCCTAGCGCGTAGCCTCCGAGTCTCTAGCGGTTCCCAGCCTAATTCGTTTAACATCTGTGTAACGCTGTCAGTACGCCCGTAGCTGTTTTTGACGAATCACGCAGCTTTCCTTTGTATTTTATTAAGTTCCCGGACTAAGTCTTTCTGCACCGGATCCCATATGCTCGCTGCATATTCAAGGTGTGGCCGGACGAGTGCGAAATAGCACCTCTCATTTACTTTTTCATCCGAAAATCTTCCCACAATACGCTTGACGAATCCTAGCTTCTTCAGAGCTCTGCCACAAATATTTCTTATATGTGCTCCCCACGATAGGTCCGAAGTTATCGTAACTCCTAGATACTTCACTTCATCTGTCGCCTTTATGTTAACACCATCCACAGCATAAACATGGGAATAGTTGGACGACCTCCGCAAGAATTGTACCGCCGTGCATTTGCTTAGATTAAGTTCGAGTCCCCACTCTTGGCTCCACTCATGAACGTTGTTTAAATCCGATGATAAGGTTTCAAAGTCAGAGTGATCACTAATTTCACGATAGATGACAGCGTCTTCGGCAAATAAACGTATTTTACTGCTAATTCGAGAGCATAGATCATTTATGTATATAATGAACAAAAGGGGTCCGATCACGCTTCCTTGCGGGACACCTGATGTCACTTTAACGACATCAGAGCTAATTCCGTCAAGAACTACCTTTTGCTTACGATCACTCAGAAAGTCGCGTATCCAGTTTACTACTGTTTCGTTTAGGCCGCATGACTGCAATTTGTATAAAAGTTTGTTATGAGGTACCGTGTCGAAAGCTTTCTTAAAATCTAGAAATAATGCGTCAACTTGTCTTTTCGATTCACCAGATTTGAGAACGTCATGAAGAAAGAGCGCGAGTTGTGTTTCACATGATCTACCTTTCCGGAAGCCGTGCTGACAGCCATGGAGGACGTTACGACTGTCCAGGAACGTCATTATATTGCTAACGACGATATGTTCGAGTATCTTGCCTATAATCGACGTTAATGAAATTGGTCGATACTTTGGCATTAATGAATTGAAACCTATATTTCCACATAGTACATATGAAGATAAATGCAATATTACTGAGAATAAACAATATGTTTTCCAATTCCCACACGTTTGTTCACGTTTTAATCAAGACGTACCTAACTTGAGGAAATGTTGAAAGGAGAAAATTTCTGAATGTACCCATATACACAAATTACATAATTGTTAACGGAAATTAATTACGCAAAGCTCTCAGTGAAGTGTTTACTGGCTGAACTAAAGTCTCTCCGATTCGTTTGCAAGGTTCCCATTTTTGCCAAAATTTCGGGCGATGGATGAAGGTACCGGATGAGAACCGCAACCGACTAACTCTATCATCCTTACTAATATATAAAAATGTAATGGTGTCTGTCTGCCTGTCTGTCTGTTGCTCCATCACGCAAAAACTACTGGACCGATTGAGCTGAAATTTGGAGATGGAAAATATATCTGGTTTTAACATAGGCTAAATTAAAAAGCCCTCAGGACCCCCGAAGGCTGCCGGAGGTCCCCTTGGTGGTCCATGCTAAGTATTGGGTTCGGTGAAGTGGTTTAATCTTTTTCTTTTTAAAAGCACTTTTCCTCAAGGTAGAGGGGCTGGAATGTTTTTTATCAAATGGCTGAATAAATGAAGTTTTTAATTCTTTCATTCGATTTTATTTTATGTTTCAAATTTGTCTGAAAATCATGTTTTAGCTGAAACAACTGCATTTTTCTCTGAAATCAACAATAGCATATTTCCTTGACAACCAGAGATTTTATTTTCAAAGGATATTCACGCCTCTAGCATTAAAGTTTTCCTGCAGGCCCATAATTGCACGTCGAAAAAATCTGTATAAGAAGGGCCCAGAGTCCCAAGTGCCCCATGATAGATTGCTTCGGTGGGTGATCGATAAATTCAATGCATATTTACAACAAGGATACTCTTCGATGTCTATTCTCAAAGTAGCTCTCATAGGGTCACTGCATGTATATGAGAGAATATAGTGAGAATATAGAGAATATAGTAATATAAACATTTTAATATACGCCGCACAGTCGGCGAAATAGAAACCTTTGAATAATTCTTTGTCTCTGTAATTATTTTTTGCTGTAGCTACGATTACCAAGATTATATTTAGCGTAGTAAACGATACACATAAAGGAATTAAATAGACTACACACGCCATAAAATGTGCTAGAATACTTACGTGCAGCGAAGAGTAATGGTAATAATTCCTCTGTTGTTAAAAAAGCACAGCGTTGATTATTATCGTTTAATACTCAGATGTACTACCCGTAGTGGAACCGTCTACCTCTCATTACGATTGTGAAATATTTTTTATACCAATTCCCACATCGTAAACGTTACGAGTTATTTATATATGTTTTTAAATGTTAAAGTGCAGTTAACTTACATTCACTCATTTTTGGGTTTCCCGTGCATGAAAGAGGACCAACAGTCACTCATCTCTCCGTTCACCTGGAAAATGGTCAGCGTGTCTGCTACAACGAACACAACGTACAAGATAGGTTACGAACTCCTCAAATGACCACGCTGATAGTATTCTTCAGACTTTGTAGTTTTTATATAAAATAAGTTCATTTTTTTCACACCCGTTGATTTTCAACGGGTATCTTCCGCTAGTTATTAATTAATTAATTTATCACTGTGGAGCAGATCGCCCGATATATCAGTTGTTATTGAAATCTGTTTATGATTAATATCCGCTATCCATACAATTATATATTTTTAAATCTACTTTCATTTTTGTATGAATACTTCATTGGCAATCCGGTTGATACTATAAAAAAGAGCACCAGCTGACGGATTAGCAGGACCTTATCTGTTACACATTGTAGGAAAAAATAGACGGTATACTCATTCAGACGTCGAAACTACCGCAAAGTTACGGGAGATCAATTCTACTCGCATGGCATTAGCATTAACGAAATCATGAGCCATTCATTCGCAGTGATTGCCGATTAGATCATTTTAAGCTGCTCTTAATGAAAATAAATTTCTCCACGGACGCTTTGCTATATACGCTAGCACAACAGAGTCAACCGGTTAATTGAAGTCATCGTACTTCACAATGAATCAGCAGGGCATATGTGAAAGTTATACTCCCATGAATTCAAGATGCATCATTCAAAAATAATACTTGAAGATTCAATTTTAAGTTTAATTCTTTTCTTACAGAAGGTATTAGTTTTCCATTTAACTTAATCATAATCATACTTAAAAGGGCATTCGAGTGGCATGATACATTTCTCAAACTTTTCCCATGAAAAACATAAATTTTCCATGACGGGGGTGATACATTTTGGATACGGAGGCATTAGCAGGATAAGTTGGTGTATTTTGAATAAATTCGCGAGGGAATGAGATTTCAAGACTCACTGAGGGATTCTTAAGGTCCCAATGATGGAGCCCTTCGGTGTGAAGCAGCGTATCCTGGTTGACCCTCTCCACTAGGTAGAGGCTTCTGGAGCCCCGGCGAGATGAACCGTGGTACAGGAGACCAGAGCCGTCCACTGGGTCCTCGTCGTGATAAGCGTAGATCACTCTCATAGTATCGTTCTGTGGAAGAGAAAATACAACATTACGTCTTTACAATGAAAAAAGCGACGCAAAGGTAGGTATGGAAATCGATTAAGTCTAAACATCCGTGACATTGGGGATTAAGACGCGCAAATACAATTGTCATGGATTTTCAGCGTTTTCCTGTTGGTTATAAAGCATCTGACTATATTTGAACAAAGCATGCTTCATAACTATAGGTTTAATCCCAGGGTTCAATAGAAAACTTTCTTTTATTTGAGAGATCAGAATATTTGATTCAAGAGCTTAAACGGAAAAGGCCTTTCAAACTCAGACATGTATACAATGCCTCTTAAGAATACTTCAAAGGTATTCACGATTTATCTTTCTAGCATGGTTTTCAAATGATATTAAAAGGAATTATTAAAAAAGAAATTTAAAAGAGATTAAGCAATAATTTGTATTTTAAAAACAGGGTGAGTAAGAGTTTTCTGAAAAATGTGACTTTACAGATCAGATGAGAAATTACAACTATGCGCAAAACCTTAGAATATAAAGTTTAAACTTACGAGTAATTGATTTTTTAAACCAATAATTTAACTGGGACTAAAACTGATTATCTGATGAATTCATCTACACATAAATACTATCCTATGAGCCGCCGTATGGGCGTGTGGCAGGGGGTTTTAGGGCACCAGCCGTGTAAAAGTGTAAAGGAAAATGTTATGGGAAGGTGAAAATGTGAGGTGTATTTCAGGAGCGTTTTGAGTTGATCTAAGTCTTTTGTGGTCACTTATTGTGCGTGGAAAGAAATATTTAGGTACATATCTGTTCGGAAATGTAACTCTTTTGTCGAACTAAGAGATGTAGGGCGGCGTCAAAATTTTACTCTCAGTATCACACTGAAACACACCTGTTCTGAATTTCTCATGCAATCTAAGCTTAGCGTGTAGCCTCCGAGACTCTAGCGGTTCCCAGACTAACCGCTCTAAAAGCAGTGAAACACTCTCTGCTCGCTCATTGAAGTTTTTAACGAAGCGCAGGGTTTTTCTTTGTCTTTCCTTTATTTTTCGAATCAAAACTTTATCTCCAGGGTCCCAAATGCTTGCGGCATTTTCGATAGGTGGCCCAACCAGAGTAAAGTGACACCTCTCTTTCACTTTTTCATCTGACGATCTTCCTATTTAACGCTTTATAAGACCTTTTTTGAAGGCTTTTCCGCGTATGTTTAATGTGTGTTCTCCACGATAGGTCTAAAGTTAAGGTAATTCATAGATGCAATAAACGGTTTTATGTTTATTCCACCCACATTGTAGATGTGGTGTTTGTGTGTTCATTGTTCAAGTGTACTGTAGTCTATTTACAAAGACTTAATTCAAGCCCCCACTCCTGGCACCACAAGCTAACGTTGTTTATGACCGATGACTGATGGTTGATGAATCCGCATACTTGACGCACTCCGCGATTCTCTCCCTTACGAGCTCACCAAAATCAATTGTTTCGTTATTTCCACTTAAAACATGACTTCAAAAGACGTAAGATTCATTAATGAAGATAAATACCAGAATTCATTCTATATATTCAATTAAAACTTGGAGAAACAAAAGTAACTTCATTAATTAAAAGATCCAAGGCGTCAATTTCAACGTTTAATATATGCCGCGCAGTCGGCGAAACAGAAACCTTTGAATAATTCTTTGTCTCTGTAATTATTTTTTGCTATAGCTACGATTACCAAGATTATATTTAACGTCAGCGAAAGAGGGTTTTATTTTCAAAGGATATTCACGCCTCTAGCATTAAAGTTTTCCTGCAGGCCCATAATTGCACGTCGAAAAAATCTGGGTTGGTTGTGGTATTGTGCTGTTTCCACAGGTATTCCGAGCTAGGCACTAATATTAGAATTTATTCAATGGAAGCAAATCGCGACCGTGTTACGCACAAGTAGCAATAACCTGTTTTTTTCGAATACAATAACATTGTAATTTTACCGTGAAATATAACATTTTGAGATCACCGAGGTGAAAAATATATTAAAATATTTCAAAGGAGCAGTTATCCCCTAGCTATATCGCAAAATAACCCAAGTAGCCTAAGCTTAATTGCTGGTATTGTAGCATGACATTTCTACCAGCAGAGTAATTCAGCATAGTGTACACCAAATGAAAAATTTGGACGCGGGTATGCATGAAATGAACCCTCATTAACCGAAAACAATATTGACATGTGCTCAGGCTCATTTTCTGAATATATGATTCAAAACTGATTTTCTTGTATAGTCAACGCAGATTTAGGACTAAATTCCGTTAAACACAGTTTGTACCCATAAATTGTAAAATTGGATAAAACAGGACAATCACCTGGATCGGGTCAAATAGATGAAACCGGTAAAGCGAACCGGATAAAAGATCTGGACTATCATTTCCCTAGCCTCCTACACCTCTCGTTCATCCCCCTACTCTTTGATAAAAAAAATCAATGAACGAATCAATCAACGATTAGAAAGATCTCATGGAAATTCTCATAAGAACCATTTATCCAGACTACATTTTATCCCGAAACACAGCATACTGCTACAAACTAAACTAAGCATAAATAAGAAACTAGTTTATATGCAATTTCTTCTTTAAGAAAGTGCATATTAACAGAAATGTAAATGTAGAATCTTTGTACAAAAGTACTGAAGAAATTATAAGTATTTCATGAACATTTTCAACGAGTATATTGAAAAGTTAAGATTAGATTTCAAGTTAAACACTCACTAATATAATCGTAACATAATATATATAATACCACTGTAGTGATTAATAGCACATTGCACAGTGATGGCATGTAATGGCTTAAAAGTAATTGAGTCACTTGTAACGATTACTTTCTTGAAAATTTTGATAATAACTAGCAATGATACATTTTTCAAAATGAAATTTTAGTTGTTATCTACTTCGAAGCACTTATGAATATTCGTTACACTTCAGTACTCGTTTGTGAAAATTTGACACCTTGAGTACCTCGCAAATTAAATGTTTTTGAGAGGCCATTTTCACTTGAGTGTACCCTGGGTAGAGAGCATCTAGCAACGTCAAGTTCCAGTTCTCTCTCATTCGCAGAGGGTTGACCCCCTACCTAAGAGCGAAGCCGCTTCATCACGTCCGATAGGAAGGGTCAGCAGGTAGGTAATCGAAAATGGGTAGGCAATGGCCTGCAACGATGGAAACACCAGTTCCCGATCGGTCACTGAAGTTAAGAGTCGTTGTGCTCGGCTAAAATTTGGAGGGGTGCTCCTCCGTTTCAATCTACTGATGCTTCCCCTGTCTGCAAGTTTACTATGTTATTCAGATCTTCGGAGAAGCAATCTTCCCCTCTGCCCTATCGTTGTGACGCACACTTAGTCTGACAGTTCAGCCAAGACCGATTGCCAGTTGTACCATCGTGTCAGACCGGGTTGTCCGATGCCAATTAATTACACATCCACAATTGACGTTGAATATAATGTATCTGCTAGTATTATTGCTGTTCCCTGTCCTCTTTGTCCAAGATTGAATTTTAATTATTCTTCAGAAGTCATTTTTGAGGCTGGCTGGAAAATCTATCAAGTGAGAAATTGTCTTTACCACGCAAATAAGACCATGTTTGAGTAATTTACAGCTCCCTAAATTTCAAGTAGGTAATACAATGAGTAAAGCAGTGAGGTTTCGTCGGAAAGGTATTCGCATATGACAGTCTGTATGATTTATCATAAGGTCTTCTTGAGGAAAATTTAGGGATCACCTAAATGACGTAGACGAATTGTTTGTCCTCAAACGTAATAATTCTCTATCGACAAATAATCGCTATGTATTAAGAAAAGGGACTTGTCCGTCGATATTAGACATTCCATTGCAATCAGTTGGCACCTTCAAAATTCTGTTGTAGAATATACAACGAAAGTTAAGATAAAGATTAATATTTGTTACTTATTTAGCTTTCGTACATTGCCAATGATTAAGCATGGATGAGGCGACCGAAGTTATCATCTTCATATACATGCAATCAGAAGGTAATGACGTAAATGAAGCAAGAAACCAAAGAAAATAAAGGAAGAGCCCACCCTATAGGTCGAAATTTTCTCGAGATTTAAATATCCGAATGAAAGAACATGAACTATTTCTCAGGAAGGGGATTTGTTCAATTTAGCGTATGTAACACATGAGTTGAGGAGGTTTCACAGGTATTGGATTGCATTGAGTTAGAGGAAGATGGGGTAGGGCAGGTTTCGGGACTGCCAAATAAATATATATTTTTTCCTCTTCCAGCAGAAAAACGGCAATGACTCATGACAGAATAAGAATAAGTAGATACGTAGGAATTATCATTTCTTGTGACCCTCCTGAAGCTAATTTCACGAAAATAGCTTTTTTAATGGTATTCATGAGACTGTTTGTCGGCCCGATATGAAAATTAACCCAGCACCATCCAGGCAACTTCCACAGAAGGGATTTCATATCTACGGAGAGCATCAATATTCCGTAATATGCGATATTTACGCCCAACCCCTTGAAATATTTCGGATACCTTATAATGTTTTTTCCCATAAATGCACTCGTTTAGAATAACTCTTTTGATGTTGGTGTCGAAGTATGGTAGTTCTCGATCTGAGCATCGGATGTCATTTGAGGTATGAAAGTTAGTAAAATATATAGTATATTTTTCTAATTCATCCAAGTTCCTTTTAACTCACAAAACAAACTGTTGACCCCTTTGAGTACCTTAATTTACGTTTTAATTACGTGGCACATCGATTTTACCTTTCATTTGTTATTTCTGCATGCTAACACGGTTGTAAGCCTTAGTTAAGAATTATTAATTGCCTAACATGTTCAGCGGAATCTGCCTCATATACAGGGTGTTTCAGGAGGAAAGCACAATACTTCTGGAGGGGGTTGGGGACGTGATTTTAAGCATTTTTTGTCCTATAAACATGGGGTCGCAACTCCATAGTTACCGAGCTATGGCAACGCAAACATTTTGTCACAAACATTCTGCAGTTACCATGAAAACCCCCAAAAGCAGTGGCATCCAGCAATACTTACAACAAAAAACTGGTCTAAATTGTACTTAAAGTTTGTATCTTTCTTTTTCTGCCAAAATTTACGCATATCGCTCACATTTTCTAAAATGGTAACTGAAATTGTCGCCATTTTTCTTCTTCAAAAAATTATTTTTTAGAATAACTTTTTTATTTTGAGATATACGAAAAGGTTAATGGAGTCATAAAAATTGGAAAATTTAATTTTTATTTCCATAACTGGTAAAATTATTTTCATATCTTAACTTTTAGTGAAGATATGGCATCTTAAACGGTACCGTTACATGAGCACATTTTTCGACGGCTCTCTTCCATGCATGGAACTGATATTGATTTACCGATAAAGACAATTACCTTCACCAATTTAAGCTTGAGTACTTATTTTTAAACGTTTTGAAAAGAATAAACAACCAATGAAACTCAAATTTAGGTGTTTTTGTGTACCAAATGAAGTAAACAATCAAGCGGCAACAAAGATCTCAAGTGGAGATTATCTCCATGGATTAATTGTCGATCACTGGCGCTGATATTCATTGTTTATGAATCTTTTTCAACTTTCTTAACCAAGATTTTACTCAGTTACGAGACCGGTTGTTCCAATAAACTTATGTGGAATTGGGAAGTTTATTATCTAATCATGAGAAAATGGAATAATTCCATACAGGAGAGGCAGACACATTGTTTGAACAGCTAGAGATATGACATCTTTTCATGAACAATAGTTATTATCTTGCGACCCAATTATTCAACTTACTGTTAACGTTATTGTAAAAGTGGCTCGGGAAGATAAAAACTGTTTCGCTGTTTAGTAATCACATTAAAAATGATGGAAAGATAAAAAAGAAATATTAAAGTAGCATAGAAGTTAGCAGGTAAGAAGACAAGAAGAAAATTGCATGAAATGGGTTGTAAAAGAATTACTGGGGCTAGTTGAGGAAAGATAACTAAAATTTGGTGGGAGGACCAATGTCTTGCGACTATACCATAAAGCTAACTTGTCTGAGGAGGAGCAAATTAAATATCTGTACATTTGGTCTTTATACCAATGTGTGAACAAATACTGCCCGTACCCTATTGGCCAACCAAACATCTACGTAGGTTCTGAGTGCCCATCGCTTGACGAACTGGAGGGAGTCGTGAAATAGGACGTTCCGACCTCTACCTCCCAGTGCTCCCTATTAAGGTAAACGGGAAACTCATCTTCCCCCTGGCGGTAAAAATCACGGTGAGTGCACCCATCATGAAGGCGAGAGAATTATCACAGGAACATGGGTGACTAGCGAGCTAAAGAAAGCCGTTTTTTAACACAATTTAAAAAATGCATGAAGCCTGGATGACACAATATTCATGAGAGAGCGGTAAGGGTGGACAATTAGGCAGTTACATTAATGCCTTTCTTAAAAACAAACAGGAGGCCAGTGGATGGCCAGCTTAGTGTACCACCAAAGGATAAAAAGACGTGTACCTGAGGATATTTATGGAAAGAGAAGGAGTGGTGCTGGATAGGCATTCAATCAGTCATAATCCCAGCAAGATATATCCGGCGAAGTTAATTCTGAACAGCTTTTGGTGAAAGTTCTGTAAAAAAGGAAACTGAACGTGGAAAACAGTAATCTCTACTCTCTACTCTCAGATCCGAACTTATAAGTGAAGTGCATAGAGCACGTGAATGAGGAAACTCTCTACGTCCACTGGGTGAAAATTGATTATGTTCTTTCTCCAACCACCACAAATGGCATTGTTTTGGCCTGTTCCACAACGACTCATGCCAGATTGGAACTTACAAGCATTTGGAAATGTTTCAGAGGTGATATATCTACCACGATACTGACTCTGTGGTATTTACGCAAAAGCCGGGCGAGTGTTCTCCACTAGTCGCTGATTATTTGGGCTACATGACGGATGAGATCACGCCTCATGGGAAAGAATGTTTCATTAGCCAGTTCGTCTCCGGAGGACCAAAAAATTATGCTTACGTGTTACAACCTTCCAGCGACCCCAAATTCAAGGAGACAGTTTGCAAGGCGAGAGAAGTCACGGTCAACTGCTCCAACGACAAAGTCGAGTGCTTTGAAACTTTAAAGCCCATGGTGCTAAACGATGAACAGGGGAGGGTTAAAAGATATGCTCATAAAATCAGGCGACTGAAGAACCATGAAATCGTGTCCCGAGAGGAAACTAAACCCTTTCGTATAGTGTACACAAAAAGGAGGCGTACTGATGATTTTGAGATGCTGTCATATGGATTCAAAAGGCAAAAACCCAATAGGAGTAAAGGTAGATTTTATTTAATTTAAAATTTTATCATCCAAGCATTACTATTTTCTTCATCTCCACATTTTATATTTTTTCAATAATTTCATATTTTTCTCTTAGACTATTTAAATTTATTACTTTTATTTATTATTTTGATCTTTGACTCATTTTTCCTACCTTTTTATGTCTTTTTATATTAATGCAATTCCAGTTTATCTGCTTTTACTCCCGTGAATCATTCCAAATAATCTTTTTATAAAAAATATTAAGGTAATATTTCGATTTTTATTGCGCGCTTGCTTTTCTGCTTATGTTTTGCGTAAATTATTTTTATTCCTTCCCTTAAAATATTAATTTTATGTTATGAAATGGCTATAAATTCTCTGCTTTTATTCACTATAAAGAACGTTATTAATAAAATATAGAATTTAGTTTTGTAGAAAGGTATTCGTCCGAAATTTGTTCCCGGTGTATTCCCGCCAGACGAATTTTTATAAAAGGTGAAGGTGTCGCGCAATATTTCAGTTGAACAATGGACTTGAGACAGAAGCATCCCGTCGACGCCCTCGTTGCTGGGCCTAGCACTTCCGGGAAAACAACGTTCACGAGCCGCTTGCTCAAATTTCAGAGAGAAATGTTTGACGTCACATTCGCGCAAATAATTTGGTGTTATTCTGAATTGCAGAAGTTTTATGAAACGCTTAAGCCCTATGGCGTCACTTTTCATGAAAGACTACCCGATCTGAATACAGTTCCTCATAAACCAATGGCTTCTTTGATAGAACTCGTTGATTTAATGACGCAAGTTGACAGTAGCACTGTAATTGTATTATTTTCAAGAGGAAGCCACCGTCGAAACATTAGTGTGATTCACCTTACTCAAAATTTATTTCATCAGGGCAAGGTTGTTCGTGACAAATCATTAAACACCCACAATCTGGTATGTTTTAAAAATCCCAGAGATTTATCCCATATATTGAGCCTGGCGTGACAAATATACCCAAAAAGTCTTAAATTCTTGCAAGAAGCTTACGAAGACGCAACGGTTACCTGATAATTGATTTAAAACAATAAACGCCAGACACCTTGCGGTATCGAACGCAAATATTTCCTGATGACAAGTTGCAATATTTCTACCAACAAAGAAATTAACGCGTATCAACCGGGTATTTATAAATATGGAAGACAAGAGTTGCTTCATTCAGTCGTCATGACACGGAAGATAGGTAAACACGCCGGTATTCTACAGTTGCTCGCCCGTTGCAGACTACATATTCGTGCGACAGTCCTTAAGGGGCAGAACCGAGTCTCATACTAGTCATCTGTGAAATTGTCGATAATACGCTGAAAGGGTGCGTTTATTTGAGCCCTTATCAGAAAAAGCGCTTGTCAGGGCATACAGTTACGTTGCAGAAACTTGCAGAGAAAAAAAGGTTGTTGGAAGAAGAGGAAAGAGTTAATCGTTGTCTGGAGGTTTCATTTTGCCATTGATTTTACCTTTAATTAGCGACGTGATCTCCAAACTCAATTTCATAATGGAACACGCGAGAAAATTAGTTCTCGTGCCGCAGAAAACAATGCAATGACAAGTCCAATTTAGCCAATGACAAGTACTATAGTAGTCACGAACACACGGATTTTGATCGGGAAATGGAAAAAAAATTCTACGAACCGCAATGAAATCGGACCAAGTGAAATTGGACATGAATAAGCAATCTCTGCATCGATTTTTACATTTTGCGGGGGAGGAAAGGAAACTTTTGGCCTCTCAGCGTGGTAACAGACGACATACAGCCTGATTATGATGTTGCAGAAAACATTCTAGATAAAGCAATTGAAGTTACCATCCCTCTTAAAACGGATATATTGTCTGCATTACCACAAAAATTTAGGAAAAGAGCCGAGTAGTCAGTCGTTTAGTGTCTTCCGGCAATGTAGGCTGAAGCTCTGACGGCACGGTAACTATCAAAGGAGTGTGATTCCGGGTTCTCAAATATTATAAATATACCTATGATGATGATTCTCGAAACATAGACTGCTTTTTGGCCTGCGCCTAGCGGCCGGGGGAGCGTGCAAGGATCTGATTTGTGCTGGGACGAGTGATGCATGCCTGGTGTGGAATCACCCCGTGCCACACACCCTAGTGGTGGCTTGCACGGTACCTACTTCCTAGATGTAGTTGTCTGTAGAATAACAGACCTCGTCGGAGATGTCATGCACTCGCGGAAAAATGTTAACCCAAATGTCTTTTCTGCATCACCAGTCTTGCGAATGTGAAGAGTCAGAGCTAGATTCGTTCTCGGTCCCACCAACTCAGACGAGTATCGAGAGTGGTCAGTGGGTAAACTATAAACCAATATCCATCCTAGCCGACGAAGCACCTCTGGAATTCAATGTAATTAATAACGGAGATGAGTACATTGATCTATCGCACACTCTAATAACAGTAACGGCTCGTTTCGAACGCCGAGCACAGGCAGATGGCGATAATTCAGTCATAGGACCTGTAAATGTATGGCTGCACTCCTTATTCTCACAGATTAATATGTTTCTTAATCAGAAATTGGTAACTCAGCCCAGTCACACGTATCCGTACAGAGCTTATATAAACACCCTTCTTAATTATGACCCGGCAACAAAGTCATCGTACCTCACTACTGCTCTAAGGTACGACAATACCCCCGAAAAGATGGATGATTACCATTAAAATAAGGGAGCCAAAAGTCGACAGAAATACACAAACTAAGGACGTCTCGTGGAATTGCTGGGACACCTCCACTGCGACATTTTCATTAAAGAAAAATTCCTTTTAAACGGCGTGGAAATGCGTTTAAACTGGTGAGATCTAAGAGCGGTTTTCATTTAATGGCCTCGAGAGACTACGAACATAGTCGAGCACTTGAAGAATCTACGGCTAAATATCTAATCATACGAGTGGGCTTAAAAATTATCACAATTTCTCGTTATGTTCAGAGCAAGTCAATGAATAGAATTTTCCTCGGCCAGCTTTCAAAGGTCGTAGATTTCGTGTATAATGTTCAATGGGGACCTGATAAAGAACCCGTATAATTTCCAAAATCTCGATCTAACGTTTTTATCTCTATACATGGACGGCCATCAGATACCCTCAAAACCTCTACAACCAAATTTCCTAAGATTGGGACTTTACCTTCAAGCGTATTACACGTTAATTTTGCGTACAGGTATACATTTTCGGGTATAGGTATTCATTTTCAAGACGATAGGTTCCTCCTTGCAGACAACATGCCCCTGTACTTTCCGGGTACCGCCGTTCCCGAGTTTCGGTCCACCATCACCGCCCCCCATACACTGTCCAGGATATTCTTTGACACCACCGGCAAAGAAGAAGATACAGAGGCCCCCAAAATAACTATTCCAGTGATATCCCGTATATTATATGTATTGTAACCGTACGAGCGCCTATTCTACGGTCATTTTATGAATGCCAGGCTAGCGCGGCAGAAAAAGGGTCGTTAAATAGGTCCTCCTTAACGAGTCTCATACATGTAAGTCAAGGTATTGGCTTCAGAGAGTAATACATTGCATTCTTGAACACCATTTATCACATTCTTAAACCAATGAAACACATCTATCGAATTAAGAAAAGGATTCCCTTCGTTAACAAAACTAATAAATATACAATTTCTCGCACCTTGATTACGGTTTCTGAAGAGAGGAAAGTGCAACGTAAAGAAATTCATAAACAACCCTACAAACAACCATAAGGCAGTCACACCCAATTAGCTAAACAACACGAGGGAACTTCACAAATAATATCCCACCCAATATAGAGTACGCAACTTCACAAAAAGCAACATGAACGTTTAACCCTATTGTAACCCTATTGTGGGCGCGCCAAATTCACTCCCACGAGTGGGCGCGCCGCGGCAATTTTACCGCAAATATAAATTGCATTCCTATATTTAAGGACAAAGTACTTTACTAATAAAAAAGGCTGAGTAAGTTGTCACAGTTGCATATTTTATTGTTTGACACTGAATGTACAATGTTAATCATCTTTGTTCATATCTAGGTCCTGTTCATCTTCGCACCTGATACAATAGCCTCTTGACGACAATGCCTCTTACATAGGTACATTGTTTTTACAGCTCTGGCGCACAATTTTTGACTCGCTATTTATATGCCACCCGCAAACATGGCATATTCCTGGTTTAGGTGCTTCAGGAACCGGTTCCTTGTAATTATATGTTCCTAAAAATTCTTTTATGTCTTTAGGCATGTTCTCCAGAGTTGATCTGCTTTGAAGATGAGCTTCCATTAGACTAAGAGCCATATTTTTCAAAAAAATCTTCTTCTGCATCTTTTATCAGCATTATTGCTATTAAAAATAGTATTCGCGTTAATTCCTGCGATATCAAGAAGCCGATAAAGTAATGCGAGAGGCCATCTTCTAGTAATTCTAGAAGTAGAGTAGGATGCACACATTTGGTCCACGGTGTCAACTCTCCCGTTTTTGGCGTTTTAGTCCAAGTTTATAACAGATTTTTTATGTTTGATCGTCAATCTCATTTTTATCATGCATAGATGATAGAAATATAACAGCCTTATTTCTTTTTGGTGCCGAGGAAGACAGACAGTAATCGTACTGGAAACCGGATAGCGTCGACCAAATTTCTTTTGTTCTACTAGCTAAAAATTCACGTGGAATCTCTCGTTTATATTTTTTCATAGTTATAAGTAGGGTCAGACCCTTCTCAAGAAGATCTTTAGCCAGAGGATAGCTTTTGTAGTAGTTGTCAGTAGTTACATTTCACTTTGAACCCTCTATAGGTTCAACTAGTCTTTTCACAATGTCATCAGGTTTGTTTGTTTTGAGATAAGGCTCAGGCACCTGCTTCCCGCAGTATATTTCCAAATTCAAAGTGTACAAAGTTTTGGCCTCACAGAGAGCGTACATTTTCTGTCCGTACTTAGCCGGCTCATTAGGCATATATTTTATAAACCCGCATCGCCCTCTAAAAGATTGTAACATATCATCAACAGTCACCAACTCGCTGGCATTGTAGCAACTCAAACAGTTACTCACGAAATTTTCTTGAAAATTACGTAGAGGTGCCAGTTTATCTGTAGCTCTTCGCTCTTCCCTAGTATTTACATTGTCGAACCTAATCGCTCTGAGAAGGAAGCGGAAACGCTTATAACTGAACAGCCTTCGCAAAAATATCATCCCGGTGCCATCAGAATCCCACAGCTCTGCATAATTTGTATGTGAGCCCATTTTTTATTCCTATCAGGTATAAGGCGCCAAAGGGAGCCTTGACTTCCTCTTTTGCAGTTTCTTTACAGTCTCAATTTCTAAAATAATTGACATAAAATCTTTTTCTCTGCATGCATCTGTTAGTGTAATTTACAATGTCATCTATCATGGCATCAGTAATAAACTGGTAAAACGCGTCTACTTCTGTCTGCCCATTTCTGGCGCTCATTTTTGGATCGGGAGGAATACTGATTATATTTTTGGCCTTGCACATTTTATAAGATACGGGTTTACTAATCCACAGTGTATCTCAATCTTTGCCGATGTAAAAGCGGTCATCATCTTCAGCGACGTGTTACAGGTGCTCCACGTCTGCTTCCTCCATAGATTGCTTCGACTTATTGCTGTGGTTGTCAGCTTCTTTGATTTCGTCATACATATATCTGAACCATCCGACTTGTCCTCTTCATTTTCACCTTCCGATGATTCCATGAGGACTCTCTCGAAGTCAGGGTGCAAGAATTTACGAGACCTAAAAATGAACATGAACTGGGATAACTTATGAAATATGCTGGTTTACAATGTTGGTGACAGCCATTTAGAGAAATCAAAGTAATAAGACGGTACACAGCTTGGTTCTATGGTGGTATTCAAAATTTACGAGAGTGATAATCGAAAACTTAAGTAAAAGACAAAAAACATTACTCACATGACCGGGCGCGCAAGCGAAAATGTTGGTGTAGGCACGTCAAACTCTCTTCGATGTCACACATCTACTGAAGCGTTCGGTGGATAATTGATCTGGATATCAGAAATACTACCTCCTCTCATTAAAAATAAATACCTGGTGACACAGGCGTTAAATAAAAATACTGGTGTGCTTAAGACCACACGGGAGAAGTGTAAACTTCTATGGCGATATTCTGATATATATAATATATAAGAAATATTTCATCAATTGTAATATTGTGCATTTTATACAAAGGTGTTAGTATTAAATAATTCATCCACGCTTTAATCACTCTTTTGTTTACTACGCCGAGCAGAAAGCTAGACATGTATTTTTTCTCTCTTTATGTTAACGTACATACAGTGATCATCATCGACATTTTGCGGTAATTTACTCACCATTGTATTAACCTCAACTGGAAAATTAATTACTTGACCATAAATCCCAAACTGAGCGTGGATATGTCGCAGTCGCCTTATTTGCATGAAAGGAATTCGGGGTGATATTAATCTTGCAGTCACCAAATCTAATGGGAAATTTTTCAAACTATCTGGAAAGGGGGGATATTTGAAACCATTATAAACTGATAGTTGTGGGATATTATTTTTGTGAATGCTTGTGATACAGGTTGCACATATCTGAAATTCCCATTTCTGAACCGTAACAATTTTCCTGATTAATATTATGCTTTTTGTACTGCCAATATTGGTAAATAATTTTAAATCATTTTGAAACCAGTCTATCACAAGCATCCCAAGCATGTCCAAATTCATTATTAATAAATTACTTTACAAACTCTTGATGTGGCGACAAATGTGTTGAGAATGAGCTGTACATTATTTGCTATTCTGGTTGTGCTTGTATTAGAGGCTCGTTAATATTATTTTCGTTTGACATGTGTTTTTTATTCCACCGTTGAACGAAATCGTGCACAGCATTATCAACATTTGAATTTGACTCGCCCCGATCCTCTCCTCCATCAATCAGCATAGCCGGAATATGAAGATCTGGAGATGGTCCACCACTTTCAGAATTAGGATAGGTTATGTCTTTCCGCGGTATAAATGGCACCTCTCTCGTAGAGGGACCTGCTATTTGCAAACAATGAATTATACGACCTCTCTTGGGAATGAATGATAGTTTTTTGGAGGGCCCCGCTATTTGGCAATCATTAATTTCCATAGTTTGCAGTAAATCATGGGTCCCTTGTCTCTAAGTGTAATTTTAGAACGAATTTTATCCAGGCTATTTATATGAGCAGCATCTTCATTTCTTACACAATCTTTATTCTGGACATCAGCTTTTTTCTTAGCACGATAATTTCTGGCATATTCGGCTTTTTTCCTCTTCTTTTTTGCTTCCTTTGCACTGTGGATATTCTTTCTTTCTTGCGCGGTAATTTCTGGCATATTCAGCTTTTTTCTCTTCCGATCCATGTTCGTTTTTTCCAATTCGGGATCAGCGTCAATTCTCCCCAATTCTTTCTTTTTAGCGCGATGATTACCGTCATCTTCGGCTTTCTTCCTCTTTCTTTCACCTCCCTGTCCTTCCGCTAAATTATTCAACTGTAAAACCTCACCCATTTCGTCTGCTGTTTCTTTACCCTTTTGATCTTCTTGTCCCTCTCTCCCACTTTCTGCATTTTCTAACATTGCGGATTCAACACAAGCTGCGTTGCCTGTTTGTCCATGTTTCCGTGCCTACAAAAGAATTCCAAATTAATAACATTTCTCGAAGAAGCAGATCGGGTAAGCTGGTCAAATTTCCGAAAGAAATTCTCATTAACACCCATTTTTTATGAAAAACCATTTTTCCCCCACAAATTTGTCGGGAAAAACTTTTTGATTAGATTAGAACAAAATCTGAAAGAAATTGTCACGAATTGTTCCCAAAAAAATTCTAAAAAATACCAAAAATAACGTCCCCCATTAGGATTAGATCTGAGTACCTTCAGTACGTGGGACAACGACTCTAACCACTACTCCAACTTAATCAGTTAATTCGTTCTCATGAGGCTACAATCGGGATGCTAAGGGGGGCCCCGGAAAGAAGAATCTGACAGTACGTGACGCGAGTTTGCTCTTTTTGCCCCATGCCAAAAGTGCCCAACGGGCCATAAGAAGTTTACACTTCAAAAACGGTACCAAAATGAGAGCTCAGAAACTAAAATATGCGGCAATTTGCCGCGGGCGCGCCCACCGGAGGGCTAACGAGGTTCTGACGAGGGATCGGAAAGGGATATGTACTTGGGCCTCGCACTATAAGTCGTAGGACTGCTATGGCTCCGGAACGGGGAAGTCATTTGGCGACGTCTTCTACGTTCCCTCCGTGACGAGCTAGGCACGTTGATTCGGGCACATGCTTCTATCCTCGTTCTCTCAGTAGCAAATTAAAGAGAGAAAGAGCGCCAAGCTACTCGGCTCCTGCTGATGATTGCAGGTGCATGCTCCCACAGTGCCGTGATGCTCCGAGCAAGGAAACCTTCCTCCTCGGCGTGGTATCAAGAGCTTTGTTCGCGTCGCTGCTCCTTTTGCACTTTTCTGCACCTTTTTGCTCCTTTGGCGTTCGCGTCGCAAAAGGTGTAAGTGACGAACGCGTTCGCGTCGCAAGTTCAGGTGCAAAAGGAGCAACTTGAACCTGTACCTTTTGCTCCTGCTGCCGAGGTGGAGCAAAAGTGGCAGAAAGGAGCAGCGCAGAGAATCATGGGAAAATTAGCTGGGTTTCGTCTGCTATACGGTCCGGGGAGTAAATTAAAATAATATACAGGGAATTTTCTCGCGGTTATTATTGAATATTTGCTGCCTTAATAAAAAAGACTGATAATTAAGAGTTTAGGCTGACATTTTAAAAATCTCTCAGCATTTAGTTCACTGTCTGTTAACATTAGAAAAGCCATTGATAGGCACTCGCATGTCGAAATAGTTGCTGTGCATCACATGAAACCAGCGATTGACGAAAGGTTAGCTCAATTATAAGCATTTTGAGCGTCTATTTCCTTGGTTGCACGATGATTTGTGAAGAAAAGCCCGTAAAATACTGAGAGTTATTCAGTTATTACCTAAACAATTTCATCACTGAGATGTACCACAAAGTCGAATGAGTTAACTTCTAAATAACGGCATAATTTTTAGATTGATTTGTTTTTATGAGTCATGCATTAGAAATTAACTCGAGTCAAGAAGGTTTTGTACAAGGTCGTAGTTCCAAGATACTGTGCACGTAATGAAAATGTTGAAATTCACCAAAAATCATTTTGTTTAACCCAAGAAAATGAGAAGTTATGGAGTAAACAAACTCACATAAATCTTCGAAGAAGTCGTTGATCAGCGAAACCACACAATTTGAAATGGGTTTTCACCTTGATTCCTTGCATTGCTACTGCTAGGTGTTACACTCTTTGAATTGAATAGTTCAATAAAGACATTTAATAGGTACCTCAATGTACAAATATAAATAAAAAACACAAAATATTTTTCCATAAAGTTGTTGCACTGCTTTCTTGGAAACCTTTGATGCTGTAGGACAAAGCTACAATAAATGTTTTCAATTGCTTATTGAAGCGTGTAACATTATTTACAGCACTATGCGCCTATTTGCAAGTACTCAGCCTTCAATCTGTGACATGGTGTAATATTTCTGCTGAGTTTAATGAGTGCATAAATGCATTATCGTTAAATAAAGTTCAGGCTACTGTTTATGAAAAACATTACAAAGTTATATTTATATATATCTGAGGTTAATATCTGAGGGATCCTATAAATAGTGGTTTTCCTTCTTCTACATATTGCCTTCTTTTGTATCAAGAGAACGTTTTTGCATTCTCCCTTGTCCACAAAACATGAGTCCGTACGAAATACAGGTGTGCACATGTAGTTGCAAAGTATAACAGTTTTAGGGTGTTTAATATAGCCTGTAAAATAAACACACCATTTGATAGTATTTGGCGATACTTTCAAAATGGATAGTCCAGCAGGGATCGTCACAATTATGAGTAGGCCAAGAAATTTAACGTTATGTACCTACACTTCTGCCGTGGATTACAACTAAAGGGAATGATTTCATGCTCCGAAGAAGATAATACTCTCTTTGCTCGACTATGGTGACATTTAATAAAATTCATTTGGTACAATTTTTTTCAACCAAAGTAGAAACACATCTAATACGGTGAGACTTAAAAGGTGAGACTTCAATGCAATTTTGCTAAGTTCTCAATATTCGTCCCTTATCGTTGGATATAGCTCATTCACAAGAATTATTTAAACACCGATAAGAACATTGGTTAAGGTGAGCTTTCGTCTAGGCAGCTGAAACGCAATTTTCACCAACTTGTAACAGATCGGTATCACAATAAAATTCACTTCACTTATCATGCAAACCTTGCGCATTTATGAAATACTTTTAGGGTAAACACTTACTTTCATGAGCACAACAATAGCCACAAAAGCTATCACGTTTTCGAGATTTAATGGTACTTTATCCTTCTTACATCAGCGTTGAACAACTATAACTATGATATTATCACCACATAAAGCCACATTTCTCGTTTATCACTGCACTCACAATGAATCAAAGCATAATAATCACTGGACACAATTTAAGAAGAACTTTTTCTTGACCATAAATCCCCGACAACTTAATGTTTACATCGGTCTTTATCACGCTTTCGACATTTAATGGTACTTTATCCTTCGTACATTAGCGTTGATAACAAAAACAATGGTATTACCACAACGTAAAGCTAAATTTCTCCTAAATCACTGCACTCACAATATACGAAAGCATAATAATCTCCAAACACAATTTAAGTATAACGTTTTCTTGGCTCTTAAACCACCGACAACTCATGTTTACATCGTCCATTTGTGGCAGTGGATTGGCGCTTATGAAGTTAGCACAGCTAGCCAAGCATGACAGGGAACCCATAACGCGCAGGATACAATAAAGAGCATCTCCCATCGCGTTTACGACTGAAACCAAAGCAATACAAAACTGATTATTCAGTAGGGGTAACTACACAGCTGAATTAAGTAAATACGTGACGTAAAATTTATGCAGAGATATTATTTTATAACCTCTATGTTGTGGATGAAGTATGCTAATACATTTTCTGCACTATCTTCGCCAGATAAACTTTTCTCAAAAAGCCTTTGTAATATACTGGAGCAAAATAAATCGTCCGCCATGTTTTTAGGAGCAAAAAGCGTTCGCGTCGACTGCTTTGAACCTCTCTGACGTCAGCTGTTCTCTCTGCTCCCTCGGGTACAGAAGTCACAGAGGGAGCAAGCGACGCGAACAAAGCTAAGAAGAGAGTTTCCGCCTCCGCTCACAGCTGACCGGCAAGAGAGCGGTCGGCTGAGACACGGCGACCAACTCCCTTCTTCCCCTCTCTCCACTCCTCTGCCGCTCTTCCTCCTTCAGACTCCGCCGCGCCAAAGTGCGGGGTTAGGTTAACAGGTCTGTTCAAACATTCCCCAGTGAACTTCCCTCGTCTTCCCAATTAACCCCGTTAATCGCGTTCGCTTCGCTTTCCCTCTTACAATACACCTTGTGGAGTTACAATATATTTACTATATAATTTATATAGTTTTATAAATATATGTCAATTGTTTAATCCTGCCAGTGAGATCACGCCTAAAATATTTTACGTACCTCATTGCTATACATATTGTTGAAACTATTTATTGTTACATTGGACAAACACCCAGCACTGGTGGCCTGTCAGAGGTTTGGCGGCTTCTCTTCCGCCCTCGGGCGAATGCCGAGCTATATGCCTCCCGTTGATGAGATTCCGCTTGGTGTTAATGGTGGCGATGCGGTCCGTTCAGGTGTGCTGTGGCTTTGGGTCGGGCACCGGTGGAGGTGGCGGTCTTCCTCTGGCATGGGTGTGGGGGTCGGCGTCCGGAGCATGTCGCCCCGTGGGTGGGGCCGGGGGTGCGCTTGGCTCCTCTTCGCCGGGCCGACATGCAGGCGGATGGCCGGTTTTGTGTTTTCCGGCGTTGTATGTGCGGTGGGTTTGGCTCCGTTCCTCCTCGGTCCGTCACTTTCCGCGTTCGGATCATTTGTCGATTGGGGTGTCTGAGGATGCAACTGGCGAGGCGCATGCCTCCTCTGAAGAGGCGCAAGCCTAAACTTGTGGCCATGTCTCAAGACATGGCGCTGAGCATGCTACGAAGGGCACCCACGGTTCTCTCCGTTCGTGGACCTCACGGAAGAGGTGCACGAGGAGAAAGAGAGATCACTCGCTGTCGTAATTAAAACTCTCCGCACATTCGAATAAGAAACCGCTGTTTTTTAAATATTTGTGCTTTTAGAAAGTTAACGCATTATATACAGGCTTGAAAAATGCATAATACATTTTAGAACTATTATATCGATGATCTTAAGCCCTAATGGTGATTGAGTGGCATATGAATCAGCGAAGTTAGTTTCAATAGAAAAGCAATGATGCCAATAAGGTATCATAAAATAAGCAATTATCTATCATTGAGATGAACAATTTTTCCCAACTACAATGCCAGAATGCATCATGCATGGCTATTAAAAATTTGCGCATCGTTAAACGTAAAGCGACGTGGAATGTGGGTGGTGATAAATACTCACCAATAAAACTCGTTAATGAATTAGTAGAACAGAGATTTAAATGAGATCGACAACGAATACTTAAAGTTCCGACTTGATTAAAGCAGACGATGCTCGTGACTACGACGTCAGCTGAATTCGAGCAAATTGAATAATAATTGAATATCACCTGAACCGACTTCCGTGAATAATTCCTCTGAGAAAGAGGGTCAACGGATACCGCATGTAACGTGTCTCTGCGTTCCTTTTGCCACCACTTTTTCTAAGAATACAAACCACCTTACGTTTGTGCTCCACTCCCCCAATTAGAAATACCTGTTCAATTTGAGACGGTCGAGCACGTTTGAAAGCTAAAAAGGGTTCACGGGAAATGAAGGGTAGAATAGTAAGATTCTTTTGTCCAGTTTGTGATTGATTGTCTGTTTGTATACTCATCTCGATAAAATGTTATTTTTTCAAACTTATTATTCCTACTTTAAATGCATGCAATCAATACGTTACATAAAATAACAAGAAAATACGGATAATTAGATATTCTCTTAATGGCCTATATTTAGTGCACCTGGGATACCAGTGTCCCCACACATATCACAAAATGAAGTGACGACTACACATAAAGAATATATCATATGGCCTGGAAAGCATAATGTATGCATAATTCCAAAGTGGTATTATCATTAAACGCCTGCTACTATATCGGCTGATATCACCTAAAACTACACCTGGTTCAGCATGGGTAAATAGCTAATGTTTTAAACTGGCTATTTTTCTCTTATGCTATGTATACTGGTGCTGCTTTGAAATAAATTATAAAATTTTAGGGGGCCCTCACACAAGAACGATCGTTTAAATACCTAGTGTCATATACGGGTTTAGCATGACATGCATATTTTACACGTATTTTATACTATTAATCTGTTTTTAATATTATACTTTGTCCAATTACTGACACTACATAAATTCCCCTTAAGTGAAACTGGAGGATTGCAATCGTCTTTTCTGCTGGTCTCTAAGCCGAGATGAGATCGGAGGGCCGACGAGAGGGCCGAGAATAATTGAATAACTTCCATGCGGGTGAATCTCCGGGCTCCAGATTTCGGTGGAGAGCGGGTGACGGAAAATACCAAGCGCAGACCAAATTCGCCCCAACTGGTTATTACGTTAACAGTTTGAGGGGTTTGCTTACCATTTTTATGGGTGAGAATGAATGAGTGGTATTTGGACGGGTCTAGCAGGAATGCAAACAGAAGGGAAGAATATCAACTCACAAAGCACACACCGCCGTTTGAATTAGCATTGTTGGATAATTGAGGTTCCCCCTTCTGACAGGTCTACCCTGCCCCAAACACTGCTTCGGGTGAGATAGAAAGCCAAATATACAGTACGCAGAGTCATATGTTTGCCAAAATTCGGACATAATTTCTAATGCTCTGAAAATTGGGATCTAAATAGTTTAGGGCATATAACATTTGGATAAAACTGGTTCGCGGAATTTGGTTATCAGAACTCAAAACTTGAGTACTAAAACCGAAAAGTTCAGTTTTTTTTAATTCTCTCAAAATGTATGGGCGCTATTCAAAAACGATTTAAACAGGGTGAAAGAGCACGCAATTTTGCATAAAACAAGCATACTCGGAGTTTTTGATTGGAAGATTTGCCCGATTTTTTAAAAAATCGAGAAAATTGGTCCCATATAAAAATACGGAAGAAGACCAATAAATTGGCATTTAACAATAGAAAGTATGTAAAAATATATTGAGAGCATTGTCTAATGAAATGCATCCATGGAAATCCAGTGAACTTTTGTTCCCTAAACAATATTATTGAGGAAAGAGTTCCCCAGGCTGAATGGTTATAACAACTGCATCGATGGAAGGGGTTAGGACTTTTGATAATAAATAAACGGTTGTTTATATAAACATATTTAGTACTTTTCTATACTACAAAAGTTCTTGTTCTTCCTCCAGTTCATTTTTGTTCACTGAAGCATCGGTCTCATCATCGGACTCATTGCTCTCACTGGCTATTTCGTTATTGAAATTGGTGCACCAATTTGTTAAGCATGAGGCACACAATGAAGTGCAGAATAATCCGTTGTTCCGGCATGAACAAGTTTTTTTTACGCGGTTTCCTTTGCACCTGCAGGAAATCAACTTTAAAATACCATCAGGAGCTGTGTCATTTGCCTAGGCAGTAGAATATCAATTCTCCAATTGCACAGCAATCTCCAGAACCTTGATTGCACTGAGGCTCCTCAACTTGTAAACTGCACCTTGCTCGTAGCTACTCTGCCCTACAGACGAATAAGTACGTAACTACAATTTAAAACTGACGATTTTTAACCTGAGAAATATTGTTATATCAAACTCAAATAATTTATTGAAATAAATGTACATACCTATATATTCTGGTTTTATGAAATATTTTATGATCCTTAAATGATAATGTCGTAAGTGGATCAGTTTCCTAGATATTTATAAATAAACTACAAAATTTGACGGAAATTCTTCATTGTAGTTACGTTCTTCGTCATTTGAAGGGCAGTAGGTAGATAATATCATGGCTCACGTTTAATGCACAGGTTAGAATAACATGTACTTACATTGCTGATGATTGTTCTCAATCTCCAAAAGTTAAAAATCTTCACCAATGCTTCACTTTTACAAGTTAACTTGAACAACTCCGATATGCCGCTATGTAAACACACGTGGAGCAGGAGGCACTCAACCGGCTACTGTCGTCCCCCGCAGCGCGACGCACGTGCAACACGCTGCCTGAAGAAATTCTCGCCTCATGCTGTCGAGAAGGGGACTTATGTCGGGAAGGGTCCTTTTGTCCCCAAAATCCAAGCATATGCTCACTGCATGGAACGTATCGGGTAACTCGTTTTCTTGCGTTTCCACGCATATCATATTATCCCGAGTCCTGTAGTTCAATAATATTCTAATTTTATCTCAAAATTGAAGAATTCGTGTCTTTGTGTAATTTTCAAATTTCAACGAAGTTATCGATCCCTAGCAAAATTTGAGAAACAGAATCGTCAAGCGGAGGTCTTGAGGATCAATTTCACTATCTTTATTTTTCGATAACTTTCTTATTGACCCGTTTATTCCCTCGTGTTTGAGAAACATGGCGCGTACCCGTGACCTCATAAAATACCAAGAAAGTAAAAGAAACTCCACTTTTGTCCAGTTGAACGGAAAAAAATTTTAATCAACGCAATTCAAAACGTATGGCACCGGGAAGCTATATGCACAATGATTCATGATATTATCCGGGAATTTGGAAAATATACTGTATTTTAGTAGCTCAACTGAAGTTTCCAGTACAAGTACCCTAAAAACAATTAAAACACATACTCAATGATACCAAATAATGATTTTTTCAAGAATATGAAAACGTAGGGCTTTATAAACATCACGCACTTCAGTTTTTGAAAATCCTATGATTTTTTTGCCGAGTTCTGATGGATTCCGTGGGTCGGCACGATGGGATTTCATGTATTTTTCAATGTCGCGACGCCTAGGGGCCCCGCGCATCATGAATATACTCAATGCCATTTCCTGGCGAAATAACGTACTTTGGTGAAAAATGCATAGCAACGTTTTGTGTCTAGTATTTCACGCTTTTTCCCCCTGTAAAATAAAATTTTGAAAAAAATTCTACTCTTAGAGAAAATGGGGAAAACTACCTTCTTCTATTCAAATTCAAATATTTTTGGGTTTTGATAACCGAATTCCATGAACCAATTTTTTTTCTAAATTATTTTCGACCTAAACTATATACAGCCCAATTTTCAGCACATCATGTATTTTGGCCGGGTTAAAACCTCCATTGACTGGACTATCAGCAGTCGGCAGCAGGCAGTCACCGTGAACGATCGCGTGTTGCGCTCCCGGTAGTTAAAGCGCGTAATTTCGCAATGCCTGAAAACTGTGTTGTGTGTGCCAAGCCTCCCAAACGCACGCTGAAGATTCTTGCGTGTGGTAGCTGTAGTGAATTCTACCATCTCTCATGCACTGATCTCACCGAAGCTGATCTGCAGGCATTAGAGGACCTGGGAAAAATTTAGATCTGCCCAATCTGCACTTTGGAAAATCGCAGCAAACGGCGGGACGACACACCCGTCAGTTCACCGTTCTTAGTTCAACGGACCCCAGCCCCCATGGAATCTTCTGACGGTATGCTTAGAGAGCTGCTGTAGCGTATCACCGACTTAAAAGACAGCCAACGTGAGTTCGACCGATCCATTAAAGCCGAACTGTCCTCAATCATACTTTGTCACAGTGGCAACGTACGATCGAAGAGCATACAAAGAGCATTGCATTCCTTAATGAGACTCTCAATTCAATCAACACTAAAACTGATAGCATAATTGAAGAAAGCAAGGCTTTGCAAAACGCATTTATTAATTAGAAATTCGCTGAAGTGCTACCGAGCAGAACTCCCTAAGGAATGTCGTGGATATTTATGGAATTCCTCAAAAGAGCGATGAAAAACCTGAGACATTAGTCTGTCAAGTGGCATCTCTACTCGGAGTCTTATTAACCCCCAGGGACATTGACTATTCATATACATTTAATTCCCTGTCAAACAATAACGCCTCTCCTGCTCAAACTATGTTAAAAGTTCGGTTTCTTCGGTGCAACATCGTGTGTGAGTTTCTTGCAGCACGACGCGCAAAGAAAAACCTCTCCACAAAAGACCTTGGCTGAGATGACACTCATAATATATACATCAACGAATTTCTCATCAGCTTCAACCTTCGGCTATACTCCGCCGCTAGCGAATTGAAAAAGCAGGATAAATTGAAATACCTGTGGGTTCGCAATGGGTCGATCTTTGTTAGGAAAGAGGACGGGGGACGGAGAATCTTTATACGCTGTGAAGCCGACTTCGAGACTTAATGATATGAGGTTGGCAACGCAGTCGATACTTTCACCGGTGATACGGGGATAAGTCTACCTGAATCTGTGAAAGCTTTGTCTGCTCAATCTTTTTGCTTATCCCTCGTGAACTGTCAGTCACTATTACCTCACATTGATGAATTTGGGGGTCATTTTGGGTTGAGCTCGTTCATGTAATTTTTATGACGGAAATTTGGCTTAAACCAGTTGTTTCTGATAATATGGTAAACCTTACGGGTTACAATTTAATACGCCATGATAGGACTGAAAAGAGAGGAAAGCGGTAAAGGTGTTTTTATTCAACAAAGATTGAATTACTCAGTCTTAGCTACTTCCCCATCTGAGTATTGTTTTACTACTGAATTTTTTACTATAGAAATTTCTGGATTTAATATGTCGAAATTATTGTTAGCTATAGTATATAAGCCACCTAAAATTACTTCTATCACCGATTTTGAATCAAGATTTCTACGGTTTTATCCTACACACAAAAATCTTATTACTGTCGGTGACTTTAATGTGAATTTGATGAACCCTGAAAGTTATGATTGTCTTCACCCAAAGAATTTCTTTCAATGAAACAATCTTTACCTGGTTTCTTCGCAACCTACTCACTATACGCTAAATAGCCACACCTGCCTGGACTTCTGTGTTGTGGATGACATGGAGAAACTATTGCATTTCTCACAGTCACCAGTGCCTTTTTTCTCTGATCATGGCCAAATATCCCTTTCGTACAATTTTACCTTTCCTTTTGCAAAACTCCCTGCTTTTGTATTACGCGATTTCAGAAACTTCAATCGTGAAAGATTTCTAGAAGACCTACTTACTGCTGATTGGTTGCGAATGACTCATTGAAATTACAATGACGATAAACTTCAAATTTTCAACGATTAATCCATAAGAACAAAAATAATAATAACAATACAGTTTGCAGGCACATCGTTAAATACAAAAAAGAATTTTTTTATGATATCTATATATGATGACTTCCCATTTCATAACATAACAAGTGTATTTATGTAAAAAAGGAAAATGGAATGACACACCAAGCCGGATTTGATACAACACAAACCTAAAGATCTATGACCGAAATTTATCCCAGACAAATAATTTTTGAATTGCATATTTCTGAAATTAGTGCTTATTTGACTAAATAATGTTTCATGTCATTTTGACATAATTACAGATAAATGCAGGGGCGAACAACCATTGGGAACCTTGAGAGAGTTTTCGGGTTCAGCTGCGCCTTTGATTGCTGATCTCGAGCTTTTTCACCATAGTAAGTAGCATCATTACTGATGAAGCTCCCAGTAATAGTAGTAACAGGTCAAGATCAACAAACAAAGCCACAGCTGAACCCGAGAGCTCTCTTAGAAGAATCCCATCACTGCGGAAGCCTACGATGGAAATTACCTTTGAGAGCCCATCCTCGGACATGATAATACGTTGCCGGCGTGCAAAACGTTAACTCACCGTGATCTTATAGTCCATCTTGTCGCAAGTGTCGTACGCGCGGCGGAATCGTAGAATGGTGTGGGTTTCGTTCTCGTAGCCCAACAGCAAATCCCAGTCTTGGCTTGCCTCCACATCAGGCTCGCTTCTGTCTTTGGCGTGTCTATCCTGTTGCGGGAGAGAGAGATAAGATGGTATACAGACATTTTAATTCATTTATTATTTTTACCCACCGTGAGAATTTAGATGGCGACGCTCACGATGCAAAAAGAATGGTCTTCCCACATAACAAAGTAAGACATTTGAACCACACTCGGGCTTTGAACTTGGGGCATCACGAACCTGTGTCTACGAGATTTAAAGCCTCTCTGTCAATGGTCACCTGGATGAACAAAATGCAAAGGAGTCAATTTTTTTAAAGGAGTCTAATCTGCTTTTATTGACCCTTTAGATTAATCTTTTATTTAAATTTAAAGAAGGTAAGGCTGGGCGTGTAGAAATCTCGTTACACTTTTGCCGTTCCTCACGCCTATACAGAAAAAAATGATGCCATCTTCTCCCCACAAAGGAAAAATACGCAGACGTATTCGAGAGAAGCATCAAAGATAGCAGCCAGAATGGAATTGGAGGTTGTAATGACAATTGATGACCCTGCTGGCTAGAATTATGACTGCAATGTCATTAGAGCAGCAACTAATTCCGTGACGGGCATGAAAAAGTTCTGTGAGTACATACTGAAATATTACACATTTAAATAAAAATGCCAGGGTGGACAGGTGAGAGAAGAAACTTGTAACCCCAACATCGAGAAGAATTTTCCCGTGGAAGAGGCAAATATTTTGGAAGCACCCTTCACAGGAGAGGGTTTTCACATTGCTTTGAATGCTTTGCCGAATAAAAGGACCCCAGGGAATGATGGATTATCTGTAGAATTTTACAAAACGTTTTGGAAACATGTAGGAGGCTCATTCATTAATATGGCGTTCACCAGTTTTGAAAGAGACCGACTACCACGTTCAATGCTAAGGGTGGTCGTTAGGAGAGAGAGGCGTGAACTTAAAAGGATTTATACGGAGGAAGATTCTTTAATAGCGTTTTTCTATCGAACCCCGGCCCATGTGGAAGAAAGCCGAGACACATTTCCCGCATTCTGTCCTTAGTTTCAGAAAATAATTGCCTCGTTTGGATCCCGAACATAAGTCACGCGATGTCTCCTTGTAAGCAAAACTTTCTCTGCGTGCGAAATTAAACTAATTGGTCCATACTCCTAGCATTCTGACGCTTTCTTCTTCTTCGGGATATGTATTTATACTATTTTCACGAAATCCTCTGGCCATACTCTTTCCTCGTAGATCCTACAAATAAGTTCGACGAAAGATTGTGTCCCCTTACTACCTAGATTCTTCAGTAGCTCCGAAGTTACGTTATTGGTTTTCTACCCTTCTACATTTATCTTATCTCTATTTCCCTGTCAAGTAACTCCGGTCCGAGTTTATCCATATCCATTGCTCTTTCATCCCCTATATCTAGATTTAAAGGTCTATTCTCGCTGACATATAGCTCCTCAACGTATTCTCTCCACCTATCCTGGATATCATCCTGTTTGACTAATATTTTCCCTGTTTTGTCCTTAACCTTTGGTATCGTTTGCCCTCTCTTACCACCCGATAACATTTTTACTTTGGTGTGAAAAGCGCCCACTTCCCTCTCTTCCTGTAGCTTTTCCTTTTCCTCGCATTGTCCTTTCCACCAGTTTTCCGTTACCCAATTGGTCACTCACCTAAGTTTACTACTTAATTCCTTGTACTTCCTCTTCCCTAGGTTGGTGTTGATGTGTTTCCACATCCTTCTCTCGTCCATTTTCTTAATCGTTTCTTCCGTAACCAACTTCTTCTCTAACCTTTTATTTTTCTCCGTTCCTATCGTTTTCTCTGCCGCTCCTAGTATGCCTGTTTTTATAATCTCCCATTTTCCTTCAATTGTTCCAATCCGCTTTGTTTCACCCATGTTTTTTTCCGCCAGCTCTTGGTACTCCCTCCTTTTCAATACTTTCAATGCTTCAAGGTTCCACATCTTTATCTTCCTACATTAACAAAGCCTTTTCAATCTAACTTCACAGTTCATCATCAGCAAGTTATGATCTGAGTCTGCATCCGCCCCTGGATAGCTTCGCAAGTTTTTACACTGTTCCTAAATATCTGCCTAACCATAATGCAATCAATTTGGTATCTCCCAGTATCACTCGGCATTTTTCACCTACGCTTGGGGTGTTTGACACTACTAATTAATTTCTTCTACAAAATTCAACTATTTTCCCATCAGGATCATATCTTTTTCCTAGCCCATGCCCCCACCCCCCCTGCTAACTCGTCCCTCCCTTCCCACACCACTGCATTCCAGTCGCCCATATATACCAGATTTTTCTTTTCCAGCACTTCTCTAATTATTTCTTCTAGTTGCTCGTACACCTCGGCCACCTCTTCCTCCCTATGATTGCATGTAGGCATGTATAATTGGACCAGAACGAGATTCGTCAGGCGTGCCATTAATATCACCACAAGATCCTGTCGCTCACCTGTTCAATGTTAACTACTCTCAGCCCCAATCTTGTATTCAGTACCATACCTACGCCACGTTGACTCTCATCTCCCCCTCTATAGATTACCATGTAACTATCACTCTAGTAGTCTCCGCTATCCTTCCATCTTACCTCGCACAGCCACAAAGGATCTGATTTCCCCTTCTCCATTTCCTGTTTAATTTCCTATGCCTTGTATCCTCCGATGACGATGTTTTGCAAGTATTTCGTGAGATGACGACCCCGGAGGCCTTGCCTACCTCGCTGCCGGGCACGACACCCGCCCTAGTGGGCGGCGTCCCGTAGATGCCAGGATTCAATTATCTGTGAATGACTTTCACATTCTGGGTGATTGATAGTTTAGAGGGACTCCTACCCCACTTCTCAACGGCATTTTAAACGTCACACCATCACGGAACGACCTTTCGTCTGGCTCCTTCCCTTCGACTTATTTGACCTGGGTGGCCCTACCAGGAGAAACAGTAATTGGTCTTGCCAGTCCAGCTCTAGGGGTCATTGGAACGCCGAAGCCCTTCCACCACGTCAACGTTGTAGTTCAAGGGAAGGCAAGCAGTAGAATATAAAGTAAAAAAAGAAATATTATTGGTGAACGGAGGTGCTGGTGGCAGGGGTAAGAATGGTAAAAAAAGGTACAATCACACCCGAAAGTTCAGCGAGGAGACCCTTCAGATAGGCGTACAGGTCAGCCATGAAGGGGAGCACTATAAGGCACGTCCGTACTCGACGACAGCTCGTGTGCGTGAGTGCGAGCACGTTGGGTACTAATGGAATACGTGAGTCAAAATTAGATGTATTTTCCTGTAAAATGAGCGCTCAACCGACTCTGTAAATAATCCGAAAAGTTTTTTACTTTAAAGTTGTGAAGTCATTATTGAATCGCCCTGTATATTCAACTCGATAGGTATTCACAAAAATACTTAGTCATAGAGGCCTACCGTAATTAAAAACATTTTCCTTGGTCCAGAAGGTATGTTAAAACAATGAGTGAAATTCGTAAAAAAAAACCTGCTGTATTATTGGAATCATGATAATCGAAGCATTGCGTTCATGTCAAAAGAACAATAGTAAAACTGCTTCTTATGTGTTTTACGAGGTCCATTGGGTGAAAGTTAATATGGACAGATAGATTAAGCATTGACAGTGACTTTTTTATGAGTATATCAAGTTTTAAAGTCTATTGCAAGCATTATCACAACTAAATAGACGGAGATCGTTTGTATCCATAATGTATTTAGCCTTACACATACAAACTATAAAATGGTTCTCTTAAGACAACCTCCGATTTTTAATGCCCACTGCATAGGTCATAATCACAACATGTTTGATTTAGCTTTCATGATATCCTCAATGTTCTTATACCTACACAAACCATTTGCCTCTATCCTTCTTTGAAGTACACTCTGCGGCCAAATAAAAGCTAATTATAAAAAATTCACGAGTTTTTCAAGAGCTACCACCCACCAGAGGAGGGTTGGTACACTCAAATCTGTGACAGGAGAGACAAAAGAGCTTGCTAAATTCTATCTGACATCATGCACAACGGCCATCAAAATACGAGCAGCGTCCGTGATAAAAAATAAGGCTCGCATCTGGCGAGCAGAGGGCCTGAGGAGGCTATATCGACAAAAGGAAGGAAGAGCAGCTTAGGAAAGAAATGCCCAGTTGCCTGGGTATTGGCGGGAATGGAAGGGAGTGGCTGAGGGAAGGGCTGCAAGAGGAAATCAGAGGGGAATGCATTTGTTGGGTTTGAAAGGATAGCGCATTCTCTCTTCCTCTTGCACTCGAAGCGAGTCGGAATTATTTATTAATGGGAATATTATGGAAATGTGGCGATCGATACAGGGGAGTGGATGTACAATCGAATGGGGTGTGAGGAGGAGGGTGTGGGAATAGGGGGGAAGGAGATACCTATGGACAAGTCGGCCGCATACATATCAAGGGTCGATGGAACGGAGGGTGGCCCCTGGCGAGCCAGAAATGAAAGGGTAAGGGCGTTCCCGAAGGGTTGACTCGCTGGGGTCGTCAGTCTTTCCAGGAAAGGGTTGCAGACTCTACACTCCCCCAATTCCTAATCTGGATGTCTGTGTCGCCCTTAAACTGCTAACACAATGCTCATGGACCAGGCCACGGTGATATGATTAGCACTGCAGCATGAAAACGAGGTTGGTGCTTGAAACAGTGCGTGGTATTTGAGTGACAGAGTAATCCGTTTCGCTTTACATATTTATTAATTTGGCATGTTTCCTAAAGGGCCGACGAAATAGAATAGAATAAACATTTATTATACTCTGGGACAGGTCCTTTAGAGTAACAATACAATACAATGATAGAGCAGCAATGTAATTAACAAATTAACATATGATTTTGTTCAAATCAGAAAATAAATGGAGCTCAATAACATATAAAAAGAAAGACAGAAACAACTACTCTCAGTGAAAAACAATAACCGTACATGTGATATAATTGAATTCAAAGATAGGTAGAGACATGGAACTACCATGGGTATATGTGATGCAGGATAATCTAAAGGAAAAAATCCTTAAGGTTAATATACATATGAGATTTCAAAAACTATGTAATCAGTTATAACTAAAAACATGAAAGGACCATGAAAAAAATGTTGTCTATAAATAAAATAGTAATTAGAATTTAATGCTAAACAGGCTAGACTATTCTGGATAACATTCTTTAAATAAAATGCCATACAATTTAGATTGAAAAATGGCCAACCAACGAGATTTCCTCAATTCAATCGAAATAGAATTCCCGAGTTGTTAGGCGGCCACGACAAACGACTTGTGAAAGGTAGTGGGTGGGTTGGAAGTAGAAGGTTACTAGGTTCTGTTCTAATAACCATTTCATGTTTAGTAGTTCATTTAGGAAACATATCAATTAGGTAGGAAGGTTCGTTCCTGGCAAAGATAGGAAAAAGAAATGTTTTTACGACGTGACCTGGTTTTCAACCAACCAAGCTTTTTATAATAGGGGGTGAGGTGTTCATCTTTGCGATGATTAAAAATATACCAAACGCTTGAATTTAGGAGATGCTGTAGCTTAAGGCTCTGCTCAGCCGTTAAATCATTATAAACGAGACAACAGTAATCAAAATTAGGAAATATTAGTGATAAAACGAGCAGTTTTTAACTTACGATAAGTGAAAGGAGCTGGGGAAGTTCGAGAAATACAAAAGTTATAAGAGATATTTAACAGGTCATGGGCGAAGAGAAAGGGTACTCGTGACTGAGAAAAAGGCTGGACTTTATCCTGATCGTCAATTATACATCGTGTGACTCGTTTCCGTGTGATGGGTGGCTTTGAATGGCACCAGATGAAAGCAATTGGAAAAAATAAAATTTCTTATATAAGAGCTATTATAGGTGTTTTTGAACATATCTGCATTAAAATCACCCATTACGATAATATTTTTATGAGTCGGACTTAATTTCGAAAAGGCAATTTCGAAATCAGTCATATGACCAATTTTTGGAGGGCGATACCCTACAGATAATAAGAGCTTAGACATTGATTTCCCGGATATTTCCAAGATAATGAATTCTGGGCGGGAACAGTAGACAGCGGTTGATGTAGCTAGCACAGACCGATTGAGGTGACGACAAACAAAAATAACAACAGCACCATCAATTTTACTAACTTTATCGTGACGTATTAAATTAAAACTAGGCATGTACACCATTTCATCACAGATCTCAGGTTCAAGCCAAGTCGGTGTCATACATATAACATCAGTATCACAAGGACCAAAATGGGAACGAAATTCATCGATATGACATATTAAAGCCTGGGTATTAACCAGGGATATACGTATTACATCACTTGAAAAACACTTGTGTTTGTGTGAACTCGAAAATATTTCCTATTTGACACTATGAAGGCCAGCTTCAGAGTTGACAAGGATACGCTCCGAGCCCTCACTTTTTCTAATGTACACTCTACTATTACGAACCCACAGGAATTTCAGGTTTCCATTCTTTTTCACTGTTCTGGCGATGGCATAAAGACTCCTGTAGTATTGTGTCAGCGACTCATTTATATAGATTGTAGGATTGTGCGTTCCATGTTCTTGGTCAATGTCACGGAGGGAGAGGTCCCTTTTTCTCCTTCGAGCTTGCACGAAGTCAGCTGCAATACGCGATCTTACAAAACGCACTATAATGGGGGGAGAGTTGGACACCCCATTTGAGTGTGTACGCTACTTCAATCTAAAACCATAATCAACTTCAGAAATATCAATGTTCATTCCTGTAGCAATTCTGGTTTTGATCACTAAAGTATTCACGCTTTCACCATCAGCAACAGGAATTCCATGGATTTCCACCACATTTTTCAAATTATTCTGTTCAACACGATTGAGCCATGCAAATGCACCATGCAAGCCAATTAAAGCGAAATACACCGGAGGCAAAATGAATATTCAAGTCCAAATCAGACATCTCCTCAATGAACTTGCTAAAGGTGAATTAAAGTTCTCATGTTCAACGTGAATAGATTGCTGCCTTTCACAAATGCGTTATGGATAGTATTTTTCTTAGAAGAACCTGTATGTTGCATTAAGTTTCTTAAAATAAATTTTATGCCTTATGGAGGTAATTATACCTGTATTTATGATGTAAGTGATAATCAGCAGATAAGTTGCTTGCCCTTGCTTTTCCATATACGTAGCTTCTAACCTCCTATCTACGTTACTCCACGCATAGGTACCCATAATTTTACTAGATCAAAGACCAACGGCACGAGAATGCCTTTTGAGAGAGCCATTCCACGGTTTCGAAAAGGATGAGGAAAGCTGCCGGCTTGAAGAGAAACTTGCGTTGGGAAAATAAGTTCAGAAATCCTATTATGTATAAAAACATTTCATATATTTAGGACCTCTCTTATTCTTAATTTTTGTGAATGATTTATCCCTATCGTTACAACATTCACCATGCATAATGTTTGCCGATGATATTAAGGTGTTCCAAAAAGTGAGTAGATTTGATGATTGTTTAAAATTGCAAGAAGATTTGGATAATCTGGTTAAATGGTCTTATGAAAACAAAATTTATTTTAATGTAAAGAAATGTTACCGATTGACATACTCTACAAAGAAAATTAATGTTAATTATGAATATAGAATGGAAGGTCTATCATTAAAGCAGGAACATCAAATAAAAGACTTAGGGGTTATATTTGATTCTCCAATGTCTTTCGCTCCACGTATCGTTGACATAGCTCTCTATTAATTAATACTGGAGAAAATAGTGACTTAATTAGAAAAATTAATTTTGTAGTGCCTAGTATCAATGTGAGGTTAACAAGGAAATTTAAGTTGAGCATGTGACTGAGTCCAATTACTGTGAAAACTCACCACTGAACAGAATGTGCCGAACTTTTAATATGTACTGTGATATAATTGATCTATGTCAAAAAAGAAGTCTCTTTTGCAAATTGATAAATGATATAGTTTCTTGATATGTTTAAATATTTCCGTAAAATTCAATTGATTCCAAAATGTTTTGTATTTTCTTCTTTTTTGTTTTGTTTGCCCTGTAATTATTTTATTGGGAAAACGTTAAACTCTATAAATAAATAAATAAAAGGTGGTGGCGTTGGAATCTATGCTCGTTCAAATCTGTCTGTGACTCTCCTTGCCAACTCCACTGCTGCCTACTGCTCAAGGCCCGAATACCTCATTGTCAGTGTTTCTGACGCCAACTCTGCCAAATTAATAGTATGTGTTGTTTACCGACCACCCACAATCGGATTTATTTCTGATTTCGAAAACAATCTCCTTAGATTTCTCCCTACTTTTAAAAATGTAGTTTTTATGGGAAACTTTAATTCTGACATGTGTATTGATAGCTATGCTAGTCGCTACCTTAAGAATCATGCCTAATGTAATAATCTCTATATGATACCTTTCGATCCCACCCATCACACAGCAAGCAGTCATACCCACTGGCAGAGAAGGAATGACGTACACAGAAGAGGAAAGGAAAGATGGACTCAGGCACACAGACAGTGGTAAAGATTCAGAACAGGCCTTTCGGAGCACGCAGACCACAAGAAGAAAATAAGTCATTCCGGCCATGCAACCATTCATTCATTCACTCAAACCGCTCAGAGGCGCCTCTGAAATCTCACCCGTCTAGAAGCACTCGCTTTAAAGCGCCCGCCTCGTTGCTTTTTCGAGTGGGGTCGCCATTCGCGTCCAGTGCATATAAATCCGGTCGGCGGGCCGCCGTAGCGAGAGAGAGGGCCGTGTTGTCGGCGATGCCGAGGAGTTCGGCCATGAGTGCGAGCAAGTTAGCAGTGAGAGTCGGAGTACCTTAGAAGTAGGGTAAGGAGGTCCCTAGGCATCCCCTTTCCGTGTTCTTTCCCTTTTCTTTCTCATCTCCCATTTCCTATTCCCTTAACCCTTAATCTTTTCCCATCTCCCGATTTCCCATGATGACAGTGTGACCGGAAGTTGAGCACTCGGTAACAGTCTAAGAAAATCAAACAGCTTCGGCTTACACCGTGTCCCCTTTTTCCTCCCCGTTAACCTCTCCCCTCCGAGTGCAGACGTAGATTTTCCCACCAAAATACAACATGATTCCAGATCCTGGAGCTGTTTGGAGTGGGGAGAAAGGGGAAGGGAGGCGATTAGACCAACCTTAAATGTTTTATTAAAGGTGGAGTTGTGGGAGGAAACGTGAACGGCGATAGGGAGAGAAACAGAGACGGATCGTTGCAGGAAGAACGGTGGCCGTTCATTCCAATGCTAAGAGTGGTGGATTATCTAATATAGAAAGAAGGGAAGTACATATTTGCTATTGAAGGGTTTGTCGTTAGTGACAGAATCACGAGGTCCGGTTCTCTAAAAATAATGATTGATGAACTGGATCTCTCGAATGACGGAGGGGTTATGTTTACCGATCACGATAGGAATTAATTATATGGAATCAAATATCAATCACAGTTCTTAATGCTCACGAGATGTGTGAGCGACCATATCATTCGTCATCGTCTAGCGTGAGATACGTAATTTGCTTCATCATTCGTGACATGTAGGCAGTTAAATCGTGTAATCCAATTGAATCCAATCGTGAATGATTTTTCTTTTCGTGATTATTCATCAAATGAGCGTAGTGAGAACGGTGAGACGACAGCATTCACGACTAATATGACGTTTCTGAAAGAACTTGAGATATTGGCAATGATGTAATAGCCAAGTAGATCAAAAATCGACCGAACTGTTTTTATGGAAGTTTTGTTATGATCTCACGCGTGAATTTTTCACTAAAGGAAAATTTCACAGTGGTGGATCGCGATGAATGGCAGGTAGTATTTTCACCTTCCTCATATGCTGTGCCTGCATGCGTTTTAAAAACTATTAATGGTGACCGAACGTTTTCATCTTCAGTATCAAAAAAATCATTTCCTTCGTACCTACTCTCATGTATAAAATAAGTATGCGCCAGAATGTTTATTTGGGAATAGGGTTTAGCATTTAATAATAGTTTTTGTGTTCCTTCAGTAATTTACATGAATCTTCTAATGAATTAAATCACTTAAAGTTTTCTTTGAGAAATAGAGAAAGGCAATGTCTTTCTAAGAAAGGGGGACTAAAGTCACCCCAAATATATTAGTGGGGAGGCGCGTTTAGTAAAATATTTAAAATTAAAAATTTGGCTCACCCTGAAACCTAACCAGCAACCACCTTGGCAAATTTTATTGTACAGTATTACAGATGATATTTCCACCGATGGTCACTGTTTATGAGTGGGACCCTCTTTTCTGGACGCCATTTTGTAAAATGGTGGATGCAAATATTTGATTTTTCGTACTTCGAAAACCACTCAACCTAAAAACTTGATCTTGGTGTCAAATTATATGTTTTTGGGGTCAAGGAATTAAAAGAAGTCATTAATTTATTCATATATACAACCTATCTCCCATTCTTCAAAATGGCTTCATTTATTTTTACACATTATTTATCCACCTAACCACTATTTAGCATACGAGACAACTTCAGTGATCTCAATCAATGATAATATTTCCTCGCGTTTCAGTTTCCGTAGCAATGCAAGCACTGAAATTCGAGACAGACAAAATTCATGAAATAGATGTAGAAGATGGACTAACGATTGCTGACCGTCCAAGTGAAGACGGTGTGTTTCTTCAAGCTCTACAACTTATTACAACCAAGATTCGTACAGATTTAAATACAACTGAAGGACATACATCGTATGGTAATCTCAATATGGACCATGCAAAAAAGACCATTCCTGATAGTTTATAAATGCTTCACAAGATGCTAATCAACAGAACTAGTGAAGAGGATCCAAAGGAAGTAAAATTACTAAGCATTCTTCAAGATATAGTATCAGTAGCATCTAAATAGCGAAAAGTATCAGCGAAGCAAATTGGAATAGGCCTATCTGTGCATCAAGCAACACCGTCAAAACAACTTGTACAGCTCCTGTATGCTAGTGAACATAGTGGAGTCAGTTATGAACGAGTACAACGTATTCATGCTAGCAATTATAAAAATGAGCTGCGGAGGTTTACAGCAAATGGAAACTTATTTATTCCAGAAAATTTTGTGTCTGGTCTCTTTTCACAGTTTGCGGCTGATAATTTAGATATCAAAGAAGAGACGTAGAGATCTAAAAGGAACTTTTCACGTTTCACAAATGGTTTCATTTCAGCGAGGTCCTGCTCGGAATCATTCACCTGATCTACCAGATAAAATTAGACTAGTGCGAGCTATTAAGGATATTCCCTCCGAGTTGAATAAAATCTTACCTTCAAAATAAGACGTTTTGTTCTAAAATTTTCAAATACACAAAACGCAGATCGGAAATATGTTCGAGCAGAAAGAGAAGGTACATGGCAACTACACTTGAATTCGCTTAGCAAAATGATTCCATGGATGTTAATGTATGAACACACCAATTATGTTAGATATAGACCCATTTATCTATCAGCTATGAAACAGCTTTCCACAACTGCGCCGAATGTGTACAATGAGTTCAAATCTGGTAATTTTGTTATTAAATGCACCAAAGCACGCTTCAACCAGATCCCTGTAGACCAAGCTCTAGAATATGTAAATAAAAAGGCAAAACATCTGGAGGACTAATCGGAATAACAAGAATTGAGTCATCACGTTATGAATAGTGTTTAACATAGACAACTTTCTGAAGGCACAAGAAGGATGGTAGCTTGGGGAGATCTCAAAGACTTGGATGAGCAACCACACATTGAAAGAGGGAAGCAAAGGATTACTCGTGATGAAAGTGATGTGATGGCTCTTAAGGATCACTTTTAATTCTGTGATGTATTTTCTGCCACTCCTTATTCACTAAATATTTCAACCAAGGAAGTTGCTTCAGAAGACATTCAGAAAGATTTACTCACAGCGTTTGAGTGGGGGAAGGTTGCTACCAAAGCGTTTATTAATGATCGAATCCAGCCTGATTCCAACGCTACAGTATTTGACACAATATCAAGACACAACTAAAAAATATTCAACGGTTTAGATTAAGTTGTTCCTGCAAAAGAAATAAAACGTAAAAGTAATGTATCTGATGCTTTACTATTACGAAGATTTGTTGCTGCTGCCGATAGTGGCCGAAATGTTGATTTGAAACAGTTACTTCAATATGAATTGCATGATGTCCCACTGTCACTAGCAACATATGACGGATGTCTTTGTCTTCCAACAAATGAAGTCATGCTCGGTACAATTTTGATAGAGGACAATGGTGTAGATCCTTCCTGTAGAAGCCTCTGGTATGCGTACATGCTACATCATTGATGCTATGGGCGTAGTACAATAACTCGGAAATCCAACTAAAGCAAACACTTTGGGTGATCTAGCGGACTGATTTGTGAAGTTAGTATTGCAGAATGTCTCTGAACACACTACGAGATTTTATGTTGTCTTTGACAGCTACAAAAATCATTCTATTAAATCAGCAACTAGGGCCAAACGCAAAAGGAAGAGCACTCCCCTTGTAAGACGTGATATACAAGATAGAAATGTTCCCTTGCCACATAATTCGGATGGATTTATTAATCTTCTTGAGAATAAAAAAGCTCTAACTCACTTCCTCTCAAATCAGTCGATGGATGTATTTTCTAAGAAATTATACCCAAACCAGGTTGTAGTGACAGCAGGTGGTTATGAAAAGTGTGATAAGGCTACTTCCACATCTGGAATTCTGTCATTTTCATTATTTTCAAATCACGAAGAAGCAGATACGAGGATTTTGCTTCATGCAAAAGATGCAACTATTAATGGATACAGTTGGATTGTTGTGTACCGCAAAGATACAGATGTGCTAGTTATGTTAGTGACCATGTTTCAAGATATTCACGCAGACAAAGTATGGATGTCCAAAGAAATATCATTACAGAAAATATTCGTCCCTGTGCATATAAAATTCTCAGATATGCCAACTGATGTTCGAGATTCTATTAATGGTTTTCACTCGATACCTGGATGACATAACTAGTCAGTCAAATGCCATTGGCAAGAAGACTGCATGGGACGTTTATCTGAAAATTCCTAAATTGCTTGCAGAAATTGGTGTTGGAACATTATCGGATAGTGCAATCAAATCGGCTGAAGATTTTTTATTAGCATTTACTCGCACTCTCTACATCATGCAGAAACTTCAAAATCAATCAATGAACTTCGGGAATAACAGTTTGGGAAAAATCACTAAAAATGCTTCCTCCTACATATGCTTCATTGAAGCTACACATCCAACGTGCACATTACCAAGCATTTGCGAGGGAAAAAAAGCACTGGAGGCTAAGCCATTGTCGCCTGATTTACTTGATTGCGGATGGTACGATGATAATGGTGAATTAAAGCCTATATTGATGGGAAAAGATCCATTTCCACCCACATACAAGCAGCTCGTGCAGTGCGGATGTACTACAGATTGTGCTCGATCTAATTGTGTGTGCACAGTAAACAAGCTACCATACCTCAAAGTGTGTGGGTGTTCTCTTGGTCAGTGTAATAACGTATATTCAAACCAGGATGACAAGGATAAAACACTGTAACCTTTGATTTTATATTCTATCACACAGGGAAATTAGGCCCCGCATAAAGGACAATTTTCATTGCAGTTTTCATGTTTCATTAAGAAGAAATATCATTATCTTAGTTCAATAAAGGAAGATTTTAATAGTTGAAAAATAATTAAATAAAAGTTCATTAACGCCATATATTGATCCCCATTTTGAAAAATGAGAGATTGGTTGTATGTATGAAGAAATTAAAGATTTTTTTGGATTTCTTGACCCCAAAAACATATAACTTGACAAAATATCAAGTATTTAGGTTGAGTGTAATCCGAAGTACGAACAATCAAATATTTGCATCCGCCATTTACCAAAATGGGGTCCAGAAAAGAGGGTCCCACTCGTACACAGTGACCACCGGTCAAAATATCATCTGTACTACTGTAATATAAAATCTAGCATGGTAGTTGCTAGTTAGGTTCCAGGGTAAGCCAAATTTGTCATTTTGGCCATCTGCATCCCCACTATAAAAGTATTTTTCACTTACGAGGAGAGAGATCGAAGTTTTAAAGTCAAAATCGCTTCACTATAAATGACATGTTTGCTCATCTTCAACGTTGTAGTGCTTCCCCTCCTATTTTAACACTTCGTTTTGAAAAAATATATTATGATTATATTTATCGCCGTAATAAAAGTAGTTTTCACTGACGAGCATAGAGATCGAAGTTTTAGATTCAAAATCGATTCATTATAAAAGCCTTATTTGCTTTTAAGCAAGATATTATATTTTCTCTTCTTCAATGTTGTAGTGCTCCCCCACCTATGTTAACACTTCGCTTTGAAAAAATATGTTATCATTGAATTTAATGGTGTAATGATATTATTCTTCACATACGAGCATGGAGATCAAAGTTATAGGGTCAAAAAGAGCTATAGAAAGACTTGTCTATAAGTCACCATGAATGTCTAGTTGTGTAACACGTTTTTATAGATGTTTCACATGTACCATACAAGCAATTACCCGTATTCTTGCGAGATCTTTTTTGCTTCAATGCAGCATATTAGCTTTGATAAGTATTGTAGTGGAATGTTTTCATTGTACTTTAGATCTTGGTAATCAATTTTTCTCCAAAATTTACAATTTACTATTGTTTTCATTTTACTGATGAGGTCATTGACCAGTGAATTTTATTATTAGCTTAAATTTGTGGATTAACCATTTCAGTTATTGCTAAATAACCCTGGTACCCATCTAGCTTTGCACCCTGGAAGAATCTCCATGGATTAATCTCTATGAATATCTGCAGTTATAATGGACAGACATCCATTCGATCACTGGTGAACATAGGTATTCTCAAGGAATAAAATACCTCTACAACTCATTTTACTGGTTTAATTATGCTACATCTGCTGTACATTTAGACTATTGACTCGTTTGAAATTCATTTATGTTTCTTCATCTAAAACTTATTTAAATTTTTTACAAGTCTGTAAGAAATACCATACAACTTACTTACTTAAGGCTGCATAAACTGTAAGGGAGATGATAAAACTTCAATCTCTCACCATTTATGGTAAGAGTTCCTTCTCATTCGATAAGCTCAGTCATATAAGCATTCAAACTGTTGTTTGGTAGATATTAAATATAGACATAACATGTACTAAACAACCAAACCTACTTCTCACAACTGAATTAGTTCCAGACCATTGCTTCATTTATATATAACCCTTTTCTCTAGAAACCTATTACATGTTAGTATACATGATAACACCAAGTAAGATCGGTACATTCTGGATAGTAATCCATATTAGATACCATGCATTCAGGCAGTGTATAGATACTTTACTTAATGACTTCATGACTTGGGTGTTTTTCAGTCGTTTGTTCAATAATAATTTTTTTGTAATTCAGAGGTCATTTATAAATGATATAGGAGAAATGCGGTCAATAAAATAAATCAACACTTCAAAAGATTTCATTTATCAATTTTGGTAATTAAAGGAAATTCAGGTACCATCTTTGAGATATTCATTAACATTAAAATATGGCTTATATTAGCTAATACTGCATAATATAATTACATTTTACCTTATTACTTTAAAAAGATGTCAGGTGAGTGTAAAAAGAGAAACCATGTTGGGATTTGAAATATTTTGAGAGATTTACGTATTACTTTGGGACCCAGATAAAATTTCTTTGTCATCACACAGTGTGTGCATTATTGAGACTTAATTAATAAGTTAGAGTTTAGATCTTAGGTAGAACATAAATATATAAATATGACACAACAGGTAATGTTTTGAAGGTAACAAACATAATTATAGATAACAATAATTGCAGTCTAATTTTTGTCAAATATTATATAAATAACTTATTGCCAAAAGGCAGAGAAGGATGTTCATCAATTTAATCTACACTCCCAAGCCTTCAACGAACAGTGATAAACAATGGGCCTCCATTCCATGCCCAGGGCAGTGTTCCCAAATATTACGAAAAACATGTTCCGAATAACTTTCAAACCGCGAGTGGCTCTTAAAAATTTATTAGTGAAGTACAAATACTTATTTGATCCGTTGACCAAAAGTGTAATCTACTTCCTCAAGGGTAGTGAATGCAATGGAGTCTACGTGAGTTAGATGGCAAGAAATTTTAAGAATAGGACTAAGGAACACTTTCAAGCTTATTTTTTTAAACAATGACGATAAAAGTAATTTTGCTTAACATTTAAATGATCTTGACCATATGAGTGACTTCAAGGTAGAAATTTCAAAATGCAAAACATGGAATATGCTTCCAACCACCACATTTCACTGCTTCCACAACGTGTACAACATTATCAGTTAATACAGCCCTCACACTTTCATCCATTGCCTATTCCTTCATTACCCTTTGCTACTCTTTTAAAATATTTCCTGCTGTTTGCCTGTCGTAATACTGGAGACAGTCTAGTAGAAAGGATATAAACTGCATGTCACCGGAAATGAAATGTACTGTTATTGACAAATAGTTTTCATTGATTCTGTAAGTCCAACTGCCTGTAGTAATAAACTTTGTTTGTCCCATTTTCAACTCATTATTTACCCTTTCTTTCACCATCTCATATAACTGTGGTACTAATACATATGACAATGTTTTCCTATTAGGTAAATGATATGAGTTACTTATTAGGTCTGGAAATAATTCTCTAAAATGCTCACTATCCACTAGTTGAAAAGGGAGATAACTTTTCAAAATAGTTTTCAACAAGCTGAAATTTATCTCCTGAGTTTTTCGTCTGATATTGGCCTCCACAAAAAATGCGTCCAAGTTGTGTCAACGGCTCTCTAGTACTTGATGAAGGGGATGGAATTGTTTAAAATTGTTGTGATGGGGCCCCCTCCTTAGGGGAAGCCGTTCCACCACTCACCAGTCTTGGTGACAGCCATAACCGACGGACGAAATCCTGACACCAAGCACGGGGCCGACGCCCAAGCAACTTCATTTTCTCAGAAGGAGCTATAACATCCACCCCGGCACCCACCGCTGACGGCGATGGCTTTGTGCTTCCGAAGCGCAGCATCACTCCGGTCTTTTCTAAATGACCATTCCTCATCTCAGATGAGTCGGCGCAGAAGCGCGCGCGTACGTAGTCAGACTCCTTCGTTGCAACCGTCTCGACGTTCAATCGATTCTCCACAATTGCCCCGCAATACGCGGGTGAACCCGCTGACGACTCAGTCTCTGCTCCCTCAGTCATGGAGTTCGAACCGACACCCCCAAATCCACCCAAGTCTCCCCGCCCACCGGCGCTGCTTGTGTACGGAGTCACTTCACTCAAGGCCCTCATAAAGACCACCGTAAGAAACCCGGATTTTACCACTTCGTGCGGTGAATCATCAGCCAGGATGCAGTGCCGCACCTAAGAATAATCCAACATCCTGCGCACGAAGCTGGGTACCGACAAGACCCAGGTATCCTCTTGGGTGGGCGGTGACGAACGTACCACCGCCTTCATCATCCGTGGACTATCGGCCCAACATTCATCCGACGAAATCAAGGCTGACATGAAAGCCATGGGCATCCTTGCTCGTAGAGTCAAACAGGTATTCAACAAGGGTACACCGATCGGTGTCTTCGTAGCCGCAATCACGCAAACCCCTTGAATAGCCAATTGGCGTTCTTAAACATCTTCGATCCAAAGCCAACCAGAGTGCTAACGTGCGTATGCTCAAACACAAACATCCCCAGATTTGCCACCACTGCGCCCACTTCGGGCTCAGCAGCTTCTTCTGCTCCGCTCTCCCCAGGTGCCTCCAGTGCTCCGGCTACCACAAGGCGAAGGTCTGCCACCCGGAAGCGACCAATAAGTTTCCGAACTGCGGTGGGGCGCACCCCGCCTTTGACAAGACCTGCACCATTTGGTTCAACGAGACAAAGAAGCTTGAACAACGCGCTCAGAACAACCGTGGCCAAGGACAGGCAAAGAAGACCGGTGCAGTACCACCTCCGCCAGCTTCTCATCTTCAAGCACCACCCGACCAACCTCCGCCGGAGTACCAACTCTCGGCATCCAAAACGCCTGGGGCCGTGTGAACGCTCCCCGCGGACTATAACCACAGCCCAGCACTCCACGCCACCGTCTGGATGTCTCAGCGGCACCCGAACCGTATCTGGTCCTTCCAGATCCTGCACCCACACCGAGGGAATCAGTAGAATCCCTAAGCATCCCACTGAGGCAATTGTACGGCCTCGGCATCTCTTCTGGGACTAGCTCCATGGCTCTCGAAAGGACCAACGACAAAATCTCTATCGACAGCATCCCTACATCGCTGCCCAGCATCACCACAGTCTTGCAGGTTCAACTGCAACAAAACAACAATCGCAACAGAACCAACATCAACTACAGTTCATCACCGCAGCCCTAAAACAATGGCAAATAGACGCAAGAGAGACGCTGTGGCCATCGCCTGCTTGAATACAGGTGGCGCCGTGTCCCGGAAGACGGCCGAACTGTTCGAGCTTCTTGGACGCCAGCGCTGTGACGTCACCCTTGTCCAGGAGACCCACCTACATTCCGGTCAACGCTGAACTATAGCCGGATTCCGTGAATACCGCGACGACCGCTGCCACCGCGGTGCGGCGGTGTCACCGCAGTGCTCGTCGCTGACCATTTGTTGGTCCAGCGCGTCCCGATCCAGAAGCTAACTTCACTGGAATGAACCGCCATTACTTTGGCGTGCAAGGATGGCCCGCTGCGCATCGCCTCCATCTATGTTCCACCTTCTTCTCTTTTACAGATAGCTTAACTGGCAAATCTCTTCACAGGTGACACGCCATTGATCGCGGCGGGTGACTACCACGCACTAGCCCAGGTGGCTGGCACTCCACAGTAATGAACACCAGAGGTCGCCGCCTTCGCCTGTGGACTCAGCACTAACACATCGCCGTTGCTGCTCCAAGCACACCGACCCATTTTGCCATAAGGGGCAGTGGTGACGTGCTCGACACCGCTCTGCACTGCCACCTACGGTCTGCGCATTGGGCACGCGCTCTGCCAGCTCTCGACCGCGACCACCTCCCTATGATATTCCATCTTGATCGCCGCCCAGTCATCGTGCCGGCAAGTACGTTCCGAGACTGCGATGACGTAGACTGGGACAAATTCCAGCAGGACGGCACCGAGGGCCTCCAAGATTGCTTCACACCAATCTCCCCCGAGGCTCCTGCGGAAATCGACGCGCAATGCAAAACCAATATTCGCCCAGGCCCCCATCGAGAGATCGGTTCCTCAGAAAACCGTACGAAGCCACAACCACCTCGCACTTCCGCCGCACATGATCGCCGAAATTCGAGCAAAGAATCATCTCAGACGGCAGTTCCAATGAACTCGCTGCCCGTTGGACAAGGCTCGGATGAACGTCGCGAAACACCGCACGTAGAACCACATCAACGAGTTCAAATATGCCTGTCATATTTGAGATCAAATATTCCGCTCATATTGTATCGCCTTATTCCTGGAATATCAAATGGCTAAATGATAGAGACGGGCAGTTTTTATGCGAGGGAATCCGCGTGGAGCTAAGTAATGCTGCGTACACAAACACAAATGTGTGGCCAGCCAGATAAGACGATGATGGCACAGCATCATCAGTTTCCAGTTGCTGTGGGAAGGCGATTCTAGTTATTGGATATCACTACATTAAAGATTTAAAATTGAGGATCGAATTATGGTGGTGACTAGGATTTTTATAGCTTCTCAAATCTAGAGCCCACGTTCTGATCCTGTAAATAGCTAAAATTTGGCGAGAAATCCTTATTCTAGTTCAGTGCCATTTAAGTAAAGACCATATAAGACGCGGTATCTCTTCCATTGGACAGTACGCTGGAATCCTCGTTTGTTAACAGCTCAATTTTTGCTGATCATCTACCGGCTGTTTTTATAAATTTTAAGATGGACCCGTATTCCTTGGTCACATTCAAAGTGACAATTCAAATGTGAATAAAAGTTAATGTTCCATGGCACCAGTAGTAAAAAAATTAAATGTAAAGCAAGTACGGTATAGCTTTCATTTTATTTTGACTAATATTGACGGGTGTAGCTACAGGGAGCTAAATGTACGCTACAAATACATACTGTTAAATAGACGTGACGGACGATTCTCCTTATATCTGCTTTTTTGAAGGATTTTTCCCAATCATTGCGATTACACAAATGATATGGGACGCAGTCACGCGCACGGGTGCGAAGATATACACCAATTACGGTGAAAAAGAGTGGGCCACGCGTCACGACTTCATCCTAAACTCAAGTAAAACTAAGACTATTATTATCGGTAGTTCCAGGATGCTACGTAACATTAGCCACATTACGACTACCAGTATCGTGGTTAATGGTATCCCTATACCATATTCCATTAATGTGCATAATCTAGGGATTACGTTAAGTGCTAACTTATCATGGGATTGTCATATAAATAATATTTCTAACAATATTCATTCTATACTTTATCAGTTAAAAGTTCACAGAAACTTACTTCCTTTTAATACTAGAAAAACACTCATATCGTCGCTTACTTTCTCTGTAATAGGTTACTGTTGTCTTGTTTATTATGACCTCAACGAAGAAAATAATCATACACTTTCCCTTAATTAATTTATTAAACTCCTGCCTGAGGTTCATATTTGACCTTCGCAGGGACGTCCATATCACATCATATTATAAACAACTAAGATGGCTCAACGTCAAATCCCGTAGAGAGTACCTTCTGGGATCCTTTTTGTTTGTTCTATTTAAAAAGTTCACCAAAGTATCCGTATGATTTGTTCCTTAGTTGTCCCTCTGTTTCTACAATGTCTTCTAGGACTGATTCTAATCTATTGTATTTTCCAGGGCATCGCGCCACTGTTAATAAAAAATCATTTATTGTAACAGCTTGTCACATATGGAATAAGATGCCAACTGAAATTAAAAATTGCATTTCTGTTAAAACATTTAAAATGAAATATCATGATTATTTACTTTCCCGGGAATAACACAAGTTACTCTTATTTTTTTTCAAATTTGTGGTCATGTTATTATGGTTCCTTATTTACTGTACCATTTTATTATTTGTTATGTTATGAATACATGAGTTTTTTGTGTTGTATCAAATCCTGGCTTGTTGTATAACTCCATTTGCCTTTTTTACGTATATACATTTGTTATGTTATGAAATAGGAAGACATTATATATAGACATTTTAAAAAATGAAAAGTTTGTCTTTTTTATAATTATTCATGTGCCTGCAAACTTTTCTATTATTATTTCTGTTCTTATGGATTTTTTCCTGAACAATAAATATTTTTATATCTATCATTCTATCAAATTCGTCATGAAAAAATCCTTTTACTTGACCGGGATTCGAACCCGAATCTCTCAATTCCCGGTCAGGTGTGTTAGCCAGTTATAACACCCAGCCATTTTAACCCAAGGCGAATTTCAGCGGAGCTTTAAACGAACAAGTTGTTTTTGTACCCAGTGCAACAGGGAGAATGGGCTTGAAGGTTAAGTCCTCAATGAACAGAGTAGTTGTTTTTACATGGAAAATGAGAATAATGGTTAGATCATCAGGGTATACGGTGAAATAATTGAGGAAGTGGACGATGTTTGGTATCGAGGCCGAATAGTTGCGAGAGACGGAAGGATGGACGAAAAGATTGAAGTACGTATGAATGCCGGAAGGAAAGCCATAGGTAAAGTGTATTCCAAATCATGGGATGCGTGTTTCTATAGGGGAAGCGAAAATAGTAGTGCCCAAAAGCCTCCTTCCAACTATATTATATGGCCGCAAAACCTGGGTCTCCGAGGTTAATCATGACAGTATGCTAAATTCAGAGGGATTGAGGTGACTGAGAAGTGTTTGCGGCTAAAAACAAGAAGTGTTGGGGTTAAAAATGTTTGGATGCTCGTACTGGATGCTCTAGTAATGGACATTAACATAAAGGAGGTGTGCTTAGTTGGTTTGGCCATGTTGAGAGAATGGATGAGAGTCTGATAACGCAACAAATATATGAAAGCGGAGAGAAAGGTATGAGAGGAAATAGTAGACCAAAGAGACTCTTATGAGGAGGAATGTCAGGAGTCTTAAGAATGGGATAGCGTGTGTTAAGCAAGGTATCAATGTAGGAGAAGCAAAAGAGGATTGCAAGGACCGGGCTTCATGAAGGGCATTATTAAGAGATAGCCAGTTTCCTAGGCCTAACAGCAACAACTAAGTTCTTTGACTTAACCAACCCCTGAATTGGAATGGTATGATGGTTATGCACGTAAAAAAGTATGCGTGAAGCCGAAAGCAAGATTGGGTGAACAAGAGGAGAAAATAATAAATAATTGCTCTATCACGTAAAAATTGGCATTTTTGCAAAAAAAAACTAAAATTACTAGCGAAGACCACCAGGAAATTTTACGAAAGTAAAATAAATACCGTAAATTATCTTATTTTTGAGTAATTAGGAAACAAACTGCGGTGGTTGAAGTCGGTACACTTTAGTTCAACAGACGTGGCACTGCTACTGGCAACAAAATGTATCAATAAAAATATATATTCATCAGACAGTGTGCATATTTAGTATGCATCTCTCTCTTTTCAATGTATAGCGCAGAGTATGAGCCAAGGATGAGACCAGGCATAGACCTGGTTTTAAACATATAATTACAGCCTTAAAGGTCAACGAAAGCGTGGTTTTATCTGGATCGTTTGAACATCAGATATATTCCGTGGATTAGTTAATGAAAACTTTGCTTGCCGTGTGTTTCATACTTCTGCAATGAAAGTCATCGGTGTCTTTGCAATGGTTCTGTTATGGTCACGAGTTTTCTTTTAAGGGAGGAGCAGTATTAAAACCATAATACTACTAAATTATTAGTTAGTAGTACCATGATTAAAACCGATTTATTCTCGGGTCAACCAGCGTAACTTAATACCAAATCTCAACTCTATGTAGCAAGGCAGCCGAATAATCGCGTCATTACTCAGGTTAAACAAAACGGTGTTAGATACTCAAGAGTTAGTAGTATGCATGGAACCATGAGTGGTCACAACGTTCCTCAACGCTCCTTTGTTCCAAAATCACGATGAATAACGTGTTTCAATTTAGCGCGTCTTAGCTAATGAAATGAGGAAAAAATCAAAGTTCCTCAATTATAGCATCGTAGTGTGACAACGCTAATATAAATCTTAAACAAACCGTTTTCTATTTTTTTCTTGAAATGATAACTGTTCCGAGGTATTCCAGAAAGTCCACCACCCCTTCCCCATAAGACTAACTGGAGCCGAGTCAAAACGAGCGAAGGTCGCCGCGTGATCAACGGAGGAAGACGATGACACCACCAATCGCTTGGATCGTATTTTTCACGCGTTGATCATACTCCAATACATGCGCGAGCTACTACGGCCTATGCGAGCAGGCCGCTTTAGCAATGACCTTCAACCCCGCGAATAGAGGACCCGGAGACAAAGTTTACACCCTAAACTGAAATCTCACGCAGGTCTCAGCCGCCACGGAGTCCCACATGCATGAATTATTCAAGGCCCCTGCAAAAGAGTGGAATTGCTGCGATGGACGTGCGGCCCCAGTGAATGACGTGGAAAGTCGACGCGCGAATCGCATCAGGCAAGGGAAGAGGTTCATGGGATTGAGCAAGGCAGCGTGGTTTCTCAAAACATTATTATCATAAAATCAACAGAGTCGGGTGAGATGATAATTTTCAATTGAAAGACGAAGTAGCGTAGTACGTTGGTGATTTTCTGTGCGAAGAGCATTTTGTTTCAGATGAATCTCTGGCCGTCAAATGGTTTATCCACTAGCCTGAACCTGCTCATTGCACTGTTGGCGATCAAAACGTTTCCTTCTCGAATATATATTTTAGATGGAAATTGCCAACAGACTGCTTCACAACACTAAAAGCTTTTTCTGTACTTTATTCGAACATCAATCACAGTCCTGTTCTGATGAGTAACGAGGTAGAAAACATAGCAAGGTTATTTCCTTCGACGTTTTTTTAACCATAGTGCCTAAGTTCCTGGCTATATTTTATGTGGTCAAAGAAAGCTGCTTTGATGGGAAACTTAAATTATATCTTAGTAAGTTGTAAGCACACGATTTCTGATATTTTTCAGAAGTTCTGTATTTCCTTGAGCTGAAAGATGCTTTAAATGTGCTTCTTTTAGTATATTTCCCTCAATTACCTTTTTTAAGTAATTTCATCAAGAGCATGCATAAAAAACAATGAAAAGTGAGTCAATGTACGCACCACTGGAATCCCTTTTGATGTGAATGTATCGTGTATATACATCGAGAACGAACCATCTTGTGGTTCGTTCTCGGTGTCGTGTATGGTTTTGCCGCGACCGATATTTGTGTACTTTCGAGGGCCTCGTGGGCAAGCACTATAAGGATTACAGACTATCTAAAACTATGACTGGATAGCGCGTTTCGTCAACTACCGGAAGTAGTTAGTTGCGAGCGGAGGGAGGTCGCGAGGTGACGTCACAGCGCTGTGCGTGGGGGTCTAAATTTGGGCTAGTGTGGGCACGGCGCGCGCTCGGCTCAGTTGCATTTCCGGAACGAGTTGGTCGATTTTAGTGATCGAGGTGTCAATGGAGAGCTGAGAACGTGCGTTAGACGTTTATAACACAATAAATATAAAATTAACATTGGAAATTAGAAAATATTAGTTACCAACGACCAATTGTTCATAGGTTAGCCATTTGTACTAATGATTTCGACGAATACATGTTATGTTTAGTGTATCTTTCTTTATTTCATTTCAACTTTCTTTCTGACAAACAAAACAAAAGAATCTCCCAATAACGAGAGTAACGTATGCAATTTAGTATTCACGAAATAAAGATCCGACGGGAGTGTCAAGAATATTCCCAGTACTTTTTTTAGTCAGTACGAGAAAAGAGAAATAGTGGGAAAAAATAACCGGTAAAGGCATTAAACATGAAAAATGTTCGTTAGTCGATAATATTTTATGCACTTACATATATTATATACTGGTAAGTACTTTTTCAGCCTGAAATCGGTCGTACCGCACACATTTTTATGGCAATGACTTTTTGACCATATCAAGGAAAGAATAATTGTAACAGAGAGCATCCATGAGGAGTGCAGAGTAGGATTGGCTCGGGAAAAGGGAATATAACTGAGAGATGGAGGTAAATAGGTCCTTTTAATCCTGGGTGACAGAATTGAGACGGGGATTGGAAAAAAGAGTGTGTCGGCATGGAGAGATATCTGTATTTGCTATATGTCGCAATTATTAAGAATCCATCCCGATTAATTACTTTGCATTCTAAAAGTGGAAGAGCACAAAGGTGAAATATTACAAAGGGAGAAGTGAATCAACAAATTCCAAAAATTTTCCAATTTGTCTCCCATTATGATCTAGAAATTCAACGTCACAGAGCAACTGATTCTGCACGTGTAAATGACGTCGCACGGTGAATTATAGTTCAACACATTCGTCCCTCCCCTGAAACATAGATGCATTTTCACGCGCCCTTATCACTACTTCGCCATCCTAACAAGTAATACAACCGTCGTGAATCGCTCCGGAAGAGAAACTGAGTGGCGACTGACTCAGTAATCACACACAAGGATCTGAAAGCCATTCTTTAGGCTAAGTTTGTAACTCGCCCAGCGATTCTTGTGGCATATACAAAACCGTGAGGAATACTTGATTTTTCCACAATCGGTTGAAACCCATTGAATTCGAAATTCGTTTTATGATAGTATCAGTTGACTTCTAAGCTCATTTATACAGACCATATCATTTAGCTCGAAACATTCCCCACGAAAAAAGGATAAAACATTGCACTTACTGTTTGTCGTTAGCAAAATATAGGCTGACGAACAACAATCCATTGCGAAGGTGGGCCAAATCCACACATAAAAAGGGGAGGTAATAGCTTCTGCAAGGAATAAAACATCAAAACTCGTTCGCCGCGAAAGCAGGATAAGGAAAATCTTCCTCTCAAGCTATTAAACATTCCACCACATTTCCCCTCCCTCGTGAATGTCACAGGCCAAGTTAGCGCGGCCAGTTAGCGCGTAGGTAGCAAGAAAACGTTTGAGCATTTAAGGTTTAGAAGGGTTTAATGAGAAAAGTGCTAAAGAAATGGTCAGCTGAGGAATACCCAGGCACTATAGGATATAGAAGTGACCACGCAATCTCTGCATTTAAAGCGTCCGCATCAAGTTATTGCCTTACCCGGATATAAAGAACTAGGCCGCAAATCGATATAAAGGACCAACGGAAAGTGCCAACTCCGCGGACTTAGGCAAACCATGCCGCGCAGGACAAGGCAGGGGACAAAGATGATTGTGTGGAACAAGAGCAGGTGGTAGGAAAGTGAATGGTCCTGCAAAAATAATTAGAAAAATACCTTTAGGCCCGGCCTTGAGGCACAAGTAGATTTCGTAGTTTTTTATTCTAGGAAGTACAATAAATTAAATTTAATGAATACATTTCATATTAAGGGAGTTATAAATATTTTTCAGTTTTTCAAAGTCTTCCCCTAGGGCCGATTTTGCCCATTTGACCAAAAATAGTTTTAAAAAAACCTTCGACATCTATCTGTGCCTCTAGGAAAGTCAAACATATTTTAATAGACTCAGCTCATTTTCCTCATATTGCAGTAAGGGTTAGTAGCATAAAACCTGTTTCAAGCAAAAGTTTTTAAAAGATCTACAGTAACTTTGAACGAATATGATATTGGGCCCACTATGGAAGTTATGATATTTTGGTTTCCGGAAGTCGCATCATGGCAGCGAAATATTCCTTCGAAATCGCCTTTCTTCCAAATCTACCTAAAACCCAGGGACCACAAAACTGGGAATGGGACATTTAGGCGCGGCCACCTTGGCGCGGCCTCCTTGGCCCGGGACAACTTGGCGCGGGACACCTTGGCGCGGGACAACTTGGCGCGGGACACTTTGGCGCGGGACATCTTGGCGCGGGACACTTAGGCGCGAGGATGCGCTCTAAAGTCACATAAGAGTAGTATATTATCAATATTTATATGGATAAAAAATGTCGTAACAGCAGATTAAACGAACAAATTTGTTGTTCGCTTCATAATTCAGCTGTTTTTCTGTCGTTAGCCCACACCTATATATCGCATCTATATATAGTACTTGCGAATACCTTTAATTAGTCCTTGCGAAGCAATTATAATATAATAATTGGATTGCAAGCTGTAACGAGCCGCTAGGTTTTGAAAATATGTTGCGAAAAGTCAAGTAGTGTGTCGAGTGATTCGAGCCATAGAATGGGAATCCTGGTTCGTCGTCAGCTGTAAAACAAAGTCTAGACACTCAAGTTTGAGGGATTTCACCATCTAAACGGTTCAAGGGATTTTAATGCAGTGAAATGTGCTTAAAAGCTTATTCATATCTAAGTTTATAAATATTATTCAAAAGTTTTGCCACTTTCACTGCTCTTTTACTTAGGTTAATTTGCAAAGAGTCACGGTTTTGGCGCGAAAAACGGTTATGCTCTTTCCGAGACGCACATAGACGTTTTTATGAACACACATAGACGTTGGGGGCAAAGCCCCTAAACGGCGACGGTGAGCAAAGCGAGCCGTCGCGGGTGTCCTAGGGAACGGAGCCCCCTAGCGAGCAAAGCGAATATATACTGTAATCATGACCGATGTGTACAGCTACCTCGTGTAGTGCTGGTTTCCATGGAGTTGTTGGTAATTCTTCGAAAACAATTGAAGGCACAATTATGCAATACGTTCAAAGGTTTGTTTTGTTCTTACACAGTGTTCTACGTTTGTGTTTTAAGCATAATTAAGAAGAATATTAGAAATATCCCTTACGATTACAAAACTATCGAGGAGTGACATATTTTAAGGACCACTTATTATTCAAAACTCAACATAAAAACCAATGATAAATAGTATCATAGAGCGCTCCGAAAGTGTATTTTGGAATGTAGTTTGAACCGATCAACGTTTTCATTTGGCTGTAAGAATTAAAAAAAAATTATCCTACTAAAGCACTAAAATTCAATTTTCAATTAGAGTTGGTATCACTAAGTTTCACTTGTACAAGAGACGTAATATTTGTCAAGAATATTGAAACAAAGGCTTTATAAGACGAAGGTTTGCCCTGTGTTTAAGTGACAATGCAATTATGGAAATTCAATGATAACAAATGTTATATACATATACTATATGTGCTGTGATGTGTTGCGTGTGATCTTGTGGTGATATTATTACATTTAAAGGTAATTTGTATTAGGTAGACTTGCGCTCCTAATGAATGTGTTATGACAGGAGATCAGTTTAAAGTGCTGCATAATCTTCGCAAGAGTCGGATAAGACTGATGACTACAATTAGTTCGTTGTTTCAACTATTATATAACATTTGGAATCAGTGCGAATTGAAATTCGTCATTGACTAGATGGATGCTCTTAAATTTTAAGTTTGGCAGTTTATATCCTCAGTGAAAGGATAATGATTGATTTGTGTACTTAAGTAATGTTGGTATAACAGATAGTTATTAGTGTATAGTTTTTTATTACGCATCTTTCAATAAATTTGGCCACCTCAGAGTATCTCTTTATTTTATATCATTATTGTTTGGCCGGTCTCACAACTCGTGATCGATACTTGATGCCATACAATCATTCATATCGTGATCGGTAAACATGAACTCCTCGGTCATTGGAGAGATTCTGTTCATCGATCAATCTTTTAAGAGAACTTGATCTCGGGATTCGATCAATCACGACCGACCCATCACTACTACCCACCTATTGCAATCAAACATGACGAACGTTAGCTCTCCAGCATGCCGAAGGCTCGCCGTCGTTTCATGTCATTTGCACGTGTCATACACAACCATTCCTCTAAATTCTACGTTTGCAGCGGATAAATCTTGTTGGAAAGCATCCATCTTATATTTGCATTACGATTTGTTTTCTTACGCAGTTGATGGGTACTCTTTTATCTGCGCAATATTCCAAGTGCAGCCGTCTCAAGGAAACTGCCGTACCATAAATGGTACATGATCCAATAATCCAGTTACATTTCGTTTTTATTATAAATACCTTTATTTAATCTAGCGGTTGTTATGTGAATTTAAGATATGTACCAATCTAGTTCTTTAACCGATCGCTCTACTGATGAGTTCCTAAATACTTGCCGCATATTCAAATTGTGACCTTGCCAAGGTAACCCTTTCCTCGTGTACTAGCCTTGCAACGAGGTTCTCATCTCCCATTTAAACGCCGACCAACACCCACGCGCGGGCTCCAGCACTCCCACACTGGGGATTCGGCTCCACCCGCCGCCCCCCCCCACCCTCGTCCCCCCTCCCTCCCGCCAACATCCTCCATTCCCCTCCTCATTCCCTCCCTCCTCATCCCCTCCCTCCTCATCCTCTCCCTCCTAATCCCCTCTCTCCTCATCCCCTCCCTCCTCATCCCCTCCCTCCTCATCCCCTCCCTACTCCCCCACTTCCGCGACACCCGCCCACCAAATATCGATCCCGTTTGCTCCCTTGCACTGCCGAGCTCAACCAGTGCCCATGTCCCCCTTTCGCGCCTCCATTTCGTCCGTTACCCCTCTCCCAATCCATGTCCTTCCCTTCGTCCCAACAGCCTAATTCACAGCCCTGACTCAACCCTCGAAATACTACTTTTCCACTCTTCGTCTTTTCTCTTCATCCTCTTTCAATTCGTTCTTGTGTGCTACTCGTGCACACACGTGCATTTCTTTTGCCCGGGGCCGTATCTGAATCTATATCTGAATCCGCATACCATACTGATTTGTGCGTCGCAACTGGAGCAATTCACCTTTTTACCCCTTGGCGGTATGTCATGTAATTTATTGCTAACAAGATTCGCTATTTACGTTGATTATCCCATATTCTGGTGGAATACCCTGAACGCCCTAATCGTCACTCACAATAAATGCATCGCACTATTATTTACTGCAGTTGATGTGCAAAGATGATGTGTGTTGATGTGATGCATCAAAATATCGTCGACCACAATTCATATATGGCATTATCACGGCGCCTGTATCAAGGGTTTTTCTAGATTTCCAGTTCTAGGTTTCTTTCCATCAATGCTTCTGCCTCACCTCTGCAGATGAGCATGTGCCATGAAATATCATCTGCTCCTTCAGGGACAATAAAGTCGCCGCATATGACTAATCGATTAATTGTATCCCGGAAAATAGCCTCGAGCCATGGATGTTTCGCAATGTCGCGGATGATTTTATTTGTCTCTATCATTTCCTCTGTGCTATTTCTGAATAAACTTATTCTCACTCATTGGCTCTCTTTCTACAACTACCCGAGTCCCGTATTGTCCCTCCGGGGGCCTCAGTCACAAATAGCTGCCGAGAGGCAGAAAAACCTCGATTGTTGCACTCCTCCCAACTCCCTCAACAACCCCCCGCCATCCACTTTGTTTACACGCATCCTCTTTCGCCTCAATCAGACTCATTTGCTGCTACTGGCGTCCACGCCTCACCCCACCCCCTCGCCTCTTTAGTCAGCGACCCCCGGCTGCGTCTCGGGCCATTCCGCCGCCCAATTCCCCCATGGTTCCTTACAGCCAAGGCCGGCTTTACACCTCCCCTGAGCTTTCCTTACCCCTCGTGTTGCGGGTTCTAGGACATATTGGCGCGGCCACCGTTTTCCACTATTTTTTCACCACCTTGGGGCGAAACACTGTAGCGAACGACCACTTTGGCGCGAGAAACCTTGGTCACACCTCGACGCTAGGCACTTAGGTGCGGGACATCTTGGGGCAGGACACTTTGGCGCTAGATTGGATGGATGTTTGTGTTGAGGCTAACATAACATAGGAAGATCTGAACGCTTAAACTTCGTATGAGCCTACGATGTTATCCGGTTATTATCATAGTCTGATATTTACTTGCTACTTCTAATGATGATGTTGCATTTTAGATATTTGTTATAAAACATTACTCAAATTTTTTGATCGCTTCAAACTGTGCTATTTTCGTTATTCACGGGAGTTACTAGTTATAGTACGATCAGCTTTAACGTTATATGAGAGTAGTCCATGATCAGTATTTCTATGGGTACAGAATTGAATTAACATTGCTGGGTTAATAGGCAGAAATTTAACGAAATATCAAGTGCTCAAAAATGGGCAATCCGCTTTTACGCGCGAAAACCGTGACTCTTTGCAAATAAAACTAAGTAAAATAACAGTGAAGGTGGCAAAACATTTGAACAATATTTATAAACTCAGATAAGAATAAACTTTTAGGCAAATTTGACTGCATTAAAATCCCTTTACCCGTTTAGATGGTGAAATCTCTCAACCTTGAGTGTATAGACTTTTTTTACAGCTGACGACGAACCAGGACTCCCATTCCATGGCTCGACTCGATCGATACATTACTTGACTTTTCGCATTATCTTTTAAAAACCTATCGGATCGTTACAGCCTGCAATCCAATTCCTATATTATAGTTGCTTCGCTAGGACTAATTAAAGGTATTCGGAAGTACTATATGCGATATAGAGGCGTGGGCTAACGACAGAATAAAAGCTGAATTATGAAACGAAGAACAATTTTGTGCGTTGATTTTGCTGTTACGACATTTTTTATCCATATAAAAGTTTATAACATACTACTCCTATGTGACTTTAAAGCACATCCTCGCGCCTATGAGTCCCGCGCCAAGATGTCCCGCGCCAAAGTGTCCCGCGCCAAGTCCCGCGCCAAGGTGGCCGCGCCAAGGTGGCCGTGCAAAAATGTCCCATTCCCCGTGTGGTGGTCCATGAGTTTTAGGTAGATTTCGAAGATATATTTCGCTGCTATGGTTCGAGTTCCGGAAACAAAAAAAATCATAACTTCCATAGTAGGCACAATATCATATACGTTCAAAGTTATTGTAGATCTTTTAAAAACTTTTGTTTGAAACAGTTTTTTATACTACCAACCCTTACTGCAATATGAGCTGAGTCTATTAAAATTTTTTTGACTTTCCTAGAGGCACAGGTAGATGTCGATTTTTTTTTTAATTAGTCTCGGTCAAGTTTGTCAATGGGCAAAATCTGCCCTAGGGGTGGACATGGGGAAGACTTTGAAAAACTGAAAAATCACTTTAACTCCCTTAATATGAAATGTATTGCATTAGTTTAAATTTACTGTTCTTCCTAGGGTTAAAAACTTCAAAATCTACTTGTACCTCTAGGCCGGGCCTAAAGGTATTTTTCTAATCATTTTTGCAGGACCATTCACTTTCCTACCACCTGCTCTTGTTCCACACAATCATCTTTGTCCCTTGCCTTGTCCTGCGCGGCACTTTGCCTAAGTCCGCGGAGTTGGTACTTTCCGTTGGTCCTTTTTATAGATTTGCGCCCTAGTTCTTTATATCCGGGTAAGTCAACAATTTGACGCGAACTTTTTAAATACAGAGTTTGCGTGGTCGCTTATATATCCTTTAGTGCCTGGGTATTTCTCAGCTGACCATTTCTTCAGCACTTTGCTCATTAAACACTTCTAAACCTTAAATACTCAAACGATTTTTTGCTGCCTACGCGCTAATTGACCGCGCTAACTTGACCTGTGGCATTCACGAGGGAAGGTAAAGTGGATGAGTGTTTAATAGCTTGAGAGTGCATAGGTAGCAAAATTATGTTCGTCTTTGAGTTTCTTTAGTCACGATGTTAAAAATGGTTTTTTCACCGCAGTTATACCAAATTAACCATTTACACGTGCTTTAGTAAACCAAGCCAATTTATTGTACATTAAATTAATAATGCAATGCAAGTTAATATCTACCGTATACCTGCTATGAAAATGCATTTTCATCAGCGTGACTAGTGCAACACAAAGACGAACATAGTTTTGCGATTGATGTTTAATTTTAGAAGTTATAAACTATAGTGCAACTGGGCAGTTGGTGCCATAAACCACCCGCGGTAAAGGGTTGGGTCACCGTCGACGCCGAGGCTCCGACTCCGAGTTCGGGTGCTTCCCAGGCCCATCACTTTACCATCTGGCCCATCACTTTTCCTACCTTCCAGGTACGGCACTAAACTTAAAGTTCCTTTTCGGATCACATCCCTGACCCCAGGGAGGTGTCATAAGACCGTTATTATTCCTTTTGTATATAAATGACATCACTACCGTTGTTACGACCAAAATTCGACTGTATTCCGACAACGTATTGTTGTACAGGGATGTAAGTTATGAGTCCGATAGGATTGCGTTAAAAAAGACCTAGATGCCATAAATTAATGGTGCAATACTTGGCAGTTACAATTTTTTTTAAAGTGCGTTGTTATGAATTTTTGGAAAAAGAATAACTCGGTCAACGAAACGTACACAATTTATCAAACCAACTTATCAAATGTAGAGTCACTTAAATACTTAGGTGTGACCCTTACTCAGGACCTCTCTTGGGGGAAACACGTCCGGGAAATGTGCGGACAGGCTAGTCACAAATTAGGATTTATTAAAAGAATATTAGGAAAATGCGACGAAAAGTTTAAAGAGCGATGTTATTTTTCACTCGTGAGACCTCACTTGGAGTTAGCCGCAAGCATATGAGACCCTTACGAAGTAGGACTAATCTCAGAAATAGATCGAATACAACGGAGAGCAGCAAGATTTGTGAAGAGCTGTTACGATAAACATAGCAGTGTTACCAAATTATTGAAGGAATGAGGGTGGGAATCTCTAAATGATCGAAGGGAGAAATACAGGTTTAATGTATTTCGCAAGTCCGAAGCAGACAATTGTTTGCAGGACGTTCAACATATATTGCTTGAGCTAAAATACTACGGTAGATGCGATCACAGGAATATGAGAAAGGAAATTTACTACAGAACCGATAGATTTACGATAAGGGATCATAATAGTTGCGATAGATCAATCATATGTAACTCCCACCCTCACTAGGTAGAGTAGAATTTTCAATTGTGTTTAATAACATAGCATGATTAATAACACTTCACATCGCTTGATATGTCCGGTATTATTTTATTTTGTTCTCCGCATGAAGTAGTACTAGTAGCATTCATAAATTAATAGCATTAGTAATATTAACCACTAGATGTGTCTTTAGCAATGTAATGCATGTTTACATTTCCGTTTTCGTAGAACTCTCCCAGTTTCTGGTTTGACTGCGCACTGTTCTCCTGACTGCTTTTTGGTCTGCGCCTAGCGGCCTGGAGAACGTGTGGGGTCCCGATTTTTGTTGGGACGAGTGCTGTATGTCTGGTGTGGAATCACCCAGTGCCATACACCCTAGTGGTGGCTTGCACGGTACTTCGTAGATGTAGAACTGAGATAAATGTCATTTGAACCACTTTGCCTGTATTAGTTTCACGCTGTTTTTGTTATTATCACTAATGGCGGGAAAAAAGTATACATTTTCGAGCCAAACAGTTCGGCAGTGTATCACTCCTATTTTGTCGTTTTTATCAGTTCAAGAAGCACGGGGTCCAAAAATATCTTTCGCATCGAACTAATTCTCGGCCGATACAAATTTTCCAAGTAATCTATGCCTATGGTGCAGCCTCCGAATCTCTAACGGCTCCCAACCTAGTCCTTTCATCTGCTGTGTAACACTTTCTGTCTGCTCGTACCACTTTTAAAGAAGCGCGTGGCTTTCCTTTGTACTTCATTCACTTAACATATTTAATCATTGCTTGCAAGGTCCCAAATTTTTGCGGAGTATTCAAGATGTGGCCTAACTAGAGAAAAGTAGCATCTCTCTTTCACTTTTCCACCGGAGAATCTTCCTATGTAACGCTTAATAAACCCTCGTTTCTCTAATGCAGCACCAAAAATGTTTCGTACATGACTCTTTGAAGTTATATCTAAATTAAACGTGATTCCAAGGTTTTTGACATCATCTGACTCAATTATATTAACCCATCCCACTTTATAGTTATAGGGTTGGCACGATTTATTTCGCAAGAAATGTCCTGCAGTGCATTGACTAAGTTTAATTTCGAATGCCTACTAAAGACACCACGAGTTAACGATGTTGTAGTCCACTGAGAGAACTTCTATGTCGGAATTTGCGCCAATTTCTTGGTAGATGACAGTATGAGCTGCATACAGTTTAATTTTGCTCACGTAAGTAATTGACTCAGGCAGAAATTTGAAGTCTATTTACTTCCTCGGCAGAACGCTCTAACAATAAATACTCTTTGAATTTGATGGATTAACTCAAAATCAAAAGATAGACCAAAAACAAATGAATTGGTTACATTTTTTTAAATTTGTAGAAACTATCTTCTAAATACTCAAATGAGTTGATGGAAAAAGAACAAACTGCTAATTTCACTTGTTATTCACGACCCGGGTTGAGAAAGTGTATATAATCATCAGATGCAATTAACAAGATTTCAGTGCATTATATACTCAAAGGGTGGGTGTGGTGGCCAAGGGTGGGGGAGTAAGGGAGGGGCGGGAGAGGGGGGTATGTGTTGTTGGTAGGAGAAGGGAGGTGGGTCAGGAAAGTGGTGAGGAGGAGAGAGGTGGAGAAGAATCGTTGCACATCTGGGAATTCCACGGCGTCCATGTCCGTCATCGCTCGGGCGTTGGCTCCCTGGTGTCGGTCCACTACTTGGCATTCCGAGGGTCACCGCTTAATCCTCCTCAGGGAAGTCCGGCGGTGGGAGGAGGGTGGGGAGGCGTCCATGTCCGTCATCGCTCGGGAGTTGGCTCCCTGTTGTTGTCACCTTCACCTGGCAATCCGAGGGTTTTAGCTTAATCCTCCTCAGGGAAGACCGGCGGTCAGTCCTCTGTTTGCCTGGTCACTGTCCCAGCTTACAAGTGAAATTAGCAGTATTTGTTCTTTTTCCATCATGGAGAAATCTCACAAAGTTACTGCTGACATTGTTTGTTTTGTGACTCAAATAAGTGTTCGATGGGCAAAATCCGCGATACCGTAAGTATCGAGGGAGATTAAATAAGGAATCATTTCCCGAAGACCGGATTAGTCTTGATGCATCATAATCGTAAACGTCTACAAGAAAGGGAAACGATATGGTCTGGTTGATTTAAACACAATAATAAAGAAATACTAGTAGCATTTTAATATGGATTACTGTAATACGATGAAAATCACCAAACATCTACATCTAAAAAATACCCTGCAAGCCACCTCAGGGGCGTGTGGCAGGGGGTGAGTATTCACCAACATACATTACACTATACCCTAAAGTTAATGTAATTACGACTAATTATGCATTAGCTTAAATCGGTAATGATTGATACGAGACGAAGCCTCACAAGCATGCACTACGCCACAGATATTATTACAATGGAGAGGGACCGTTAATATATATGTATTTTGCAACTACACAAATGGACAGAGACTCAAGGCTTATGTAGAAAACATGCACGGCGTGCTGTTAGTACTAGTTAACAGATAAGGATTCAAGTATTAGGGAGTACTTAAACTACTAAGAGCTACACTACCTACCGACAAACCTAGATGAAAGTCTCATGGGCCGCTGTTATGGTCCCTTATCGTTCGTGGGAAAAATGACATTTTAAATCAGTTCGTTCTGCAGTCTAGTTCCCAAATTTTATTATCATTATCTGGTCTACCGTAGTATGTCGGATTTCGTAAAATATTGTCAACGACGTCAGAAAATAGACCGGTTTGGAACTTACATAATAGGTTGAGTCTAAATTTTAATCGACGGTCTGAAAGAGTTTCCCATCCCAGTTGCTGCAAAACACCGATATTCTGTAAGAACATAAAGTTTCAGTGGAAATAAAAGCGAAGTTTTGACAGAGAGAAGAAAAGTAAGGAGAGGGAGAGGACCGTTGCCATCAACAAAAGTCATGATAAAGTAAGCTAAGTATTATATTTTTTTAATGCACATAAACAATATAAATGTACTCAATATAGCACTTCTATATGTCAAGTACTGGTTCTCTGCTCCCAGTGCTATATCTACCCCCCACAGTGATTTCACTGATCAAGTATGAAAATATTAACAGAATAGTGTCCCGAATTGCTGTCAAAATGTTCTCTATTCATTTGTGGTATCTTAGTGCACAACTTGATGGCCTAGCTATGCTAGATCCAACAGTTGCCTATAATAAGAAGATGATAGAAAACACAAATCTTCTAAATGCACAGTTTCTATACAAGAGTAACGAGATCCTCGTCCGAAAGTTGAGTTAAAAGAAAGAGTTAAAAGAAGAATGTGGGTTGATAAGAATTTGCATGATTTTGTTGGTCCTTATACTCTGTATTTGTTCAAATGATTTGGGTTATCTCATGGGTTGGTAAATGGGGAGCCAAGCAAGTGGGACCAGTATCAAGAATTTCTAGAGGGTCTGAACCCACGTTTTAGCGAGTAAATTCATGCGCTCACACATTTTCCCTCTGTAAGTAGGCCTTTCCCAATATTTTTTCCCATAGCATAGACTATATTTTAGCTTTATAAACACTTAGTATTTTGAAAAAATAAATGAACAACTTTCCAGCAATTTTTAAAATTATCTTTCTTCTTTTCCACTAAATTATAAAACTTCTCCTGCCTTGTTGAATGGGTAAAAATCATCTGATAAAGCTGAAATATTTCACTTTTACTGCACAATTACAGAGAAAAAAATTTAAAAGTAGTGCAAAATGAAATTTCAAAAATATTTTTAAACGGCAAAATAAGGGACACCCTTACGTACGGTTGGTTGCGAAACACTAATGATCGAGGGCATATGATTAAGTAGGGAAGCAAAAGAAATCATACGGAATATATTATTAGAATACATACGCAAATTAACCCTTGTACGCAAAAGACACTATTCAAAGCTTAAACGCCCCTCTAATATTAACAACGAAGCCAGAGCAGCTGCGGTGAACAATACATCATTGGTCATATTGGACATCGCAAACCGGTATCCGATCGCAATCGCCGGTATTTGATGTCACAATGCCGTTTCGTTTCGTGTCACTCCAAACCCACCTACAGCATATGGTCAGTTCTCCTTGCTTCTCCTCGTGGCGCCTAAGTCCGGAATACACGAAGGTCACTCCCCATCGCGCCGGGCCGGAATGCCTATAATTCCCGACACAATAGGATGCCAACCCCAAGTCAATTAAATGCCCGACGAAAATTCCCTGAGATCAATCCCACGGAACGCACGCTCCGTGCATGCGTGTGCAATCACGGCCGAAGCAAGAAAGGGCCCTTCCTTGCTTCGTTTATTTAAATAAGGTCACTCCTCTCCTGCGCGGACGATGTCCCATACGTGACCGCGCAGTTATGCGGCTCATTTGAGCGCGCATTTCAAGAGCTCACACACGGCAAGGAGTCATAACGATGTAATCGTGAAATTTGCGCTCCAGAAACGCTGTGAAGAGTTTTTCTTTCTTTTCGACCACGTGCCCTCGTAAGGAGACGCCCTGGTAATTCTTAGCGGAGACGTAAAAAAGGTTGTTGACCCTCTGTACTCTATTCCTTCTGAATATACAGAAAAAATCATCTCATTAAATTTCAGTAGGCATATTTTACGAGCCTCCATGCATTACAATACGAATACATTGAGAGTAGTTGATAAGCTGCCAAGAAGAAAATACATGGAATAAATTTCAACTATAAAATTCGGTATTACATGGTGACGTTCTCATGCTTTCGCGGGGGTGCGCCAGCTATTTTTATGATAACGCACTTGGCCGCGACGTTTTCTGCTAGCGGAGGGAAAGGCTCAAGGAGGGGGTCCGAGCGGAGGGGCGAGAGAGTCAGCTGGGTCAGGGAGTCTGGTTTAGGAAGCGAGCAGCGTCGCTTCGTGAAGTTGGGTCTTTGGCTGTTGTGCTTAGATTAGGTCTCGTATTTCCCTGTAGCGGGGAATACGTTAGTGCGTAATTTCGTTTCCTTTTCCTAACCTTCTTTTCATAATTCCCTATCTTTCCCTTTGTTTCCCAGTGATGAGAAAGGGATGCCCACCCCAAGTATGATTGAGTGATCAATCTGCCCGCCGATCTGAGAGAATTACTAACCCCGAAAGGGGATACCTATCTTTTTCTTTTTTGAACCTCGATTGCCATTCCTTACCCCTTTTCCGAGTACAGGCGGAAATTTCCCTTATCGTCCTATCCCGTAATGGCGCCCGACCCGCTTATCTCGTTTTGACCCACGACCAAGGGCTAAACCCGCGGCACGACTATCACATATTCTCCCTCGGTAGATTTCACTATATTATTTTTGCATCAAGTTTCTTATTGCTGTTTCTCCACCTCACATAAATTAGTCTCCGACACGATTTATTTTCCATCGCGAAACTTAATCCCCTATGAAGGATGGTATCCTATCTTTGGTCTAGAGCGTAGGCTTTCGTAGCTGTTGACAAATTTAATGACTCCTTCAGGTTTTGCTGCGGTCCGAGCATTTTAGCTCAACGTTTCCCTCGCGTAGCAAAGAGCGCCTTCTGCAGCGAAGATATGAAGATATTAATGCCTGCCGCAAATAGGGTGATTAAGTAACCTAGTACTTGCCACAGGATAAGGATATCTTCATTCGTGGCCTAGCACGGCATAAGTGCCGGTATAGGATGCAACCGCATGGATTGTGGCTTCCTTGAAGTCCTTTACTCCCTTGCGTTCCCATCATTGATGGACCGCAAGGGATTAACATCTAGTCCCCTTGTATCCTCCAAAATTGCCACTGGAATTCGGAAGCCTCTGTAGCGTAATGGTCTGTGCATTGACACGGCAAACCAAAGGTCCGTGATTCGATTCTCTGTCCATGCCGACTTTTTCCTGAGGTAATTGGTAATTACTAACTGAAGTGATTTTTACTGTACATAGTCGTCTTATACATAGGAGAGTTGCGGAGGTTGGATATCTATTATACTAGTGTCATCGGTTTTGGTGTCTTGTTTTCCGTCCCACTCCTTCCTTTGTCTTTGTCACGGTTGGTCTCGGCGGAGTCCGCTACGTCAGTTGTCCGGCAGGTCGGCTCGAATAGACAGCAGCAACTGATATTGCTCAGTGGTTGCTGAATATTCGAGGAGTCAGCGCTGAGTTTCAAGTGACTGAAGAACTAGCTTTAAAAAGTAGTCTGCATGGAACGGCAACAGGACAAATTATTTTTCAAGAAGTTGAGTAAACATAAACGAAGAACAATCTGAAGTAGAATGAGCTAAAAAAACTGAGGGAGGTAGAAATATGTTTGGAACAAAGAAAGGGTTAGTTGGACACATTTACAAGGGTTATGAAACTTCAGGCTGTTCAAAGCCTATGGCTATTCATTTTGTCATTCACCCGCAATTACTTTCTGGGAAATATTTGAGTCTGTCATGTGTTTTGAACCAGTTGTGTCGGCGGTGAACTTCATGTACTCTCGCGGATTCAATAAACGACAGTTCTCCGATCTTTTGTCACAAACAGAAGGTGAATACCCTACTTGACTTGCCCTACTATACAGAAGTTCCATGGTGTTGCAGTTATAAAGTATACTGCGGTTTTATGAACTCAGAGAAGAGAATGTGGTAATTCCTTCTAATGTAGCAGGGTGAGTCCAGCCTTTGATTTATTTCCTCCTAAGCCCGTTCTTTTGTAATTGCTTTGTTTATACCGCATAACCTATTAATGGTTCCCCTTAATTTCAAATGTTTCCAACCCAGATACCCCAGCATGGCTGTGACACGGTCACGCCTTTTGTACCTGCCTAAAACATACCTGGCTGCCTTCCTTTGCAGTAATACTTAATCATTTAAAGGTGTACGGCACAGCTATAAATGTACCCATTCCATTTGTTTGCTAAAGCGTAATACATTTATATCATACACGTCAATTTGTAAGACTATTTCAATCTCAGGTAAAATTTAAATGCTAAAAATATTAAATTTCTCACAGAAGATACATTGTTTCTGGCTCAACTTTGCGAAAATAAATGGACACTGAATAAATAATCCACGTACATTTTCACTGATTAATCTAACTTTAACACGGTTTCGTCACATAGCCAAAGTCGGTCATAGGTACATGAAATTGTGTCGTAATAACGACACAATTTAAGAATGGCGGTCTGAGCGGTTGGCAAATCGGCCAACGAGAGCCGCCAATCGCGTTTTCTTCTTTGTTGTGCTGGCGACGACGCCGGAAACCCAGTGTGTACGAAAACGGGACACGGAAAAGATTTAGAGATTCGGACTCAGAGAGGAGGACAGCACTCACGGGGATCCGTCATCGGAGAAGACACCGGGCACCCTCGACTTTTGAAGTCGTGAATGTCAGTTATTTTGTCTACTTTGTATTCTTCGAGGAGGCGGAGCAAATAATTAAAAACCTCTTAAAATCCAAGGCTAGCGTCTCAAAATAAATGAGGGTAAATAAACATAAGGATACAGAAAACAAACATTATGACAGTTTATTTAGCTATTAGCCTGTCTGAAGTTCTATATTTTAAAGACCTCCTTTAATATAGCTCAGAATTCACCTATGACCAGTTTGCCCTTAAAAGACCGATTTTGCAGTTGAAACTTGCAAAATGATTTTCTATGAATCAGCATCATTTGCTTGAAGCCAAAATCAACCAGAATAAGCGGTTAAGTACGTAATTACTGCGTACGCATGTGCGTATAAACATGTCCTGCTTTTTTAGTGATAGCGAGAGTATTTTATTGATAATCTAACTAATAAATGGTATTCCTAAGCCTTGAATAAAACGCCATTGAACCTTGACGTTCTATGAAAAAAGGAAGAAGTTACCTTAGTTAGTTCCATGAAGTGATTGGCTTTTCATTTTGTCAGTCATTGGTCATGGAGTCGCCAGCTTTACCAAGCTGATAACTTCATGAAAAGCCAAAACATATAACGGCTAAATTAGAAACTATTGTTGTTTGCGTAAACATTTAACAAGACACGATGAGAAACGAAAGGGGTAAACAGATTGCTTAAGGTCGTGATCAAACGTGCTTTCATTTTCATCATCAATCACTACAAAAATTGGTTAGGCGCCAGTCAAAGGCACGAAAACATATTTTCCTCAACAGATCCCACCAAAATTCCCCATTGTTTAAGCGTCAACCGTTTCTCTTAATTGAGTCAACATAATAGACATATTCAGCTTTAGTCATAGTCATATTCAACTTCAACATTGTCATATTTGTGTTGCGCAAAATTAAGTGTTCAAAACTTAGTTTTCCCGGCGCAAACAACGCCACTACGGTCCCCCAGAATTGATTGCGCTCCGAAGAGAAGCAATTAAATATTGCCCAACAGACAGTTCTCCATTGTGAGCAGAGGATAATCGGAATAGCCCTTGAAAACAATGGTTCCTCTTCGGGTCATAACTTCATACGATATAGAGAAGCCGTTCCCACTAAGCATACGAGGCCCGCCCCCATATCTGTAGATACGTCCCCCGCGTGGTCTTCCACAGGGACGCGGGAGGAACCTCTGTATTCCTCAAAGCCATTAACCACCCCTATAGAAGCACCTCGATAATCAATAACCCTCTTCGGCTCGAGTGGAGCCTGTGTCGCCCTTTTATATGAGCACATTCCAGCGTCAGAGTTATAGAGCGTCGGCCACAATAAACTTTTAAATAGACCATGCGCAAGAGATAGGAGAGGTACCACCCATTTCATTCGGGAGAAGGCCGTTAACCTGCCAAAATTGGATTCCATGCTGGATTTTTCATTGTATTTTCAATACAAATGAAAATCTTCCTATCGCTACATTATCGCGTGAAGACGTGGTGGGAATGTGCCAGCTGCTTGCTCGAACTTTACTTCGGCAACTTGCCCATTTTCGAATCCACCTATAGAGAGAATTTTCAGGCATACTCAGATCTCCATATTTATATTCTGCAGGGATATAATTCTAGATAGAGCTTAATGCCATTCGAAGTTTTTAAAGAACAAAAGGTTGACTCAGTTGTCATCCCAGATCTACTTCTTTTTCTTTGAGTCGAAATGACCCGCTCATCGACAACTGGAATGACTACGCAGACATTCACGCGGACGCCTTTCAAAACTCATTTACGCTCCAAGACGACTGTGATGCCCCTCGCATCTTCCGGCGCCACTATCTGTCCCGAAAAGGACGACGGAACTGTGATTGCTCGTCAAAAACTGGTAACCCTGAGTTCCTAATAGAGATTCTTCCTGGAAGAGCGGAGACAGAAGAGCAATAGGGATGATAAACATTGTGTTACCCCTGTAACCATTGCTATACTTTTCTTGTTATTTTGGAGGAGAACGATTGTGATTTTGTTTGTTTTCTTTTGAGGTACTTAATGCTACTACATGTATTATTTTTTGTACCGTGGTCTTGGCATTTTATACGAGAATTAACAGGATCCAATCCACAATTGTGTCTAGGATATTTCTTTGTTCATTGTCCCTAAGTTGGGGATATATACAAAATACACACAAACACACTCCTGAGCACCGGAAGGCGGAAGTGCAGTGCGAAATGTGATCCATATTTTAGACATCGATATGGACCTAGAGTTCGTAAATGAAGAATATGTAATATCCCATGCATCGCAGAGAAGCCGATTGCGCCGAAATACAAAGATTTGCGTCATAACAAGAGCTAAAAACGAAAGCTTCAACCCTAGATTAATGGAGAAAGTAGAAACCCTGTGCAAGCACAAATTTAAGATATTTCCGTATAAATACAAAACCACTCAGCGATGCTTCTGCTGTAGCCAATACAGACACGGTTCAAGATACTGCAGCATATCTCCAAGATGCTATCACTGCGCGGGGGATTATGAAGAGACGGACTGCCCACGAACGAACCCCAATTAAATGCTTCAACTGGGGAAAAGAGCATGGAGCCTATTCCACTGATTGCGAAGTATACCAGAGAGAACTGCAAATAGTCACAAACTCTCAGGGAAAGATGCGAGAGAAGGCCAAAGAAAAACGAGACAGACAAAGGCAAAAGAAAGATTATGAAAACACTCATAGAGAAAATGTTGAAAACGGAGGGAATACGGAAAAATTCGCAAGTGAAAATGTATGGGAAAAAAGAAAGATCGACTTCAGCCGCAGGAATAAACCAGAAACAGAGGAAAGGCATTCAATGTAAGAAGAGCTACGCAACAGTCACATGAGCGATGCAGAGAGGGGGGGCGACCCAAAGCCGAGGGATTAAGTCCATAAGGTCCTGGAGTACATTTCGAATAACTTTAATAATAAAGACACGACGATCTGGATATTCCTTGACGTCTCGAAAGCCTTCGACAAATTATGACATGAAGGGCCGCTATACAAACTTCACGATGTGCCCCAGGAATTTTCCTAGATGGGCGCTTTTATGGATTCACGCCCCTCAACGGGAAAGGAAGTTTGAAGTAAAATGGGACAAGGAGAAAAGTAACTTGGGAACTATAAATGTTGGTGTGACGCAAGGTTTGGTGCTGCGACCAAGCCTCTTCAACCTATACATTACAGACTTCCTAAGGGACCTCAATTGGCAGTGTGAGATGGCCCTACATGCAGACGACGTGGTATTGCCGGCCAAAAGCCGAAAATTAACGATGGCTAAAAACTATGCCCAAGATGCCCTAGACGACGTTGTGAAATGGTACCGAAATTAGAGACTGGAGTTAAACGGGAATAAGACACAGGCACTTGGTTCGATGGATATACCACGCAGGGAACTCCACTCCCCCCGGCCTCAAGCTCGCGCTTATTACCAGGGTACGAAGAGAAGGGCGCGAGGTTAGGAAGGAAAAAAGGATAGGGAGGGAAGGGAAGATAAAAAATTAAACACTCGGCCCCGATGTCATAAATAGGCTAGGGGGCTAACGAGCGGCGAAACAAAACCTTTTTACTTGTGCGTTGGCTACGTTGAATTCCATGAATAAGGAAACAACAGAGTGGCAATTGGTCTTCCAGGGTCCGGTCCACCCGAATAAGACGCCGACAGTCATATGTTCACGCCCAGGAGAAGATATTGAGAAATGCAGCTGCCTTAGATAATGCGAACAACCAATCCAATGGCAAACCTAGGCCAATTATTTAGGCCTTGTCATCGATTAGAAACTGACAATGAGAAGCTACATCACAAAAATAACGGGCAAGGCGTTTGCTATGAGGGCAACACTCTCGCCAATACTGAAAAACTCGGCAACCCCACCTGAAATTAAGGCCAAAATATATTATACATTCATCAGGCCCACAATTCTACAAGCCGTTCGCGTATGAGGGAGCCTCATGGGTAAATGACTTATGAAAAGACTGGAAATAAATTAAAGAAAGTGCATCCACTCTACTCTCAAGATAAAGAGACTGACGAGCAATGCAATGGCATCCGACTTGGCAGGCATGGAACCAATAAAACAGGTTACAAACAATATAACAGGTATATTTCAAGAAAAACATACAACTATACAAAGAAAGTAGTAGATCTAGGCACTTAAACAGCTAAAAAGGAAGATAAATACAGAAGGTAGTGGAATCGTCCAGTAAGTAATTATCATGCAAGGCACGAAGGCCAAGAAATGATGTAGGAAAAAAGTAAAACATAAAGATGCCCCCTGAAATTATTAGCTAGCGACAGCGACACCTTGCCTGTACGACTGATATGGAAAAGATTAGCCTACTCAAGTTGATGCATAGCGTAATTGATAGCGTGATTGATGAGTAGCGTAAATTAAATATGGGAAAATCTCAAGTACCTATCCAGCGAAGGATCAAATTATTTTTATGCACCTTAAAATGTTAAAAAGCAACTCAGATCCAGAATACTACAATTCTGAAATAAGACGGTAGAAGAAAATGGTGAGGGCGTTACACCGTAAGAAATTTCGTAATGAATTGTCTCGGCTTGCGTATAAGATTGCATTAAAATCATAAACACAAGAAAAACCCAATGCAAAAGACAAATTTCTGCGGGAACCACTTCAAAAACAAGGGTGGAAAGGTCTGTACAAATATTTACGCAGAAGGAGATAAGGCAATAATATTCTAGTTCAGCAGCATTTCGAACTTGAGGGGCTAATTTTGGACAATTGTTATTCTGAAGCACAAGCATTCAATGAGGTGTTTTCGAGAGTATATCGAATAAATTCAAGCGGCGAAGATTTAATTCTACGAGGTGAGAAAGGACAGAAAGTCTTTAAAATAAGGGACATGAATATACGTAAATTTTTGAATAAAATCAAGAGTCATGCGTCCAGCGGACCAGATGGATTAGATCGGCAATTATTTAAGCGTTAGCATAAGAGGATTGTGCCTTTCTTAATTGTACTATTCAGAGTCTCCCTAAATAACGGAGAAGTTTCTGATGGCTATCTATATCTACAAAGTACGGTGCAAGCCACCAACTAGGGTGTGTGGCACGGGGTGATTCCACACCAGGCATACAGCACTCGTCCCAGCACAAATCGGGGCCTCGCACGTTCCCCCGGCCGCTGGGCGCAGACCAAAAAGCAGTCAGGAGAACAGTGCGCAGTCAAACCAGAAACTGGGAGAGTGCTACGTAAATGGACATGCAAAAATGCATTACACTGCTAAAGACACATCTAGTGGTTAATATTACTAATTCTATTAATTTATGAATGCTACTAGATGCTACTTCATGCAGAGAACAAAATAAAATAATGCCGGGCATATCAAGTGGTGTGAAGTGTTAGTAATGATGTTGTGTTATTAAACACAAGTGAAAATTCTACTCTACCTATTGAGGGCGGGAGTTTCATATGAATGATCTATTGCAACTATTATGATCATTTATTGTGCGTGGGAAAAATGACATTTTAAATCTATTGGTTCTAGAGTCAATTTCCTTTATAATATTCCCGTGATCGCATCTACCGTAGTACCTTGGCTCTAGCAATATATGTTGAACGTCCGGCAAAAAAAACTGTCTGCTCCGAACTTGCGCAAAACATTTAACCTGTATTTCTCCCTTCGATCAGTTAGAGATTCCCACCCTAATTCCTTCAACAATTCGGTAACACTGCTAAGTTTATCGTAACAACTTTTCACAAACCTTGCTACTCTCCGTTGTATTCAATCTATTTCTGAGATTAGTCCTACTTCGTAAGGGTCCCATATGCTAGCGGCAAACTCCCAAGTGAGGTCTCATGAGTGAAAAATAACATCGCTCTTAAACCTTCTCGTCGCATTTTCCTAATATTCTTGTAATAAATTCCAATTTGCGACTAGCCTGTCCGCAGATTTCCCGGACGTGTTTCCCCCAAGAGAGGTCCTGAGTAAGGGTCACACCTAAGTATTTAACTGACTCTACATTTGATAAGTTGGTTTCATTAATTGTGTACGTTTCGTTGGCCGAGTTATTTTTTATGATGAGAAAACCACCTTTGTTATTTCCACAAAACATCATTACGCTGGCACGGCGAGCTATTCGCCACACTGTGGCATACTCATGTATGCCACAGTGTGGTGAAACGCGCGTCGTGTCAGGGTGTTAAAGTTTTGTGGAAATAACAAAGGTGGTTTTCTCATCATGGATATCCATAATTTCCACGAGGTCAGGCCTAAGATCATCAGTTTTTTGAGTTATTCTTTTTCCGAAAATTCATAACAACGAACTTTTTAAAGTTCAATTCTACCTTCCAACTATTGCACCATTTAGTTACAGCATCTAGGTATTTTTGTAACGCAATCTTATCAGAATCATTGCTATAATGATTTCCATTTATAATAACGGTCCACACACTAGTATTGACTGCTATAGGCCAATCAGCATGACGTGCATTTTGTGTAAAATAATGGAACAACTTATTGGGTATTACTTTAAAGGATTTTGGGAGGAGAGGAATTGGTTATGGGGAGGGTAGCAGTGATACCGAAAGAAGTTTTCTTGCGAAAGTCAGTTGTCTGGACTACTGCAGGATATTTCTGAATTTTTATATAGGGGAAAGCAAGTTAATGCAAATTTCATTGATTTCTCCTAGGCCCTTGATCGTTTTGATCACAATATACTAATTTAAAAATTGGCCGCCATGGGAATTGATGAAAGAATAATGAGCTGGTTAAAATCTTTCCTGTCAAATAGAATTCAAAGGGTTAGGGTGGGAAATGTTCTGTCTGATAATAATAATGTATCTTCTGGAGTTCCACAGGGAAGCGTGCGTGTACTTCTTTTGTTTTTAGTATACACAAATGATACAGCCAAAAATATCCATAGCAGAATCCGAATGTATGCAGATGACTGCGTCATTTACAGGATCATTGAGGGTAGCAAAGGCGAAGAAATCCTGCGAAACGATAGACTTTCTTTATAGCACTGGGGAAAAACAAATGAAATGATCATACAAATTATTTAAAAAACAAATTTAATAAGGTTTATTAGGACACAAAAACTGGTAGAAAGCAAAGATACGATTGGGGGTGATTCACTTGAGGTAGAAAAAAATTGTAAATACTTATGAGTTACTTTGACATCTGATTTAAATTGGGGACCGCAGATGGATAGAGTCGCAACGAAAGCGTCTAAGATTTTAAATTTTGTTTTGCGGACATTGAGGGAAAGCACGTGCGACACGAAATAGTTCGCATACAAGACACTTGTGCGTCCCATTCCAGAGTATGTGGCCGCGGTCTGGGACCCACATCTTTCGAGCAAGGTGAAAACCATATAAAAGGTCCAAAGGAGAGCGGCAAGATTTGTAATGGGAAATTATAATAGAGAAGCCAGTGTTAGTGCAATGATTGCTTAATTAGGATGGGAATCGCAGAGAGACAGGAGAAATATCTCACGGCTAAAGGTCATATATGTATAAAGCATATGCTGAGGTAACTGCCTGGGTGGTTATCATAGGGAGGCTAATATATCCGGCTTACTTCTCTAGGAAGGACCATGGGTACAAAATCGAGCCCCCCAAACAGAGAACTAACTGGGGGAAATTCTCCTTTTTGAACAGAGGGGTAGATGCATGGAATGGTTTGGATGCAAATGTTTTCAACTCATTCCCTAATAATTTCAGGTGCTTCGCAAAAAGACTCAAATCCATGACATGTATTTGTATTGTTTTTTCTTGTGAATATGTTTTATGTAATACCTTCATATGTAATTTTAAGTTACCACCTGACCATAGGGTCAACTTGTAACTGTATCATCTATAATAATAATAATATTTATTTCTTTTCTCTCATCCATTCCCTCAACATGGCCAAGCCAACAAAGAACCCCTCTTTAATATCCACCCATTAGTAGAGCATCCAACCCACACTCTTTCATGACCCACTAATTTTGTCGCAAGCACTTCTCATTTACCTCAATTTCACTGCATTTAGATTACTCTATTGGTTATCCTGGCATACCCAGGTTTAGCTTCCATAGATATAATAAATTTTGGAATAGAACATTTTTTATGTCGCTATTTTCGCTTCCCTTGACAAACACTCATTCCTTGATATGCTCCATCTTTGACATCCCTTTGAGAACTTGCTCGCCTTTTATTCTCTACATCTGTCATTCTATCTTTCGCAAACATCTAAACGTTACATATGTCCGTTAAAGCATGATACGTTGACAATTTTCTCTATCTACTTGTCATTCCTTTGCACTTATCGTCCAGTGGTGTAAGACATTCATTCGAGTAGCAAAACATAAAAAATTATGGCAGTGATAGACTGCACTAAATGCTGACCGTCCTCTAACTATGCCACGGAGGAAGATTTTAAGCTTTAAGCGCTATTTTGCAATTATGGCACCCACTATTGCCGGTAGAGTACTGAATTAAGAATAAATTTGATAGATATTTATGTTCCTATGAGTTCATATAGAAGCGTATCAGGCTTGACATTGTGGAAATACGAAATGTCCATTTTAAATAAAAACAAAGATGGTAAATTTCCACACAGTATATTATCAACCACAGTATATTAACAAACACCGACCAAGGTTTCGGCACGTAATGCCATTACGTGAGAATGGCATTACGTGCCGAAACCTTGGTCGGTGTTTGTTAATATACTGTGGTTGATAATATACTGTGTGGAAATTTACCATCTTTGTTTTATTTAAAATGGACATTCCTATGAGTTAACGTGTTATCAGTGTATTGTGCGGCCTACGTCAAAGACATCAATGACGATGTAATGAAGAAATTGTCTGATAAAGCATTGGTGTACCTTAGTGCGATATTTCACAAAAGAAAAATCATCCGCCTTGACCGGGTCAAGGCGAATGATTTTTCCTCTGTGGAATAACGCACTAATGTGCACTTGTGAGTGACTCCGTAAAAGGTTATACCGTGGTTTTTCTTGGTATCCTCAAAATTTCTCATTGGTGTACCATTCAATTGACGGAGTTGAAGACGAAGAAGAACTTGGTTAACACGCTGTATCAACAAAGTCATTTGAAAGCAATGAGTCCTCTTGTAACACCTCTACACTTGCTCATACTCTGAGTTGGTGCAGAGATTATGCTGACCAGTAACATCGACGGGGAATAACAACCACGGAACAACAACAACAACATTTAACAACGGAATTTGACGCCAAATTTACCCTGTTTCCTGCCACTGCATTGACGCTAAGATTCGTAGTGGTTCTTGTAAAGGCAATCGGGTGTTCATTCCAAGGATTACCCTGATCAGCGAAGATGAACGGATGACGATCAACAAAGCTTATGATCAAACCGTGCATCTCCTTGGCGTCCACTTGTGTTAACCATTGTTTTCGCGAGGCCATATGCAGGTTGCTTTGTCAAGACGCATTTCCAATAGCAAAATAAAGGTGGTGATCCCCAGTCAGAAGCTCGTAGACGAATATAGAACGTACACCTAAATTATAGTGTTCAGAGAAGTAATTTTACTGGAACTTTTTTTTATCAGTACAACATTCAGAGATGGCTTACGTTTTTAGTATCCAGTCGAGGTTTCTCCTAAGTTATCATGTCATACCACTGCATATAAATATATTTTCATCGTAAGTACAACACCTACAGTTGGTGGGGCACCGGCTGCGGCGGGGCTCGCCATGCTCGCGGCGCTTATAGTTAGTACTTTTATTCCATCCAAATCCACCTTAAAAATACTTAAACAAAATTGAAGCCTTTGTTTTGAGTACAGACATGTGAAGACCGTCAAAATCTTTCTTTCCATCATCTAGTCACCGTCAAAGAATGTTTTGGTCAGAGTGGAGAAGGTAGTTCTCGTAGGAGCCTGAACGAGGGACGCCTCTGAAAATGGCCCAATTGATTCCGGGGGAGCGGATCAACATGGCATAGGATGTGAAGATCTTCGATGTTAGGCTTGGGCCTCACCTCCTCTGAGAAGCAACCCTCGCCACTTAGGTGGTGCAGGGGTCGAGTAGTAGGGGAAGAGGGTCGAGTGCCTGGCTGGTCAACTCATTCGAACTTGGAAAGAAATCCACGGTGAAAAGAGTGACGATGCATATCGCCTTACCTGGAGAGAAGGTAGAAGAGGAGAAAAACTGTGTTGGTTTTGAGAGATAAAGCGGGATTATGAGTGTAGTCACATAAACTCTAAAAGAGGGCGCCGCTGGGTTGAGGAGAGTATGTGAGGGTGAGGTTTACAGTGGATGTGTCAATAGGGGGCTTTTTGTGAAGTCGGAGTCCTCTCTTGCTCCTTTCATCGCGAGACTCCCACCCCACGGTGTGAATGCCAGCCCTCCTTACCCCTTGAAAAATTCACTTCAGTTTACGCATGAGCGATCGCTCCATAATGTACTTGCCGTATTTTTCGTCCCTCTTAACACTTCCTTCCTCGCGTCTCTCAGCCGCTCTCAGCTTTAAGGTGGCTTTAAAAAGTGAGTGAGACGATTGTGTTTGTGGAGTGCGGGTATTGCGAATGTGTGTTCCCACCAAATCCATGCCAGGCCGCGTAAAACCTAACAAACGGATGAATGGAAGAGGGTGATCCCTCGCAAAAAAAAACAAACTCAAATAAACGACATCTATACATCACGCCGCATCCTAATTCAAACATACGTGGCGGGGAATGGATTTTCACCAAGCATGCAATGCCACCCTATGCCACAAGAGCTTTCGGAACTACGACCGTTAATGCATAATGGCAACACGTACGAGCACATAGATGCATGATTAAAACTAAATACAGCAATCATGCTGGATACGCTCTTAGTACCTACTAACTAGTGCATTGACAAAAAGCAAGACAAAGCAAATCAGCTAGCTAATTGAGGTTCGATGGTTTCAGGCTCCACTAGGTTGAAATTAAATCTAACGGAATAAGAAAAGTATGCATATTTAGAAAATGATTTAACTCTTTTGGTACAATGAAGCTTCAAAGCTTCCGGTTTACTTTTGAGAAGGAAGAGAAGCGGAAACTTAAAATTATAGATCTGACAGGGTCGAAGTATAAGAAAAGTTTAAAGTTACAATTTTTCAAAAAGACATCAGGAGCCCACCGCAGATTATGTTGTCGTCCTTCAACTCCAACACCATACTTCACAAAAACTGTGTACTGTAAATTTTTTCTAAAGAGAATGTTGAATATCTGCCTCTCAGAAGCATCAAGAACTGAAAAACATAAAAATAAAACCCTCAAAGAATCGTTATAGTGAGAAGTTAATTGACAAAATGCCAGTAAAAATTCCAGCAGGAGAAGAGCACCTGTTAAACTCAGTTTGTAAGAAAGAAGAATTAAATTGTCGCTGGTATACATTGGCGTTCCATTTGGAAACTCCACCAAAACACAAGTTCAATTTCCTCAACTGCTAAACCTCCCAGTCCCACTCCACTAAACACATGTAGGAAAATAATTATTGAAGTGAATTCAGACTCCACCGGCCGCGCCATCGAAAACTCGATTTCGTTTTCGGGGACGCAATAATTCTTTTGAATTACATATTCTGAAAGCTTTAAAATATATCATATAAAAATAACTTGGTGTAACTGGTATAAAACTAACCTATTTCACTGCTCAAATAAAAAAATAGATTTCAAACACAGTCCGGCATTTTGTTTTACAGAATATTCAAATAAAATTCAAATGACAGAGAAATTATACTTATTTAAAAAATAAGTTATTAAATAGGATAAAACAAATTTTTATTCCATATGCTAAATCAAAGGGCTTCTGCAACAGTTAGAATTCTGAAGTATTCAGAGAAAATCGAACACGGGTATTACTCACGAAGATTGTGGAGCTTTGAGCCGGTGTTAATTGTAGTAAGCAGACAACTATTGAAAGTTCAATGCGATATTTGATGCAACAATCATTTTGGAAGTACAATAAAAGGTTTCAACTTCCGGGCTGATAAAATGCGTATTTGGAATTTTGACCAGCTTTTTTCGATTTCACCCCACTGTGGCCACACCCACGTGTCATTTCAGCCCACGCGTCGCCCGTGTGAACCCCGAAGAGACTCAAAATTAGCAAAGTAAGGATATTTCGTCTCTGTTTATGTGTCTATTGGTTCCTTCCCTAACAGTATATAGTTATTAGTGGTAGCTTATTTCTCGCCGTTAACTTTATTTCGCACTCATCGTTGCGCTACAGGATTGTTTGTATCTACTCATACTCTGTAAGGCCCAAATCGGTCTACGACAATGCGTTTATTAGTATTTAGAGGAGACACTGGAGGAGTCCTCCACGCAAGATTGTAGACAACAATAGAGCTATGACAGGCTTGGCCGCAGAAATGAAAACGAGACGCTTCATAAGCCCAAATGCTGGCGAAGAATGTTGTAATGCTCTAGGTTGGCAGTCCAAAAACTAAAACTTCTTGAATTTAACTAAAATATCGGTGGTTCGAAATGTTGAAAAGACGGTGGGGTAGATCAGTGTGCATTTGGATTTCGGCCATAAATTCTCGGTTACTTATACATGTGGTATATTAATAAATCTACAACTCGACCAACGATTTTGCCTGCGAAAGCAAAAAAGGTATATACGCGGTTATCGAAGATGCAGTCGAAAACTTACCATGTGCCTCAAGGACCACTACACTGAAAAATCTCCGTCAACGCCGGGATTGTAACAGCTAGTTCCCGTTTATCCTCACAAAATTGTCTAGATACTTGAAATCCTGCGTAGTCAAGAGCCTGAGCATTGAATTGGACAGCTGAAGGTCCGTTGTTTGATTCCCGGTTCAGGAAACCCTTTTCCTTCCTACAATTTTCAGAGCTTTACTTGCCGTTCATGAGAAAGATGATGGGCACAAGAAGGTGGCAACGCACCTTCCATGAAAACGCGTTCAACGCAAAGAATATACATACACTCCCCACCTTGGCTTAAGTTTCACCGTGCACTCATTTGAAATGCATGGAAACAAGAGGGGTCATTTTTATTACGTCAGGGCCGCTGTGTAGGAGCCGGTGGCACACAGGAAATCCTATTTGATTCCCCCATTTCATACACAGATTAAATTTAAAGGCCGAAAGCGTCATCTTGAATTTTATTCCCAAACTCCCACTCGCGCTTTGCTACAGGGGTTGGCCTTTCACAAGCGAGAATCTTTATTAATGCATCTTAAAGTGAGATAATCGAGGCGGGCTGCGCTTGAGATTGGTTTGATCAACGACTGGTTGTACAACGGTCTTTCATCATCCCAAAAGAAGTGACCATTTAAGTTGGATGGGGAAGGAAAATTTCCCCCACTACCCGAAGTGACTATATTGAGGTCAGAATACATAGCTATCTGAGAAGTACCAGTCGATAAACAGTTTAGGACTGCGCAGTAGTTTACCATTAGTTATTCCATTTTACGACCACGTTATGAATAAACAATAATAACGATAAATGGAATATTATATTTAATTTTAGATGGACGGGCCTTGCAAGTTTCTATACCATGCTATTATATTTCCTCCAACCACGGGAAAGAAGAACTTAAACCAAACTTCAGTAAAAGTGAGCCCATTATAGAAATGATTCATCACAATAAAAAATATTAATGGAGTATCTCATTGATCAAAATGAAAAAATAGTAAGTTCATAATTTTAGGTGGGATATAGCTCAGGTAATAAGTTATTAGGAGGGTGTGTGATTATAATAGATATAGGGCAGTGTGTAGTTGTGTTCGACTCCATGTCACGGGACATGTCCTCCGTCATAGGCTTGCGACTCTTCAGGGGAGGCTTGCGCCTCGTCGGAGACATCATCAAAACCGCACCCGATTAATGCCCGCCCGAGGTCAGGAAAGGACCGAGGAAGACCGGAGTAGCCCCACCGCAGAGTCCCCAGCCGACACCGGCAACCACCAAGCCGACCACACACCGGCCGGCCCGACAATCCCGAAACATTTACACAGCAACAGCTCCGCTGGGTACGTCATCAGTGGATGTATTCAGTGGCGCGGTACATACATAATCCTCAGTGGCAAAGGGTCCATTCATACGCGTACTCTGAAGAGTAGCGAACACAAGACCATGCTATTTACTACATAGACATGGCAGCTCGATTCCGTCCACTGAACATAACGCATTTATAAGCGCTAATTTTTAATTTATTTTATTCTCTTTGGTCATGATAGCTGTTTTATTTTGATTAAAATACAGCAAGAATGTTTTAATCACCCTCTACGACCCTAATACATCATTTTTTACAAAAAGAAGTATGTACATACTGTCAACAACTGTAGTGCAACTTCTTTGGCTCACCTTTAAAATCGCAGTTAATTTACGTATGGCCCTTTACGTAAGGCTGATAATTTACGTACCATGCCCTTGAGAACCATTTCCTTTAATGTGAAAACCAATTTTAAATGTTTTATATCATACAGGTATGACGGGTTAATGTTTCAAGGAATGCTACTGCTCCCTAACGAATTGAATAGTACTTTTTTGCCCAATTGTTGTTCATCCCATTATGAAAGTCACATACCTCTTTAGGCATATAACTAGTTAGGATTCTAACGATCGATTCTCCAATGATTATCATTTCTGGTACGATGGAGTACGCAAAATGTTCCTCGCTAGCCTCCTGCGGTAACAGTATTCTCTTTTTACATTTCTATCTCACACGTTATGACTTTTATTCTGTATCTGAACTGTTGTACCGAAATTAAATAGTACGCAATCTTGCGTTGTTGTATCAGCAGGGTTTCATGAATATTTCTCTTATTTCCATGAAAGTGATACATGGTACTTAATTAAATAAAAAAGTATGAGTGATAAAATAGCTTTACTTCATGCTTGCAAGACTTTTCAAACGCTCCCCTCGCTCCTTGGCAGCAACGGACAGAACACTCTCCCATTTCTCCCAACGCCGCCATTGGTATTACTACAGCTGTATCGGGTGGAAGGTTGAAAGCAGAGATCTTCTGGAATAATCTACCTCCGCTACTCGTGCCGAGACGAGAAGGGAAATAACCTGTCCCGGGCAGTCCCAAGCAATAACATCTCCACCCAGGTGCCGACCTCTCAACTCATCTGCCCCGAGGCAATGGCGCGGATCACGAGGAAATTTTAACTTTTACTTTTACGAAACTTTTACTTCTACGAAACTTTTACTCTCCGCCATCCACCAAGCCCTGGAAACTTACGTGATCACTCACTTTCAGTGGGTCAACTACGCACAGCACCAACTGAAGGCGGATGCCTTTCACTGGTGCCACATCTTTAGAGGACTCCAGTAATCTTGGGAGGAATTCCAGAATCGTCTCGGTGCCCGACATGATAATGCGGCGCACCTAGCGGCTCTCCACTCCAAGGAGAGAGAGTAGGGAAGGGTTTGTGTAAGAAGGGTGGAATTTATTATAGTGGATTTATTGCTGTTTGTTAGTAGGTTTTATGTGGACATAAGCAGTAAATTGGTAATTGGAGAGGGATAGAGAGATGGCAACATCATGGAAGGTCACAAGGGAAGAGGAGATGAGGGAGGTAAAGGAGACAAGTGATCAAACTTAAGTTATGAACTTAATTTTTTAATTGAGGCAATTCATTTTCAATTTTACTCTTTTAGCACATTTCATAGCTGTAAAAAAAATTGTTAAATTTGGAACAATTTTCTGATTTTTAAACAATTTTGAAATTTATACTCCATTTCCCATTTAACTTCCAACTTTTTTCAAAGCGTGGAATACAAATACAAAGAAAGCACTGCAAAACAAAAAAATCTTCAACATCCTAGCTTCATTATTGGCCAAATCAGAGACATTTGAAAATTCACCGTTTTCCCCTTGCTTCTTAAAACGACCATTATAGGTGATTTTTTAAATTGCTGTAAGTTCATAAAAAGTCAATCTATGAAAATAAAAAAGGTAGATTTATGAATGTCTCTTATTGGTCTATAAAATATATTTTTTTGAGAAAAATCCATGATGGTCACCCCGCACCTCCTGCATGATTTGAGATGGAAATGGCCAGGAGAGGTTTGAGGGGGTATGAGGACAAGAAAGATTCCTCTACAAGGCCGAGTAATACTTTTGCATAAGAGGGGTAGAATCTGCTTCCCATAGCGCAAACCTTGGTTTGTAGATAAAATCGGTCATTGAAAGAAAAGGCGTTTTATGTATTGCCTCATCTTTGTTTAAGGCGAAATTAGGGCTATGCAGCCCTCTATTACATTTACCCTAGACGTTACATCAACACCCATGCTTTGAATGGAAGAAAATTCATCCATTTTTTTTAGTGAGTATGAAGTGGGATAGATCAATGAGGAGGTGATAACTATGGATGCCATTATGATGCCGGTATATTTAGGAAGGGGGGCGGATTGAAACCGTTCAAGGAAATGGTAGGTGTTTTGATGTGAGAGAGTACGGAAATGAAAATAAGCTGAAGATAATATGGTCAATGAAAGCGGACATGCGTTCGGTCGGGGAGTGGTATAGAAAGAGACTATCGGTCGGCCCGGGACCTTAGGTTTGTGGTTTTTGGGAAGGATTTAGAAGTGAGGAGTTTGGGGGTGAGAAGGAGACAGCAAGTCAATATCACTGCAAGTGCATGGCCTTCTTTGGAACATTTATCGAAAAGGAAAGAGATGTTATCCTGGAATTCGGGATTGAAATCAGTGGAAATAACTGGGTTAAAATCTGTAGGAAGAGGGGTCAGAAGGTAGTCTGAGAGCTTCAACAATGTAATCTGAGGAGTCAAGCACTATTAACATGGAGACTTTATCAGAAGGAGTGATGACTATGTTGGGATTGCCTGTGAGATTTTTGAGGGCTGAGTTTTCTGCCACGGTGAGGTTAGGTGGGTGATATAAGGATTTGAGAATCGTTTAGAAAAGAGAAAGGGGATTTAAAAAAAAATATAAAATTCTTTCTGTTCTCATTTCTAGGACTAAGTGACAGGGATCATAGATTTTAATTGGGGCTTCACGAGCAGCGGTAACATAATAGTTGCTCCACTTAACCTAATAGCTAGGGTAAATTATACAGTTATTGGCAACCCCACATTTATTGGCCATTCGATGTTTTGAAGAGCATAATAAGACTAAAATGAGACAAAATTTCCATTAACCACATTTTATGGAATGGATAGGGATTTCTATCCCTAGATTTCTTTAACTGACTAACATATGTCACATAATTCTACATCTACAAAATACCCTGCAAGCCACCTCAGGGGTGTGTGGCAGGGGGTGATTAGTCACCAACATGCATTACACTACACCCTAAAGTTAGTGTAACTACGGCTAATTATGCATTAGCATAAATCGCTAATGCGTGTCACGAGGCGAAGCCTCACAAGCAAGCACTACACTACAGACATGCTACCAATGGAGAAGGACTGTTAATGTATATTGCAACCACACAAATGGACAGAGACTCATGAGCACTGCCGAAAACATGCGTGGTGTTAGTACTAGGTAGCAGATAAGGATACAAGTATTAGGGAGTAGTACTACTACTAACATAAGAGCTACATTACCTATCGGCAAACCTAGTTCAATGTCTCATTGGCAGCTGTTATGATCCCTCATCGCTCGTGGGAAAAATGACATTTTAAATCTGTCCGTTCTGCAGTCTAGTTCCCTAATTTTATTCTCATTATCTGATCTACTGTAGTATGTGGGATTACGTCAAATATTATCAACGTCGCACAGTGGTCGGAAATCGGAAAAAGCTGGCCGAAATTCCAAAATAGCGTTTTTTGAGATATGAACTTGAAACTTCGAATGAAAACTCAAAATTGATTCATGTATCTGGAATAACACTTTATTTGGCTAAGTTCTTACCCGTTTCTGGGACACACAGGCTCAAACATGAGCAAATTTCCAGAAAAATGCCCGTCTTTATTTTTCTTGGAAAATCTTCCGACTTAAGTTGATAGTGAAGTTTAAGAAGGATTTTTATGGAATAAAAAACGATATTATCTGTTTGTTTGGTATTTTGGCTTTACAATTCAGTAGTTTAAAAGAATAGCTTTGATACAATATTGTTGTGCCGTTACAAAATGGCGGACGCTGTTTTTAGATCAAATTTTACATTACATAGGAGATTCAAATGGGTTTTTGGCAAAGTCACGCGAAGTGACTTACATCAGAGCATTATTTGAAGACTTCTTAAGGGTTATATGCAGTTAACTTTGAAAAACGTTTGCGACGCCGGAAATAAATTTGATTTTTCGATCGCGTGTCGGGGCTCGGCTCCGCGCGCGGGGAGCTGGATTTGCCGCGACGCGGAAAGGTTATTGAAGTGGTATGGATTTTAACGCTCAGCATTCACCGTTTTTTAAGCTGTGATTGTGGGTACCGATCCCCAGGGAGTCTATAATCAAGCCACGGGAGGATTTTCAGTCTAGGTAAGTGCACGCGCAATCGAAGTTAAGTTAGTTTTCTTTGGATACGTTCGGGAACCATGCCTTCTATTCAAAGTGTTCGAACATTGAAAAAGTGAGTAATATTCCTGACACCCATACAGAAAAACCTTCCAGAAAGACACCAGCTGGGATACTTATACCTTCCCTCCTGCCCCATCCTGAACCCCCAGGATTCTAGCACGAAAATAGTCGTTTTATGGCATCACGGAGCCGACGAATTTTCATCACTACTACTCTTTGAAGCGAATAGTAGTAGTCAGATAACGGTCAAGAGTATTTTAGCGATGAATTTAATTCCTATTTAAAACGTGAAGGAATTAGAAGGCGTTTGACATTACCCTTCACAACTCAACAAAATGGTGTTGCAGGACGTAAAAACAGAACACTTCTTCTGATGGCCAGGCAATCAAAGGTTGCTCCAAGTTTTGGGAAATGTAATATCTACAGCTAACTATTTGAGGAATAGATGTCATTCTAGGGATTTAAATGGCCTCAACCCATATGAGAAATATTTTACGGAATATTTGCGAGTGAACTCAGCTAAACTTATTCAATTAAACCATCTATGTAAGTATTTGGGTCATATAATGCAGTAGTTCATAGTTTTAGTAACAATAATCTTATGACCCTGCTTATGACACTATCCTATTACGATGGGTTCAAAGAAATGCTGAGTCAGAATGTAGCTAATTGGTAACATTATATTGTAGCTGGAGCCGGAGAAAACTCGGGGGGAAAACAATGAACTGAGGAATAAAAGACGTTTTCATGGAATATCGCTCTCACTAAATTACTCCTAAATGAGTATAACGAGAGAAAAAATACATATAGAAATCCTAAATTACAGACAAAAATTTTTGAGGGAAAAAGAGGAAGTATTCCAAAGAATACAGTAAGGTGACAGAAGATATTTAAATTCTAAACTGAGGATTTAAAAGAAAACCGTCGAGCATCTCACAGCGAGAACATTCCTCCTTTCTCTGCCTGCTTCTAATGCTGATAAATTTAACGCGTCAAACATGAAATTATCGTCTTCTGCGACAGAAATTGCCAACGCTTCTATACCCGCCTATTTTTAAAGTTGTCTGCTATTTAGTCACGTGACTGGTAGTGTTAGCAACGATACCAACCGTTCAGCAGATCGCACCACTCATCGGTCACCGGTATATTCTCGGTTAGTAACCGGTCACTCACCGCAAGTAGTTATCTGTTGAACGTGACCATTGATAAATTCTGGGTTCTAGAAGCGTTAATAATTAAACACTTACACAATTACAAATCGTCGTAACTTAGCAATGGGAAGTAAAACGAGGGGGAAAAAACACAGGCACATGAAAATAAATAGAACGACACACATAAGAATGTATGGACGTTTCGGAAGTCATGCCGCCATCGCCGGCATCAAGAGACTAACTTGTGATCTGTTACCTCGAAGGGGAGAGGGAGTGGAGGTAAAAAAGGAGAGGAGAAGGGGACTGGTGGGGAGCAAGATGTGGCTGTTGGTCAGTGGGCCAAATTTAGCCCGGGCTATTCAAATGCTCTTGTAATCCAAATGAATGACATGTCACGAATTCTTAATTCGATGTTAGTAGCTGATTCGGGTAGAGCTTCTTATATATATAGAGAGAAACATTTGTTGAAGGTTTTGAGATGGGAGGCGGTATGTTTAGGAATGGGATCAAGGAAGGGTGGACATTTGGTGGAGTGGCGGTGCTCATTCATTCGTACGGAGAGCGGGGTAGTGTATAATGTTGGGCAGAAATTACATGAGACGCGGTAGACGCTATTGGTGGAAGTACAGTTGGCTGCTGAGGAAGATCTGTTGTAAAATAGCGTAGCAGAAGGGTCTAGAAGGAAGCAGCATTTGCATCTACAGCGCGGCGGTTGCAAGCGGAGGCGAGCTGTGGAGAGGGCGCGGTCGGTTGAAGCGGGGGTTTCGTGGATTTTAAGATATCACGCAGGTTTGCGGGACGCTTAAAAGATACTGTGAGACATGAGACTAATAGGAGGGCAGTGGAGGTATTATTCTATAAAACTGGGTATAATTCGCAGAGGATGTTTTCTTTTAAGTGTAAACTTCTTTTGGCCCGTTGGGCACTTATGGCATGGGGAAAAAGAGCAAACTCGCGTCACGTACCGTCAGATTCTTCTTTCCGGGGCCCCGCTTATCATGCCGAATGTAAACTCATGAGAACATTCGATTAATAACAGAGTGAGATGGCGACATAGTTAGAGTCAACGCCCCACGTACCGAAGGTCCCAGGGTCTATTCCTAGTGGTGGAGATTTTATTTGAGAATTTTTTTGGGAACAATTCTTGACAATTTCTTTCAGATTTGGTTCTGATCTTGTCAAAAAGTTTTTTTTTTCGACAAATTTGTGGGGGGAAATGGTTTTTCATAAAAAATGGGTGCTTATAAGAAATTCTATCAGAAATTTTACCTACGCACCTGATCTGCTAAATCGAGAAATGTTATAAATTTGGAATTCTTTTTTAGGCACGGAAACATGGACAAACTTCATGAAGGCAACGCAACTTATGTTGAATCCGCAATGTTAGAAAATGCAGAAAGTGGGAGAGCGGCAAGAAGATCAAAAGAATAATGAAACAATAGAAGAAATGGGTGAGATTTTACAATTGAATAATTTAGCGTTAGGACAGGGAGATGAAAGAAAGAGGAAGAAAGCCGAATATGACCGAAATTATCTTGCTAAAAAGAAAGAATTGGGGAGAATTGACGCTGATCCCGAATTGGAAAAAAACTAACATGGATCGGAAGAGAAAAAAAGCTGAATATGCCAGAAATTACCGCGCAAGAAAGAAAGAATTTGTACAGTGAACAGGAAGCGGAAAACAAGAGGAAAAAAGCCGAATATGCTAGAAATTATCGTGTTAAGAAAAAAGCTGATGTCGTGAATAAAGATTTTGTAGGAAATGAAGATTCTGCTCATAGCAAGAGCCTGGATATAATTCGTTCTAAAAATTACACTTAGAGACAAGGGACCGAAGATTTACTACAAACTATGGAAATGAATGATTGCCAAATAGCGGGGCCCTCCAAAAAACTATCATTCAGTCCCAAGAGAGATTGTATAATTTATTGTTCGCAAACAGCAGGTCCCTCTACGAGAGAGGAGCCATTTATACCGCGGAAAGACATTACCTATCCTAATTCTGAAAGTGGTGGACCATCTCCAGATCTTCAAATTCCGGCTATGCTGATTGATGGAGGAGAGTGGCGAGTCAAATTCAAATGTTGATAATGTTGTGCAAGATTTTGTTCAACGGCGGAATGAAAAAGACGTCAAACGAAAATAAAATTAACTAACCTCTAATAAAAGCACAAATACAACAGCAAATAATGTACAGCTCATTCTCAACACATTTGTCGGCACATAATCAGGAAAATTGTTCCGGTTCAGAAATCGGAATTTCAGATACTTATGTGAAACTTGTATCACAAGCATTCACAAAATAATATCCCATAACTATCAGTAAGTATTTAATGGTTTAAAATATCCCCCATTTCCAGATAGTTTGAAAGATTTCCCATTAGATTTGGTAACTGAAAGATTAATATTACCCCGAATTCCTTTCATGCAAATAAGGCGACTGCGACATATCCACGGTCATTTTGGGATTTATGGTCAAGTAATTAATGTTCCAATTAAGGTTAATACACTGGGTGAGTAAATTACCGCAAAATATCGATGATTATCACTGTATATACGTTCACATAAAGAGTGAAAAATACATATGTCTAGCTTGCTGCACGGCATAGTGAACAAAAGAGTGATTAAAGCGTGGCTGAATTATTTAATACAAACACCTTTGTATAAAATGCACAAAACAATTGTTGAAATATTTTATATATATTATATATATCAGAATATCGCCATAGAAGTTTACACTTCTCCCGATTTTATGGAAGCCAGGGAAGAATTTTGTAACGAGGTTGAGTCTTTCGAGGTGGTGGGTTTTGGTCCGAGGGGTGTAACTGGCAGTGGGGGGCAGGATTATAACGACAAAAAGCTTTTTCGGGTTCTCTGAGGGAGTTTTATAGGTTATCTGTATATTTTTGAAGGGAGTGGGCTTTTCCAAAGGTGCGGTACCCTCGGACGGAGAGGGAATATGGAATCGAGTGTTTGGTATGTGGCGGATGGCAGCTATTGCAATGGAGGTATTGGTCATGGTTAGTGGGTTTAGTCTGGATGGAGGTGATGCATTTGTTGTTTTTAGTTGGATATTAAAATAAAAATGTGATGGAGAAATCGGAGGCAGAATGGGTGATAAAACCGAAAAGGAAGAGTTTAGCGTAGAAATAAAGGAAGACAGAGATTCACGGCCATGAGGCCAAAGGGCAAAGATATCATCAACATAGCGGGCCAAGAAGAGAGGTTTGAGGGTTTGGTTTTTGAGGAAAGTGCTCTCAAGATGGCCCATGAAAAGATTGGCATGCGTTGGTGCCATATCCTGTTAAAATTTTTCCACACCCTTCACATTCTTCCTTCAATTTGGTACTAATCCTTCACGGAGCTCACAACTCAAACCCCCTCCCGAGCCTCCCCCTCTTACTATACTAAGCTGACCTTGCCTTCCGTGTTAACCTCCCTCACCCTTCATGTGACGGCCCGGTTTTCCCGCAGCGTCTCCCTCAGACACGAATGCCCTAACCCCGTTCCACTCCCGCTGCCGACCGCGAGTTAATAAACCTTTCGTCATTTTTACTGGGCGAGAACGAACTTGCCGTTCTCAAGGAAGGTCTCTCTCACCCCAACAATTAATTCTCAAATATCCTCAGCGATGCCCAGCAATTTTGCCGGAATCTGCGATGGAATGCGTTCTGGAAAAATCAACCAAATCCTTCAACCTCCAACTCCGTACATTCCCTTGCAAAATTCCTTCCACGGTTCCAACGTGAACCCAAACCACCTCTCTCAAACCATCCTGCAGAAATATTTATTAAACGCTTCCTCACAAAAATATCCGACCAATCAGTCTTCCAATCCTTGAACCCGCCCAGATATCTCACACGTCACAAATCTCTTGCCCTAAAAAAATTAATTAATAACGATGAGATCATCATCACCAAGGCAGATAGGGGATCGACAGTTGTCGTTATCAACAAGCAAAGCTATATAGCGGAAGGTCTACGGCAATTAAATGATTTCTCCTCCTACACTCCTCTTTATCATCCAATTTCTGATTTTCCTAAAGATACCTCCTCATTCCTTCAGGAATTCGACCCAAACGTAGGCCTGTCCCCCTCCGATATCGTCATACTCCCACTTCCTCATTTCAAAACTCCGCATTTTTACATGCTCCAGAAACGGCACAAAATCAAGAACTCCGGTCTCCCATTAGTCTCCAGCAACAATTCCCCTACGGAGCGCAGCTCAGCACTAGTTGACCATTACCTCAAACCGCTAGTTACATCTCTTCCCTCTTCCATCAAAGATTCATACCACTTTCTCGACACTTAGTGGCCATGAGTAAAGTGTTATTAGGGGGGATAGAAAGGGCGTGGAGAAGGTCGAGGAGCCACTATAATAGACATTACCTCCCTTCATACATCCATTCCTCACGATGAAGGCATAAATTCATAAAACGTTTATGGATCCCAGCGCCCAAAACCACACCTTCCTCCACAAACTTCATCATCCGCCTGGACGAAATTGTATTGACAAAAAATGCCTTCTCCTTCAACAATCAAATTTTTATTCAAACAAAAGGTACCATGGGTACTCGAATGGGACCAATTTATGCCAACCTTTTCATGGGCCATTTTGAAACCACTTTCTTAAAAAACCAAAAAACATCTACCTCTTTGGGCCCGCTATATTGACGACATATTCGCCCTATGGCCTCAAGGCCGTAATTTGTCATCTTTTTTCATTTCTCTACTGAAATCTTCATTCTCAGTTTCCTTCATATCTTCCATTTTTGACTCCATCATTACGTTCCTGGATATTACAATCCAAATTAAGGACACTAAAGTCCTCACCTCCGTCCACGACAAACCTACTTACCACGACCAATACCTCCATTATAACAGCTCTAATCCTTCTCATACCATCGCTCCATCCCTTATTTCCTTTCCATCAGCGGCCATCGGATCTGTAACAATGCCCCCTCTCTAAAAGAATATACTGAAAATTTTCATCACTACCTCAGAGAACGCGAGTATCCCGAAAAACCGCTTTTGAATAAAATCCTGCCTCCTACTGCTAATTATACCCCTCGGACCGAGACCAACCAACCTAACCAACTTAACCTTGTTACCACATTCTACCCTGGAACATAGATAATCCAAAACATACCAAAAGACCTGTATCCTATCATCAAAAACAATACCTCTACTTCCCTCATTTTATCCTCATGTCCCAAAGTTTCATATAAGCGTCCCTCAAACCTGCGAGACATTCTTCAATCCATTACACCCTCCCTTCAACCCACCACTTACCTCAACCTGCAAACGCCCTAGTTGTAAATTCTGCTCACTTCTCCACCCTTCTGCCTCCACCTCCCCCAAAAGGTCTTCCTCTACAGCCGACTGTACTACCAGCAACATTATCTACCGCCTTTCCTGAAATTTCTGCCCTGCCTTCTACTTAGGAAAATGCACCCCTCTTAATATTTGAATGAATAATCACCGCCATGCCACCAAAACTCCACCTTTCCATGACCCCATCCCCATGCATACCGCCTCCCACTCCCAAACCTGTGACGATTGCTTTTCACACAGCCTCTTCCCTTCACGATGTAAGTAATTCGGTTGTGAGTGTCTTCAAAGAACTAAATATTGTCTTCAGTCGTTAAATTTTCGTTAGATGAATCGTATGACTTGATGATTTTCTTCTTATCTAAGGCGTCTCGGCGATGTGTGGACGTTTTTCCGCCTTCTTCTTCTTTGGTTTTCTTGTCCCTATGCGAAGGAATGTATATCTGTTATATATTCACTGGTTTGAGGACGCGTGTAACGGCGGACAGTTATAGGAAAGTTCTCATCAGCTACTATATCACTTTTGGAGTCATAAAGGGAGTCTAGGGAGAGTTGCATGAGAGATGGGCTGGTAGGAAATATATGCACGAGAGGGAGGGTGGGAGGGAGTGATGAGTGAAGGAAGAGGTGGCGTTGGAGGTGGGGGGAGTGCGGAACCGGAAGGAGCAATTTGAGTCCGCTGTGAAAGGGAAGGGAGGAGAAGAAGGGGGACAAGGGTAGAAGAGGCAGGAGGGGTGTGTGCGTCAGTTTTACGGGTTGAGGGTTCATGACACGTGCATGAATGTTGATTTAGCCACTGATAAGGGGGGGGGAGAAAGGAGTATCTCGAGGAACTGAGGTCGGTGCATTATTCAACTGAGTTATCGAGAAGGGGTAATTGACGGTAAGGGCTGCCGGGAACTAGGTGAGGAAGGAAGACTGGCTAGGTCTTAATAGGGCATGAATGAAGAGATTCTGCGCCAGTATTGTGGTTAACCAATGTTCCTTCATCACCACTTGAGTTAAAAAGGTGAAGAACTGGAGACGTGGGTTGACTCACTTCCTTTAAGGAATCCTCTGGGGCATGCGGAAAATCTGCTCTATTGGCATCTAACTGCAGTCTTGATCCCCAAGGGACGTGTTGTCAGGGCTATTAATATTTTACACACTGACTTCATTGCATTGCCTTGCTACATGGCCTTCGGCTTTACATTTGTAGCATTTTATCGTCTCAAATGAGAGATAGATTCGCTGTATGGAGCTGTTAGACATCGAGGAGGACCAAGTCAGGCAATACCTTGTATAGACGGCATGAGTGGAAAAGCCCTTCTAAAAGCCAGAATATAGTCGAATCCATCCCTTCTGGCGCCGATTGAGTAGTGCTTTATTTGGCCACACACTGCAACTGCCCACTGAATTATATCTATCAGATCAGAATCGGACTTTTCTGGTGGTACATACATTGGATAAAAAAATGCTTTTTTGACACTCATACTCATTGTGCGCACCTCGATAAATTAAATTTTCATTGTTACCTCCCAGAATTAATCCATGAAACGGTGTAGTAAGTGCTCGATTTTAAAGTGCATAGATAGCAACCTTACCTCCTGATATTTTTGAAGCAAGAGTTTTATGATGGCCACCACCAATGGAATAACCAACAGCGTACACGTAACAGTGAAGGAATGTTTCTTCTATGGATAGGAGAATGATTCCGATGTTTTTGGAGGAGCCATTAGTGGACGGAGTAATTTTCTTAAAAGGAAGTGTAAGACATAATTGTGGGGGCTGTTTGGGTGCTCGAATCAATAAGGAATTGGATAAATATGGTAAATTTGAGCTCACAGGTGCATCAGGACGTATACAATTTACTATCAAGGAGTAACTAGATAATTTTGCAACACTACTTGATTTTTTGACTGTGCGGGCGTCCGTTGATCCGCTTATATCAGCTTTGCGAGCTACGGTGAAACGTGCAAGGCAATACTAAACCTTCTAAACACAACAGTGGTTATTTGTGATGACAAGATTTTGTTTCAGCATTTTTCCTATGAGAGGAGAGAAAGAGAGGTGATGCATCGGTGGGAGGTGGGGAAAGCTCCCTCCCCGTGGCCCTCTAAGGCCATCGCCGTTTCGTCGGCGATAGCCTCAAGGGAAGGTTTGCCCTTCAATGTAAAATTGAGAAGGTAATCAAATAAAATAAGGTGACAAAAGAAATACTAAGGTAAAACTAAGAACAGGTTAGAGGAAAAAATTGAACGGTATGAGATAATGTACAAGGAAAATAATAGGAGCGATGGAAGGATTTCATCCAATATTCGGAGAACTTACCCGAGAGCATACAGTAGGGCAGTAATCTGCAGACTGTACAGCGAAACACGTCCGTTCTCTACGATATCTCATGTTTGTGTGTGTGTTATTTTTATTGTATTAATTTCGAAACATTCCCCTCCGAGTCCCCGAAAATCATCGAGTTTCATTGCCATCATAATGAATGGAGACTCGGAAGGGAAGAGGAAGTTTTCGCAGCAAAGTCCGACGCCCATCGGATACGTGGCTACGCTGCGTTGGGATTATGATTTTGTGGCTACACAGAAGACGGGATTGCCCCAGGCTGACGGCCTTCTGCATGCGTGCTACAAGTAATTCCGCATGCGCCATGCACGACAGAATACATTTAGCAGCTTAAAATGCTATTTAGCAGTGAGCCCATAAGTCCACCGAGAACACCTATGATGACGACGACTATTATCAAATAATGTCCGGGGTTAATTCGCTGGAGTTTAAAAAGCAGCTACTGATAATTTATCCGTTTTTCTACCTACTTCTCATCCAAGTTCTTTTCAACTGGAGCCGAAAACTCAATCACGGGCATTGAGCGTGTGAGGTGGTCTAGGAGAACGATATAAGGTTTGGTTGCCTCCAACTGCCTGGTGGTGGGGAAAGAGTAATTCCACCAGATTATTTATTTTTATTTATCGTTCCCCACGACAGTCACAATATCTCCAGGGGCATAGGGCACCACACATGTTACGACGATGTCATAATGGTGTCAGATGTGACCCCATTATGGCATCCCGCATCCACCCGCAGGGACCGCATATTGTAAAACACCCGCAGGGCCGCGTTGTGCCGAACTAAATACTCTGACCCGACGTAATAAATGCAGCCGGAGAGAAGATAACTCAAACTCTCCGGCTGATCTCGGCACGCCCAGCATCTCGTATCCGCAACCTCCTCGTTGAATATGAGGCAGCGTACCAACGGTGTTTATGATATCATTCTGGCACGCAAGGATGAAAGCCTCGGTCTCGGACTTTTGACCGGTGGAACGTAGGAAGGCAAACGTCAGCTCCACCAACATCTCATGCTTTTCCATGTTTCCCGATAGCCTCACTGTATTCTAGTACGGTGTATAGGGCAGAGCGAAGGCCTTTCGCATTTGAAGCGTATAGCTTCAGGTCATCTATATACAGAATGGGTGACCTTATGCTCCCTGCCAATTGGAACACCACCCATTCGTAGTAGTATTTTTGTTTAACGTGCTTCGACGGCTAAGGTCATTTCGCACTTACTATCTGCCACGTGCAGACAGGGACAACAGCACTCGGACGAATTGGAGGATCACCCCTCCAAACTCGAGCCGAGCCCAACGATGTTTAACTTCGGTGAGTGATCGGGAACCGGTGTTTCCATCGTGGCAGGCCGTTTCCCACCACCCATTCGTCCCAGCCTTAGGGACAGGGGTAGAAGGGGAAATGCAGAAGGGGGCTCAAGCTCTCGCCTTGAAAAACGCCACGGTGGTATGTTGCTATCTTTATCAAAACTTGCCACTTGCCTGAAGTCAGGGCGAAGCGCGTTCTTCAGAGTGGTAAAAGGTGTTGGATACAGGACACAACCTCTGGTAGGACATTCATCAACTTCAGCACGGCGATTGAAAGTTCATGCAAAGTGGTGTCAAAGGCTTTTTTGTAGTCCACCCATGCAATTTCATTTTGCTGATACATAAAACATCCATACCCCTTCTTCTCATCCCCATTTTCACGTTTTCAATTCGTTCACAGCCCCGAAGCGATCTTACATTTTAGGTACAAATTCTAAAGTGGCGCTTGTCGTTCTTGACTAACACACCCTCTCGAGGAGTCCCCGCCCGGAGATTTGAATGGGGGACTACTTGCCCTCCGGAATATTTTACTATAATTCCATCACGTACTATACTATAAACATATTAAATAAATAGTGGAAGAGCTTCTTCTCCTCGGGACAATAAGCTGGTGGTTTCCCGTTGCCTTCCGCCTCGCAGTACTACAGCCGTTTAAGGACCTTACCACGACTAGAGTACAATCAGTGTCGCTATATCGACCTACGTGGGATGCGAAGGAGGGCAGCTGCCCCCTCCTCTGTGTTACTGGTTGCCTATTAGTTGACGACAGCCATTCGCCAAGTAACGGCATTTCCACATGTTTTCGTATTATTTTTGAGCCATCTTACCCATGAATGGGCTCCTACATTCTCTTCATACCGCCGCCTTTGGTCACGACTGCTTATTCCACGAGAAAAAACTTATTTCGCAGCTAACCCTTACATCCAAAGACCGGCTTACCATCCGTAACCCGGTGGACGTACTAGGTAGCGGTAAACTAGCCCCGAGAAAAAAGTAAAAATGATAGTTACAAATGGCTATCAAGTTGGAGTACCTGTTTTGTTACATACTAATATGATGATTATGTCTCTTATCGAAGAAAAGGAAAGTACCAAAAAAAGTACCAGTACTTTAGAAACTTAGGTCAAAATGTCTTCATTGTCCTTAATTTAAATTCAAACTTCATGGATTGATTTGTTTTAGTATTTTTGAGCACCCCTTGGTAAAAAGATAAGGGTCACACTTCAGTTATGGTGCACGTACTCGTGAAATGAAAATATTGTAATTTGTTAAGCAATGGAAAATAATCAAAAAGTTTCTAAAATATTTTCATCATTTTACGCTGCAATAATCTATATTTACATTTGTTACGGTGCGCCGAGGCCCGTTCCATGTTATGGAAAACGGGTCGAAATCAAATTAAATCCCTAAATGATTTATACAATGACCTTGGGACTTGAAAAGGACTACCTGCATGCAAGCGAAGTTCTAGGCAACGTTGTGGCATAGATCAATGGAAGAAGGAAAACAGAAGACAGGAATGAGAAATACCGAGGCAAGGGTGAAGATTAATTCAACAAAGCGTCACCATGAGTAAACATCGAACTGAAACGTATTGAAAAACATAAGCGTCTAGACGAAAAAAGTGAAAAATTCAGGGTTACGAACCTCAACACATAGGGACGCATTCGGGCTTTTGAACAATGAACTGCGCCAGAAGCAATCATTTCTTTTATGTTTCTCCGTACCCATTTCCAAAAGTTTTTATAAGAGTGCCAATTACCAAAACCTTGAATTATCAATCATTCACCATTATATAATTAAAGAAGAGAGCAATTGACTAGTAAATTAAATTATATATTGATCCAATTTGTCAAAAGAAGCAGAGGAAATTTGCCCCCTATGCATGCATTTCTGTCATCCAGGTGACCATCGGCAGGGAGAGGTTTTTGATCTCGTAAAGACGTGCGTGTTTAAATTAAATGGAAAAATTCACACTTGGTAATTTTTTACACAATCTATAGAAATAATAAATTGTGTGGAATTGTGTGTGCGAGAACAATGAATTGTGTGGAATTGTGTGCGTAAGAACTATGAAGTAAACCAACCACCAAAAAGAGGTACAGTATGTTAATGAAGGAAGTTGCGTTGACATTAAACTTTCATTCACCTAAGGTATACAAGTATGTCCGAGGTCTGTGGCACTTGGCTCACCCTGTCCATATAAAGATGCTGATTTCATCAGTACATTGTGCGCCGACTATGCTGTCGGAAGTGTTTTGTTTCTTAAAGAGCGAGCTACCTAAAAAGCCAAACCTAAAAAATTGTGTCCTTGTATTTGACTCCATGTCAATCAGAAAGCATATTTCATGGAACAGTGCTCTTGGACGAAGCACTGGATACATTGATTTGGGGGTATTATTGGTACTGAATATGAAGATTTGGCCTCTGATGCATTACTTTTTATGATTGTTTCTTTGGTTATAATTTTTAAATGCCCTATTGCCTATTTTTTATAAACAAAATAACTGCAGTTATTCCATATGAAATTATTATAATAAGTTTAAGAAAACTGTGGGAAATAGGAGCTCAAATTCATTCGGTGACGTGTGACGAAACACCAGTCCACATATTAAACATTTTAGTAAGTTATATTCCAAACATTAACCATTTTAGGGTGCAATTTTAATATTTTTGATGGCTCAGATTTCAAAACTTTTTTAAAGCATCCTTCAAGTGGAAAGGATGTTTTTGTATTTTTAGATCCATGTCATATGGTTAAGTTGGCAAGAAATGCTCTGTGTGACGAAGGGGTTATTAATTAGAGTGAGGGAGATGTGAAATGGGCTTTTATTAAAAGGCTGCACAACCTCCAAGTGAAGGAGCAGATGAAATTTGCTAACGAATTCTCATGTTAGCTACTGAAATAAAAAGCAAAATGTGAAGTTGGCTGTTCAGACATTAGGTTCTGGAGTGGCAGATGCCCGACAGTATTTGCTCTTGTATCAGCATCCAGAATTCAATGGCAGTGAAGCCACCATTTATTTTATTAGAACATTAGATATTTGATATTTTAAATGGTAGGAACCCATTTGGTCAGGGATATAAGCAGCCATTGAAAATGGAAGACAGGAAATATTGGGAGAAGATTTTTAGTGATTAATTTGTGTATTTGATATCTCTGCCAGTGGTGGGGAGTCCCATAATGAACCACCAGAGAAAAAAACCTTTGCGTTGAGTTTTGCTATATGCATACAAAGTGCTGTCCAGTATACGACATACATTTTGTTAAGAGACATAGGTAATATCATGAGATATTTACTCATGTACAAAATCTCTCAAAATCACCTTGAACTTTTCTTTTCTTGCATTAGGGCCAGAGGAGGAAATAACAATAATCCAAATGTTGACCAGTTCAGATGGGTACTCCGAAAACTATTGTTTCGCAACAGTTTGTGTGCTAGTGACAGAGCTAATTGCAAACCTATGGACCCCACTTCCTCATCAGTTTTTTAATTCAGGTCATCGAAAAGGTGTTTATTGGAGATTCCCGTTTCAAACATGGATGAGGATAAAAGTTTGTATGAACTAATTGCCTGAATTGATTCCGAGTCCCTAATGTATTTATAATAACATAGTCGGATACATAGCAGGGTATGTAATAACGGAAATGTGCTGTGAAGTGTGTAAAAAAATTGCTTATTTTTCAACGTAGTGATAGTGATCGCAACTAGTTCGTGTGATTTCACATTATATCAATAACAAATATTGATAATAATATAAATTTTAAATCAATATAAGTGTTTCTGCGACAGGTAGCTTGACCAATTTAGAAAAATCATAATTTGAGCGTTGACAGCCTAATTTCATCAGAGTTCATAACCAAATTTATTTTATGTTATTGTGGTCTGTACTACGACAATGAGACAGAACTTTTAACTAATGCATTTAGGGGGCAACACTTTCGTCTATCTCCAAGCCTGGAAATCCACAAGTTTCTTCATTAATTTTACTACATAAGCTTGTTCGAAGCTAAAACAGCAAATTTTAAAATATTCTTGGGGAGAAAGGTTATCAACGAACTCTCCACATTTTTTGGGAAGTACCCTTGCACTAATATTCCTGGTCAAAATAATTGAAGCCATTTACTAGTGCACTTTTCTTTTTACAGGGTTGTAAAAATGTAATTTTTCAAAATCTTGCTAATTTTAAGATCAAATGTCTCTGGTGGGAAGTAGTTTAAAAACTCTGAAATTTGCAATAATGGAACCTAAAGCGGGTACCTTCAGTACAAAGTTAAAAACTTGGTTACAAAGATTTGGCCTCGTAAAAATGCAAAAGTACAACACTTTTGTGAATATTACATTTACAATCATGCATATTTATCATGTACCTTGAAATGTTGTTCAATTCATTTTAAGTCTTTGAAGTAACGATGTATCATAATATATGTGTATGCACTATCTGAATTGATAATGAGGTACATTTAAATCTTTGTATGCGTGATAGATACGGACGAGACCTCCCGCGATTGTTATGACAACATCGATATTTACGCTAATGGAATAATTCATGCACCTCGATAATTGAGGATTCTCTTCAGTTGCGCCGCGGAACACATTGAAATTTTACGCGTACATGAACATCTTCGAGCAATTTACTAATACAATTTCTTAGATATATGCACTGCCAGACATTTTATGCACTACACCATGGAAAATTACTTGGAAAATAATATTACTGATTACAAAATATAAAGGATAGATAGGGAAGATGAATTCTCTTTCTTATTACTATCAGATAAGTACATATCCCAACCTATTCATAATCTATAGATTAAAACAATAGTTACATAAAAGTAAGGTAGATATCCTGTCGCTAAAAACCACTATAAACAAACAATCAGCGTTTTCGCTGTTTCCGATAAGTTGAAATGCATTTTTCCTCAGTCCTTACTCTTTCAGTGTTTCAACCCGAAGATTGGTTTTGATAGGTGAGAGTAGAGCTCACCCCGTATTAAGCCATTGGCGTGTGAAATTCACACATTAAGGGTATGGGAGGTCAGTTCCTTTTCCTGGGCCACCTGTGATTTTTCGCGAAGTTTCGACAAAATTTTCCTCATCGGCAGAATAAAAACTTTGTTCGTTAACGATGTTACATTTCATTCCATTCCATGATTTACAAGTGGCTACTTGTAAACGGTGCGAACTTCCTCATTCCCATGAGCTTCTCTGTTGCCAGAATTGGTATCACACGCAATCGATATCACTTATCAATGCCAATTCTGAAGCCAATAAGGAATAACTGGCGATGACGTCCGTGAAATGGCACCGGACGCCTTACTTGTTACAAAATAATATATTTTTTATTTCATGAACTCAAGAAAAAGGTTAACTATGATTAGGTATTTAGTCAAATAAATTTTCATGTACCATGCTTAACCACAATTAATAGCAAATTATTTCTTATACCCGATACTTGACAAAGCTATAGTTAACATTATAATGTTTTTATATACCCTTATAAAAATGATGCAACTAGCCAACAATCAACAAGGTCAAATATAGTTTTTTCTAATAGCTCACATTCTTTTAAATGTAAATTATTACATGACTCTATAATGTTGCTCAATGGTTTAACAATTAACACAGAGATTTTGTATTTCGAATGTTAAAACTAGCTTCCAAATGAAATCTGCTATTTGGATATATTTGTACCATTGTATATTTCATTTTCAATATTTTCCTGATGGAATTGTATATTTTTTTAAGAAAATGGGCAGTAGCCCCAAATAATGCTTATTTTAATATCTATGCTAGCCCATCCTTTTTACTATGCTCAGTCCGATACGGGGTTTTTGCAAAGTTAAACGGGACGTAAGTCGTAAACCCCCGTAAGGAAACTCCAATGAAGCTCTAGTTTAAAAAAATAAATTAAAAAACAGCTCGACAACCTCGTTCACATTCAAAGCGTCACGCCGCGTAGCAGTCCCTAACGCCCAGAGCACTCAAACTTCGACTTCTCAACCATCCACAAACTATTGCTTTACCTTCCCAAACATTTCGGCACTTTCTCGCCCTCCACAGCTTATGCCACCGTGCGCTCTCCCTCCCAACTTCCCTGCTATTATGCCACAGTTTCCTACACACGACGCAGCCCCACCCTTTATCTCTTTACCCGATTCTCCAAAGCGGACGCGAGCCCTTACTCCAAGGCTGCTCCCTCCCGTGATAAAGGTTATTTTGTCGGAGAGTGAGGGACGACCCATCCTCAGAGAGACAAAAGGTCAAACGGCCCCCGAGCGACGACTGGAAGGGTTCAGGGCTGGGGCGTCGTATCCTGACTTCATCCCTTAGAAAGGGGTTATGGTGGTATAACAGCTAAAACATTTCTGCTGAAAATATGCTTTCGTCAAAAATATATTGGAATTTCAAATCATAATTCGAGCACCGACATAATACAAATTAATGCGTTGAAAAGGATAGAGTTTGATTTATTTCACAAATGTAGCCTGCATAAGGAAGTTTATTAAAAGTAAAGACCATTGAAGTGGTGCTGCAGACGCAACACGTATGTTTTTACTCCGTCATCCAATAAACCAGAAGCTAATGTACATGTGTGTTAATTTATATAAGCCAACTCGTGCACCGCTTCAGCTCATTTCAAAAGTAATAGATTTACGGTAACTATGCCGATAATCTTTCACAGAGGAGGAGAATGAAGGAATGGGGGATGCTAGAGGGGAATGTGCACGTCAAATCGCACACACAGACAGCAACTCAGTATTCTCCACCGTGGATAAGCATAACCTCCCCTATTTTCCCTGCACAGCAAGAAGCTCCGTGCCTGAATTTGCATTGTGAACGCATTATAATGTACTCTTCTCTAAACATCTAACATGCATTCATTAAAAGCAGGTTTTTTTTAAAGGATACACTTTAGGGGAAAGGAAACCCCGCTAAAAATGTGTTTTCAGATCGACGGCATTAATAATGCTATGGTAGATTGCTGGCAGATAAAAAACTACGGTTTTCACGAATGTAGCGATGTGAGGGCTATGCCAGTACTCGTTATTTCAATCATATTAATGATATAAATGCGTACATTAAGCCTAAATCAACCATTCTCGTTGGTGCAGTAATTGACTATGAGATGGACTATCTAATTTACATAAAACATAATATATGGGTAAAAAAAGCATATAACCTAGAATGATCCTTTATATTTCAATTCTGACCTATCTCGTAAGAATATTTTCGACACAATCAAAGAAATTGCGTAATGCGTGAACCAGGTTCTTATAACAGCAAATTGGCGCCGTTCGACCTTCAGGCAAGTTCTCTGTGAACGCAAAAGTAAACTACAACGACATTTCGGTAGGATGTCCCGCTCGGTATCAGTACATATTTGGTCATAGGTATTTTTCTGGTCGCCGGCAAAAATTTAAGTACTTTGCTAACGGACTAAATGTGGAACGATGAGCAGGCGAAATTCCATGGCCCAGCCAGACTTTGTCTTCATGGACGTCTTTCTCGCGTAATTTTCAATAAATACCAATATACTTTTTTGTCACCCAAGCCTGTTCCCGTGGGTAAAGGCATTTCATCCATATTTCTGAGGAATACAACCAGGTGAGTGAAAGTATGTTACTGCCAGTTCCGAGGCTCTTATTCTTTGTTATTGCACAGTTTCTTTGCGTTTACGTTTGACGCGTCTTCTATACTCATGCATTATGGTGTATTAGACCCCCGGACAGCGTTTGTTGCAACGTATTTTTCCAAATAGTGCAGTGGGATAAGTGAATTGAATGCCAAAGTTACTGTTTAGTTGCTCCAGCACTGTTACTTCTTAATTGTACGAGATCATTATGTAGATATTTAGTGCACGGTTTGACCTTAATGATATTTCCTCTTATTTTTACTTGTAAGTTTCCTCTCATCACCAAAGAAAGAATGTTGACCAAGGCACATAAGAACATTTATATGACAAAGCCATGGTCATATTTAGTTTCGTATTGCATTTTGCCATGGGCTATCATACATCGCGTGATATTTCATTGCATATTAAGAAATATCAATCCGTTTACAGATCCCCCTTTAGATGTCAATATCGAAATTATCCTCTAAAATGTAAATTAAGATTTCCTTTTCATGATTTAAAACCCTAAGTAAATTAAATTAAAAATATTGTGACCATGTTTACATGGTATGCAAGCCTATATCGCCCCATACAAGTCCATTGTCATCATGTTTACATGGTAACAATGGGCTGGTAAATACGTATTACAGCCCATGTCAGGAAGTATACTTTTTCCCAAATACTTATATGACAACTTTCATGAACTTCCTTGCTCGCTGTCACCTAGTTTATAACAGTCATGGTGCTATGAATTCCTCTTTGGGTTCCATAGTTGGAGAGTAAGACATGACTCATTACCTTCTTTTGACTACTTTGGTGGGCTAGGAGAAGATATTCTGAGTTTTCTTTTTGTTCTTTTTTTGTGTTTTATGCTATGGTGCAATGGACGCTCATTTGGGTGCCATAATTGGTGTGTGAGACGTCACTCATTGCCTCTATATCACTCCATTGGTGGTGGGTCGGCGAAAGGAAATGTTTTTATGGAGAAAAAAACTGTATTCGGTGGACAGAAACAAGTTAAATGTTGCAGTGCAAGAGGAGAAATTGCAAAAAAGATATATTCGACACTAATTTTGGTAGCTTTATTATTTGGAATGTACATAGCAATTGATTTTATTTATGGAATACCTCATGATAAGATATCGTTCTTGATGTATTTATAACTATATCTTTCAAAGAATATACCGTTGGAAACTCTGAATTAATATATAATATCTTGTTGAGGAAAATCTGATTCTCCTAGTTTTTATGTGCCACCATATCAGGCACATCCATTCTATTTTTTTCCCTACGGTGCTGTTGAATGTTAATATTTTGAACCTGATGCATGTATTGCAGATACTGGCCTCACTGAAACAAGACTTTGAAAGTTATTTATGAAAATGATCTCTGCATTCCATTGCTAGCAAAAATGGTGTCTGAGAATGTTCTTTGATGGCATCCGAGTTCAAATTTGAAGGTGTCTCTGTTAGGCTCAATGTTAATACTATTTCAGAAGAAGGTATGTACAATATGCTACCATTTTTAATATGGTTCTTACATGAAAATCATGTTAAGTTCATGGGCAATTATATTGCACTGTGGAAATGTTTGGAAGGTTTTTGCATGCACTTGCTAATATGTTACGTCTCTCATTCGAACTATTGACAAAAGGAAAGAAACGAAAACCCTTGGGAATATTCCAGGTCATTTATGTGATGAAATTTTGCAGCTAAGATGAGTGCTTTCTATTCAATGTTGCCAGTTGACTAGAGTCGACACAAGTCGCAAGTGGTGCTTTCCAATGTAATTAAAGAGAAGAGCCATTGACAAGTAAATAAATAAAAAATATTAATCCAAGTAGTCAATAGAAGCAAAGAAATAGACTCCCAGGAGTCTATTTCTTTTCTTCTATTTGGATAATCAATTTGGATGAATCTTTAATTTAATGGAGCTTTCCATTACATGTGCGACGCTGGACGTTATCGACTGTTGTTATCACAAGACAATTCTCATGAAAAGATAAGCCCGCGCAAGGTTACACACCAGTAGCTGACTGATAAGCACCGAGCGTAACTGCATGAGTGAAAGGAAAGGCGTACGGGATTTCAACTTCATCTAACTTTTATGAATGCTAATCTGTGTGGAAGCAGTCTTTGGGAAGTGGCTGTACCTAGAAGATGAACCAGAGTGTATCATTTCTATAATGTATTTCTTTATGCAATTATATCATTGTGCTATTATTTAGTGATTTAGAGAGTATACACTACTAGTATCCCATCTTAGTCTCCCTCCCATCCTATGCTTTTCAAAATACCTTGATGTAATAGGAATAAATGGTCAAAAGAAGCTGCTAGTATTGGTACATGTGCCATTTCCTGTATAACGTTCCTGCTATTGGTGTCACATTCTTGGAAGTCCTACTGAATTGTGGATGATGAATGTTTGCTTCAATCTCCTATCTCATAAGTATAGGAAATTTCCCTTCCTGGAAATGGCTCATGTTTTCTTCCCTACATTTATTTTTAACCAATAATCATCCTCAGGTAAACACTGGGAAATCATCTTGCGAGTTTCACTTTCACCGTGTACTTATCCTTCGAAAGAAAATGAATCCTGTAAATATCAAGTATCAGTATCGTTGTATCCACTTACCTATTATTGTTGAAGATTTTGCTAAACTAATGTTATTAATAGTTGTTATTTACGGCGCATGAATTAAAACACAGATAAATCTTTATGAATTCTTTTGTATTTAGACCCCTTGGTCTAAATACAAGAATAGAACCCCTTGCGTAGTATCCTGGATAATTCAAGCAAATACGGATGAAAATGCTAAATTATTATCGAAATCACGTCTCCATATCACACAAGCTCTTTTGAATCACCCCTTTGATATAATTCAAGACGTATATAGCCATATCTCCTGTTCTCTATTCAGGATATTTTTCTCAGGGAACGTCTTGTTTTTTATCCATATATTTCTACTCCTAGAGCATATTTTCCGCTCGTTTTCTCCCTCCCACTCTCCATGAAGTGTTCGGCGTATTCCTCGCCCTTTTTTGATTCCCTCAGCACACACCTCCAGTTTATTTTTCCACTCAAAAAACTCTCCCTATCCGCAACCTTCCTCCCAGCTATTCCCATCAGGCCACCAGTCCTCTATCACTTCCCTCAAAAGCTCCATTTTCCCGCTTTTTCCTCCTGCCTTCCGGATGAGTTGACGAGGTTTTCAAAGTCCTCTGAAACCTCCTCCCTCCAACATCACCAACGTATAGAACAACGGTAACAAGTGTAGAACGTAGTACCTGAAAGCTTCAACCCGGTCGCGCCACCATACAGATGACAGCTGCCTTGTCTACACTACAGAGCTAACTTAAGTGACTTCAATTAAGGTTTACATTAAGAGTGGTACGCTGTCTACACATGCGCTTTAAGTCGACCGCAGCGTCACGATTACTCAGAAATAAGAACAAAAAACAATGACACTAAACAAATGACGATTAGCATGGCAAGCTTGAGAGAAGTGTTTGAATTACTGACCCAGGAACTTAAAAATTGAATTTAAACTCCAAATGGTACTGATGTGTAACTATGTACAACTAACGAAATGTATAAATACAGGTATTCTTCATCATCCGAAGTTCAAGAATATATTATCATCGAAATTTCTGTTGGAAAAAAATGAGGATTAGGTTTACGTTTTCTTGGCTCATCTACCCGTACCTAATTAATAAAAGACAATGCTTTTCCGTGAATTTATTCCGAAATTTAACATCAGAAACGTTTCACTCTTGATTCTCCTTCTGAAGAAATGTTCCGTTAGGAAGTCGTCGGATGTTACCCTACATTAGTTAGTGCAGACTAATCAATCCAATATGAATCTTAACGTTTGAGTAAAACTGGCATGCTGTGCAATAAATTGCCTTCATAGAAATTTTGAAGTACATTTCTAATTATTATAACAGACAAAGATTAGCCATAAATGCAGTGTTAGACTATCTAGTAGTTATCCACAGTGTAAAGTGGTTATTGCTGTGTTAATATGTACATTGACGATGGAATATTATCACACTAGTCCAATTTGGCTATGAAAAACGATCAATGGATAACAGTGGGAGCAGCAATCCACCTACGCGATTTACAGGGGGAATATTTGCGCAATACGTATTACAAATCGTGGGATACAAGATTATTTAATATCCGTGTTCTACGATTAACATATCTAGACATTCTTGTTCTTTATACCAACAGTAAAGATGTAAATCATGTCTGAGTCTCAAACAAAATATTGTTAATATGGAGTAGTATCTTTATCCACAAAAGGTTTCGGCAATATAGAACCTATTTTCGAACATGACCTTAATGACGAGTACCGCGAAAGGATAATTTGTTTACTACGAATGTATAAGTCCAGGAAGTCACAAATTGTATAATATTCTTGTTATTAATGCAACGGCATCGATGCAAAATCTTTATTTACATTTTATAACGAGTAAATAGTATATAGAAAAGTAGACGACATTGCGCCTCAGGACATATTTCATGGGAACAACTGACTACGCTAACCTTAAGTTGGGGGCCTTGGTCACCTTAAGTTGAACGCTCCTTAAAGTGGGGTGCGAACACCTACATTACCACCTTAAGGTAACTTCTCACTCAAGGTGGACTTCAAAGGCGCTAGTGTAGACCCGGCATAGGTGGCAGAGTGTTGGTATGATAATTTCACAAAACAATCGCGAGCTAAGCTGATAGAATCGTAATGGCTCTACAGATATCGTGAGATAGATAACTCGGTAAGGGGCCATATCCAACACTATTTCTTTTCGTCGGATTTGCAGTACTAATACCATTCATTCACGGATTCTACGGAACATAAATTCATGAAGAAAACAAAATCATACGGGACATATCAAGCGGAAGGACGCGATAGAAATGTGTATCAGTAAAGCTATTGAATACAAGTAAAAGTCTAGTCTACCAAGCGACATTTTGTTTCGTCTCCATACCTTGGCAGTCATGTTGACATTCAAAAATCATAAAAAATTACAGGCACACAACCACTAACAATATTGGAGGCATCAATCATAGTTATTGTAGTCCCTAACCGTACGTGAAAAAAGTGACATTTAAAACTTGTTGGTCCTGCAATCCATTTCTCTTATTTTATGCATGTCATCGTGCCTACCTCAGTAGCTCAGAGTTTTTTGATTTTTGAAGTGATAACCCATCTCGAATTTACTCAGAAGTTAGGCCTGTTCTTTAATCTGTTTAATCGACTTCCATCCCAATTCCTTTAATAACCTCGACGCACTGCTAGACGTTTTGTAACATCTCTTTACAAAACTAGCTGCTTGTCGTTCTCGCAATATAATTCCGATATCAGGCCTACTTTGTAAGGATACCAAATAGTTGACAACATATTCTAACCCAACCCATATTCTAAGGTCCCAACTGGTAAAAGAATATCACCTCATTTTTACTTTCTCATTGGATTTCCCATACGTACATGACTATGCAACAGCATGGCAAAGTGCGCGTCGAGACATCTAAATAAATATCTATTACGGAAACAACGACGCTTGTACCTTATAAAGATGTAAAACATACTATTTTAACTGTCTCCAAATACGTTTTTCATTTTGAGGCAGCCTCTCTACAACCTCTCTCCCTCGGGTCCACAACCATTAATCTCTGCCAACCACCTACATCTACATACCACCCTGTGAGCCCATGGATGGGCGAGTGGTAGTGCCGTGACACTTGGGGACACCAGCCGTGAAAAGGTGTGAAAATGTTATAGGGAGGTGAAAAGCCGCTCGGCTTTCGGAGAGTACGGACGCCTTCTTCCACTCTTCCCGCCATGCACAAGGGGCCATGCAAAACTGCCAATAGTCTTGCTTTAAAACAGGTGAAAATTCTAAAAACTTCAAGTCTCTTCTTCTTGAGTTTGCAACGTTTTGAGAGAGATTTTACTGTGAAGTCAGTGCTCTGTGATAATGAGTAGTTGCTGCAACGATTGCAGAAAAACGACAAGAAATACGGTCTTCATATCGTGCACCGAGTGCAGAAAATTGTTCCACGGCCATTGCCTTCCTGACCAGCTACGTAACGAGGACATTGATGGGATCCGCGCAAGCAAGCAGAAGTGGAGGTTTTCGGACTGCCAAAGTTCTCTTAGATATAGCCTCAACTAGGGCTGGGGGTTTTTCCAGTGCACCGGTTCAGCGGTTCGGTTTTTTTCAGTAACGGCAGGCCAGTTCAGATTTAGTACGAAAAACCGGTGCACCAGGGAAGCGGTTCTGAAACCCCGATGATCGTTCGCTGCTCGGCTTTCATGCCGCCGCCTCCCTCCTCGTCTCTGCCACGACCGGGGTCGTGTCTCTGCTCGCAGCCAGGCTGGCTGGCGGCCACGCTTGTGAGCTTTCTTATCCACTCTGTGTTCAGTTGTCCGGCCGACTGTCGTCTTACAATTAATCGGCCGCTAAAATGCAGAGCGAGCACTCGCCCATGTAAAGAATTGTTACATACGTAACTCAAGGGGATTTTGCGTATTTTTCATGTTATTTTATTTTGACGACGATTACAACGAATGAGAAAGAGTTCCTAATCTTTGTGAGTTCAAGGTGAGCTAGAAGTCATGGCCAATTAAAGAGTGATTCAGCGAAGAAACGATCCCGAGGCTGAAAAAATTAAAGCCACTAAAGCAAACACAAGGCGTCAGAGTCAGACCCTCGTCTCGTAATCGTTGCCATGATGAAAGAGAAAGGAAAAGTCGACTAAGAAAGGCAGATAACTATGCACCACAGACGAAAGCAATCAGCCTCTCCACACATATCAGCTCTCTGGAAGCATGTAAATCAGATTTTCTAAATTGGGGAGATTTCGTCCGCATGCAGACACCAGTCGCTCTGCCTCTAGGGAGCTTTTCATTTACCAGGCATGAGCTATTAACTTAATACAGCGTTTTGTTGTTACAACAGCATTATAATCAAGGCTGATCAAGGCACTTGATAATATTGTTTTAACTACGAAACGTGTCATGCTAATTGTAAGTAAATAAATATATGTGGTAATAAGGAATGCCTTCCTTCAACAATAATGTGAATTTCATCGCCGCTCACGCGGCAGGTTCGAATTCAGCATATAAACTCATTTGGGTGCATTTTTTGACACTTAAAAAATCCAATTTATATGTACGCCCAGGCCTCGCGTAAAAATCATTGGCTCTCGCAAACATTCTCACTTTTTACTGTTCAGGTTAAGAAAGCATTATTCCCGCGTAATTAAGAGGTATTTTCTTCAAGGGAAAAATTTTGGAAAATAAAAATTTTGGAAAAAAACCTTTAGGATGACAAAAAACGCGGTTCACTAGAAAAAACAGTTCAGTAGAAAAAAAAACGGTTCATTAAAAAAACCGGATCAGTAGAAAACATCGGTTCAGTAAAAAAAACCGGTTCAGAATAAAAAAAAACGGTTCGATCTATTGAACCGGTGCACCGCCGTCACAAACTGTTTTTTTGCCGAACCGAGAACCGGTTCAGTATTTCCTGCACCGCCCAGCCCTAGCCTCAACTCACCCGTGCCACTTCAGGACACTGATTCAGGGTACAAAAAAGCTAAATATAGCGATGATGTATATTCCTTAATGGAGGAGAGGAAAACTGAGCTCAAACAAACCGAGAAACACCTTAAACACTCAATCGATTTTGTGTTATCGATTTGATTACTAAGCACATAATCAATGAGAAGTCAATTTCCACTTTTGGACCATGTGAATGTAATTTAACTGCGCTGAAGTTGTGTATTTTCATTGCGACAGTTGACCTGCATTTGCCGCAGGCAAATTTTATTTTTGATCGTTTTTTTAATAGCGGATAACCAATTGTTTCAGATATAGCTTAGTTTTCCAATAATTTCAGTTAAAGCAATTAAGTGACTCATACATGATTCTTTTTCAACACCTAAAGTAGCATTTTCCTCGCTTCCCCGTAGAAGTAAGAGATAGACGAGGCTTATTGAGGTAAAGGATTCACAATGATTAGTTGGCTTTATAAATATTTTTACCCTTTCGCTGCTGTGAACGTGGGAGCTACGTCCGCGAGAACGTTGGCAAGGCCGTTGTTCACGCACTGGTCATTTTTGAACCTTCCCGCCTACCACTTTCCCCCCCCCCCCCCACCAACCAGGGGTGCGTTCCGAATCACGCATGCTGCGCGTCAAGTTGGAGCGCTGAAGCTGCCGTTCCGAATTGCTGACGAGCTTTGAAGCGCTTGATGCATGTGCGCGAATCGGAACGGTCTTGATGCGAAGATGGCGCCAAAATAGTCATTTTCAAATGTGAGTGAGGTAGAAGCGGGTGGAGGACTGACTGATCTGCGGTATAGCATGCGATTATCCGTGCCCTTGATTAAAATGTCTCTCTGGTGAATTTTTAAAAGCGTAGATACATATTGAAATCACGATAAAACGGAAAATATTAGTATGTATGTAAAAGAACGTGTGTACATGTACAACTAATATGCTTCACATGCAAGAACGTTGCATACATTGATGTTTTTATTATTAAACATTTTCCCGGATTATAATTATGAAATTCAAACAACTTACATATCTCAGGTAAAAATCTGAAATTTCCTAGTCCACTCTCCTGAAACTCTCTTGCCCTCTCCACTGACATTCGTGCAATGCAACTGCAATGTTACTGAGAATAAACAACATTTTTTCCAATTCCCTCACGTTGCAATCAAGACGTAGTAACTGACTTGCGAAAATGCTGAAAGCAGAAAACTTCTGTACCAATAAACACAGAATTATATATGTATAACGGAAATTAATTACGCAAAGCTGTCAGTGAAGTGTTTATTGGCTGAATTAAAGTCTCTCCGATTCATTTGCAAGTTTCCCATTTTTGCCAACATTTCGAGCGAAGGATAAACCACGGGCGAAACATACCGGGTACATACTTATTAAAATTCGTTGGCAATTATAATAATGGAACTTGGTTATGAACCACATATAAAAAACAATTTCCTTTGTACCTACTAAAAAGTGATAGCCTAGTGCTTTTGAAGGCTGATTTTAATTCCGTGTAAATTTCACCCATAGCTGTACGATAATGGACAGTGATGGGAAGTAATTGATTGCAAGTATCCGAGTAATGGTAACGATTATATCTGATTTACTTTTACTACCAATCGTTACTTTTCTCCAATTGTAATTTTACTCGTACTTTACTCCAGGAGAAATCGTTACATTTTTGTAATCGTTATAACTCTCGAGGTAATTTTTAATCGGCGTGTAATTAGTCTTTGATAATGTGGATTACTCTGGTTTTTTTATTGTTTTAGACTGCATGACCAGTTGTTCACAATAGGTTTTTCTGACTAAATGTTTCAACCCCTATCCATTCAGCTTATTCTGAAGCCGGATCTCTACTAGAAACATTTTCCGCGTAATATGTTTCAAGATTTACGAAAGCTTTATCGCAACCAAACTTCTAAATATCGAGTGTCGCTGCCGATATACCGGCTAGTATACCGATACCGATTGTGAACCGAAACTGAATAACTTCATTATTATCAACTAAATTATTAAATCGCTTTGGAGCGTTTTGCCCGATATATCAGTTGTCACACCGATATGTCTTCCCGGTATTTTAAAAATACGCAAAATATAATTCACTGGAAAAATAAATTCAATTCCGATTTTATCGGTTATTTTATGCAAAATTACAGCTGTTGGTCACCTCACACTATTTGAAGCTCCGAGAATTATTATACTGATATATTTTAACACTTTGATATGACTCATTGATAAAATCAACAAAAAAGATGACAGGAAACGGAACTTTAAAAGAACATTACCTCATACATTATTTTAAAATCTTGAAAAAGTCATGAGTTTAGCCATCTTATGACATTTTGATTTTAAAATTATTGGAAAAATTAATTTAATTGAATTTTTCATTGATTAAAATTGGATAGCCGTCCACCACCGGTCACTTTCAACCAAATATGATTTCAACTTTCGCGGGCTACGGGGTTTACGCATCAACTGCATCAGAAATTTCTGATGCCTTGATGCGCGCTTCAGTTTGCCGGAAATGCTCGTTCCGGGGCCGCTTTGAAGCGCTCCAAAGCGCGATTCGGAACGACCCGAAGCGCCTTGATGCGCAGCATGCGTGATTCGGAACGCACCCCAGATCTTACGGGATACTGTTCCCTGGCAGGGGGATTGTGGGTAGAGTGGAGTGGAGTTTTCTTCCTTTTTCGGCAGAGTCAAGGCAGTAGGCTTCCCGTCGCCAGTGATGAACGTCGGCCGCGCAAGTTTCGGTGGAGTTAGCGAGTCGTGTTAATAATAATAATTATTATTATTTATTCACGGGCAGAGCCCTTTTGCATGTGTAAATACAAGATTTATAATTAGTTGTCATATATAAATATAAGAATAAGTACATATAAATACAACATACTGAATACATAAAATTATACAAAGAATTGAGATAAAAATCAAAAGGCAGAGTATGACGGATACAACGATTTCAATAATGAAATCATTTAAATTGACATGTTTCACATTTTACATAGACATAAACAGGTAATTTTACAAGAAATTTTATGTATCAGAATTTGCCAAGACAAATTCACAAGACTTCACCAGATATTAATAACTTCATGATATTATGGATAATCTTCTGGTAGTTTTGATAGCAAATTTTTGAGAGAGGATAATGAGATAATAAATAGATCGATATTGTCACAGCTATTGGCATTTCTCAAAATCTGACTAATAGGTGAGTAGTAGGCATAATCCCAAATCCCTGGTTAACCAAGCTCTCCCACGTAAAGGCCAGCGGGTGTCATGTACGGCCAGACGATTAATTGTCAGCACGGCCCCGTTATCTTGCGACATTTTTTGGTGCCGAAACCCGGTATTTTTAGATGTTATGGGAATTTTGGTGTTTTGTTTGTGAATCAACATGATTTGATTAGTGCCGTAGCTTCTTAATTGTCCTAGTATTAAATTCTGGTGCAATTTATTTCCGTTGAACCGTTCTTATTAGGTTACAATGTCGAATCCGGAAGAGGAAAAGTGGGGACCCGCTCTGACACAAAAACTAATAATTAGTTCCTGATTAAAGTTAATGAGATTCAGAAGGGATGTGTTTTGAGCTACTATTAAGCCGGCGAAGGAGTTGTCCATCAAAGTAGCTGAAGTCCCTCTCGAGCTCCTTCAACATGATAAAGTTGGAATATTTAAGGCCCGATGTGCTGAATTATAACGTGTTTACACTGATTTCCAGGTTCATCATGACCAAATTGTGGAATTTTGCAATAAATCAGGCCAAGAAGACGTTTTGAGTCCCAATGTGGAAACAGCACGATAAGTTGAATTGAAGTATTACCAAACGCTCTCGGTGCGTGATTTAAGGTGGCTAGTCTAAAAAACCAAATTGAACAGATTTTCTTAAAAATTTCCAAATATGTTCCTTTTTGGATATTCTATGGAACATCAAAGAAAAAAAGGGGGATCATCGACATACTTTTTGCGATATTTTAGATTCTTTTAACATGCTCTCCACTCCAATAGGATAAATTCTTCTTCATTCCTACTGGACACATTTTAACCAAAAACTGATATAATGTAGCTCTAATAAATTAAAATCTATTCTGTAAAAATCATTTAATACTATAGACTGCAATTTTTCGTAAATACGATTAAAAAATGTGAATGCGAGAACATCAAATGTCGCGCGCGGCTGGCTATGTGGTGTAAAGTTGGCAACGTGGCACACGAAAGTACGGGACATGCTAACGGTCACGTAGACATGACGAACATATCTAACTCGGGCATTCCGGACGCTGTTGCCGGATTAAAAACGAAAGATTAAATAATTTATTGAAGCATATTTTAATACTAGTTCGCATTCGAGTGACAATGCATCTTCATTAAAAAACTTATTTTGAATTCTATGGCCACGGGTGTGAACTGTTTTCGGAAAATTAATTTTGCAAGAATGACTTACGAAATGAATCTGAAAGTCTGCATTTAAGCAAAGTTTTATGACAATGTGCATATTTAAAGGACAATATATCAGAATAAACCTAAGACATAAGTCATTCCTACTGTATATAGTATAACTACGACCTATTAATTAAATCTAAACGAGCATTAAAATTTAAGTAACTAAATTTCTCAACGACTAATGATTACCCGACCAGCCACCTTAACAGTCGCTCAGCAGGATTCAAGTGGTGAGGAACCAAGGAGATTAGAAAAGAAATGGAGGCGACATACCACTTTATTCTTGAAGTCAATTCCGCCATTGCAGTCGGCACAGTTTAGACCTTCCTTTTGCTTACGTGTCCGGAGGTCGCATTCGATTTTCGTACAATCTGAGTTAAAAACCACAGGCAAGGCGATGCTTTGTGACGGTTTTGGCAACGTCTACTCGGCACAAAATCTTTCCCAAGCACCCCTATTCTTGCTTCACTTTCGCCCATGAGCGTTCATGGTCATGCCTCCTCCATTTCATTTTAACCTCCTTGCGAGGAACAGCCTATTGCGTTGGATAACTCACCGTCGCACAGTGGGCTCAAATCGAAAATCGCCGGAAAAAGTCCAAAAGTGCTTTTTTTGAGATAACGTCTTGAAACTTGGCACATATACACAAAAGTGATTACTGATTATGGAATGGTAAGCCATTTCTCATAGGTCTTACCCGTTACTTAGATACAGAGGCTCAAACACTACCAAATTTCCTAAAAAGCGCCCGCTCTCATTTTTCTTCGAAAATCTTAAACGTTGAGCAGATATAGGAGTAATGGAAGGATTTATATGGAATTAAAACATTACCATTTATAAACAGGGTACTTTACCTATACTATGCATAACTTTCAGACATATTTGTCCATATTTGAGTGCTATTATGTCACAAAATGGCGGACCCTTTTTTTAGACAAAATTGTACATAAAGTAGACAATATAATCCTTATTCGGAAAATGGTCTCTGGGATACTTTATCAGAGTGTAAACTAAATATATTTCTAGATTATTTCGTAAAAATATTCGAAAAAAGTTTGCGACGCCGAAAATAAACTCGATGTTTCGATCGCGCGCTGCGGCCCGGCTCCGCGCAGCGGGACCTGGAAATACAGTGACTCCCGTTGGATTGTTCAAGTTGTGTGGACATTAACTCCTCGAATTCAACTTTTTCAGGCTATGCATGTTGTCACTGATTTCTAAAGATTCTAAATTGAAGACTTTGCGAGGATATTGGATCGAGAGAATGGATCAGTACACGCGTAACTGCGGTACATTTGTTTTTTTTTTCGATAATTTTCGGAATCATACTGCAAATAATGAACGTCTTTCAACTCTTGAGAAATAATGCGGGCTCTCGGGGTACCATGCATGTTTTCCATAAAAAAGGCAACATTTGGGTTCACTTTTTTCCCTTCACCCTCTCCTCCCCCACCCCGAATTACACCAAACGTTTTAGGAAATTTGGTAGTGTTTGAGCCTCTGTATCTAAGTAACGGGTAAGATCTATGAGAAATGGCTTACCATTCCAAAATCAGTAATCACTTGTGTGTATATGTGCCAAGTTTCAAGACGTTATCTCAAAAAAAGCAATTTTGGACTTTTTTCCGGCGATTTTCGATTTGAGCCCACTGTGCGTCGTCTCCAAAGTGTTCCTTGCCGAAAATAAAAATGCCGCTATTTTCTGGCGCATTTGCGGACTGGGAGGCTTTTCGGGATCTGTTCCAAATCTATAGTTCACGATCGGGAGAATATTTCTCCGACCGAAAAGTTTTCATAATTAAAAACTGCCTTGTCAGGCGATGCCTTGGCTCTCATTAGTTCAGTACCATATTGTGCGGCATATTATCCTGTGGCCCGGAAACAATTGTCAGAATATTTTGATAATCTACAGTTGTAGGGTTTCAATTATTAAGATTAACTGTTGGGGTTTTCACCCTTTGCTGAAGCACCCCTTCGTAATCTTCAAAATTTTGTTACAACCTTTTCTGAAGTTTACATATGCTTCTTTAAAAACATTAAATATTCCCGATATGGGTGATTTTCTTCTGTATCGGCTGGCTGCTCGGGTATTGGATACCGATACGTTGACGAAATTTGAGGAGAGTACTAAAATAGAAGATTTTCCTACGCTCCTCAGTATTACTCTCAGCTTTTGGTTCTTGTTAAGCGTCATGTTTATCTTCTTCAAAGTTCTTATGGCGCTATCTCAAGTTCCTCATTACGAAGAGAATCACGGTCTACACGAGGTAAAGCTGGTAAAGCAGCCGTGTCCCTTGCTAGAGCGGATAGTCACGGAGAGAGGAGAAGGATAACCTCCCCTCCAGCTCCGAATTGTATTTTATGCTCGTCGTCGCATACTCTTTCTAAATGCCCTGGATATTTAGAGATGAGGGCTCTCCAACGTGAGTCCTTTGTGCGGTCATGGAAATTATTCTTTAATTGTTTACAGAGGGGACATTGGTCGCCGAGGTGCCCATTGAAAGGGCTCCACTGACTAAAATGCCATCGTAGACATAACATCTCATTGTATAATTCGAAAGATAAAATGCGAGATAAGATACCAGAGGTAAATCGCATGTCGTTTAACCCTCCGTCGAGCTTAGAAACGGTGGGCAGGGAAAATGAAACAGCATCGTCCCCTTCTCGCACTCAGTTCTCCTCAAGTATTCAATGCAATAATTCAAAGTTCATTGTATTAAGGAATGCACCACTGCAAAGTCATTCGCTTAGCTTTTTGTGGTATCATCGAAAGCACCAATATATTTAATTTTCAGAAATCTTTATTATCTTCCATATGCATGACATGAAAACGAATAAATCAGATAGCATAGAAAAGTAGATGCAAACTTTGGTCGTACACAATGATGAGTACAGACGTAAACAGTATTCATAAAAACTGATACTTAGAAATGCTTAGATAATAGATACTTAGTGGAATACTTAGAAATAACAAGGTAAATATGTGCACAACCATCATTAATGAAATTAAATTAAACTAAACCGGCTCATCTTTCGAAATAATTTGAACTGATGTACTATTTCAAGACCAATTATTTTATTTCAGCTCAAATAATTTTTTAAAATAAGCCTTACGAAGGTTAAGTATTTTTTATGTATGCTCAATACTCATAAGGGATAAATTGGTCGACATCAGTTTTCCAGATGTGAGCAAAAACCATAGAAATTAATCCTCCTGAACCTTTGAAAAGAATGGTCATATTCAAGCACTAAATTCATATCAGCGGGTAAAGGAGCAAAAGGGGATTGAGCGAGGAAGTACGCTTTAAGATTTCGATTCAGCTACATGCATTTTGGAAATGGATATCGAGAGGGTTCATCCACTGCAATTAATTGCTCATTCAATGCGTTATGCATTCAGGTTGCACGTCTAGCAAATCATCAAGTGGTGTCTGGATCGGACGGATAAAACAGTTCAGAAAGAAAGTGGCTAGACGAGTTTTCCTCATACCAGCTCGCAATGCACATATCCACTTTATTTAAGTTACATGTACAGCGGATCATTTTCTTCAGTCTATTTATGTTTTAAAAGAGAATAAGAGTAAATGAAAAGTTGAGACAAAGACTATGAGACAATTCATAATTTCTGCGTAATTAATAATTAGTTAATGCGTGAATAAGTGGACCGAAGCAATCCGGTTCAGGGGTTGGCCTGTGGAGAGCGCTTAGAAGAAACAAGAGATAAAAACACCATTGCCGAAGCCAACTGCTCAATTTTGAAATTTTATTTTTTCTCGGAAACCATTGAATTCCTATTTCAAAAGAGGGACCTTGGTGGAACTGATAAGAGCAATTAGAAAAATATAGCTTCCGTTCTTTTGACGAGTATAAACACATTACACACAATTGCTGACACATTGCCTTAGATTAAATTATTAGATTTGTTTGCAGCATGATGTATCTTTACTCTCATGAGGACTATCTCTACCAGATATTTTAAATTAGTTCACAGCGTTTAGATGGCTGTTACTTCACTATCTGGCATTAAGGCATTTAAAGTTAATGACGGCCGTAAGGAAATCCCAATCCTCAAGGAATTATTTTATTTTTACGACGCAACTTCAAAAATGCTATCGAAAAAAATTATTTCCAACGAAGTAGGTGAAACGAAACAAATCTTTAAGACCAGCAATTGATTATCTACATAATTTAGATCCTCTGCTCAAGGCTCGCGTGAACAAAGTACAACTCAGGAAGTGCGTGGTATTTCTTAAGCATTGGTTTTTTTGCGCGCAGCAATGAAAGCAACAAAGAACCACCGAGGATATTAATGAATAACTTTGTGATAATTACCAAAGGAATCCTTAAACATAAAGCCAAGAGTATCAAAATATTTTCAGGGCCAAGGGACATACTTGTTCCATGTTTGTTATATACTCCTAAATGTGATTGAGGCCGTCTAAACTTCATACGTAGGGACTAGATATGTAATTGAATTTGTGTTAGAGAACCTGGTTACGATATCTATTTATTATCGTCATTTTCTGATTGGAAACATCTTCCATTAGACGGAAACCTAGCCTTGTGGATCCTTTTCATTAATATAAGAAGAACACAACTTTGTGTTTCCAGGGATTTATTTTACTAAAATGACCGGTTTCCACTGCTGTGCCATCATCGGGTACAATATAATATGCACTGAATGGAAGTCCGTTACGCAGCTGTATGAAAGAAAAAAAGGATTTGGGAATGGGGGATTCAGGGGAGGGGGAGGAGTTCAGAGCGTGCTATTCAGTTGATTCAGGTCGGATGGTACTGGAGTGATGTAGACATTTGTGAGATGGGTGTGGGATTGATAACAGGGGGCAGAGACATGGAAAGGTAATTAAGTAATGACAGGTCTTTTGCACGAATACCGATTTCCCTTTGTTCTAATTCGCCCATTTTCCGTCGTTTTTGAACTAGATGCAGTACTTCCGGTTGGAAGGTACTGCTGTGATCTTCTTCCATGATGTGTTTGGCGAAGTTGGAAGTGACCTCTCCACTGCGAAGACTGCTTTTATGTTCTTTGGATATGATTGAGAAACTTCGCCAAGTTTGACCAACATAGAAATATTTTAACTATTACATTTTGTATATGCCGCTTTTTCTTACAGAAGTATTCCTATTGTGTTCGGTTATAAAAACAGACCTTGTGCGTGACCCTGGGGATGACTTTTGAAACGGAGTATGATATTTCAACAACATAAGGAATTTTGCGCCACTTTGATTAAGGCTGAGTCTGGACAGGAAGCAGAGACGTTGCACGTCATAAAGATTGTTGTTTCAACCTTCTCGTTAAAAAAAATTCTATTTATATTTTCTTATATTTATTTGTTCTAATATATATTATTACTTTTAATGTAACTTTTCCTTTTCTTTTAGTTAGATATTTCACTTGAAGTACCTCCCAGATTGATTAGCTACTACTGATTATATCACCAGGAAGTCTAATGGGTTCGTCATAAACCAATTCAGCTGTAGAAGTATTGATATCTTCTCTGAACAAGCAATGAATTCCTAGTAAAACAAGAAGAAGAGCCTCTAACCCAAGGAGGTTAAAATGAGATGGAGGAAGCATGACCGAGAACGCTCTTGGGCGAAAGTGAAGCAAGAATAGGGGTGCTTGGGAAGGCTTTTGTGCCAAGTAGGTGTTGCCAAACCAGCACAAAACATCGCCTTGTCTGTGGTTTTTAACTTAGATTTGATGAAAATCGAACGCGACCGCCGGACACGTAAGCCAGAGAAATGTCTAAACTGTGTCGACTGCAATGACGGAATTATCTTCGAGAATCATGTAGTATGTTGCCTCCATTTCTTTTCTAACCTCCTTGATCTAACCAATTTACTCTGTGAGTTATTAACGCGGCTTTTAACGGTTATATCTCTCCACCATCCTGTGTTTCTGGGGATGAAGAATATTCTTATGCGAAATCTCGATGTCGAATTGTCTTTCCACCTTACTAAAAAGATACGAAGTGAATAGCGTTCCTCGATCATCAGTGATCTTTTGTGGGCAGCCAAATCGAGAAATCCAACATGTTAACAAGGTCGCAGTAGTTACCTCCGCAGTAATGCATTGCATGGGTTGAACTTCACTCCATCAAGTGTACCGATTGATTACAGACAGGTGATAGCGGTACGACCTAACAACTGGTAGTTCAATTTTATCAACATGTATGCAGAAACCCTACTGGATGGAGTCAAGAATTTTCCCAACGGGTAGCGATTTGACATGTCGGTGAACTTTTGAGCGCTGACAAGGCACACACGTTCAACACCAAAGATGACAGTCCTTACGAACAGATGGTCAAACAAAACGATCACTAACCAGTTTTGTCGTTACCCTTGCACTCGGATGACTTAAAGAGTGAATGCTATCGAAATATTCCGACGAAACGGAGGACTGATGTAAGTTCGAAGTTTCCCCGTAGATTCGTCGAAGAAAATTGGTACCTCAATTCCAGGGATTAAAATCCTTCTTAACCGGAGGGAGGATCCGCTTGCAATTAGATCCGAAAGCTCTTAATCGCTTCTCTGAGACTCTGCGAGGGCGTAGTAGTCGAAAATTGATGAGATAGATTCAATGTGTGAAAGAGCGTCGGCAACGATGTTATTAGCACCCTTTATGCGCAGAATGTCACTTGAAAACTGTGAAATAAACGAAATTTGATTCAATTGGATGGGGGTAATTTTTCTCTGCTTCTCCGAAAGGTATAAACCAAAGCTTTATGATCCGAGTCAAATGTAAACTGGCAACCATCTAATATATGTCGAAAATACTGTACTGACAGGTAAATTGCAAGGAGTTCTCCGTAGAATGCTGGCCATTTTTTCTCCTTCTTTGACACCTTTTTTTAAAAGAAAGCTAACGGTTACCAAGTATAGTCTACGTACTGTCGCAAACATACCTGACTGGCTGACCTACTGACCTCCTGGAAGCATCAGTGAAAATTCCTAGAGGGAAATAATTGCGTGGATGAACTAGTAACGTGGCAGAAGAAATTCTATCTATACAAGCTTGAAATGCAGCCTTTAATTCCGGAGTCCATGGAACTGACTGAGAACCTTTTAATTTGGGAGCGCTAATTGCGTCATGCAGCGTGGGCGTAACCTCTGAAGCGTGAGGCAAGAATCGGCGATAAAAATCAATCGTACCAATAAAGCGACTCAAACCCTGAGCGTTCTCTGGTAAGGGGTACTTTATAATTTCCTTTACCCTCTCTTCAGGTGGCCGAATTCCAGAAGCACTGACTATATAGCCCTAAAAACTAACCTCTGATTGACCGAAGACACATTTAGATGGATTAAGAACCATGCAATAATCGAATAATCGGCGAAATAAGGGGCGAATGTGTTGTACATGTTCCTCGTGGGATCGAGAAAATGTCAAGTGTCGTCTATATAAGCATTACAAAAGTCTAAAACCCTGGTTACCTTGTCGATGAATCGTTGGAACGTTTGAACCACATTCCTGAGGCCAAAAGTCCTGAAAGGAAATTCGAAAAGTCCAAATGGAGTTGATATAGCTGTGTTACAAAAATCATCTGGGTGAACCGGTATTTGCTGGTAAGCCTTCATGAGGTTGATCGTTGAGAACACTGAACAGCCGTGCAGCCTGACAGAGAAATCGTGAATATGACGGACAGGATACCGGTCAGGGATGGTTCGTCCATTCAAAGCAGTAAAATCTCCACAGGGACGCCAGCCATTCTTTCCTTTCTTGACCAAGTGAAATGGAGATGCCCAAGGACTTTCAGAAGGACGAAAAGTGCCAACCTCAAGAATCTTAGAGAATTCTTTCTTAGCAACTGCTAATTTCTCACTGTTAAGCCGACGAGGCTTGCTGAAGACTGGAGGGTCAGGCGTTGTCCTAATATGATGCACGGTCTCGTGATTCACGGCCCTCGAGAAAATTACTGGCCAAGTTATTTCTGGAAACACAGCGAGAAGAGAACAGAATGGTGAAGATGAACTGACGGTTTTCACACAGGACACCCGACAGTTCAAAATATTTCCAACCGTATAAAGACCTGTTCTCATGCCCAAAAGCCGCTTAGAGTGACATTTTGGTAAGAGATGGTAAAAGACGTGGAATTCAGAACCAATGATGGGTCAGTCAACCTCGGCGATGACGAACTTCCAGAAGAAACTTCGCCTGAGTCCTAGATTCAAGGTTAAATTCAGCAATCCATAGGTCTTGATCGTACTATTATTGGCTGCACAAAGTTCGAACGTCGTTGCGACACGGCGGCCTTTCAGCAAACGCCGCGAAAAGCAGGAGAGGTTGGACCCGGTATTGACGAAAAATCGATACGTAGAAGACTGGTCGGTGACAAAAAGACCGCCTGTGTGGGAAAAGCGGTCAGTCGCCGTCGCTACCGATCACCATTTTCGTTTCCCTTATAGCTACATGGTGGACTACACTTCCTGGTTTTATCCTGAAACTTAAAATGGTACCAACACCACCTACCCCCTCGAGAGGGCGACGGGCCTCTCGATTGCGATCACGCGACCGGGATTGATGACCATGTGAAACCACAGCTCCGCGACTTTACTTGACAAGCCCTTGATGGCTAGGTACAGCTTCTCGTCCGCCGACATACTTGTGTTGAGAGAAACGCCATTTACGGCCAGATGAGGAGTTGACACCTCGATGACCCTGTCAGCGAGCTCCGACAGCTTGTCTAAGGGTAACTCCGCCTGGGCAGTCAGGATTCCTTGGACGTGCGGGGGCAATCGCCTCAGCCACAGTTACCGGAAGAGGTTATTCGGAAGAGCTAACGTCCCGGCGAGGAAGCGAAGATTCCGCAAAAATTGCAAGGCTTGCGATCGCTGAGATCCTCGTCCGACAGTAAATGACGAACGCGCTGCTCCTTAGAAGCTGACAGACATTCAACAAGCTTCAATTGTAGAGTCAAATACGGATTCTGAGACGGAGGATTAGTGATGATGTCCTCAACCTCACAGGCCACGAGAGAATCTAAATGTGAGGCATCCTAATGGAACTTCGTTACCTCGCTTGTGATCTCCGACAGCACGAATTGAGACTCCGTCTGCGAAAATCAAAGACACGGTTTCTCGGGCCAAAATGGTGGTAGTTTCACCGTGATACGACGAGCTGCAGGCAGGGTTTTGCTCGGTGTCCTGTCTGCCTTGTAGATTGGAATCGGTTATTTGCTGATGGAGCTGGGCGTTTTTTTCTCGTAAGCATTGAATCTTGTCGTCACGCTACAAACCATTTTCACCAAATGTTAATTACTCATTCTCCTCGTTGTGGTCACCAATGTGGAGTTGGTTGAGAAAGAAGATCTCCATGTTTCTCAAATTAATTTATTACAGCCTTGATGCAATGCACGTTACAATCTCCGTCCAACTCCTTAGTAACATCAGCATCCTATTCATCTATGCATCAAAATAAAATTCATCCTTGGCAACAACATAAAATGATGGCAACATATTTGGTCACCACAAACTTGTGGAAAATAGCAGCGCGTAATGCCGGGCAAGGTCCATAGCGTTAGGTTGGGCTAATACGGCAAACTAACATCGTAATTGCACTCGTAAAACCTAAGTACTCACGCTCAATGCTGTGGAGTTAGGTTTTCAAAGACGTGTGCGGATTGGCAAGCGCAGAGGGCTTGATCAACCGAGGGAAAGTAATGTGATGAAAATATGACCTCCGAACATTAACGATGAAAGAGTCTGCTGGAGGAAGATGTACCCGTCGACGAAGCATTTTACATTACTTCAACATTTCAGGCAGTCGTGTGGGGAAATGGCTTAGGGTAGAGTACGAAGAACGCAGAGAGAACGGTCTTGGCTAAGGAAAAGGTGGGAAGAAGGAGGAAATTGGGTCCCGAAAAAGAAATCTAGATACTCAGGTCGCTGAAATGAAGTGAACTATCATTAAACCTCGAAGGTAATCTATCCATGCCACACACTCAGTGATTTTGTCAAAGGAAAATTGTAGGAAGATGACAGGGAAGAAAGATCTTCGAAAATTTTTAACTTTATGCCAAGTGCTGCGTTATAATTCTGTAGCAGCCTAATACACAGCCAGTCAGCTGTTGTGAATATTTGCGATGGCTGGTTATACACTCTCGGCAGTTTTCTTGGAAGTAAATTATGGGATCATCAGGGGTGGTTCGGGCAAAACTTTCTGAAGATAACTCAAGATCTCGTAGTTTTGCTCAGCTCTGACGAAATTTATTTCTTAAAATGGAAAACGTGAGGTAATATGTACATCCGCAGGTAAGAAAACGTAAAATAGAGAGAATCGGCTCCCTTTGCGACGCGAATATACATCCATTAATACTCGACGTCCGTATTGCTTTAAATACTGTAGAGCCGTGAGTTTTCCGTCAAGTTCACTTGTTTTACAGAATAATAACCTGTACTGCTTACGATCATTGTCCACAGGTCGGTAACATGACTACCTGTCAACCCAAAGGTCGCAGATTCGAATCTCGCTTCAGACACGGGTGCTGTGTTCACCCTGTATCCAGGTATTCGGTTAAGGAGTGCGACATTACTGCAGGTCTTGGTAATAAGTCCTTTTGCGCGTCCTATCCGGATAAATAAATAGACTTGCGTATACGGATACAAACAAATGATGATCGATTTCCAAAAGACTATGGGCGAGGAATCAACGGCCACCCGTATGCCAGTATATATCCTTCACGTAATTGATGGAGGTAGAAATATTTTGCATGGACACTAATAACCCATTTTTCAACTTTCACCTTTAAGCCAAAATTTAATAATTTAAAAAAAGAAACGACGAGCAAGCCGAACGTGACAATAAGGTTGCCAAAGCATTGGCATAGAAACAAAGAGTATGCGGATTCGAACCACGCCTCGAGCATGGATGATGTGCTCACCGAAGATTAACCCTATGATTTCCAAACTCGAGGAAATATAGGGCCACGGAAATTCTTACATTATTACAAGCACCCGAGCCCAACAAATTTTCGGGTGTTAATTTTTCTTTTTCGATTGAAATCAAGTCGCAAATTTTGACGATTTTGTCTGGCGTCACAACTTTTTCCGCCTCAAAGAGAAAAAAACAATCACAAAACTTTGGTGAAGTGAAAATTAGGTGAAGGAATAGTGTGAAGTCACATAAAGAGAAAATGGGTTGACAAACGGATTTCGGTCAGAAACATTTTCGACGAAGAATTCGGCCGGCAATTATATTCCAAGAACTGGAATGACTCATCATTGATTAAAGACATAGATTTAAATATTATTCTTTTAACTCTGGATTTTATGTAGGCATGATCAAGTATTTACAAAAAAAATTGAACAAACAGTTAACATTTATGCCAAAACTTTGACCGCGGGACATCGACTTTGAGTTTCAAGGTATTGGGTAATCTCAGAGCGATATTTCCTCGCGTTTTGTTGCAACACGAAGTTAGGTCTAGCACGAAAAATGAAAATGCTAGTTTTTCACTAGGGTTGGGAAACTTAATAAGGAGGACTGTGGGGGTGACTATCCCTATTAATCAGCCATCCTATCGCAGCGTCATCTTCTCACTTCCAGCGCGGTCTACCCCACGCCCACAAAACCAATCGATTCCAGTACAGAGTCGTTTTTATTTATTTCCATCACGTTTGGTCCGAGGGTGGAGAATGGATTAAAACCCTTCGGTGCATGCATCAGAGAGGGAGGAGGGGGCAGAGTTGCTTGGAGCCAGTGTGGAAAGTGGCTGGGAGTACTTGAGTGAACACACCTTTCTTTCCTTCACTCAAACTACGCGCCGTTACACGAGTTCTTCCTTTTGCTCGCGCTTCAACACCCGCCGCTTTCATTTTTCATCGGCCCAACTTTCCGCTCCGATTGAGAGCGCTAACTCACGAGCACCACTTGGTCTAGGGGATATTATTTGCGTCGTCTAGGTAGTACAGGGTGGATGGGTAAAGTTTACACTCAATTTATTCCCAGTGACAGACCAGATGTTTACGCTGGAAAATATCGATGGACTACTTTTAAGGATTTCATTCAAGTTATTCCAGAAAAAAATGTCTTCATTAACCTATCAAGAATAATTTGAAAGAAATGCTCAATAATCGTCAAATTTTATTTCACATCGTAGATCTCCTCTCCGTCACAAGGACTATAATGGGATTGATGGGCTTAAGACAAAATTGAAGAGATTATTCGACCCAACTGATACGACTGACCTGCGTCTACCTATGACAAATTTCTTTTGCGATTTCCCTTTAAACTGCTGCCAGTAAAAAATCTGGTTTTAGGTTAGCACCATCAATACAAATATTGTAACAGATTTACAAGTAAACATGTTGATAAGCCACGAACAATTAAATCAATTATAACTCAGAATCACCTTAATTAATATTCTGTGCTGAGTTTCCTTAATTAAACTGATTGAATTAACACAAAATCTGGTGATTATAAGAGAATGGTTTCCCATGGATCTGGTTCGGATCCTTAAGTATTACGTGTAAAGGAAAAATTGAAGGAGAAAAACCTGTGTACACTAGTATTACGTTATTAAGTTTTTTTTCATTTTCCCTTGTCCTCTGTACGTCTCAGCAGTTTGTAATTATACGCATCATTGTTATTACAATAATTTATAATACCTTTACGGGAAAAAGTATGAAAGCTATTTAAAGAGCCTGCCTTCAGCAGTTCACGGGTTTGAAACGAATGCTTTACATCCTTTCGCAAGAAGTAATAAGGGTGAGCAACATTAACCACTCGCCAAAAGATAAACTTTATATCTTCCCAATGTATGGAAGGACGATTCCAGGAGAGACAGAGAAACCATAAAGATTCCACCTCACTTACCTCTAAGTATGCCTGTCCGTCGAGGACCCAGCCGATGACCATGTCCGCTCCCTCCATCTGCCCGCTCGGTGAGAATCCGAAGCCGACATAACCCAATGTCCTCACATGCACTTCGAACGTAATGTCATCATCACCGGGAGTCCAAAACAGGATGAAATTGTCATCACTGTCGAGCGTGGAGGAGTGGGTCCAGCGCCCACCCGCCACCACCCAGACGAGGCGCCAAGCGAGCGCCAACCAAGGTAATATGGGCACGCGGGAGTTCATCATGGCCATGGTTCAAATGGCCAGTTCAAGGCCACAGTCGAATTCCGGAAGTACTTCCTCTCATAGCAACCTGTAACGAAAATATCACCATCGTTAGCATATCTTGTTGCGGCAGTAAAAGTTACAGGTACACGAGCACTGGATAACTACTATCGAAAAAGGTAGCAAGTAAACGCAGAAAGAATTAGGAAAGTCATTCTGGTAGCATATAGGTATAGTGTGCCCTCCTCAGGGTCGAGTTTTGGTCACAGTGTAAAGTAACAAGAAACACTTGACACGATGAGTGCCTTAATCGCTGATGATTAAGTTCTTTGGTTGTTTATTTAGGGCAGGGTTCCCCAAACTTTTCCTACGATGGAACACTTCGTAAATCTTGAAATTTTAACGGAACACTTTGTTTAATTTTCAAATAATAAACCATTGCGACTAGGCAGCATAAAACCATTCCAGGTTTTCCCGGAACACCCGTTAGCTTTCCGCGGAACACTTGTGTTTCGCGGAACATAGTTTGGGAAACCCTGATTTAGGGGATAGGAAGGGCAACTTAAGTCATTTGCGTCATCGAGAACAGGCTTGTTTCACGGCTATCATATATTTATATTTATTTCCACAACTCCAAAAAGAGGACCATTGGCCCTATACATCGGGTGTGTCATCGAAAAACAACGGACGAAACGCAAATAGCCATGAAATCCACCCAGACGGGACTCGAACCCGTGAATCTCGGATAAGCAGGCTTTCTCCATCGCCGACAATTTCATGTTGATGTAACGTGCTGCATTTTTTCTCTTCTCATGAAATTCTGGATTTCAATGTTGTCTACCGTTTTGCAGAGGATCATCGGGTGAAAAGATCAAAGCCCCAAGTTGGGAAACAAGGAGCACCGTAGCGGCCGTTGTATTTAAATTAATGTGTATATACCGGTCATTTTACACCCATATGATTACTACTACTTGTTGACATATAAGATGATTTTTTCCTGTTTTTTGACGTTCTAAACTGTAAGTTCTACAAGTTTTATTGCTTTCATGACGTTCGAAGTGTGCGATGTACTGACTTCTAGGCCTAACAACGAATTATTAGGCATTGCTGCAAAAGTATTTTGCTCATTACCACTGGATATATCAGAAGCTGGACGTGGGTGGAAATTCGTTAGAGTAGTTAGAACTTGGTTGTTGGAAAATAGGGAGTTTCAGTTTTTGCTCACTTATTATAAAGAGGTTCGCCCCAAACACACGTTTGTAAGTGTAAAGTTTTATGTGGAAATAATGTAGAATTTTGTGTGAGCTAATTCGACTTCTTTTCATTTTTTGTTGTGATTCCCTTACCTTATTTTGTGTTTCCGCATTCCAGTGTTGATTTCAAAATGAATGTAGCATATAAACCACTTTTACAATGTATTTTGTTAAGAGTTGCCAACCCCAAAACGTGACTATAGTTTCAAAGGGGTGTCTACATTTATGGGGTTTTATCGTTTTTCTTACGTTACTGTTGTAAAAGGCCCCTTTGAGTCTCTAACAAAACATTTTCAGGCAGAATTGAACATCCACCTTGCGTAGATTTAGGCATCGCCAATGCGTGGTAAACTATCCCGAAGAGAAAAAACAATATTACAGCAAGCTCAAGGACCTCTCGATGATCTTGAAAGGGTGGTTTTCCTTATTTTCAAGTGCTACAACTCATAATGATAAATGTCCCCGTAGCGTCTAGTAGCTTTTCTCTAGAAACCCAGGTTGGTATACACAGGGATGAATATTTCCGTTTATTTTAGGGCAAACGTCCAGACACAATTACATGATAGAAACATTAATCCAAAGGTTTACCAAATTTTTCGTCGAAAACTTCGCAAATGATTTCATGGACGCGGCGCAAGGTAAAAGACGGATACCCATTTACAGCAGCTGCTTTAGTACAACACAGGTTGTATTCAGTGTCCCCATGTTTGTGGCTGTCACATCGCAGCAGTATGTTTGAATTATCCCATTCCTCCATCAACTGATGTACGGCAATGACGCCGTCTTCTCCACGGCAAAAAGGTATTGAAACCCTAATAAAATATTCAGTTCCCTGGTACAGGTAGCTTTTGCAGTCAAACTATCAACTGGTGCTTTTACTAATGAATAAGGAAGATTTAAAGTGTGGAAAAGTACCAAATATTTTATTATTGAAATGGAAATAAAGGAAACGTTTTCCAGTTAAATGTTTCCTTTTCCCCATCCAGCATAGTTTCAATAAATGTTGGACGTTGGTGAGCAGCATTAAAAGCAACCAGAAATGGGTTAATATTACTACGCGTTACCTACGCGTTACCCATGCGTTTTTTACTTACAAAACTTCCCCCAAACTATTCATTAGTTTTCTAATTCTATTAATATTTGATACTATAGTAAATAACTATCTAATTGCAACGCATTTGATGAATTTAAACAAGTTAATTCTTCGTCTGAGAGGAGTGAAAGTTTTACAGAGCCACTCCATATTTAGAAAAATGACTTCCTTCGTGGGAGACCATTCCAAAAGGGATAGAATGTGCGATTTCGGACAGACCATCAAGTTCTGCAAAGACTGATTTATTTTTCCTTGTATATTCCAGTTCATTGGCTACAAGTTTTCTTCAGTTGTCTCCTCTCCTGGTATTGTTTCCAAATGCAGGAATTACTATAACGTATTATTTTGGGTTTCACGCTCTCTTCCTGAAAACTTCCATCTCTTTCGCTTTTAGTCAAGCTCTCCCCTCCAACGGACCGTTACCTTGACAAAGTCTGGGCCACCTTCCCAGGCGGGTGGATGGGCTTAGTCGACCGGATTTTGGGCGATGAGTGCTGCTGCTTTGAGGGTCAAGTGTAAATGGGTGTATGAATGTGGAGGTTCATCCTATAAACGGAAACCTTGATTGGCGGGTTCACCCTATAAATGAGTGCAGTCCTGAATGAGGGAAGAATGAGTGAGTAAATGGGACCCATAGGCTGCGGCGGGTGAGCTCGGGTCTGGGCGCAACTAAATGCGGCCCAGCCCTAAACCAGGTGTTAAACCACCGTGCCCAGCTGGTTCTCTTGGCACCGAGGCTTCATAGACGGTGTCGCAAACGGTGTCTCGGGATACCGCCCCCCCCCCCCGAGTATCTAGCCTTACCTCTGCATCAGGGCTCTGTGGAGTCGGACCGCTGTTCCCTGCTACTCTTGGGATCAAGATGAAAACCAATGATCTTAAAAAAACTATTGATAGTTCGAATACAGCCGTAGAAGCGAACGATATGGTGGAGAAGGAAGGACGTGTTACGCTGGCATCTGGGCAGCACAGGGGGAATGGTGGTACGGGCATTCAAACGACCCTTAAGTCCCTTCCCCTCTAGTCGCTCTCGAGGAGTGGGGTCGAAAGAACCCCTCCTCGGACCGACAAACTGAGTACATACTCCGACTGGCGCCGCGGTTGTTGACGCGGACGCAACAGGACTCGATACTGCAGTTGCAACGGTGAGTCTTGTGGACGGCGGCAAAGGGGATCCTATGGACCTGGAACCGCCGGCCGCATGTGGCGCCAGGAAAACCGCAGACCTAGCTGCTGAGACGGCATTGATGGACCGTTGAAGCAGCTAAGGAAAACATCCCTATCTTTATGGAAGAGATGAAGGAACTGGGAGTGGCTCGTTCTTCCGTGATAGTCAAAGGACTCCTGAAGGACTCTGGGAAATACTCGGGTGTTTTTTGGAGAAAGCTGGCCCGTTTACGGAAGGAGCTTGATACTGCGGTAGGAGAGGAGTTGGTTGGGACATTTGGACCACACAACTCCTCTTCGGAGTGATTTGGGGGTCATGCACCGGGAATGGTTGCAGACAAGAGGAGTAGGTCAAGGGAGCCAGCTGGACCAGTTGCATCGGCTGAACCCTCGAAATATCCTCCTGGGCCTCAGGCAGCGGCATCCTCAATGGGAGCTGAAGGGCCTTCGGTGTCTACTATGCCGATGGGTCGAGGAAGTCAAAAGGCGGGTCGGCTCTCAGGACACTCCCCTGCAGGGCCAACCAGCATCACGCAAAAACAAGGGTGAAGAGCTCACCGCAGCACGCATGGTGAGCCCGCTCACGAGGGCAATTGTTGATAAGAACAGCGTTACGGGAATAACGTATCAGAAACCAGAGCTGATCAACGTGGCGGTTCAGAACGAGATCGATAAGATCATAGATGGACTACTACCTGATTTCAGCAGCTGCTTCTTGAGGGGCGGTGCAGCCGTGGTGATCACGGAAAATGAACATTCAAGGAGCTGGCTGGAGGCGACTGTGCCTAAGCTAGTGCCGTGGGAGGGTGCTTTACTGAGAGTAGGAGGCTATAAAGCCCCAGCGGGCCACACTCATCATACCGGGCGAGGTGGAACCGGCGGCGGTCCTTGAGAGTTTGGCGCGACGTCACCCCGAGATAGGTACGGAGATGTGGCGCGTCTACTCTTCAGGGGAACACAAACAAGAGTCAGGCCAGGGTACTCTTCTGGTGGTAGGCATCCCGGAGAGTTCCGTCAGAGCCATAAAGGAGCACAACTACCACCTACGCTGGGAACTTGGGCGCGTAAGGGTCGGGGTGAACGATAGGCCACCTGATCATAAGGACCAGGAGGAGCAGGTCATGCAGTCCGATGGCTAGGTCGGAACTCCCCTTTATCCAGATAAATTTACACCATAGCAAAGGCCCCTTGGCAGATCTATCCAGGAGCATGGCTGCGGTGCATACAAGTATTAGTCTGATACAGGAACCCTGCATCTGCAACGGGGGCATTAGGGGAATCGGCCAATCAGGACGAATCTTCCGGGACACCATGGAAGCGGCACCAAGGGTATGTATACTGGTCAAGGGCGTGGAAGCAGTACTTTTGCCCTCGTGGTGCACGAGGAACCAGGCAGTGGTGATGGTTGATCTGTCTGATGGAGGAGGAGGGAAGATGAAGGTGATAGCGGCATCGGCCTACTTCCCGTATGAGGCTAAAGATCCAACTCCACGGGAAATGGTGAGGCTTATCCAGCACTGCCAATCAAGCGGGCTGCCTCTCATACTGGGGTGCGAAGCGAACGCACGCCACGTGGTTGGGGTAGCACAGATATTAATAACAGGGGCGAAGTACTGATTCACTATCTGGTACCACCTTTATGAGCATATTAAACAAAGGTAGCGACCAAACCTTCTCCAATGCTGTAAGGGAAGAGGTCATAGTTGTGACACTAGGCTCTTTCATTATAGAACCGCACATCTATGGGTGGAGGGTCTCTAGAGAAACCTTCTCTCTCGGACCATAGGCACATACGATTTGAGTGGGCTTCGGGGACGCCAGTTGCTAATGCCTATAGAATACCTAGGCGAACGGACTGGGAGCTCTATGGGAGGACACTGGCCGACCGTGTCAGTCACCTCATACCTGAAATTTCTTCAGCAGTGGACCTGGACCGGGAAGTGGATTACCTGAAAAAGGCCATTCAGGGCTCATTCAAGGTGAGTTGCCCGCAATCATCCTCCATGGGTAGCGATAAACCCCCTTGGCGGACGAAGGAGCTGCATAAAATTCGTACACTGGTGAGGCGAGCCTTTACTAAGGCACGTCACTCCAAGGAACAAGCTGATCGTACCAGCCATGCTGAGCTTCGGAGACGATATAAACACTGCATCCTAGCAGCACAAAAGAAATGCTGGAAAGACTTCTGCGTGGAGATTGAGAAGTGCCCGGAAGCAGCAAGACTACACCGCATTCTGGCCGGAAGGCCAGAGGGATGGCTGAAGGCAATCCTGAGTACGCAAAATCTGAGGAAGAGTGTTTAGATCATCTTCTTCAATCCAACTTCCCAGGCTTCAATGTAGTGGTCACTGTGGAGGCCGAGGAAACAGTAGTAATGCGCAGACCGAACAGAACAACTTGGTATGCGGTCAGGCAACTGATAACCCCCGAGAAAATTGTATGGACGTATGCACCTTTTAGCCCTACAAATCTCAAGGCATGGACGGTGTCTATCCGGTGATCTTACAGTAGGGCATAGACCTTCTGGACGGGCACCTTACCCGAATCTGCAGGGGATCCTTGGCACTGGGGCATATTCCGGAGTCTTGGAGGACGGCAAGGGTGGTCTTTATACCAAAGACCGGCAGGGCCAGGCACGTGTCGGTCAAGGACTACAGACCCATAAGACACACATCCTTTCTTTTGAAGGTAATAGAGCGTGTGGTCGACAGACACTTGAAGGACACTGTCCTGGTTCTTGGACCCTAGCACCCAAATCAGCACTCATATAGGGAGGGATACTCTACGGAAACCTCCCTACATTCTGCGATAAGGCAAATTGAAGTACCGCTGGAAAACAGCGGGTATGCTGTCGGAGCCTTTCTTGACGTAGAAGGGGTTTTTAACTTCACATTCCCAAAAGTGGCCTGTGCGGAGACATCAGGGCACGATGCTCCGAAGGTCATCGTGAGATGGCTGCGAAATCTCCTTACGAGCAAGAAGATTACTGCTGGTTTGGGATGGTGTCGACGCACGAGCTATGTTTATAGGGTCTGACCACAGGGAGGAGTTACCTCACCACTGCTGTAGTGCCTGGTGGCAGATGGACTGCTAAAACTACTCATTGGTGGGGGTGTGTATGCTCAGGCCTATGCGGACGACTTACTTATCATTGTTCCGGGAAACAGCGTGCAAGAGTCTATGACTAATTTTGAGGATACCGGGACTAGCCACGGTAGTAACCTTTACGGAGTCACCCGCAAGTGCACATAAGTGCGATATTCCACAGGAGAAAAAGGTCAAGGCGAATGATTTTTCTCCTGTGGAATATCGCACTTAAGAGTCTATGAACCTAATGCAGGTTGCCCTGAACAGAGTAGCAAGCGTGGTGTACGAATACGGGGTTCTCAGTCAACCCGTACAAGACCGAGATTGTCGTATTTTCGTGAAGGCACAGAGTGGGCAAGGTACTAGCGCCCACTTTGGCTGGTAAACGATTACAGCTGAGTGATTAAGCCAAATATCTCGGGATGACAATGGACATGAAATTGAAATGGTCAATGCATCTAGATAATCAGGCGAAGACGCTGGGAACAGCCTTTTGGGCGTGTAGGCGCGCTCCCGGAAGCACTTGGGGGATATAACCAAAGGTGGTTGTTTTAAGGCTATAAAAAGCCATCCTCCTGCCTAGGCTAAAATATGCAGCTTTGGTATGGTAGCCTAGGGTAGAGCAAAGAGGGGCCATTAGGAGCCTGGAAAGCTTACGCTGATTGGTGTTAAGAAGGGCGGTTGGAGCCATGCGGATCACACCCACTGTCGCCTTAAGGCGACTACTGGACATCCCCCTCTTCACCTAGAAATGAAAGGTGTGGCCACAGCCTCGGCGCATCGTCCGAGGACTAACGGCCATTGGCGACCGGGGGCACGGCACACCCGGATTCCACTGTTAGAGAACCCACTCCTGCAAATGTAAGGGGATGCTATTCCTCCCGTTACCTGGTTTGGCATTGGGTGGAGGATTAATATCCCATCACGAGAGGAGTAGGATCGGCATGGGACTCTTTACCCAGATATGGGGATATTTGGTATACGGCTGAATCAGATCTGGAGATAGGTCAGGAGCAGGATACTACTGTCATAGGTACGGGAGAGGTACCTTTATACCTCTCGGCATATTTGCAACAGTATTCCAAACCGAGATAGCTGCTATCCTGGGCTGTGTCCAGAGACAGGAGGAACTCGGTATATCGGGCAGAAGAATCAGTATCTGCTCCGACAGTCAAGTGGCGCTGAGGGCGCTTGCCTCGCATACCACCGCCTATAAGCTGGTGCTGGAATGCAAAGGGGCCCTCGGCAGGCTTGCTCTCCACAACAATATCAGGCTCCTATGGGTACCGGGACATACCGGGATCGGGGAAACGGAACAACTCGCATCATTAGGTGCTATGTCCATATTGGAAGGGTCAGAACCCTTCGTCGGCTTAGTCAAGTGCTGGGTTAAAGCCACCATAAGGGAGTGGATCCAAGAGAAACAGTCTAGTTGGTGGCTCCAGTCGGGCGGGTGCCGACAGTCAAGAGCGCTAATGTGACAGGCACCTGACAAGGACTAGACCAAGCAAATTAAAACATGTGGCCGGGCTTTCTCTCGTTTGCTCGTACACATTGTCACAGGACACAGAAGACTGGGGTATCACCAGTCCATATTAGGCCTGCGGGTAAGTCGACTGTGCAGATGGTGCGGGAGGATGAGGAGACTCTGTTGTACTTACTGACAAAGTGCCCAATGTGGGCCAATCTTAGGCAAAATTGGTTGGGGGATTTCTTCCCCACCACTGCTGATCTCAAATTTCTCAACTCGGGTCAGATAGTCAGTTTTTGGAGGGATGCAGGACTGCATGAGTGAAGATCTACCTGAGAGATAGCATAATGGACTTAGAGTCTTAGTGCCGGGGTGTGGTCGTAAGCCGCCCTCTCTGATTTAAATAATAATAATAGTCCAGCTCTACAGCGTAAATTTACATTTACTTTTCGTATTTTATAAAAAGGAATAGATGGCATCTGGCCTTTTGATAGTATCTCAGGGCCAACAGATATATCATAATTATATTCTATTACGTAAATTATTACGGCTTTATTCGTTTCCATTATAAAATTTTCCCGAACTTTCGTGGATTCGTTTCATGCAGCTAAATAATAAAATAAATTCTGACACGTTATAGCGACTTTTGTTTTACTAGAGGTGTGTGTCCAAAGGACTCATGGTTGTCACACGTGAATTATAGAGGCGCGTTCACTTGTGTACCTTTTAGCGTAATGTATCTTAATCGTTATGCAAGGCAAAACTTCAGTATAGGTACTTGAACATTTTACGAAACGACCCACCCTGAGAAGATGGTCAAGAATCACTTCATCTCCCAAGAAGGTCATTTTTCTCCCAGGAATCATTTATCGTGGCTTTCCGTGGGGATTAAAATAAATAAACCGAAGGCACTGCTCCATCAATTTTCTTCTTCGTGATCAAGAAATTGAGAAATAATATGTAGTTATTTGTATTTAGGCTTTTTTCGCGGAGTAACGCATACTTGAAGTACTAATCACGAAATATAAACTTGAATTACGTAGTTCCGGTATACACTAACCCGAGTACTTATAAGTGTGGCATGTTTTCCCAAAATTATGGTTGTGTTTAAGTATATAAGTTAAAAAATCTTTAGTATCTTCTAAAACATAAGATACGTATGATTCTTAACAACAACTGTGACGCTAACGTAACATGCGGCAGAGGAATGATAGATTCGAATAAATTGCATATCAATTTCAGTCCATTGATTTCTGGCTCTGAAGACTATACATTCCGGCGAAAAGCACGTGTCTTCTTAATTGCTGGGTTGAAAATTTTGGCTCAACGATCATCACGTAGGTACTCCTTCCATGGGGAAAAGTTATTTTGACAGGAAAATTTCATATTTTGTATGGGAAAGTAATATCAATTAGTAAACGAATATCAGACCAACTTTGATATTTTGAAGGATTTAATGAGTATCCATTCCAATTTTTAATAAGCATCATTTAAATGAAAAGCCGTTTTGTATGAAATCCTTTGTTCTCAAATTTTTAACCTTAATACACAGGTGAATTAAAGTAAAGTAATCAATTTGTTAATCGCTCTGGGTACAGGCTCTTAAGAGCAAAAAATACAAACATTTGCATATATATATACATCTTCATAATGACAAAATAAGATTAATTAAACAGTACATGTATATATATAGATTACGACAAAGGTAGTAAAACATATTTTGAAAATAATCATAAATTTTACTTTGAAAATGTCAATTAATTTCAATTTTTTAAAATTAACTGGCAATGAGTTCCATATTTTGGTTGATGTTACAACAAATGAATCACTGAATTTGATGGTACGATGAGCAGGAAAATAAAGCATTGAGGAATTGCTTTTAGTTATGATTCTACAATAACTAGGTACAGACTTAAAAAATTAAAACAGATAGGCTCCTTGAATGAGAACAGCTGATGCAATAACACATACTGCAAATACAATCGTCTATTTTTAACGGTTAACCACTTTAATTGGTCTCTGTAGGGGGAAATATGATCTTGGCGGCGCAATCCAAAGATGTATCGTACACATGAGTTTTGCAAACACGTTGTGACATAACATTTAATTCATCAGGCAGATCGTTAAATACCAGACAACAATAATCCATATGAGGAAAAATAAATTTAGAAACTAATAGCATCTTGGTACGTACAGGTATATTTCTATTTAATGTAAGCAGATAAAATATAGGTACTGTTTATTTTATTACAAATGTGATACATTTCATCTTGCCATGACAGGAAATTATGAAAAATTACACCAAGATTTCGTATTTTTGGGAATAAGGTATTTCAACATCATGTAGTAAAATACAAGGAAAACTTCCTTGCTCAATTTTACTCAAGATTTTAATTACCAATCATGATAGCTTTCGTTTTAGAATGGTTTAAGGTGAGGAAATTGACCTTTGCCCAGTCGGAGATGGCAGCCACATCGTTATTAATTTTCACTATTGCATCATTCAGTTATTGAATATGGTAATGGTAATAAATTTATAAATCATCTGCATACAACATATATTTACAAAAGTTTATATTTTTGGAGAGATCTGATAACTAAATGGAGAACAATAAAGGGCCAAGTACAGAACAATGTGGGACCCACGGGTGATAGGGAGCCACGTTGACGAGTTTCCAAGAGAATCTTTAACAGCCTGCCAAAGTTCACAGAAAATGAATGAAACTAGTTAAGGGTTGATAATGAGAAGCTGAAGTGTTTCATTTTTTTTAACTAAGTCCAATGATTAACTCCATCAAATGCTTTGCTAAAATCAAATAGTACAATTATGGTAACCATTGATTGATCTATGGCAATGCGAATATTATCTATAATTTTTAAGAGTGCAGTTTGTGTACTATGGCGTTTACGGAATCCTGATTGGTAAGGATCAAATTTCTTTTGAGCGTTAAGGTACTCGCACACCTGATTGTGAACGATTCTTTCAAGAACTTTTGAAAGACTGCATAAAAGAGAAATGGGACGAAAGCCGCCAGGAGAGAGAGGTTTTTAGTCTTCTTTATTGGGGTAACAATAGCTGATTTACAAATACGTGGATAGGTTGAGGTTGATAAAAAACACTAAAGATTTTTAGAACGATTGGTGAAATAACATCCTTAGCTTTCAGGATGAAATCCAAAGATATGTCATCAAAACCATAAGACTTCGTGTTTGACCTCTTAAGAAACCTATTCAAGAAATACGGAGTGATGTATTTAAAGTAAAAAGAGTTATTGATGAAGGGTGTCAGTAGGTCAATTTGTAATGTACTGCTGGAAAATCAGTGCATTTGGTACCTGCGAAGTGCCTATTTAGTTCGTCTACGGACAAATGAAGAATGGCATGGTTATCTCTCTGCCGTATTAGCCCGAGGCGCCTGATCTCTCGCCAGGTGTCAAAGGAATTTTTAAGGTTAGAAAGAGACGATGAGTAATAGCGGCCTTTGGATTCGATTATAATATATTATACTTCATTCCGAATCGTTTAAAATTTATGAAATAAAGTAACACTGCGAGAATGAATGAAAGTGCGCCTAAGTCTATTTCCTTCGCGGATTTTTAACCTTATCTCTCCAGTGATGCAAGGAACACAGGGACGTTGCGGTGAGTAGACCTCTTTCGGTGCATATTTGTTGATATCATTTATTATGATTTCATTAAAGGTCTCAAGTTGAAAGTCAATGGAGTTTCGGGTGAGAACACTAGTCCAATATACTGAGGCTACTCACTCAATCCGTGATACAACCCAAAGGTTGGTTAAGGATAGTTGAGGGTAGAGCTCACCCCGGACTAAGCCACAGGCGTGTGAATTTCACACATTCAGGTTAGGGGGGCCAGTTCCTTTCCCTGGGCCACCTCGCACTCCGAGGATTTTTTTTGCTGAGGATAACAATAAGTCATTACGATATTGAAGGAAGTCAAAATCTTTAACATTACGTAAAACAAAAGTCGATGGAATTTGCTTGGGCCTACTTAGTTTGTGAGTGATATGGATGATATCATGAGCAGATAGGAAGATAAAGGGCGCCTGAGAGGAGGCGACCACTTTTTCAGGGTCGTCAACAATACAAAGATAGATAAGCGTATGGGAGACACGGGTATGATGAGTAGGTTGTGACTGCACCAGGTGAAGATCATTGCTGAAGATGAAATTCTGTAAGTAGGAACTTTCATATGTTGTTTTACACATGTCGATATTAAAGTCACCAATTAAAGCTAAATTTTGGTAACAAGGGTATAATACACTCTAATAAGCACTTCTTCGAATTCTGATAATAAACTGCTCTTCGGGGGACGATAAATAACACACAACAGAATGACCTTCAGTCCGCACATTTCAGCAAAAATTAACTCAGGGTTCGATAGTTTTTGTTGCTGGGAAGAAGTATGAAGGACGTTTGCCTGGAGACTCTTATATATACTCCGCCTATTTTTCCTATTCTGTCGTGTCTGATTAAGAACTATACATGCAATTAAGTAATACATAGTGATTCTTTGTTCCTCACTTGCACACGATCACAGCCCTCAGCTTTTCTCGCGATAACTCTTCCGTCGCGAATCCAAAGAAATTTAATCGTCCCCTTTTCCTTTAGAGCTTTAGGTTTACCACGGAGCCTTATATAAAAGGGGGTAAGGGATTGTTTGATATAAACATGATTATCACTTTGAGCTTGAAGACCTTTATCCCTGGTGGTAAAATTCCTTTTCCGACTCCGCACGTACGATAGCCGAGAGGCCACGCTGGAGCGGGTGAAACGAGCAATGATAATATTTGGTCGGGAACACTCACCCGAGGAACAGATGATAACTTCATTACTAGATCTTCAAGGACCCTCGGCTTGAGGAACGCCGTGGATTTCTACAGTGCGATTTAACTGAGTTCTCATAAGCCGATTAAGTTGTTCCTCGAGAGTCGAAACTTTTTCCTTCATTTGACTATTGGCGACACATAAGCTATCTAATTTTTCTGATAGATTATTGATGAATGATTTCACTGTTTATATGAGATTTGAGTGGTCTTTAAGGGTACTTAACCATGCATAGATGTTTTTCTTGATTTCACATTGGTCTTCCTGTAGTTTTTTACGCGGTCCAAAATCTCAGCCAGCAGCGAACTCTCCGTCTTAGGTGGGTCCAAGGAAGGAGACACGGGCTGGACTCAAACTGCGGTGCCATCATCGCGACCACTTCGGGTGCCGCCGAGGCATTCACCGCAGGTCCAGCTTTTCCGTAGAACCCCTACAGCCAGCATGTCCCTCTCGGTCATCGCTGCGCATACCGGATGGAACAATTTACTGTACGTGCCACAAGTTAGTGGCTTGAGACTGCGTTTGATTTGCTGTCCACATTTTGAACACTCACTGGGTATGGTGGAGATAGGAGAAACGCTAAGACGTCCACACACGACAAGAGCTCACACAACACAGGGTTGAATGTAGCAGGTGATCAAGATACTGACAAAATCACCGAAGTGTTATTTCATACTATTTGAAAAATTATTGCTCAAATTGCAGTTGTGAAATTGACAACTATCCAGAAGGATATATTTTTCTCACGTTTAACATAGTAGCTAATTTAGTAAAGTACAAGTATAAAATTAGAGCTGTTTCAAGTACTTCGATATGACATCTGCATTCATGCATAAAGTTTATATAAATGCAACAAACTATTAACGAAAAAATTTCTCCGGTAAGTAAGTAAGTGAAGATTTAATGAAATAATTTTTTACTTAAAATAATTCTAATGAATGCTTACATTTGTAAGAAAAAAATTGCTATTTTACATAGTAATAGCAGGGCTCTTGCACTCCCATAAGGGGCCATAGTATGGGTTTTGTCTGTCTCTCTATCTCTCTAACGACGTTGGCGGCATCACGAGAAAGGACATGTGGGACCGAAACTTCAAGTATTCACAATCGATTGCACCAGCGAGAATCGATTTCATTGATTTCATCAGCCATAATCGATCATTGACTCCCTGGTCCATTGTGAATAACCGACCGAATGTGTGTAGTTGTTATGGTTGATTGCGGATGCATCATTAAATTATTAAGCTGTTTTTGTAGCTAATAATCCAGATATTTGCAAAGACTACGACGTATTTGGTAATAACTCAGGTAAGAGCGTGAGTTTTCCGGAATGTGAGGTAGAATTCCGCGTAGAAGTAATGACTCTTTTCTACTTCACCTAATCCATTGGTTGCTATCTCAAGTTATGATTGTTACACCTTTTTGCCGACCCTTGCCGCCACTTGTTCCGTCAAACGGAATCCTTAGTTGCCTAAGGGGTTTTCCGGTTGTTTTCGCGCAACACATATATCAGTTGTCCTACAGAGAGTGTCGAGTGATCATCAACTCTAAGCGACTGTGCTGTGCAACACTGGGTTGATCTGTTCAACGTTAGAAGCGTTTCAAAGGAGGATATAGTTACCTACTTGTACCTGGGAACCAAAGTCTCCTTGCACCTGTCTCCGTTTCGTCGTGCCTTCACTACGTGTACTTCGCATCCATCGAGGAAGATTTTGCTTTCCGATCATACGAGAAGGTTGAAGCACTAATGGTAAGCACAATTTTAATTTTTTAAATGGATTCCGAGTTGGAGTCAGTAATTTGTTTCTTGCTACCCATGTATGAATGATGATAGGTAAGTTAAAGTAAATTATAGATAAATTATAGATGGTAAACTATTCAGAAGTTATTTAAAAAGAAAATAGGCCTGTTAATAGATGTACTAAAACCATGATATGGCACCACAAACGTTGGTAACACAGCTACACGCTTCTTTTCGGACCCCAAATTATCAGCAAATATTACCGGTAAGAGAAACTGACAACTATTTCAAATTTTAAAAAAATCATCGCTGCTGAAGTTTAGTTAGATTTTTAAGTTAATTTAATATTTTTCAGGGCTCAATGAACAACTGATTTCAAGGTTTTCAAATATTTTGAGAGTAATTTCAAGCAGTCGAGCACTCAATCACAGTGAGTTCAGAAAATACTGTCTAGCAACAGCGAAATTATACGTGAAGCAATATCCTTGGTATTATATGCCACCAATGGTGCACAAGCTTCTAATTCATGGTGCATATCTATCCAAGGAAGCAATTCTGCCTATCGGGAAGCTTTCAAAAGATGCCTTGGAATCAAGGAATAAGGATATTAGAAAATTTGGGCAACACAATACGCGGAAGATATGAAGAGAGGTGACTAATGAAGATTTATTTCTGAGGTTGCTGCTCAACTCTGACCCCATGATATCTTCATGTTCAGTTCAAAATAATAAATCGAAGGAAAATTTATATACAGAAGTGAAAAAACTAATTGACTATTGGAATGACGAATGTGAAGATGAGAGTGATGACGAGTCATCAGAGGATGAGTGAACGCTTTTTATCAATATTATTATTCAAAATATTTATTCAATTTTTGATAATGATATTATTAACTAATATTCGTTTACTAATAAAATGTCAATAATAAATTATCATTGTCTCTACCTCATCTTTACATTTATGTTTAATCCTGATCCCAGTAGTGCGACGAAATTGTAGCAAAATGCAATTGAGTGGAACGTAGCCAATTTTAGGCATTTTTTATTGCAAACTAATTTTGCAATAACAAATGAATTAAATATTTATTTGTTTGTGAAAAGGTAATCTACGTAAAATATAACTAAAAATTATAGACTTTTTAACTTGATGAAAGTTCATTTTCATCGAGAAACGTATTTTCAATTCCTCCCATTCCGTTGCAGTAGTCATAATCTGTTAAAATGTAAAATGCATTAAAATTCTGCTTGGACAATTTTTTACGGATTTTATAGCTCCTAGCATTATTAAATACAGCATTTTGATAATTATCATAGGTAATTTTGAATTTAAACTTGACCATTCAACCATCGATATTGATCTTTGGTATTGCATATTTAACTTTTATGCAATTAATAGCGCTGAATCCGTAAGATATATTGAAAAAATAACGATAAAATCACGTTGACCAGCCCAAAATACCTTGGAAATGCATTTGATTTTGCATATGGACTGGAAATTATTAGAGTTATTAATTTTGGCGAGCTTTTTTTTCATTTTGGCCCACTGTGCGTCGTCAATTATGAATAGTTTAAACCGGTGGAGATCCCAAGAAGAGTTTTTTCATATTATTCGCCGGGAAAGTGTAAGAACCTTTTTTTAATTGATCATTGTCTTCACCAATAAATTTGATATAATTAATATCGAATATAATCTTTGATTCTAAGCATAGACCGATTACTCCTTTAGATTATGCTCATTCAGCTATCATTAATCAATGACCGAACCTGGAACTGTAGGGGCCATTATCTATACTTGACCTGCTTTCACAAATTCTTCTTGGGGTAGTACAGCAGCTGGTCAATCAAAGAGTGCTTTCAGAGAGCGCCTTGATATATCTACCATTAAGCATACTTCATAATTATTGCATTATTTAATACATATCTACCACAGTTGTCACTATATAGAATGACCTGTTTCATCAAAAGGGTCCTTGGGTTTCTCTTAACGAAGTTCTGAACGGATCTCACTGCCTTCTGTTACGAAGGATCCCAATGTCTTTCCCAATAAAATCTCCCTTAGGGAAAATCTGACCAATTTCTCTGCCCTTAAATAATTGAGAACTGTCACTTATCAGTAGTTGAAGGTGAAGCCTACCATGGAGCATTGGAGCACCTCTTGGGGCATTCTTTCCAGTAGTCAACCTTAGTAATTATCTATTCTACTTATTAAGAGAGGTTGCACATGTAGAAAGCGCTACAGTATAGCAGTCGATCCAATGTGTATGTAATAAAAGCAAATCTCGAGATTTTCTAAAGAAAAAGCCGTACTTATTTAATTAGTAAAAATCTAAGGTAGTATGTCGATAACATTTACAACCTCGGAGAAATATCTCGTAACATGAAACCCATGAGGTCGTAATCAATACATTTCATGTCCTTCTCCAGTACTCATTCTACAATATGACAAATAGCATGAAAATTTTTCATTGAATCAAAGTAGCGAAAACTAGTAACTCAAAGTAACTCTACACCTACTTCAACTTCCCTGAACATTACGACACCAAGCTGCAGCACAATTATTACCGGCATAGGCCACTGTCAATAAATGTAGATAAGAAGGCACCAAAGCGTTTACAATTTCCGTAAACAATTACCAAAAATGGGATTTCCAGTAAGGATTCATATACCTACCGCGCGACTCGTTTCGGTCCCTGCCACACTTGGCGATGTACGCGTGACTAATAGTGACACATACAGTCAAACTCTTGCATCTAAGGAGTGAGCGGGGCTGGTAATATGGTATCTTTCTCGAATACTGGCGAATATATAATGATTGGCGGTGACGACGGTGCGCCACCGGCCCATTTCAAGCCGGCGTCCGCCGCCGAAGCTTTTTCCATCAGCGCACTAATTATTAAGGCTGGCGTTGGCTTTCGATGTTCGCTAATCGATCTCACACATACAACAGAGAGGCTGGGATAACGCGCCCGATGAAGGCTGATGCTTATTCGGCCCTGTGCCCTGCGTGGGTCATGGTGAGTTCCCCAAGGCTGGAATTACAGGCCTGCCCCACCACCGCTCCACTGGATGAATGCGCCGAGCCACATTCATTTCCCGGCGTAACAAATAACGCTACGTTATCTCCAGCGAAGAAATTTCCCTTTACCACTATTTTTCGGATACAAGCCTACGAATCTCGCCCAAATAGTATGACCTCGTTTCCTTTTGAAGAGCAGCAACAGATTTGGAGCAGTTTCGGTGAGCTGTTAGTGAGTATAAATAAAAGTCTCTTCGTTGACTCATGCGTAACTTTGTGGAATTCACTATAAACATTGAAATAAAGACAATAATTTTGATATCCTAAAACTGATTGTGAAATTTTTTTTTAAACTCCAAGTTTTCGTCTCATTTTAGGAACTTGATGTCAGAATATGAACACTGCTCCTCCTCACCCATCGATTAAAAACCAGTTTAATCTAAAGAGCTTGGAATAACCTATGTTAATGACCGCGTTTAATTAATGTAAACATGGCCCGTGAAAGTCAGTAGCCAGTCAAAGTAATCGCAGCAATGCTATGATAATATCGTTAAGGTGGCTGTATACGTCGGCGGAGAACGCCCTTTTAGTTCTGGCTTCTTCCGCGGCCTCGGAGAGCTTTCCGTCTTTCTCCAGCCTCTTAGACAGCCCAATCACCTTCCCGCCTGTTCCCGCCCCGCCTGAAAACCTTGGCCGGCAAAAAGTTGGGGAAAGGGAAGTTCATGGCGAGAAGGAAAAGTTCCGATTCTTTGAATCAGGGTGCACAAGGTGGCCGATAAGGCCATCTCCCACAATCGGTTCTATTCTGTTGTCCTCCACAGAACAATGAACTTCGTAAAAAAAACAGGTATCCCTTGGTCCTCCTTCCATTGACTCAGTCTTGATATGCTGAGCCAAAAAGTGAGGAAGGATCATGTTATATCGGCGCTATAAATAGCCAATACGGGAAGCAAGAATTCTATTAAGTAATGCGCGTATGACATCAAGGCTACGGGATTTATATTAATTGGCGCCGTTATGCTTAAAATAATAAGAAATTAACTTAGATCATAAATATCACTCTCGGAATGTATTTATCTGCTGCAAATGCAACTCTTTCATCGCCAGATGAATTTAAGATACATGAGTGTTCATAAAGACGATCTTTTTCGTAAATACATATTTCAGCTCAACATTCCTCTTGTAGACTCAAGAGCGCTCGAAAAAATTAATCTATTTGAAAAAACCGGATTTCATAATCTATTTAAAAATTTAAATTTACATTAAATACTTGCGGAGGTAATTAGAGACGTAAAACTTCAGGAAATTACAAGGATATTATTCCTGCAGATAGTATACATAGCCTTTATTTCTGCTCATCTCATGTATTGACGTTAGGCCACCACGTTCTATGATGCAGAAGTCGAAAAAGATGGTCAAAGTTCAAAAACGTATAGAATAGAGTTGAAAATTGGTAACTACGGGTTTTGGATGTCTCTAATTAAGAATCTGAGGTCAAAATCGAAGAAATATATAATGTGGAAGCGTAACAGCCGATTGAAAATGGCGGAAAACAGCATATTCAATATTGGGTAAACGCTTTCGTAAGTTTATTTGGTCTAGCGCGATTTTTCACAGTAGGTACTTACTTAAATAATAAATTAAAAATTAAAAATAATAACGAAATTATTAATCATGTACGTAATTACTGTATAGTAAACAATGAAAATTGATTTGATGCATCATATAAGCATAAATCGCAATGTCCTAACTGATTGACTAATTAACTCATTCGTCAACCCGGACCCCAAACTACTGGTGATAAAACGTGAAATTTAGAGTATATATTCCTATCAAGGTGGATGGGCGCGACAAGAGATACTTGCAAATAGCAAGTTACGAGATTGTGTTCACCCCATTATTGTTACCTAACTGTTACTCCGATAAGAAAATTAATTTCGGTGCACATGTTTCATTTGCTTTTTTAAATTGTTTGCACTCCAGATGTTGGATTGACAACTTCATCATTGAGTGGCTTAAATATGTCTTATTTTTTCATTTATTTAGTTTCCTTATCGACTTCGTGTTTGCCTGTACTTGTGTATTAACAGCTCCAAAATCATCCATTATGCTCTCATTTCATAAAAAGGAATTTCCCTGCCAAATAGCCTTGAATTACCATTTCGTAGGCCATTTCGTGCACTTTAAATGGCTTCATGGTCAGGGCTGGGTGGTGCAAGAAATACTGAACCGGTTCTCTGTTCGGAAAAAACCGTTTGCAACGGCGGTGTACCGGTTCAATAGATCGAACCGGTTTTTTCTATTGCACCGGTTTTTTCTACTGCACCCGTGTTTTCTTCTGAACCGGTGTTTTCTTCTGAACCGGTGTTTTCTTCTGAACCAGTGTTTTCTACTGCACCGGTTTTTTCTACAGCACCGGCTTTTTCTTCTGAACCGGTGTTTTATAATTCACCGGTGCTTTCTCCTGAACCAGTATTTTTTACTGAACCTGTTTTATTAATGAACCGTTGTTTCTATTTAACTGTTTTTTTGTACTGAACCCCGTTTTTTGTCATCCAAAAGGTTTTTTGCCAAATTTTTATTAAACCTGTTTATTGAAGACTTGTTTTTTTTCCTTTATAACGCGGGTATGTTTTCCTACACTGAACAGTAAAAAGCGAGAATGTTTGCGAGAGTCAATGGTTTTTATGAGAGGCCTGGGCGTAAATACAAATTGGGTATTTTAAGTGTCAAAAAATGCACCTAAATGTGTTTATCTGCCGAATTCGAACCTGCCGCGTGAACGGCGATGAAATTCACATTGTTGCTGAAGGAGGATATTGCAAAATTTCCACAGATATTAATTTACGTAGCCGGAAGCGTTTCGTTGTTAAAACAACATTATCAAGCGCCTTGATCAGCCTTGATAATAATGCTGTTGTAACAACAAAACGCGCCGTGCTTAGTTAATAACTCAAGCCTGGTGAATGAAAAGCTCCCTAGAGGCAGAGCGACTGGTTTCTGCATGCGGACAAAATCTCTCCACTTATGATCTGATTTACGTGCTTCCAGAGAGCTGATATGTGTGGAGAGGCTGATTCCTTTCGTCTGTGGTTCATAGTTATCTGCCTTTATTAGTCGACATTTCCTTTCTCTTTCATCATGGCAACGATTACGAGGCGAGGGTCTGACTCTGACGCCTTGTGTTTGCTTTGGTGGCTTTATTTATTTTCTACCTCGGGATCGTCTCTTCATTGAACCACTCTTTAATTGGCCATTACTTCTAGCTCACATGAGTGGCCCGACACGCGACTGCAAGACGCTCTGATAGAGAGGAGTGAAGTCAGTTCACGTACAATTTCCAAGAATTCAATTGGATACACTCTGAATTTCTGTTCCTTGGAGGAAGAGGATAACTTTCTCCGTTAATTTTTAATATCATTAAAATAAATTGAAAGAGAACGATAGTTCCAATCCTCCTTCGCCTTTCACGTTTGATTTAGTTGCTAAACAAATAGTGCCGGTTCAGTGTCCTGAAATATTTCGAGTTATTTTTCTACGACGGTTTAATTTCAATTAAGGTTGCTGAAATTAACTAATACGAATGGTGGGTATTGGAAAATCTCAAAGGACAACCCTCGAATACCGAATTGGAATGGGAGAGATTGACAAGCCAGCGAGAAAATCCAAAAGTGGAAGTCGCCAGGCGAAAGTTATTTAAGGCGAAAAAAGTTTAAATACCGACATAAGAGTGGAAATAGACAATTGTTGTATGAAAATTTTGAAATATAAATTTTATTAAAAGAAATATACGTTTATGAGGTGCCTATGAATGTACAAAGATTTTTGAAAATAGGCAGCTCGCAAACCACCTGAATATTTGGCGACACGGTGTCACATCACATTTTGCCTTTGGTAAACGTATTTTCCTTTAATTTACCATTAATTAAAATACTATTCATTAAAAATATCTTAACCATCCTTTGGCATTAAATTATTCTTGGAAAGAACTTACAATAATGTGCATTAATAATCAACGTCATTATGTTCAAATTTTGTTTGCATTTGGCGCATCTTGTGTACGATATCGCCCATCGCCCATATTATATAATGCCCATCCATGCCTGTGTTCCGGACATGAATTTTGAGGCTACCGTAAGCATTTGCATTATCCTCTAACTTCTTGCGTGTGGTAGGGTTAGATAGAAACTTGAAACAATTATGCTCCTTCCTCCACAAAGTCTCCCAAAACCAACAGCATTGGTTTAATAAAAATTGCTACTGCTATGAACTCTTTCTTATTCGTTGTAATCGTCGACAAAACAAAACAACATGAAAAATACGCCAAATCCCGTTGAGTTACGTAAGTGACAACCGGTGCACCGGAAAACCGCCCGGCCCTAGGTTAAATGATCAATTAAGACTAGCAGTAAGAACTTCGGTGCGGCATTTTCACCCTAACCTTTCCATGCGTTGTAGACTTCGAGGACTAGCTCCTAGGAGTCCAAGTGTAAGTACTCTAGCATTGAAATTATATTCAAAGTCTTGCTATTCAATACATTTGCTTTATTGTTTGCTTTAATTTATGTTGTTCTTAATAAAATATCAAAATAAATTTTCGGCAGTAATGTCGAGGTCCAAAAGTATCAGGTGTAAAAGGTCTTTCAAAATGGAATTAAGGGACTGTACGCCAGGGAAATAGGTGGTGCAAATGGAGAGCATGTGGGAGTCTTCGGTGGGAGGAAGCATGGTGGAGTAAGGCTTTTTCTGAATTTTTCGATCAAGGAGGGATTCTGGGTTGTTGCAAATGCGGTGGCCACGGATAGACGGGGAGTAGGGAAGGGAGCGTTTGGTATGGGAGGAGTGGCAGTAGCTCTAGTGATGGTATTGCTGCTTCTTAGTAGGTTTGATGAGAACGGAGGTGTGGTATTTCAAGCCTGATAAAGAGATGTTGACGTCAAGGAACGCGATTTTGGAGATGGAAATCGTGTATGTTATCATTAGACTCCTCTCAATTACATTACAAATGTATTCAAAACTCAAGAAATTAAAAATTTATTTATCTCCGTCCCTACTTCAGAAACATTAGATTTAGCTAGGAACCTGTAAAAAAAACTCAAAAACTAATCCAAATATCAGTGATGATCTTGTTCTCTTAACAAAAAAAAACAATTGCTCAAAATTAATTCACTTTCGACGGCGTTTTCTATAAACAGGACGAGTGTCTTGCAATAGAGGGCCCACTCCTACCACTCCTGGCGGAAATATTTCTTAACAATTTAGTAGATAAACTATTTCTATCGCAAGGCAAACCCCTTCAATGTGTCCGTTATTGGTGCCGATATATGGACGACATTATCTGTCTCTGGGCAGGGACGGAACGACAGTTGGAACAGTTCCTCACGTATTTAAATAATCTGCACAATAATATGTCATTCATAAGACGTGGATGGCAGTCTGAATTTCCTCGATCTTACTATCTCAATTACAGCACAGAGGCACCAATTTTCAATCTATCGAAACCCTAACGCCACGGATCACGTAATTCACCCTAAAACTCCTATCATTACTCCCACAAACACGCCGCATTCCATGCAATAGCGCACAGTTTCGTCCACCTTCCCGTGTCACCCCAGAGTTATAAAACAGAGCTCCAAGGAATGTATTCAATTGCTCTTTGGTTTCTCGATACAACAAGTAGACAAATTGTAAGGTAAAAAAATAAACAGATGAGCATTATAGAGAATATGTCTTTGTTGAAAGCTCTATTTATTTTTACGGGGGAAAATGGGGGTCCCTTCTCTTTGTGGGAAATATCACCTAAAAAATTAGGAAACTTGATGGCGAAAAGTAGGAGGGTAGCGTTCTATTCCCCTCTTACGTTAGGAAAAGTTTTATACTGTGGGAGGGATAAGGTTGACAGATATTTGAAATCTGGTGTGTACAAACTAAAATGTGATGGATGTATGTCGTGCTACGTTGGTCAAACTGGAAGAGGAGTGTCAACTCGTAATAAGGAGCATGAACGCTCCCTCATAATACAAATGGCCATTCCCCACTTGCCACGCCTTTCTTACATTGTAACTATAGCGGTGTTTCTCATAGTGATGAGGTAAATTAATTGGATGGTACGATAAAAAATGACTTGAACTCCTTTCTGAACGTTACTCTGGGGTTGAAATCTTTACTTCAGTACTGTGAATGTTTCTTTGGGTAGGTAAGTTTCTTTTTGTTGAACATAAATTCACAGCCATTCTCAATTTCCACTTATAAATTTCATTTTTATTTCAGAAATGTTGATTACGTCATCCCGCTCCGCAAATAAGTGCAAGATGCTTGGCATCTTTCATCAGCTATTCATCATTCTCTCTTATTGATTTGAATGTATTTTAGTGGAAATGTTACATCACGTGTACTTAAGATTTATTTTTCATTTGCACATTTAGCATTGATGATAGAAAGATTCTAAGTTTCAAAGGATTTGTAAATCATTCTGGAAATTTGAAAATGTAACATTTGAGCTGTGTACATTATATAATTAGAAAAAATGTGAATTGTTTTCTTTTTTAATATTTCCTTCAATTTAATATAATACAGCTAATATCAATGGTACAACTCTCATGCAATGTACATAATGTGCGTCGTAGCTTGTGGTTTCCTATGTTAAATGGCCTTTTTACAGTTGGCTCCGAGCCCTGTTGTTCCTATAGTAAGCATACTGCATGGTTCATTTTTATTAAAACACATACGATTTATCATTTTTTCAGTACTTTCTCACATGCTGGTAGTTAATGTGCATACGTTACTTATGCGTTTTACTCAACTTCGAAGTGAAAGCCGGCATTGATTTTACTATAAATTCTCTTGTCAATTGCTGTTTGTGTTTTTTTTATTTTGGGGAGGATGATATTTCCGATTTTTCAGTACTTAAAATTGACCAGACTCGTCCTCAAGTTCCTTGGATTATTTCCATTGCACTCTTTTCATAGAATTTTACATGGAAGTTATATCCGAAAAATGTTTCGCCCTTGTCTTTCAGCTGATATTTAAACTCTCCTCACTAGACACTGTCCTAAATTCCTTTGAATCGCTATAATAGCCATGAAAGTAATAATAGTACTTTCGAGAAATGACTTAACCTGTTCAACACTAAAATATAGTAAGTTTCGTATCCAGAAAAACTTCCCGTAAAAAGAATCAAACTTCGCGGGTCCTTCAGGGACCCCACACTCGAAAATTATTGAATACATTTCATAATTTTATTTTCACGTTCATGGGTCTCCTGGTATGTGAACAGCTTTTTTAGTCCTTTTTAGTGGCCAAAGTATGATCAAAATTACGTTCATTTGGATTCTGTATCAATTAAAATACGGATGGGGTCCCAGAAGGACCCCACTTGGTAACCAACGTCCCAGACTGAATTTTTGACTGTTTTGCAAATGTGTGCGTGTATAACTGATTCTGTTATTAATGATTGTTAATATATATTACTATTGTTTTAATAAAGAATATGATTATAAAACAATTGTCATTATTATGTATTTTTATTATTTATGCACTGTCACCAAGCTTTGGTTTTGGCGATTTTCATGAGTAATACCTGATCGAGAAAATGTTTATCATGGGATTGTTTACTTGGCCTTCTGTAAGGCGTCTCGAACTCCACGAATATTCTTAGTGTAATATTACAATTAACGCGTCAAAATAGCTTCTTCATAGCTTATCCCCACTTTTCTATCTTTATTCTGGTCCTCTGTCCTGCATTACGTTCCTTCACCTGACATCTTTAGCACATGTCGTCCGTACGTATAATCAATACATTTTCCCCGTGAAATATTGTTTCGTCGTATCTGACTATACAACATTGGTGAAAGATCTAAAAATTTATCTGCGATTGAGAGTGCGTGTTCTTCACATTGGTAGTCATCTGCTCGTTTCAGTTACATCCATTATAACAGAAGTGATTCGCATTAGAAATTTTTCGTCTTCATTTCACGTCTCAGATGATTTGCTTACTGATAAATATCTTCGGATCTTCGACCCAACTTTGCGTCGTAATACCATTTATGTCATCGATATATCATCTTTGTTTATCGATCATAACTTAAGGTTTGGCATTGCTCTCCGTAGCGAAAATAGAGATCATACTTTGTGATGGACCACTAACCGAGTAATTTAATCATGACCCGGGTTTCGCATCATTTCACGTCAGCATATATACAAATTGAGTTGCGTACCGGTAGGAGAGAAATTGGACACCGGGCGTCGAAGGCTGGTGTTGAGGGAAGAAGGTAGAGGGTGTGTGGGAGGGAGAAAGGGTTGGGGGAGATAAAGGGCTGGCCGCGGTTTTCCTGCGTTGAAAGCCTTTAGGCAGAAGTTGAGAAGAGGAAAGGGAAGGATTAGCAAGGAAACATATCAACACAGTGTATATTCTGAGAATTTCTATGCACAATAGTCGATGGTGATCAGCAAGTCCAGGCTATTGATGAGTAAGCTCCCTGTTGAGCACCATCACCAAGCAAGTGAGAGGGTACGTCAGGGGCACGTTGTTTCCTCACTTGCTTGGGCATGGGTCTCACTTCCCCTTATTCTCCATCTCACTCAACGAACTATTCCACTAGTGATTACATCTAAAACGCCTCCTTTTTCTAACCCCTCCCTTTTTTCCCTTTCTTCCTGACCACCATACTCCTATAAAGCCACCAAATAATCCACAGGGGAGAAGGACGCCTCGGTAGCTTAACTGGTTAAATCACTCGGTGAAAAATCGATGGATCCGGGTTCGAATCCCGGTCAAGGCGAATGATTTTTCTCCTGTGGAATATTGCACCCTCCCTTTTTGCCAAAATTCCCGGTGACTGAACCAGAAGTGAGGCATTGACGGATTCCAAGAAATTGTTATCCCGATCCCCAGTGCCATTCCACTCCCTTGCTCAACCTACCCTCCAAATCACCTGTTTTCTCATCGATAGCCTGGACTTGCTCATAACCATCGACTATTGAGCATAGAAATTCTCAGAAAATACACAGAATTGATGTGTTCCTTGCTAATCCTTCCCTTTCCTCTTCTCAAATGCTGCACCCCCGCTGCCCGAAGGCCCTCAACGCAGGAAAACCCAGGATAGCCTAACGCAGCCGCTTATCTTCCCCTATCCTTTCTCCTCCCACACCCCCTCTGCCTCCTGCCCTCAGCACCGCCCTTCGACGCCAGGTGTCCAATCCCTTTCCTACCGGTACGCAACTCAATTTGTATATATACCAACGTGAAATGAGTATATTCAACAGTCCAATATTTATCTGAGAGGGTGCGTTTTTCACATGCAAAACTTAGCGCCTGTTCCAGTAAAATCCATTGCTACAGAGGTACTTGTGCGCTACAGCTGCTTCAATTAACCAGTGCAGTCAACTGATGGACGAAAATTCTCCGTTTGCAACACCTATAAAAGTAAGTACATAAATTAAAGGTTAAAAAATGTAAAGGTGTCACTCACAACTATGATGCGTGTGCTGAAGTTTAACTTATTTACATTAACACCTATTGGTAAATTCGTAAAATTAATTCTACCTACAAGCATCATAATAGAAATAAAGATTTTTTTTTAAATTGAAAGCTTTATTCAAATTTTTTACTCTTTCAATACAATATTTGTAATACTTAAAATATTGTGGCTTTTCTAATGTTTCCTAATGCCTACTGTGATGGGACTTACAATTATATTCATACTGTGATAAAATTATTTTTACTTAGAAATTACTTCGAAAAGATTCTTAACGGAGGAAGAGATTGGGAGAATCGCAGAGGACAATGCCAGTGATAGTGAATTCCTCCCAGCAGAGTGTACATCTAAATCTGAGGATGATTTGGAAGAAGTAGAGGAGGAGCCATTTGACCAACCGCATACTGAAGAAGAAATTGACAGTGATGTGGAGGTAAATAAAAGCATAGCTAACTTTGACGATTTGAAGTCAAAAACTAAAATGGAAATAAATCCTCCAAAAATCACAAAAACTTTACAACGAAACATTCTTAACTGTAAACCAGGTCCTACCAAACATTTAAGTTGTGCAAGTTCCATTCGAGAAACTTTTAATTTGCCTATAAGCAACGATGTCAAAATTATTATAGTTGAATGCACTAATTTTTACGCCCAAAAATTCTACAGTGAGTTGTTAGTGAAGCACCCTAAATTTAAAAATAATTGGACTAATATGAAAAATGATGAACTGGATGCATTTATTGATATGTTATTGACTGCAGGTGCTCTTCGTTGTGGAAAAGAAAATGTCAAAGAATTCATACGAGGAAATTACGAGGACATGATTCTTGCTGATAGTATACATAATCTTTATTTCTGCTCATCTCATGTATCGACATATGGCAAAAATACATTAGGGCACCATACTCTATGATACAGAAGTCGAAAAAGAAAGTCAAATTTCAAAAAAGTATAGAATAGATTTTAAAATTGGTATCTACGGGGTTTGGATGTTTCTAAATAAGAATCTTAGATCAAAATTGAAGAAATATATAATGTGGAAGCGTAACAGCCGATTCAAAATGGATGAAAAGAGCATATTCAAAATAGCGTAAATGCTTTCGTAAGTTCATTTGGTCTAGCGCGATATTTCACAGTACTTACTTATGAAATAAATTAACAATTAAAAATAATGACGAAATTAATAATTATATACGTAATTAATGTATAATATGCTATGAAAATTGATTTGCTGCATCATATAAGCATAAATCGGAATGTCCTAACTGACTGACTAATTAACTCACTCATCAACCCAGAGCCCAAAGTACTAGTGATATACGTGAAATTTAGAGTATATATTCGTATCATGGTGGAGGGGCGCGACAAAAGATATTTGCAAATAGCAACTTGCGAGATTGTGTTCACCCCATTACTGTTACCTAACTGTTACTCCGATAAGAAAATTAATTTCGGTGCACAAATGTCTTCATTTGCTTTTTTAAATTGTGTGCACTCCAGATGTTGGGCTGGCATTTTTATCATTGAGCGGCTTAAAGATGCCTTATTTTTTCATTTATTCAGTCTCTTTATTCGCTTCGTTTTTCACTTAATGTTTGCATTAACATCCCAAAAATCATCCATTTTGCTCTCATTTCAACTATAGGAATTTACTTGCCAACCAGGAGTGAATGTCCATTTAAAGACCATTCATAGACTTTAAATACGCATTAACGCCAGTAGCATTTTAATGTCAACTTAAATGGTCAATTTAGGCTAGCAGTAAGAACTTCAGTTATGCTATTCAATACATTTGCTATAATATTTTCTGTAATTTGTGTTGTTTTTGATGAAAAATGAACGTCAATCTTCGGCAGTAATACCGAGGGAAAGAGTATTAAGTAATGTTACTACTGTTATTGTATAGCTTGAAAAATGTTATATTGACTTCAGTGTACCTACATACAGAAATTATCTAATTATAAACGAAAAAGCAACAATAATTCTTTAACTACTATTATGTTGCTTGCTTATTCTTCTCTTTTAAGTTTGCGATAGCCTGGTAATGTAGAAATAGGGCCTTACTGAGCCAGGGTCCAGACCTGAGGAAGCCTGCAGGATAGCCGGCGAAACATTGTCCCAGAAAATGGAACCACGCGGCGTAAATCCTGGAAATTGCAATAACCAACGTCTTCTAAACCTGTTTTTCGCTTTTACTTCTTTATATCTTTACCCTCCTCTATACCTCTCCTTCATTCTTCCTTCATTATCCTTAGTACAATTTCCCAAACGATGCATATGTCCATAACATCTTAATTACTCTTTTTGTCTTATACTATGGCCATATTTACCTCCATTACGCACAAAAGTAAAATGTGTGCATGTAAAAATCTACTTTTTGCCATAAATACATGATATATGATTTGAGGACAAGATATATCTGTTTGCTAAACCATACAATTCACTTCCCAGGGGTTGACAAATCACACTAGGACGAAAATGAGACGCCGACGGACAACTCGGGCATTGGCGGGGAGTGATTATATTCCGGGTTGTCCGCCCGTGTTCCACGAGTTTCCTGAGTTCAGTCTGGCTGCCCCATTTCCATGCTTCCTCCCCCCACCTGAGCTACCTATCCCCCTTCCTCCCTCCGCTCAACAATTTACATAAATGTGGACATTTTTGAATCTGTACCTAAAGATGACGTAAAGTCGAAACCATGGTCGTACTATATTAAACTTATGTGGAAAAACAAAGCACTAATTTTTCATTCACAGTAATTAGGGAGCTAAGCAACTAATTAGGTACACTACCTATCGACAAACGTAGTTTAAGGCCTAATCGGCAGCTGTTATGCTTTCTTATCGCTCGCAGGAAAAATTGCACTTTAAAACTGTCCGCTCTGCAGTTTATTCCATAAATTTTATTCTCATGATTTTATGCCACAATTACGAGTGCCGTTTTGGAATTATAATTTGGGGATAAAGACGATGTTATACTTAATGGAGGAGATCCATGCTTACTGGGTGAAGATGCTGACAATGGAGGAGGAGAAATCATTACTATGAGCTCTGTTCCATAGTACACATACTCTTTTGCATAAATTAAATTGCCGCCACTATGGTCGCCGCCTTAGCGAGTTAAATTGCATACTGTGGGAAGATCGCGTGGTGGTATAGTAGCCAAATTAGTGATCTTGGATGCATTGGTGTATTGAGAATGTGCACCCATTACAGTACAACTTGTTCTCGACATCATGATCGCAAGTAGGAGGCAAAATGCTGTCCGTGCGTTTTTCACTTGCGCGTCTGGTGGCGAAAAACGAGCAACGTGATCTTCTTCGCCTCGAATACTGCGATCAACCACTCCACTGCGACTCCACGGCACAAACCGCCACCACAACTTCGGCATGATGGTAGAGGTCCTCGAGGCGTTGGGGGCCATCTAGGAGTCAAACTATGGATTTTTTCCTCCTCAGCGAAGACTATTAGTCCTCTCAGGGGTGTGCACGAAACATTTCTTGAACGGAGCAAAATGCATACCACCAAACGGCGTAGCAGATCCCCTGCCCTGGTATTGAGTGTCTCTTCGTTTTGTTGCAGTTGGATGCTGAGATCTGGAAGGTGAGTCAAACGGCGTCTCTAACAACTCTAGTGTGTAATTCAGAACGTTTCTACCGGTGCTAATACCCTCGCCAACTGCTTCATTGCAGTAGTACCCAATTAAAAAAGGATACCGATAGTATAACGCTGGTTTTCAGTATCTGACAATGGTATATTGAGCAAATTCTACTTGCTGATAACAGCGATGATGGAGATAATTTTCCACTTAAAGAAGAAGATGGAGGCTTTCTCATTGAAGATGCTGACAATGCAGGCAAATAAATTATTATTGAGCGCCTAGCTCCAGAACCACTGCTTCCGAATATAGGCCACTCTTCTTCGCCTCAATCATCGACATAATCTGCATTGGAGATCCGAGCGTTTTTGGGGATGAATTTCATGATGGGTTATCACGTGGTTCCAAGTCTTAGAGACTATTGGTCAAACGAGTCTGACGTGCAGGTGCCATACATTGCTTATGTAATGCCTCGGAATTGGTTTGAAGTTATCAGGAATGCTATAAATTTTGTGAACAATGAAGAGATGCTTCCCAGAAGCCTTAGCTATGATTACGCCCCGATAGAACCCCGATTATGATAGATCTTTCAAAGTTCGGCCCCTTATTCATGACTTCAATCGATGCTTCCAGAATATACGGAAACCAAGCAAACAGCAGTCGATAGATGAACGTACGATATGATTCAAAGGAAATAACATCATGAAGTAATATATACCGAGTAAACCCATAGAGTAGGGTTTTAAGATGTGGTGCAGATTTTTGTTGATTCCTTGATTTTTTCTAAAACAAGTAAAAAAAATTATATATGCTCAATTTCTTCTTTCAGCGCAATATTGATTGCGATAACATTTGCTGTCAGTTTCTATATTTCATCTATTTTCATTTTTTGTGACATTTTTTGATTTTCCAATCGTTGAAAATACTGTGTTAATAAATATAACACATTCATGTTCTTCTTAAGATAAAATAAAGTTAAATATTGTTCTAGAGTAATTATTCTCCCTAAAGTATAGGTAAAAATTATTGAACTCCGATGTTGGACAGAATCCAACACGCGAGCTGTCTTGTCACGAAAAGAGGTGCGAGTGATGGAGCGTTAAATTATGCTCTCTCAAATTCACAAGCATTTCACGAAAAGAGTGAGGATGGCTCAAACCCTCAAGCCAACCCCACCCATCCCGACACACCCACCTCCCCCCATTTCCATGCTCCCCCACCAGTACTACCCATTCCCCCTTCCTCCCTCCGCTCAACCATTTATATTAATGTGGACGTTTTTGAATCTGTACCTGAAGATGCGTGTATTCAGAAGAAATGGTAAGGGAGGCAGGGGTGGAGGAGGAGGTAGGAATAAAGGTAGGAGGAGAGCTGATAAAATCAGTGAGATTTGCAGATGATCAAGCATTGGTTAGTCAGTCGGCCAAGGGGTTACAGTCAATGGTGAATGCGTTAGAGGTGCAGTGCGAAAAGTATGGGATGAAGATCAATCACAAGAAAACGAAAGTAATGAGATTTTCTAGAAGTAAGAAGGCGGGGCTGAATATAAGGGTGGGAGGGCAAAAGATAGAGCAGGTCGAGCAGTTTACGTATTTGGGTAGTATTTTGGAGGCGAATGGGTTTAGTGGTAAGGACATCAGCTGCAGAATTGCGCTTGCTAAAGAAGGATTTTCGAAGAGAAGGGAATGGATGAGGGGGGGTCTGAGAAGAGACGTAAAGAAGAGGCTGGTGAAAACTCTGATATGGAGCGTGGCGCTATATGGGTCGGATACTTGGTCATTGCGAAGGGAGGATGTGCGTAGACTTGAGGCGCTTGAGATGTGGATTTGGAGAAGGATGGAGAAGGTTAGCTGGATGGCGAGAAAAACGAACGAGGAGGTATTGGATATGGTCGAAGAGGAGAGGAAGCTGGTGGCAGAGGTTTGGAGAAGGCAGAAGAGATGGATGGAGGAGGTTTTGAGAGGAGAGGGCATGTTGAAGAGAGTGATAGAGGGGAGAACATTGGGGAAGCGTGGAAGAGGAAGGAGGAGGATAGGAATTCTGGACGAAATAAGAGGAGGTAGAAGATATGAAGAATTGAAGAGGGATCTAATAACGGGCCATCCTTAGGAGGGAAAGTGAGACAATTTCTATGAGGTTGGGATACAGAATGGGGACTGTCCAAGAACCTACCAATCAGCTGGTAGAATACTTGAATGAATGAACCTGAAGATGACGTAAAGTCTAAACCATGGTCGTACTATATTAAATTTATGTGGAAAACAAAGCAATACTTTTTCATTCACAATGATCAGTAAATTCCACTCAGCTGTATTCCTAGCAGCACGGCTTGCATGTTTCCTGTGTGACTTTCGTATCTCCGTGCATTTATGCAGTCGCACAATATATGAATACAAATAGTTTCTCATACATTGGTAGCATATATATGATGTGGTGCATGCAGGCAAAATTTCACCTCCTGACAAGTATTCGCAGATTTTTGCTAATGCATCAATAGCCGTAGTTTCAATAACTTTATTGAGGCATTACGTAATGCAGGTTGGTGATGACTCATCCCCTACCTCTCGCCCTTGCGGTGGCTTGCAGAGTATTATGTAAATGAACCCGATCCCCTTACTTTTTATGAACTCACTTCTGTCAATCTGGTCCACGTACGGGGACCGCGTTGGAGAACCAGGGAGCCGTTGGTGGTGTGTGATAGCAGTGAACCTGAGCTCACTTCTATGAAATTATAATCTCGTTCGAGGATGTCCCTCGAGCGTACCGTAAGCGACAAGTGGGGTGACAACGTAAATCCCCCCCTCCATTACCCCCGAAGCGCCCGGTAGTGAGGCGAAAAAACCGGAGGAGTCGAAAAAACCACAAGGTGGAGGGAATCTCGCTGTTTTATTTTCCGTACACCCAAATGAGATCGGGAAAGCCCCCAGGCCAGTAGTTTCGGAGGAATGGTGGATGACTGCATTGGTTTCCTCTGTCGCCAAAACCAACCAAGCCATCAACAAACATTCCCACCCACATGGAGGCATCCAGTCTCGACCTATGTGGTTAACCAACAACAGACGAGAGACAGGCGGGGGAGGATTTACACGGCCGTGGTAATTTGCGGATTCCTCGATAGAGGAAAGCGCTGAGATTCGCCCCCCAAGGTATTCTGCGGCGGGGTACGCGATATATATATATATATATATATATATATATATATATATATATATATATATATATATATAATATCTTCTGAGAAACCGCACTCGGCGAATAAAATCACAAATATAAATATACTTTTAAAACACAGGCACACGAAAATTAGAAGGACACTCACAGAATAATTTGCGGACGTTTCGACGGTCAAGCCGCCATCGTCAACGACAAGAGACTCTTAATAAATACAAAAAGAAATGACTTTTCGGATAATTTAGTTAGGAAGAGTTTAATGAAGATCTCAACTGGGTGATTAGCATGGAGTGCTTTAGGTTCCCGTTGAGACGGCGGGAGAAATTTGGAGAGGGGCTGTCGAATAGACGAAGGAGTGGACGGGATATTAGGGTGGGCTTTCCAGAAAGCACGCCATCTCAAGTTTCGGCAGAACTTAAGGGCGTCAGTGAGAATATTCACTGGGTTAACTCTTGGGGTGGGGGAAAAAGACAATCCCTTTTGGAGCACTGAAAGCTCGTTTGCATCGAGGGGGAAGGAGGAAAGGTTTAACACTTCGCGGTCAGCGGTGGGGGCGGAAGGTGGGAGGGCCCCATGCGGCTGGGGGCGGCGTTTTGGGAAAACCGGAGGGCCACGTGGGGGGGGTGGAAGATTGTAGAGGGTGGAAAGGTCCGGCTTAAAGAGAAAGAGTGGAGGGGGCTTGGGAGGGGGAGGGGGCATCAGTTCAGTGAATGGCAAAGAAATGCCGTTATTCAAAAAAGCAACGCAAATGGTGGAAAGTTTCTGCAAGTGGGTAGCACGTCTACGACATTGGTTTCGCAGTGCAGAAGAGAATATATCATTAAGGAGAGTTGCTGATTCGGGGGATGAAAGGGATATAATTTTAACGAGCGAGAGGAGGTCGCAAAGGTGCTTCTTGTAGAGACTCTGATATTCGGAAAGGATGATGCGAGTGCATTCCAAAGATTGACGATAGATGAAGGTGTGAAGTTTAGGATGAGAACTAGGTGGGGTGCCAGAAAGAGGAAGTTTAATGATAAGACTTTTGGGTATGATTCCTAGAGAAAGGCATGAAGAGAGGAACTCGGAGTGACAGCCATATTGAGCAACTTTGTGAGCATGTCTACGTGCTTGCCGTAACCAATAATGAAGGATATTGGGATGATCCATAGTAACAGGTAAAATAAGTGGAAAAGGAAAGAAAGAGAACAGTGGTAAGGAAAGGAAACAGAACACTTAGCTTGTGTCACCACGGCAGAACCGGAACTGATGAGACAACGACGACGAAGAAAGATGAAGAAAGTGGGCTATTCAGCCAATATAAGCCAAGAGTCTCTTGTCGTTGACGATGGCGGCTTGACCGTCGAAACGTCCGCAAATTATTCTGTGAGTGTCCTTCTAATTTTCGTGTGCCTGTGTTTTAAAAGTATATTTATATTTGTGATTATATATATATATATATACACATGCATAAATAAAACAGTGATACACTAAACAAACACAGAAACACGCAAAAAGGACACTTACAAAAGAAAACTTGTACGTTTCGACGTCAGGACGCCATCGTCAGCGGTAGAATAATGATGAGACTCATCATTCCATCATTCTTATACCGCTGACGATGGCGTCCTGACGTCGAAACGTACAAGTTTTCTTTTGTGAGTGTCCTTTTTGCGTGTTTCTGTGTTTGTTTAGTGTATCACTGTTTTATTTATGCATGTGCATCGTCGCCGAGAGCGATTTTCTACCAAGACATTATATATATATATATATATATATATATATATATATATATATATATATAAGTTTGTGGAAAAATCACACACGTGATAATCTAGATAAAATTTGCCACAAGTGGGGCGGAATTAAAAAAAGACACATAAAAATGTACATACTGAGTATGTATCTGTGAGAAAGGTTACTATGGTAACCGAAATATCAGAACGTATAGTGTCAGTGTTCTTTTTTATGTGTCTTTATTTAATTCCGCCCCACTTGTGGCAAATTTTATCTATATATATATATATATATATATATATATATATATATAGATAAAATTATATATATATATATATATATATGTCAAAGATAAAGGGCACACAAAGTGATCTGTTGGAGCACTCAATTTCTTACCCGGGGGAGCACTGTCGGGGGTTTTACCGGACAAGGCGTAGGTGCTGTTTCAATTCAATTCGAGAGATGTGAGAGCATTCTCCAATTTTTAAGGAGGGGAAGGTTCTTTTTTTATAGAGGGAGAGCACTCAATTGTCTCCCTCGAACCAGCTTCCACATAGATATTCCCTAAGCGCTCAAAATTGCCGGAACCGGATGGTTTGTCAAGACTAGTGTCTGGCTCGTTTAGGGAGATTTTTTTCACCGAACTCGTAAATCCCAGACTATTGATGGATGGATAGGGTAGGATTTCATTAACCCAAAAACAATACCGCTGCGATCCACATGCATAACTTTTTAAGGTACGAGAAAACAGCCCACGTCGACCCCCCTGCTCTTCATACCAACAAACATTTCAGAGCCTAACTGGGGTACGTGGGAGAAAGGCCTTCGGCGTGGTCCACGGCCGGGCCAGAGCGGATCGGTGCGAGAACTCTCCGTCGGCGAGCGGTCTGGAGAGAGGCGGGGGATTCGAACGTCGGAGGCCCGGGAAAACGCGTAACCAGAGGTGGCTGACATCACCTCGACGTTCTCTGATGTAAATACCAGGCCCTGCTCTTAAGACTGGCCCCGCTTTTTAGGCGCGAAGATTAAGAAGATTTATATTACAATGTGTACAAGAAGAATATCCTCCGAAAAGCCGGAAAAAGAATCACTCTCACTTTCCGGAGATGTGACTCAAGACAGAAGAAGGTTACTTATTGTCCGCATGTGCAACCAATCATGCCGGGAGGATAATCCATGGTGACGGAAAAGCCTCCCTATTCTTCAAAGGCCGTAAAAAGACCTCTATGACCATCCTGGATCACTACCCTTATTCTCTGCAGTCCCTCAATTAATAAAGACATCCGCAGCACTTTTTTCCTTCCGGGAGAGATACTCATGAGTAAAAAGCCTTCCTCCTCCACATTCCTACCACTTCCTCCACCCGTGTAGGCTGCGGAGATTTATTTTCATCCTGGAGTTGAAGAGGCAGATGTCTGTTGCTCTGTACTGCAGTTAGCGACATTCCCGCTGCCCCGCATGACGCTAGCCTCAAAGAACGAATGTCTCTCGAACAGTTTTGCACACTCAAGGGTCGCAACGACCGACTTGGGAAAAAGCCGCCCTCCGAGGAAAACAACGAGTGGTTGGCGGCAAGGACTAGATTAAAGTCGGGGGAAGAAGAAGCAGCCGGAGGATGAGGGCTTAAAAGAGTGGAATGTGACGCAGAGAAGATCGCAGCTGAGACGCAATGCAAAAACGAACGACTCGACCCATTTAATTGCTCGTGGGAAGCGATCTTTCGCCTACGACTTACCGCGACCAAAACTTTGACGGGATGTAACGTTTGGGAGAATGTGTGCGAATGAATGTGAAAGAAAGCAGGTCGTGAGATGAGAACGCAGCGTGAAAGAACGATTAGCTCGGGTGCTCGCACGAGGATAATGCCTCGAATACTGCTGCCTAAAAAAGCACGAATTCGACCGTAAATGCCAAAAAGTATTCATGTGTCAAAAATAAGTACACAGAGCACTGAAGAGCAACAATTTCCTAAAGTGAGACGCCATCGTTTGCATACATCCTGTAATTTATGATTTTCCGTATATTCTACGCATACCACAATGGAAAGTAAACATCTTATTGGCGTTCCTTTCACTTGTGATGGGAGTGGGATGAGAAACGCATCTTCGTGATTTTAAACGTGGGAGTCAGCCCGGGTGGCTCAGGCTGGATGGGGAAAGAAAGCTTTTTCCAATCCCCCTGCTGGTCACTGGAGCTGCAGGGACACCGGCCCAGACAAGTGAGCTGAGACATCCGAATGAGGGAAAAAATATGATTCGGGGTTTATGCCCCACGTGCGCCGTTCGCTCTCAAATAAGCCTGCCCACACAAGAGCGTGACTCCATCCATCCCTCTCGCCCTGTCTCGACGAAACTTCCCTTCTCTCCTCCTCCGCGGGATAACGAAGCACGCCCACACTACGCTTCCGCACCCGACTTACCCAGGGAGCCACGCGGTGAGTGCCGTCGCCGCTCTACGGGCGTCGTCTCCCCGGCGAAACATTCGGGGATCACGGCGCTGAAAGAAGTCCTCCCGGGAACTGGGAAACCTTTGAAAATACCTGCACCGACTTCAACGGAAACTTACTATCTCAAAAGGATCATCTTGATTTCCCTTAAATTGAGAAAAGATTCCTGTGACCCCGGTTTCGTTCACTCGCGTATTCTCGTCATAATCTTCTCCGCGCGAAAAGGGATATGTTACGGTGTGAACCACGTGGGAAACTCGAGGGCCAAAGAGACGACACGTTCATAATCCTCGAATTTTCCCGCGCGGGGTCCCCATCGCGCCACTGCGAGCCGCCCAGGATTACAACACCGGTCGCAGCGTCGCGGAGGGCACCCCGTCACTTATCCCACAAGCGACCTGTATTGTCGGCCCGGGAAAGAATGCGGACAGAAGGGAGTTCTCCGTCGCTTCCGTGAAGAAATGGGTGCATGGAAACTGTGTCCGAAAAATGCCCCCTCCTCCTTACCCTTTTAGTCCTATGCTTACGAAGCGTAAGTAATCGGAAGAGAAGAGAATTCACGCTATTTAGTGAAAAATTGTTGCTTTGGATTCTGACTCGTTCTACGTTTATAAATCGATCAGACTTATTCACCACGCCGTCAGCAATCCCACTTTACCCTCCTCTATCTGGGAACCCGAAGGGAAAATTTGTTTCGAAACGAACTCTAGAGATGAAATATTTATTTTTCCGTTCAAATACAGGCACCGGAGGGGGGAAATGGGGTGCTCTTGCCGTGATGGAGAAAAGTTACTCATAACTTTTTCTACGTGATTCCTCGAGGGGCAGTAAATACTATAGAGAAAATTTAAAGAGAGTTGGAGTTGAATGTCAAAATTTGTGCGTCTCCTGCAACATGCAATCTCCCCTTTGATAACGTGTTGACCCATCTGCGACAACAATAGGATTGCGGTCGGGGTCAGTTCCTTTATTTTCTCCATTCGGTTTCGAATGGATGGCCCATTCTCTAACTTCCCTTATGACCATCTGGAAGTCTAAAAGCTGTTCCTTATTACCGCCCGCGGGTCGGACGAAGTTCGATACTCTGGTAAGTAAACAAGCGAACAAACACTGAGTAAGATAAATATTTCCACATACCTAAATGATCATCATGGAATCCGATCGCTGCTGTGGAGTCACATATCAAGTTGCGGGATTGTGCGTAAACTCCCGTTGTAAAGGACCACGTGAAGGAACACTTGCAAGGGATGACGTCAAGAACACTTATAAAAAATATATTTCTGGGAGAAACCAACTGTTCACACACTTGTGAGACAAAACGTCACACAAAACATTTTTCCTCGCTGCATGGAAAAACGAAATAAATATTTCCTTTCCTTTCGTGGGGAGCGAGTACGGGTTTCACTTTTCTTCTGCAGGTATCCACAGTAGTTGAATGAGGAAACAATTAGAAACTATACACTCGATCACACCGTCACATTCTTCACTTCCGGAAAGCCGGACTCATCTTCTTCACTGCCCCAGTATTGCGGTACTGAAGGTGAGGGTCGCCCCCTGTTAATCTCTGGGACCTTCCCACGAGCCTCAGGAGCCGTCGAACAGTGAGACTTCGGCAGCCCTCATCCGCCGTTCTCGTTCCACCTTCGGCCGAGCACTAACCGGTGTTATTCGACGAGTCGGGGTTCACCACACCTCCCCTATCGCGCCTCGCGTCCTCCCCTCCCTCTCCACCGCCCTCCGCCCGCTCTAATCCTCCCCTCCGCCGCCTGATGTCTCCATTACCCCTCCTCCTTCTCGCCCTCCCCCCTCGCTTAATTCCTCCTCGACCCTCCCGCAACCCCTCGGCCTCGACAGCCGTTTGCCGCCCCGCACTCCGTGGGGGGGGGGAGCACAATGAGGGGGGGCATGCGCGCTGCTTCGCTTCAGTGTGGAGTCGAATTCTATCTCCGCATTTAAGTTCGCTGCCCCCCCTTCTTTCACCGCCCCCTCGCACAAGACGATCGGTTTTATAACCAGTGTTATCGACGTTTTTATTCTCACCCTCCCCACGTGAATGGTCCCTCATTCGAAATTTTTAAAACCTGCCCAATTAATTTAGATAAATGGCCATTCGTTTACCTCGTCTTTCCGACACGGATTTAATCCGATTAACCAAGTCCCTAGCTACCGAATTTGGGCTTCCAAAATGACTTAAGTCATGTTAAAATTCATCTACTCTGCGCCCCACGTTTTCACTTTACCACAGGGATTATGTTTGACAGTGTTGCCGGATCTACGTCATTCTCCCTCGATGCCCTTCTCTCTCCACCTCCTTTCCCTAGGTCGACGGCTCTTGTGCTGCCGTCAGCATCCTAACCCGCTTAATATGGACGAATTATCTAAGTATGTTGAAGTATTTTCAAAATATGCAAACACATGCAAGTTAAATATTCATTAAACGCCTATCATGCCCAAAAGAGCCACTAGGTGCCTGTCATTCTCTTACGGGCAAGGTTAGCTCCTAAGACTAAGTTCATAAGCCTCTAAATCAGTACTTATTTAGATGGAGTGGTGGATATTCTCTTAGTTAACCCTTTGAATGCTGCCCATATACATGACATAATTTTACCCCGTGGCGGCTTTCTTTTTTTTACGTAAAACGTAAGTATGGATGCCAAATAAGTCAGGAAAAATAATTAAAAAATTTGGAGCGCTCTAATTTTTTTGTTATTCGAATTTTTATTTATGACGTGATATCACGTCATCAGTGACCAGGGATAGACACGTGATGCGGGTTGCATACACACGACTTTTTTATCATCTTCCATTTTTCTTTCACGTCGTTTCTTACATGTAGTAGCGACAAAATATATGCAAAATGCATGTATTTTGTTACTAATGGTAGCAGCTTACATTTATTGAACACTCAGAGTTTTAATGGAAGTAATAATGATTAGAAATGAAACAAGTCCACGCGGACAACTGTTTGAATAGGATAATAATTCCTTGAAATTTTCCTCTCGCTGCTGCGTTCGAGTATAAGGGTGCTGTCCTAGAATATTGAATAATATTTGTTCTCTTCCTTCTCAACCCACTATTTTGATCGTTGGGTTTTTTACTCTTTTCATATTTTCCGCTCCGTCCGAAACTTTTCCTCTAAGACGACCACCCGTAAGCGTTAGAAACAAAACAACTAACGGTTCCACATAGCATCGGCGATTTTGCTGCAGCTGCATGTGTTGGGCGGTATTCCCTGACTCAAGATTTCTCTTTGTGTATTTATGATGGTGGATTAGGGTGTCCCTTTGTGTGGCACCACTCAGTCCGGCTCCGCTAAGGTTGGAGTGGGGACCGAGAAGAGGTAAGAGGGTGAGGAAGTATAATAGCACGCTGTAAGTGGCAAGATTTAGTCGGTACGTATGTATGTACTGTGAGGACAGACTTCTAGGAAGTGCCTTCGGTATGTCATGAACATGGGTGTGAGGTAAGGAAAGATTTTGCCGACACGTGTCCTTTTCTAGGCTTTGGGGTGGTGACCGTGGTGAATCTGCTGCCAGGGTAGAAATGGATGCGGAAAGAAGGACAAAATCAGCCCCAAATTTTGTCATTTCTCGCTTCCGAACTGAAGCCGAAAACAAATTTTAGAAAGCTTGACAGGGTTCATTCAGGCCACTTATTGCAGATCGTGAGAAGAATATTCTACCAAATGCTCAAGTTAAATTTTTTACTGGTAGTAGGAACGTTTTGAATTTTAGTGCCAAATTCGTTTCAGTTAGAGTTGAAAATTCAATAATACATATTAATTGGAAGAGCTTTGCAGCGTCTTTATTCCATATTATGTACAAACCCACTCTCTAAAAGCAAGAATGATAGTTAAAGTTTTTTTTACTACTCATACGAGGGAAAGATTGGATTCGTAATACAATGGAAATTCCAATTCAACTTATATATATATATTTTCTTTGTACGTTTGTTATTGGGCCACTATAAATTGGCAACAGTTGCTGTATGTGGACATTTTTGATTAAATAAATAAATATGTAAAAACCATACTCTTACATAATAACTGAGTCATGAAAACAGAAATACTTGCCATAAAAATATATTATATTTAAACAATAAAATATTTATCAGTAGAATGACACATCTATACACAAAAAATTACTACAAAAATATTTTTTTAACATTTAGATATGCATTTTTACAAGTACAAATTAAAAAAATACTATTTACAATGTTTTATGATAGGGAGCAAAGCACTCGGGACAAAGTGCTGGAGAACCCTCACAATCAGGACATAAATATGCTCTCTTTCCTGCGCCCGACGGTGTAACAATGCCTGCAGCGTCGATATGTCTTCTTTCTGCCATCTTCTACGAGGATGAGTTCAGGGAAGTGGGATAAATATTTTGAGGGTACAAGGGATATTGAGTCAGGAAGGTATGAAGGTAGAATGATGGATTTAATAACAGAGAGCCGGAATTTATATAAGGAAATGTTTTCGGGAGGCCTAGGGTAGAGGAAATAGCTGTTTATGAACAAGGATGATGTGAAAGATATGGATGCCCAACTTTTTGTACCATTTAAGGGTTTTCCTTTCAATAGGATAATATACCATCATCTGATCAAAGTGGTATATTCCGCCCATCGACTCGTTGTACTTCACAACGGCCTCAGGTTTAGGAACGAGCCTGTCTCCTCTTCGGGTTTGCACGTCAACCATACGACTCTCGAATTCGGAGCTGATCATCAGAACGTCCCTTTTGTCCTTCTACTTTAGAACACAGATACCATCGTTAGTAAAGGCATCCATAACTTCACCTCGTCTCAATTTAGCCTTTGCCACTTCGGAGAGGATGCCTTTCCGATTTGCCCTAAGAGTTCCTGTGCAATACTTTCTCCTCTCAAGCAGTTCGTGGATCAAATTGACGCTGGTGTAATAATTATCCATAAACAATGAATGGCCCTTGTCAAAATGGTCATTCATTAGTTTATGAACAACGCGATCAACATGTCCACGCCCTCCAAGTTCAGAGTCGCCGGCCCCCATATACACAAGAAATCGCAGAACAAACCCGGAAGGCTCCGTCAGCATATATAGTTTGATTCCGTACTTATGCTTCTTGGATTTCATATAAATACGGAATCGCCGGAATACGGAGGGTTCGTCCTCCTCCCCACTCTCCTCCTCGCTAATCCCCCACTCGGAGTCTTCCAAAATATCCGAATCCCCGCTCTCCTCTAGGAGCTCCCGTAGCTCTTCGTCTGTATATATTCGCCTGGAGAAGGCGTAGATCTCGGAAGGTAGAGTCATAGTCCTGGTAGGAGCGTCCTGCTTTGACGTCGACGGCTGCGAATCCTGCGCAGACGAAGGCTGCTGGTCTGTCGTCGAGGTTGAGGCAAGATGAATTTATCCCTAAGACGGCGTCGCCTCCGCCTCAACCAAAGAGATTCGTCTTTTTACTCGTTTACGCACCACCTGTAGTTAAAAAATATTGTCTTTGTATCAAATTGGTTAAATATGCATTTTGACAAACAATGGGCCAAAATAATCACTCAGGGTTATATAGACAAAAGAGGAAATGCTGCAGGCAATCATTATTACGCTCAACTAAATGAAAAGAATCTGAATGAACTAAATATGTATAACGGGTAACTGAAGACTTATGAGTGCTTTTAAACAATTAATTATACATATATCGAGGGAACAACAAAAGCTTAAAAAAAATTAAGAATCACTTTCTCAGCAGGCCATGAAAAAATATCCAATGATTGTATCGGAAAACAATCATACCTATGTAAATATACATAAATATAAACAATAAACGTATAATTAAAAATAATTTAAATTGTTGATAATTTACTCACGTTTTTGTTTGATTAACTTTCCACACTCGCACCGCAGAACTACGTATTATTGCCGCTTCACTTGCAGCTTACCGCTGAGGAGATGAACTGAAAAAACACGACGAGAAAAAAATTAGAGAAATGTTATAAATAATTAAATTATTCAAATGTCAGAGTAAAACTAAGAAGAAAATTTAAATGAAAGTAATAGTTTACGTATTCATTGGATGAAAATGGCGCAATATCATGAGACAATAAAATAATAAATATACGACCTATCGGAAGGAAATAAATACAAATAAATAATTATATGCTCAACATGGATTGGCAAAAACGGCCATTATATTAATAAGAAAATAATTAATCGAGCTTCAGTAGATAAATATAAGAAATGTAACATTACATTCAAGTACATTTGCCATAGCCAGGCATGTATGGCAACAAATACATAAACGTAAAACAAACTCGCACATAAGAGTGCGAGGAAAATGAATGGAAATCGGCTTACCTCAAGGCAAAAGAAAAACTTTTCTCCCGATGTATCCAGGACAGGCAGCTCGAAACGGTCTTCACTTCTGGGCTGCTAGAACTCAACTGAGCGACGTAGGGGTGTTCAAGGTCGTAAAAAATCTGAACCGAGCCCTGGGTGAAAGCCGTAACCCTCAGGGTAACCATGACGTGATATCACGTCATCAGCCCCAGGGGATAGTACACCATGACGTGATATCACGTCATGCCGCACTGAAGGTGTTAAAGCTTCTTGTCTCATTAGTGTGATAACGTTATCTTTTTTGTGTAAATTGGCACTTTTTCGTTTTATACGTCTGCGCCTGATTATGACAGTGCTATGAGTGCACTTGCTATAGGGGCTACAAAATATTTCATCGTATACTGCGAGTAATATTTTCATCCTTGGATGCTAGTTTTTAATTATATCATCAAGGGTTGTTTCTCACTCGGGCTGAGTAGGAATATTAAATTTTTAACAGCCTTGAAATATTCAACTTTATGAGTGTATAAAAAAATTAGTGCATTCGGCCGGAAATGTTTGGAAACCAGATTTTAGAACGGATAGATTTAAAATGTCATTTTTCCACGAACTATAAGAGACGATAACAGCTGCCAGTGATACTATTAACTAGGTGTGTCGATAGGTTGTGTAGCTAGTTACTTGATTTACTCCCTAATTATTCTATACTTATCTGTTACCTAGGAATTTCAGCATGCCGTGCATGTTTCCGGAATAACACTTGCATCTCGGTCCACTTATGTGGTTGCAAAATACATTATTACAAATAGTTTCCCTTAAATTGGTGGCATAGCTATAGTGCTAGGTTATAAAGTGCAGTCCGCTCTCTTTCTCTCCCTGAGGCACATATTCAAGCTCTGCCCAGGGTGCAGTCAGGATGTTAAGCGGGATGAACGCTCTATTGCATGTGCTTTTAGCAAGGTGCTTTATTACGCTTCTTCTGTGTCTGTGTCGGATAGTGAATTGGAAACCCTTCAGGATCTCGACAAATCCTGGAGTTTTTCCAGGTGTTAAGCAGATTTACGGAGCAGCCGAGATGACACAACCCTGACTGCTGCTACCGGATACTCCATCCGCTGATATCCTGAAGGAAATACTGGACAACGTGAGAGCTGTATGAAGGGAACAGGGTGAGCTAAAAGTTACTATAACTTCTTGGCAGATTCTCCCAGACGATCACACACAAGCGCTAGCCACCATTAATAGTAGCGAAGCAAATTTGTGATAAAGTAGAAAATCTGTGTACTGAAAGTGTTCTTAAAAAGAAAATTAGTGATACTGCTGATTCTACTATTGGAAAAATGAACGTTGACCTTGAAGCGATTTCCGAATGGTCTGAAATGAATTCTTTTATTCTCCATACTAGTGAGACTAAATCAATGATCTTTGGTAGTAGCGCACTTATTAAAAAATCGATAACAACAATGGTGGGGAATACTCCACTGCCCTTCCATAGCACCTATTGTCAACAACTTGTGGGTAAATCTTACTCCTTAACTATCTTGAACCTATCATATTGATTGCAATTTAAACAAAGATTCAAGAGTCCTAAACCTACTAAAGATTCAAAGAAACTCTCTAACTGAAATAATTACAACATTAATGATATCCACTCTGATATTCCCACTGATTGATTATTTTTGCTTAGTGCGTCTAGATTTACCCAACATATTGAGCATCAAACTTCAAAGGAATATAAAGTCATGCAACAGATTCATATGCAACCTGCGTTAGGACGAACAAATAACTCCTTCCTCAAATAAATAAGGTGGTTAAAAGTAAAAAATCGGAGAAAATACTTCACGGCAGTTTTCTTACACAAACGTTTTGAAAGCAAAAATCCAGATAACCTACTTGAAATGTTCAATAAAAACTTATAACGTTAATTAATTTCACCCGATCGAATCCTGATCTTTTTTATTACTCGATCCACCGCACCACTACTTTCCACAATTCATTTCAAATAACCGAAATAATATTTTGGAACACCCTCCCTACATCTTTAAAACATAAATTCATCAGTTAAATCCTTCAAAACCAAATTCTATCAATATCTTATTGAACAAAAAAACCTTTTAAGTTCTGCATCTATTCACAACTCCTAAAATGTTTTTCATTGTTGTAAAATTATTTTAAAATGTTCATATGATTTGCAATTGATAAAATTATGTATGTAAAATTTAACTTGTTCATTATGAATTGATATTTTGTTGGATCCGAACTTAAAATGACATATTTATGAGTAAAAAATCATAATACATAAATATTTTCTATTGTATATTGAATACATTTATGTGTTTGATTCTTAAGGTAATGGTGGGAAGTAGAGCATTTCTTCAACTTTTGCAATGGTACACTGGTACAGTCCAGTATATTTTGGAGATAACTCACCCCTTGCTACACTCTTCAGGTGGCTTGAAGGGTATTATGTAGATGTAGAAGCCTGTGTACTTCACACCCGATTAGAATTAGCTACTTCGGCTCTAGGCGACAAAGAAGATCGTAGATAGTGTCCCCAAAGGCAATGATAGGTAGGTGAATTGAGGATCGGAAATGGATTCTCGAAGGCCTTCGGAACATACACGTTCTTATCTTCGGGCCACTAGATGACGACTCATCGGAAGACAAGTTTGGGTCACGCGGAAGGGAATTCACGGAAGAATATAAAAGAGCAAGGGACCGATTTTATAACTTGGCTGACGTTCGAACGATAGGGATCCACTCACCTACGATCAAGCTCACTTTATTCGAATGATGACCAACGAGCGATTTTATAAGGCCAATCGTTGGAACGTTACGCTGACAGATGGACCGCATATTGCGAACTTGTTTCACTTGTATGCATGGGCAATGAGCTTAATTTTAAATGATTTCACTCATTTTGAATATTAAGAATTTAAAAAAATACAGCTCCTGCGAAATTGAAGTTGAATTCCTCACGAGTATTATACACCGCTCTCATTTGATAGATCAATTCATAATTAATTGTTTCCCAAGATTGTAACGGGAAAGTTACTAAATATCTGCTTTAATTGCCTCTTGTAATATTTCATCATCACTCCAATCGTCTTAACTTTAGCTAATTAAATAAATATTATAAAAAATACAAATCATTTTGTTATTGTACCCTAGGCTTTTCGACTGGAAAATAATACACTTAAAATAAAGTATATTAAACCGGTGAACTACCTACATTTCCGAGATCCAAGTGATTAATGCAATATGTTATTTATTCTCATCAACAGCATTCAAAGGAAATTGTGTATTTGAAAGAGATTAGCCTCTTTTTCGCTCATAACACCTTGTGATCCATTCCAAAAACGGCGCTTTCCCTTATAAATGAACCTTGTCGTAGACTGAATAATAAATAACATTCATCTAAATAATGAAGACAGAAATTGCAATCTTCCACAAGTAAAAATCCAATGGTCTGCAATTTTCCACTGGGAGACCAGTTGATTTTTACTTGTTGAAAATTGCAATTTCTGTCTTTATTATGTTGAAATTCCACAACATCACGCCTGATAATTCTCGTCAGCTATATAAATTACACTTATTTTCTAGGGTTAAAATAAGAGGTATATGACACCTTTGGATAGAACTTCAGACATAAATTCATTAGGATATTCATTGATACTTAAATACTATCCTCCAGAAAGTCCCCAGCATTTACGTACTAATGAGCCTTCATTGCTATTTAATTATTAGCCTTCACCCCATCACATCAAATAGAAATTCATAAATATCACAAATACAAATTCACTGTTCAAAACGGACAAAAAATATTTTCATTTTGTTGCACTCCACTAGCACGCTAGCGGGGCGCATGTCCATTTTTCAAATTTCCCGAAAAGCGCGCCCTCCCACGCGCTGTTTCTTTCCTCCCCTCGTACCGTCTCCACTCCCCTCCCCTCCTGCCGCTCTCAGGACTGACGGGACCCCTCTCCTCCACCTCCTTGACGCCGCGAGCCCCATTCATTAGCAGTGAAAATATGTTCTATTCAAAATGGACAAAGAAAATATGTTCATTCTGTTGCACTCCACTAGCACGGGTGGACCACGTGGACCGGCGCTGGAATCATAAAATGAGAGACCCTGACCACAGACGAGCAGAACGGGGCGGGCGGAGCAAAGCGCTAGAGGAGGGTTGTCCAACTGGCGGCACGCGGTACCACTTATTGTGACGCAATTCAAAAATTGACAAAAATTCATAAATTTTCTTTAAATGCCATCCTTGCGAGAAGGTTTTTATAATCGAATCATCGTTTGTTTGTTCACAGACTACTGCGCATCACAGCTCACGCACGTCAAACCTCCCAGTGCCACTGAGCTGACTGCCGTCTGTCACTTCACTCCGTCTCGTCACACGCACCTGTTAAGTTAATTTTGATTGTGTCATTAAGATAGAAGTGAATAATTGTCTGTTAACTCCTTCTTACTCCGACTTAGAGGACCGGGGGCCCTATCGGCGGCGCCGCATGCAATCCTTCGGAGGCAGTGGCGTCATTAGAAACATCGGCGGCGGCGCAGTCTAGTGTGGAGGGAAGAGAAATTTTTCGGGAAAAACACTCTTCATCACTCCCTCAGAGAACGCGAGTACCCCGAAAAATTGCTTTAAAATCATCTCTTCGTCGTCTCGTCAAACATCGTCTTCTACCGCCGACGATGACGGCTTGACCGTCGAAACGTCCAAGTTTTCTTCGTCCAAGACAGAAGGGAGGAAAAAAGTGAGGAACTTGTTCGGCAGGGGCTGGGTGATGAGGATGGCGCCAGTTTTGCATCGCGGGCGGTTGCACGGGGTGGGAAGGGATTTGTTGGGTTTGCGTGATTTGGACAGGGCTTTGGTGATTTTAAAAATGGCGGATAGATTGGGGGGCCGGCGTCTGAAGCTGAGAGAGGGACATTGAGGAAGTATAATTGAAGTGCTTAGGTTGTCTGAAAGGATAGGGTAGAGATTTGTAATGATGCGTCTAAGGGAGTCAACACCAGGGAAGTATGTGGTACAGGGGGAGATTTTGTGTTGATAAATGCTATTAGTGGTAGGCAATTTGGGGGAGTGTGGTTTTTTGAGGATTTTTTTTTTAAGAAGGTGCTCTGGATATCCTCTGCGAAGAAGAGATTGACGGAGGTTAGTGAGGAATTTATCAAGGGAGTCAGGGTTGTTGCAGATTCGGTGGCCACGAATAGAAAGGGAGTAGGGGAGGGACCGTTTAGTGTGGAAGGGGTGGCAGATATTGTAATGGAGATATTGTTGTTGGTTGGTAGGCTTGATATGAACAGAAGTGCTAAATTTGCGGTCTGAGAGGGAGACGTTTACGTCTAGAAAGATGACGTTAGAAGCAGAGATATTAGAAGTAGAGGAGAGGGAAGAGGAGGCGTTGAGAGAGGAAATAAAAGTGATAAGAGAATTAATACCATGTGACCACTGAAGGAAAATGTCGTCAATGTAAGGAAGCCAGAGAAGAGGTTTTAGAGAGCATGAAGATAGAAAAGATTGTTCAAAAAGTCCAAGGAAAAGGTTGGCGTAGGAAGGACTGAAGCGACTACCCATAGCGCATCCTTTAATTTGAAGAAAGAATTTTTTATTGAAAGAAAATGTGTTGTGGGTAAGGATTAAATTAGAGAGATCAATAAGGAAATCAAAGCAGGGAATGTGAGGAGCAGGGCGTTGAATAATGAAATGGCGGAGGGCAGAAATTCCTTCAGAATGAGGAATGCTGGTGTATAGGGAAGTGACATCAATAGTGGCCATTAAGATATCACAGTCAGAGGGGAGTGGAGTGGAATGGAGGCGTTCAAGAAAATGAAAAGTGTCTTTGATATAGGAGGGCAGGGAGTGGACAACGGGTTGTAGGTAGTAGTCAACAAAAGAGGACATGCGTTCGGTGGGTGAGTTATAAGAGGAGACAATGGGGCGGCCGGGGTTGTCAGGTTTGTGAATTTGGGTATAATATAGAAGTTTGGGGTGCGTGGGTGTGAAGGAGAAAGAAGGGTGATATCTTGTTTGGATAGGCTTTCATCTGGGCCTTTATTGTGAACAAAGGAGATTATTTCATCCAAAAATTCAGGATTAGGGTCATGGGACACAGGCTGCTAAGAAGAAGTGTCAGAAAGTAGCCGGTTGAATTCATCGAGGTAGTCAGAAGAGTTGAGGATGACTACTGTGGAGCCTTTTTCGGAAGGAGTGATGGTAATATCTGGATTTAGAGTGAGTTTTCTGAGGGCCGAGATTTCCGAAGGAGATAGATTAGGTTTTGGCTTAAGGGAGTTGAATAAAGAAGGCTCAGAGTGTTTTGAAAGGAGAAAGTCCACAGTAGTCAAAGAATACTTGGACGTTTCGACGATCAAGCCGTCACCATCGGCGGTAGAAGACTGAAGAATCTGCTTTGTTCCCTTGGGGAAGAAAGGGCAGAGAGGGAGGGGGGGGGTAAGTGCGAATGGGTAGTGTTGGGGAGAGAGAGAGAGAGACTGGGCTATTATTTTCAGTGGGATAGGTTTAGCCCGGGCTTTCCGAATGCCCTTGATACCCAAAATTGAGCATGCTCTCGAATTTTTACATCAAGATTGTGTATCGCTATTTTATTTATATTATATATATATATATATATATATATACAATCTTGATGTAAAAATTCGAGAGCATGCTCAATTTTGGGTATATTTATTTATTTATTTGTTTATTTATTTATTTATTTATTTATTTATTTATTTATTTATTTATTTATTTATTTATTTATTTATTTATTTATTTATTTATTTATTTATTTATTTATTTATTTATTTATTTATTTATTTATTTATTTATTTATTTATTTATTTATTTATTTATTTATTTATTTATTTATTTATTTATTTATTTATTTATTTATTTATTTATTTATTTATTTATTTATTTATTTATTTATTTATTTATTTATTTATTTATTTATTTATTTATTTATTTATTTATTTATTTATTTATTTATTTATTTATTTATTTATTTATTTATTTATTTATTTATTTACATAAAGAAAAGGAAATAAATATAGAAGTAATTGCTAAAAACAAGGCGTTGAGGTTGGAGAAGGTTTGGTAAGCAAATCAGTGGACACACTGGCCGAAGATCCATGACGACACCGGTGTCCACTGCTTAGGGTAGCTTTCGGGCTAAGGACCCTTCTTCAGCTAGAGGAGATTCACTACTAAGGAGTGTCACACTGGAGTTGAGAGTTTAGGGTATGTATTGGTATGGGGTTGGTTGTTGGGGATAGGGGATTGGTTGGAAGGAAGTGCAAGGGGGTGGAGTGGGAGAGAAAGGGGAGGGGAGGGGAGGAAGCTAGCGAAGATTGAGTCCAGGCGGACAGGTTGACCTTAAAATGGAAATACAAGACAGCTCCCAGTGGCAGAGCTCTATTATTGGTGTGTCAGGAGGGTGGGGGCGAATTATTTTTATATGAAAGCAGTTGTTGAAGGAAAGGTTATGCAAGTTGGCGTGCACGGCTACAAGTAACTCCAAGTGTTACATCACGCTGCTCCTGTGATTATTTACTCACATATTTAAAGGTGAGCTGGTGAGGCCAACGTAGAAGGTCTGGCAGTGCTTGGAGATTATAAGATATATTAGATTACTCGAGAAGCAGGTTCCCCGAGTAAGTATTTGATATGTGACATTCATCACCGGAGTAGTGACGAAACGGGAAGAGGTGTTGATTGGGCATGTGACGCAACGAGGCTTGTTGCATGGGTGAGAACCAATTGGAGAGAGATTGGTAACACTTCTTGTAAGTGAAGTTTGAGGGATCTCCAGAGACTATTTTGGAGATTGAGAGGGCGACGGAAGGAGAGCACGGAAGGTCTTTGTATAATGGAGGAAGTTGAGGGGGAAGAGGAAAGAATGTAGTGTGCTGACTTCAGAAGGCTTTTCAGTGAAGCATCAAGACCTGGATGAAAGGTAGTCGCGAAGATAATCGAATCGTCAATGAATATATTATCCATAAACGAAACGTCTTAACGAAAGGCACAAAGGAGTCGGTAGTATATCGCCACGTCCAACGGATGGAATATTACATCGAAACTGCTCGCCGCATAGCATCCAAGTAGTTATGAATATTCCACCGAAAAATCTCCTCTAGCGCCGGGAATCAAATCTCGTCCCTTGGAAGACCAAAACACCATACGCAAGAGCAAACCGATATCCTGGTCACACCGTAAATGTCGCCTCTTCCGATTTGAAATTCGTTACTCTGCACCACGTGAACGCAAACGTCTATTTTGCGTTAACTTTTGCCAAAAATAGGCTTCAATTCTAACTTGAACCCTGGCTTTCGCATCTCCGTCCTCGCTATCCACACCGAGGCAACCCCTCCGCCGTGATCACCTTGTGCAACCCCTTGCCATGCCCTCCCGATCGATACAAGACTCGTCGTAATTTGTGGGGGGGGGGGGAATCGCTGTCGGCGGGACGGAGAGCCGTGACCGCTCACCCCTGACACCCGCTTGGCACTCGCCCTTCGCAAGCCCCGCCTCTTCCGAGTACGAGCCGACTGGCTTTTCTTTAGCCGCGATCGAAAAATTCTCCCTCGAAGAGCCGGAGCTCTCCTCCCGCAAACCCCATCCCCCCTCGAGGAGTCAACCTGGTTGTTATTTTCAACCGCCGCGTGAGCTCTCTTTGTCCAGCCCCCCACCGCTATGTCCTTCCCCTAGGTGACGGGAAAAATAAATGCATGATTGAAGAATTATTTCTGCATTATTCTACTTGAATTTTTACTGATGACAACGTCGAAAAAAAAAAAAAAATGACAAATTAAAAATTGAATTAAAAAAATTTGCGTTGTCCAGTAAGAATAGCAGATGATTGCTAAGTACCGATATTTTTAGTACCGGTACCGTCGGTAGTACCGATTATAAATACTGGTCGGTACTACCGGATTTAAAAAAATAGTACCTGTATTTTTTGCCCATCCCTAGTTTTTAATGCTACCTCAGCGACATCATCTCTAAGGTTGAATGTTTTCAGGTTTACCCGGTGAATTGTATGCAGGAAGTCTTCTCGAGATTCCATCCGGGTTGGGAGGTCCATAGCCAACGTTTCGGCCGCTTACTCTGCTGCCGTCCTCAAGGTGATGAGATGGCGGATCCGTTGGAAATATATAGTTGTTACGGGGGGGGGGGTGTCAAACCATTTTCCCGCGCTCTCTTCTGATTGGCCCGACGCTCCCGCGTTGCTGCTATGGACTTCAGTACCGGTTTCCATGTGTGGCTTAGGTGGAAACCGCTGTCACGGTTGAGTTTTTTCTTTTCGAGTCTTATTTCAATTGCTTCTTTAACTATGCGGTCCTGATAGCTGGTGGTCCGGCAAAGTACTTTGGTATCGTCGATGTTGACTTTGTGGGCGTGGATGAGGCTGTATTCCGCTATGACCGACTTTACTGGATGTTTTAGACGGATGCAGCGTTTGTATTCTTTCAGCCTCATCTCCACGGCTTGGCACCCGCCCCCCTGTGACACCTATATACTTTCGACAGTTCCAGTGAACGCCATCTCATCACCCTGAGGACGGCAGTAGAGTAAGCGGCCGAAACGTTGGTCATGGATCTCCCAAACCGGATGGAATCCCGAGAATACTTCCTGCATCATCTCTACGGTTTTCTTTATGTGGGAACACAGCCAAAGATTTAAACAACATTGAAGCCATTCGGAAAATAAAGGTAAATGAAGCACATTTAAGATTTGGACTATCTACGCTGCATGCTTGGATTCGCATGTTCAATTGCGTTCTGCACTTAGGCTATAGACATCTAGTAATGAAATTTGGAAGTTGAAAGAAATAAGAAAAGAGAATTAGCATTTTTTATTTAATTTCATTCACCATTTCCAACCTCATCACGCATCGTATTTTTGACCAGTTTCTTTACTTACGATATAATACGACACAGTTTCAGGCAATACTTTTTGGAAGTCAATCATATTGGGAGTAAAGGATTGAACACTGCAGCTTCCACTTAGATATTTATTTAACACGACCATGGTTTCGTAGCAGTGCTACATCATCTATAATGTAATCAATTGGTTTAAAACGATTTTATTTAAAAATTTGAATGAATTTTTATTGTTAAAAATTTAATTTAGAAAATATTTAGCACTTAACAGAGACTATGAGATTTATGAAATCCAATTACTCCTAAACGAAAGGTTCAAACTACCCTAAGTTCCGAGGTAAAGTGCTATTTAATGTAAGTTTTACACTATTTTTATTTAATTATAAATAAATTGCGAAAAATGTTATGATTCATCACGTTTTTTGCTCATGAGGCGTCAATTCCTCGGGTCTGTAAAGGTTTTTGAGGGCATGGGCACCATTTTGGAGTTTTGGTCAGGATTTCGGCGAAACTCGCCACTGTGCGCCAGCATCTCCGTTCAGGCGTCAAGCTCCATGATCCGCCGTGAGAAAATTCCATGCGACGTTTCAACTCTTGTGGTGACGTAGGGCATCACGCTGACCGCTGACCGGCCCCCGTCCCAAGGAACCGAGTCAGCACTTTTCCGACGGTGCCCACGGCGGAGACCAGCCTCGATATCCCGGCCACAGAGCAAGCAGGTGCACCTCTAACTAGAGATGGGCAACATCCTTCATTTCGATGACCGACTCATCCATCGGTCGTTCAGTAAGAGGAGTCAATTCCTGAAACTCGTTCTCGTTCAATTTTTTTCGTAAATCAGTGGTCCCAAACTTTTTAATGTCCCACACCCCTAAAAATTTAATTTTTCTCGCGCCTCCTAAAGTTATTATTTATTTAAGAATGAAAGTGAAGATGACCAAAACTAATTTTTACGATCAATTTTAAAAGTATAAAGACAAAAATGAAACATGAAAAAGTAAAAAATATTACAGAACAAATTAAAAGTTATATATAAACCCAAAAAAATACATCTATGCATGAAATTTATTTTTTTTAACTTAAAACTTATGTTCAAATGTCGTCTAGTCAACTCAGCTCATGAACCTTTTTTTTGTTATTACATAAGTTTTTTTTTAAACGTGGCCAGTTACTCGTAGCAATCCGTATGTCTGCTTGTGCACCCAAGCAATTTATTTCTAGATGTTGTGTTGATTGACAAAAGGGAACTAAATCCAGACTCACTTGAGAATGACATCGCGAAAAGGTTGAGTACTTTTTTTTCACAAAGTTTTGGAAGTTTCTCGAATCACGATTATTACGTCAATGCATAACACCAATAAATAATAAGAAATTTAAATCAAAGGCAATTCGCTACAAAACATTAAACAACAAGTTTTACTCCTATATTAAATGTCTCGACAAAAAAAGTTATAGGGCGATGCCATTAAAAAGGAAACGAAGCGGTAGTATGTCAGGCACACAGTGGACCCTCCAGGCTGGAAGATCCCTTCCCTTTCCCCCTCTCATGATCCTTACATTTGGATGCCAATAAATTTGACGAATGCCTCCTTTCCTACGTACATTACTATTTCATCCTCTGTGCCCTCGAGCGATGAATAGTGCCCATGAGCTTCGGACACTTCAATGGTTCCCGAAATCTTCGGTCGACCTGTCGTCGCCGGGCGAAAAAAATGTAGAGGTCGACTTTTAAAATCCCAAGACCAGGCCCCTGGACCCCTCAGTTTCCCTTGGGTGCCATATAGTTCCTGGGGCCTCATACAACAGAAGATTATCCCGCTTTTTAAGAGTTGACACATTAAAAACGCTCCATAAAATGAAAGAAAATGTCCAGTCCCAACTCCCTATCCCACACACGATGGAAAACTCCTCATTAGACCCCTAGAGCTAGGGGTGGCGAAGACGTCTCGCTTGTCGGCAAGGGGTAAGTGGAAAGGGAACGGTCGAGTTTTGAATCATTTGAGACGAAAATTTGATACATCCATCGTGTGTGAGTTAGGGGGGTAAGAGTGGACACATTTTTTTTTTCATTTTATGACGTGGAAGGCATCTAGGGGGAGGACATATCGCCCTGGATCTGCCTCGAACCCACACCTCCGTTAGGAGTTACACTCTAATTACGAGTATGTTCCTTTCGCTTTTCCTCTTCCCCAAGGCACTACTACCCGATCTAACTCTACCTTAGAAAATAATATGCCTCAAAAAATTTACCATAGAGCTTCTTAAATCTATAGATAAATATAGTGTTTTATGAGCATGCTTTCAAAGCTGTCGCCGATGAGAAAAATCATGCTATTTGTTGAAACATATATGTATAAAACCTGAAAAAGATCAAATGAAAATAAAAAAGTGAAGTGGTCATATCTCTCGTTGGAAAAGATGGCACGAAACGCCAAAAATTACGACAAATGGAGTCTTTCAAGTGTTAATCGTTCTGGGTGTGTAAGTGACAATTAAAATATTTCAGAAAATAAAGGAACTTAAAACTCTGCCAATGCGAGTTTTAGTGGACGAAGTCCAGCACATACATTAATGAGGAATTATTCGAAGGTTACTGGAATGGAACGGAGGTTGTCAACGTTACGTCCAATCATAGAGTAAGTATATGATGTACTTACTCTATGGTCAATGCAGGAAACATGTTTTTGAACATTTCTCCAATGCTATAAAATTTATGTTAAAAATACGATAAAAGTTGTTTATGAACATTTCTCCAATGGTTTTTCTCAAGATAAAAGTTAATGTTCGGTATTACAGAAGAAGTAAAATAACTTAGTTAACTCCAATAGTTATTTATTATTAATACCCGAGTTTCAACGCTTGGTGTCATCTTCAGGTGACCTGAAGATGACACCAAGTGTTGAAACCCGGATCGTGATAATAAATAATAGTGGAGTTAACAAAGTTATTTCAATTCTTACGTAATGGATGACTTCCACAAAATCAAGCCTACAACCGTTTCCTTCGGTATTTCATTGGTCGAACCCCAAAACGTATGAATAATTCGGGTAACATGAACGTATTTTTATTCCTAATAACCACCACAGACCATGGTATTCTGAATTTTTCAGAACTAAGACCCCGAAATTTTTTTCTGGAAGTTCGCGAAAAATTGCATATCCCTATGCGATTCGAGATTAATTGGAAATGAGTCAGGAATCCTGGTTTCCTCTGGGATAACCGATTCCTTGAGCATTAATTGATTCTTGGGTCTGCTACTCTGTGAAGAATCACCGATTCCCCAACGATTCACTGAATCATGAGTTCTCGACTCAAATGATTCCTCGACTCATATGATTCCTCGACTCATATGGTTCCTCAACTCATATGATTCCTCACTGAATTATGCGTTTTTGACGACTCTTGATTCAACTAGAGTCGTCCTTCGTTCCTCGTTCGTTCGTGGCGTCTGTTGATTCCCATCTTTGCCGAGTGGTGCGCCCATTTTCTTCTACAAGGCCGCCGAGTAGTCTGGATAGTTGTCGTGGTGGCCATGTAGAGGACTTTGTTACGAGACGTAGGAACGACGGTTCATTACCATGAACGATTTAGTTCGTCAATTCACCTCAAAGAGTCGTTCGATTAGATTCGTTCGTTCGCGACCGACCCACCTCTACCTCTAACACATAATGCTGTGGAGATAGCGTCACTTGCCACTTGCCACTGCCGAAGGTGCGGAGAAGGTGCGGAGAGGACCTCCCAGGCCACGGCGACACCCACCCTTTCTACCGAGGAGGTACCGATGGATACGGAGGTGACGCATCGGTTGGCCAAAAGCCCAGCCACCCCTTAAGACGAGGAGCCAGCAAAGAGAATGGCCTGCAGCGCGGAGCCGGAGTCCCACGAGAAGAACCGAATCTAGGCCACTTCCGGCGACACTAATGAGCGAGCTGGATCCCACTCATCCCCCAGTGAGGAACACACCCCCCTTCCATCCCTGACAACATTTTATCACAAATCATGAGGGACGCACACTCACGGATGGAGCTCCTACCATATCTCCAAGGCTTAGGTGTCGAGCCGCGAGTGCTGAGGACCCGCATCCAGGGTTGCCTCGAGACTATCTCGCCCAAGAAGCAGAAGAAGAAAAAGCTGTATCACACGCTCCTTCAACGTCTCGACAACATCCTCCGAGAGACATCATGCTGGCGGGCCACGTGATAAAGAACATTCCTTCCTCTGACGCCATATATTTTAAAGTTGCTCACGTAAACGCCGAGTCAATAGAAAACCATGGGGCTAACATCACCAATACCTTCATAAACCGACAAGACACCATAATAGCAGTATCTGAAACCCACCTTTCTCCGTCTTTTCGCGATACACCGTTTCAACTCCTCGGATATAAGCTATACAGTAATGACCGTACGTACAAGACTAGTTTCAGACGGAGAGACACGGTAACTGTGCAATTATTATTGCTAAATATTATGATGCTCCGTAGCTCTTTTACGGAATAAAACAAAATGCCTTCTTCGCATTTGATTCGGTGGAGTTTTAGAATTTTTCTAGCAAAAAATTGGCCAATTATCTACGTACATACATTCCTGGACCGGCATCTCGAGGATCCATAATTAAGGCGCCAATAAGAAATTCTTGACGATTAAATTTAAAACGGTTCCAATCAACATTATTGATTCAAGGATCACCCTAATTTTATAAGTGATTGTTGTTTGACAGTAGCCTCATTATAATGCGTATTATCTGTAACCCAATTCATCGTAAAAGAAGAAGTTATTCCGTTCACGATTCTTTCCAGCTACTGGCAAACTGGCATTCTTTCCCGAACGGCAAAGGGAAGTAACTCCATCTATTTCGCTGCTAATTCAAGGATAAAAAATTATTAAATAAACTGCGTTCTTGAAAATTCACAGGACCTGACTCTGCTTTCCAAATTGCCTACCTACCTGCCAATGTGCCTACTTGATAGCAACAATAGCATTAAAATGCCAAATATTTACTCTTAATTATTGCTGAGTTCTGTCAAGTCCCAAAATTGAACGATATTTATTAAATTGTAATTCCTCTTCAATAAAACAGAATAACTAATAATTCTCGATTCATAAATTATAGCCTTTTATTTTACATTCTTTTAGCACCCTGAAGACGTTGCATTTCTCGCTTTCAGACTCTTCTTTCGAGTAAATCGAATTTTTTTCCAAGGATTAAGTCTGCCTTCAAATAATCCATTCCGGGGATTTCTGCGTCTACCGCTGATATGGTTGAACCTTCTTTTACGTATAGGAAACTCTGATAGTGATAGTAGAATAATGATATTGATTTGGATGATAATGGTTGATTTTTTTCTCGCCAAGCGTTATGTGTGACACTCAATCATTGAGATATCTATCCACCCATGTGTATTGCGATAGATTGAAAGTCAGCAGCATCTTCTCATTAATTTTGAGCAATGTGGGATCCCTACTTATCAAGTCGATTCCGTCCAGATTCCCAAAACACATGCTCCCAAGTAGCATTAGAAAAGTTAGCATATCCGAATTGGGGGGTATCTCTCTGTTGGCGACTCTGAAAAATGAGAGAGAGAGGAAGTTAGTTGTAACTTGATAATCTGTTTTCGGAGAAAAATGCTCCGGCTCAACTTACGAGAGTCACAGCTGCGACGGTGTTGGGTTGCGCGATTGCAAAAGCGTCACCGGATCACAAACGAAGAAAGAATAAGGAATAAAATTCAGTGTAAATAAATACCTCAGCACTCGATGAGCTGTTTATTTCATAATGAAGGCAATTGGACTTGCAGAGTTAGAAGTAGCGTCATTGCTAGGGAATGAATTTTTGCAAGAACTTTTGCGTTGTTTCTCATCACACAGCACACGGTAAAAGTTACTCAGTTACTCTTGATAAGCTCCTAAGTATTTTTATCAACTCCATTTTTTCATTTTGTAAAATATTACTTGGGTCAGTGTAAAAATCTTATATGTTGCCAGTAATACCCCATTTAGAGTGAATTTTAGAGTGCTTTTCACATAAGAGTCCTAAACTTCTTACACTCATGTTCACGGGTCAAATGACAAATACGGCTGATGCCTTCATTTTCCTTTCCGATAGCGGGGTTCATTTATGGTGGATGACAGTAAAGATATATAATGGTATATAGTCCGCATAGAATTGATATTTAGAGTAAACGAAAGAACATGGCATATCTCTGATAAAAATGGTAATAAGTCGACGCCCAACAATCGATTCCAGTGGTAGACCACCGGAAACGGGAGATGAACTAGGGAGTTGGTCATTCTAGCCTTTAACGATGCTCCTAGCGCGGTCAGGGAAGGCGATGCAGAAGCTTTCTATTTTCCGATTTACGCTCCCGCCATAATAGATATGTAATAGATAATTGTTGGTTTCTTTGATTAAAATTTGAACAGAAGTTCAGTCTGTGCTTTCCCTTGTGCGTGCGTCTTTTAAGAGGTTTCCAAGTGAAGATATAATGCCTCAAAGTTGATAAATGTTGACTTTTTTCTTTTGATTTTGGACGCCTATTAGCATGGCACAAATCATACTTGGGAAATTCAATCGGTCAAAAAAATATATAATATTCATCTACAAACATAAGCTATCACATTTAGCGCGTTTCCTACTTCAAGGCTTCAATTTGGAAAATAGTGAGCCCTTGCAGCTCTCCCCTCCAGAGATTTTCTTCTCAAGCGGCTTGACTGGTTATAAAGGGATGCTTTCAAAAACAAGGTACAGATTTCAGTGAAACATATGCTCCTGTAGCACATCTTGTTACCATTAGAACATTGATAGCTGTGATTAATGCAAAGAACCTTCATGGCTTACAACTAGATGTGAAAAATGCATTTCTGCATGGAATGTTGATGACGATATATATGTTTCCACCTTCTGGTTCTCAAATACAGCCCCCTTTTGTTTGCAAACTTAAAAAGAGTTAATATGGATTAAAACAAGCTCCAAAGGCTTGGAATGACCGTTTTAATTGTTTTGTGACACAATTAGGATTTAGGCGTTGTACTAGTGATGAATGTTTATATTCTTACCTGGAGAATTCTGTTGTTATGTATTTGTTAATTTATGTTGATGATATTATTTTAACAGGCAATGACATAACAGTTTTAACTGGTGTTAAAGCTTAACTGATGTCAGAGTTCAGAGTCACAGATCTTGGACCTCTTGCATATTTTCTAGGAATTAAGATTGAAAGAACAGAAGAAGGAATGTTTTTAAGTCAGTCAGTCTACCTAGAGAAATTGTTGGAACGATTCAATATGAAAGACTGTTATCCAAGTGATACACCTCTGAAACTGGGTCAAGACTATGACGTATATGATGATCAAATTTTTATGATACAGGAAAAACCTTACAAGCAGCTTGTTGGTTGCCTAATGTACGTTACGCTTACAACCCGACCACATTTAAGTGTTTCTGTGTTTTTTATTTATTCGCTATCAAAGTTGTGCTACAATGAATCACTGGGAGGGCTTGATGCATGTGCTTACTTACATTAAGGGTACTATTAATTTAAGATTGTTTTATCCTAAATGTAATGCTGATGTTTTGTGTGGTCAGGGGCGGAGGGAAATTTTTTTCGGGAAATTTTCTAATTTCCGGGAAAATAGAAAATACGGTAATCATTTAGGTGGTTCTCCAATGCAAGTTTTTATTTCACCAGCTCAATATACAATGTTTTAAGATAATTGAAAAATATCTAAAAGCCACTTGTCTAAACAGACACAGTATCCTCGAATATCGCAATTGTACTTTTGTAGGCCTTTTGATGAACAGTGTTGTGAAAGCTTTGGTGCCGTAAGGGAATAGTTTTAAGGTATTATACTATTTATGCAGAGCTATTTACTATGTATGCAGAGAATCGTGCCGCGAGTTTGGGCAGTTGAGCCGTAGTGCGTCTGAGAGAGGGGAATACAGTCTCCACGCCCTCCAGCATTGCCCACTATGCGACACCCTCCGTTCTCGTGCTCGTCGCGACATGTCAGTTGCTCGGCTCTAGCGAGTGTATTGTTTCAGTTGTAGTGAGTGACAAGTTCAAGAGTTCTTCACATGTGTCTCTGCGTCCTTTTTCCTTTATTCTGTGATATACCTGACGTGTAGATCAACCTTTCAGCCAGAGATGGTAAGTTCAGTCGGTTAATTACAAAGACATAACTGATTTGCGCTTTCTCGGGCTCGCCATTAGGGTCGGACGGCCGGCTTCAAGCTCGGGCCCACATTAGCCTCCCTTGCTATTTATCTGCTTTTTGATCAAGGAATTGAACACCCTCCTATTTACTGGACTTTTATTTTCATTGTGTTATCATAGAAATTCTGTAAGAGGTCCACCAACCGTAGTTTTGTCCCCTCTCCTTTTGATAGCAGTAAAATTGAGGACTCTCTAAGTAAAGCCAAATAATTTTCAATTATTACGCTATAGGGTGAGAAAAATATATGCTTATATATAAATACACAATTTGTTAACACCATACCTTTATGGTGCACAGCTGACAATGAGACTCAAGCTGAGTCCATGGTCCTTTTACAATCCCCTCCACGTAGCCACGAAAAATCGACTGAATCTTCAATTTCTTCTCTTCTTTGGGCTGAAAATTTCAACTGTGACGTAGGTCTCTTCATTGTGCCCGGAAAGGAAAGACCTGATGATAGGAAAATAGCAGAACTTTTTGGAAAGCCATTGGACATCCACAAGCGACTACAAGTATCCCTTTTTAACTCATAGGAAGGGAACCGCGGAAGAGCGTCGTTACGTGGGAATAGAACATCTTGAAACGTACCGTTGGCTTGTGGTTTCTCCCTCAATGAATGGACGTTTTTGTAGGTATTGCCCTTCTTCCCAATTAACGGCAGCTTGCGGTACAAATTTGCAGTTAAAATCCCTCGTTGCAGAGGCGTTAAAGAAGTTTTCAAAACTGCTAGGGAAACTAGGTAATCTGGTAAACCACCAAAAACCACAAACACACAGTTTATCACAAAGGTGCAGTGCTGTTGACCCTGAATTTTCTGGAAAAATACAAAAAATCTGAAAATCAAATCACAAGCGAACTGGACGGCTACAGAAGGGAGAAAATCTAGGAAAATAGAGAAAATCTGAAGCTGGTACTTAAAAATGCGATATTTCTTGGCCGTCAGAACATACCATTCAGAGGTCATCGGGACGACGCGACGGTGCATTATCGTTGGAAGAACCCTTGACGAATGACGGTAACTTCCGAGCGTTTCTGCATTTTCGTTGCTAGGTGTTATAAAAAAATATAAAAATATTAAAGGAAAATAGTATTTTTTGAATATGTACTTATCTTTTTATTTCATTCCAACCAATTTTCATTTTGTAAGGCAATCAAGATTTCTTTCAAGGAGTTCGAAATCCTTGTGTAGGCTGCCGCGGGTTGATGGATGGGAAGATGAAGGTCTTCCACGTTTTGCACCGCGTTGGTCTGTTTCCTTGGACGACAGTTTTGTAGGCGTTGTAGTCGGCTTCTTCTGGTCGGTGAAGTGAAGGTGCAGCCATTCGTCGTTTTATATATCTCAAGCGTTAGACCTGACTCCAACGGGTGAGATATATAAGACGACAAATGGCTGCACCTTCACTTCACCGACCTGAAGAAGCTGACTGAAATGCCGCCGAAACTGTACTCCGAGGAAACATGGTCCAAAGCATTGTAAACCCCGGAAGACACTTCACTTTTTCACAAGAATGGCATTCTTTACATCTTTTTTTACGTCTTTCAAATGTGATTAGATAGCTTTACTCAATAATTAATCACATCTCTTATGCATAATATAGCCACACCAAAACTACGGTCCAAGCGCTTCATTTCTTTTAATTTTTCGTGGGAAGTCCACCCGGACCTCCATTTAGTTGAGAGGTATTGCATACCCCCAGGCGCCGCGGGAAGTAGTGAACCGCCTCCCCCCCCCCCCCAAAACAACGATCTTAATCCGCCCCTGTGTGTGGTTATGCTGATGCCAGCTTTGCTGATGGACAGGATAGAAAGTCAACCTCTGGCTATATGTTACAGGTGTTTGATTGTATATTTTCATGGAACATTAGGAAGCAATCTATTGTTGCTAGATCTACTCATTAGTCTGAACTTGTAGCGCTGAGTGAAGCATGTAATGAATTTTTGTTTGTTGATTCAATACTAAGAGATCTTTGTATTCACCCTCAATACCCAGTCTACATTTATGAAGTTAATAAGGCGTGCATACACTCCATTCAGAAGCAAAGGGTGAAATGTGTTGATGTTCGGTATCATTTTGTGAGGGACTTATTCCTAAAGAATGCTATTGATATTAAATATGTATATTTCTAGCTAATATCAAAAGGCAGATATATTGTCCAAAGGATTATCTGTTCCAATATTTATGTTCCTTAGAAAACTTTTGAATCTCCTGTAACTTATTGATGCTGTGTCTGTTTTTGAGAAACTTAGGTGGAGTGTTAAATAGTGAGCAATTTCTCATACATGTATCTATTAAAGTTGCACTTTTGTTTTTTGGGTTGTTAAGAGTTCGGTATTCAAGTTAGCCAGTTGTGAATAAACCATTCAAAGGAAAAGATCAAATTTGGCTAAAGTTATTTAACACATTTTCATTACTTTATCTTTGAATAGATCACTTGGGGATATTAATCCTCCATACTATAAGTGTACCACCCATGATGGCAAGGAGTATTCATGGCAGGTTGCACCCACTTCTTTGCTGACCAGGTGAGGATGAGTATCTCTGTGCTTTTTGGCAATCCAACCAGCAAAATACTCCATTGCATCATTTTTAATTTCCACATATGGATCGTTGGGTTGCACTGGATCTCTTCTTTCTCCTGCGCCAGTACTCTGGGTTGCTGTAGGAGAAAACACATTCAATACTTTCCGGTCAGTATCAGTCCCACTGCTAGTGACATGGGAAGCAGAGGAAGTCCTATCTTCCTTCTCTAGACCAGCAACTCTTACAGCAGCAGCAAAAAAAAAATCTTCATCACCACCATCCTAAGTATTTGTACCAACCTGTACTGCTCCAGGGTTCCTTGCCAAAATAATGTGCCTCAATCTGCTCAATGTATTTAAAGGAGCAGGATGGTCATGGAGTCCTCCCCTTGTCCGTAACTGAGAAAATAAATTCTTCAAAGCATCTCAGTTGACCTTGTTGGTTACAATGAATGACACGCCAATAGGTTGTACACTGGCAAGGAGTCCCCTCAAAGAATTTATGGACAATCGCATTCCCCTCTGGAAAAGCTGAAGGGATTGCTTCCCACAGCATCTCATGTTGATAACTATGTTGTAAACATTGGAAAGTAACTCATTCTGGTACTCTAATTGTTTACCATATGCACACTTACTTGGTCGGAGCAAGTAAGAAGGGGTATACACATTCATTATATCGAACCAGTCATTGACAAGGTCAATAAGAATGCCTGTCTCCCTGGCAACTTCCTCGCTAGGACCAGGCAAATAGTGTACCAAAGCTGTAGCTGTTGTATGAGACAGCAGTTCGGCAGCAAGCCGAATATTTTGGCACTGACTGTGCTCACATGTGAGATGGGCATCCTGCAGTCTGTAGCACACACTCATTTCACTTGATGTCAACTTCAGTAATGCATCCAAAGGCTGTCTGTTTACAACCTTGCCACTTTCTAATATAAATCCTGTATCCAGCAACCAATTCCTAAACAATTTGAATAGGTGTGCTACATCAGGAAAATAAAAAGTGCTTGACTTTGTGACAGGATGGAGAAATTTTGTATGTTGATAGTTTAACCCTAATTCCTTCCATAGTTTTATATTGCCTCCCCCACAGTCACTGACACAGCTGACCACTCTATATCCAGAGTGGTGTAGCTCTGTTATTATGCTATACAGAATAGCCTTAGTCAACTTCTTGTCGAAGTCGACATATACACGCTGCTTCCACTTCCCACTCGACCATTACTACCATCATGTATGAATTAGGGCCAACAATTTCATCATGTTGGTTATCATATTCAATGGTGCTGGCTGCCTTCATCTCATCAAATAGCAACACTGCAAGTTTCTGGAATTCATCCATGTTCTACCCAGAAGTCTTTAAAACCCTCATCACGTCTTGCAATATCCCATGCCTCATTTCAATACGTTATACCCACCTCTGTAGGCTGGAAATACCTTAAAAAAGAAACAAGGTCAGTACTTGAAACTATGTAGCTAATGCATGTATTTAATTCCATACACAATTTACAAAAATGACTAACCTGGCAAAGGAAATTTAATTTAATTTTTCACATATATGTAAGCTCCCTTGCTTAACACGTTCAGGACCGAGGACGCACACGCTGCGTCCTGGCGTGCGCCCGCCAGGACCCGCGGACGCAGCGTGTACGTCCTGAAGTGTGTTAAAGAAGTGTGTTTAAATGCCGTATTAAATTTTTTCTTTTTTTTGGCCCCTGGGGATAGGTATCCATATTCAGGGCGGTCCTGAAAGTGTTAAGTAGCGCAAGCTAAAAGCCTTTGAAATTTACTCTAAAGTCAAGTGTACCCACTTCTTTTTTTTTAGAAGCAACACCACTTCATTTTTGGTAAATACCTGAGGAATAGGGGAGAATCAATGATTTCTCAATACCAAGATTAGTTAAATATAAACAACATCCATGTAAATGGTACTCAATACTCACCTTTGACAAGGAATTCTCAACTTCTTTCTCAATTTTTTGAGTATTTTTTGCCTTTAAAACCTCTACTTCTTTCTCTAATGTGACAATTCTATCCTCATATTCTCTCAATTTGGCCTCTAATTGTTCAATATGAGCTTTTTGCTCTTGGCATTGCACCTTGTAATCTTGAACAATTTTCTCAGTACAAATGTTTTCATTACTGCATTCCATTTGCATAATTTCTTCAATTTTCTGTTCATGCAACTGTAAATAGGAAAATCTCACCTTATAATTACAACATAAGCAGCAGCATCACATAACAGAAATCTGAATACATGATTTTTTTTGTACCTGGGATAATTGATATAAATTTAAAGAATATTTAACACATCAATACAATTTTGAGTTAAGTGTTACCAATATGATGTCACCAGGAGGTAATTGAGTTACGTAATTAATTATATGGCATAGCATATGCAAAGGAAGGATCACAAGGACTAGTGTTGCGAGAAGGTACACAAAGTGAATTAATGACAAAAGATTGGCACTCTTTAAAAATATTTCTCACTATTTGGAATCCAACATCAAGACCATTAATGGTTTTACAAGGCTGAAGAGTATTTAAATTAAGACCAACAAGATAATCACTATAAAAATAATCATTGCAATTATTATCAGATAAATATTAAGTGGGTGGCGGAGCCTACATTGCACTTTTTCCAATCAATGTACATGTACATTAAAAGTCGGGGACCATATTGCAGAGGCAAACTCAAGATGGGGTCTCACCAGTGCCCAAAGTACAGATATCGATGAATCAATATCTTTCAATCCTCGACCCCTAACATCAAGGACCCTTTTTAATATAACATCAGAGATCAAAAAGTAATGAAAGATGGTTTCCTGATACCATTTTGTGATCAAAGCACTTTTGTACCATGGAATCAATGTTTTCAGGGATGAATCAATTATTGCAGTGCATAGCTTGTGTGTATGATGCATGACTATCACCAGTAAAAAAATAATACCCTCAAAAAATTCAAACCAGCACCAGTATCAATTGACTACATTCACTGAAAAAGGCAATGAAAATATAGACTTATTATTAATTAATGAATATTTTTTAGGGATACACCATGCAAATGAAGTTATATGAAATGGAAGGGACAAAGGCATCCACTGCCTGTACTAAATGTTGAGTGCCTGTTTTTAAGGTTGCCAGAAATAATTTCAATGGAAATTTATACATGGCAAATGGGTCAAAACATTTATGTTGATAACAATCAAATTTCTTCAAGTAGGTAGTAATGAGGTGGTGGGAGCACACGGTCAACAGTGATGACACCAGGGGAATGTTGCAAATAATTCCATCTACCTGTGGGAGCACTTCTAAATGTAAAATATATGAATTGTGTGTTTTATTAGTTTTGCACTTTTTGAGGTGATTGTCTTTGTAGCTGTTGCTATCGAAAAGTAGTGGTATATTGAACTGATGGAAGCTATCAGTCTTGAAGAAGGTGATAGTTCAGTGAATATCATGTCACCTCAAGGACCCTCACTTTCCTTCTCTTGGCTAGAGAGATGATGTGCGCCACTGGGACATTTACTGGGTATGCTGAATACTCCTGCAACATTAAGCTCTGTGAGGACATATTACTTCCTGGAGGAAAAAGTGGCTCCATTTGAAGTAATAAAAGTACAATTTCTAACTAAATTAAAGCAAATAAAAATTAGCCTTGCCTGTAGTCTAAAATTAAAAGAAGTTTACAGGAATGCACTCCATTTCATACATCTCTCTCATTGTAAGTGAAATTCCTTCCACTTGAATGCACCTAACTAATATAGCATAAAAGTAATAGCACGAGGGACCATGTTCATGCAATTGATTATGTGTGCTACTATGGAAGCCATGCTTTCATTACAAACAGTAGAATGCCTTTGTCCTACGGTAAAAATTTTACTTGGTTACTATTCTCAACAAGAGATATGTTCACAGCAAATTTTATGGATATCTGAGTCAGTGCGTGTCAAGGCCTGGTTGATTTGGCATGGAATGACCCACATGTAACAGGTTACATAGCATCTTTGAAAAAATATCATAAGATAGTGCATTTTAAGTGTTGTAGGAAGGCTCATGAAAATAAGTTGAAGACCTAGCTTAGTCTCTTTTTAAGCCTAGGACTCTTAAATATGCCGTTCACAGTTTTGAACAATAATTTAATTATAATGAAGTATGATCATAAATATACATAGTACACCTATGGATTTATACTGATAACAAGAAGAAGAGATCTTATTGGAACCAGGAAAAGTAGGTGTTGTAGCAATGCAATTAGGTTGGCGGCCACGCTGCGTGCCATACATGCAGGTTGGCACTATTGCAAGAGTGACTTCCGGGGAAAGCGTTGTTCATGTATATACTTGATGCTGTACTTGACATGTGGTGAGTTACCAAAATATATATCTATGAACATCCTGAGTATGTGACCTATTATTATGCTTAAATGCTGAAACACAACAGGTTGGCTGAGAGATTCTGGATTTTGCCAGACGCCCATATCTTGTGTTGGTTGATTATTACTCTAAATGGCTTGAAGTGATCCCCTTGTCAAGTATGACTGCTAGGTCCATTATAGATTCTCTGAGAAATGTTTTTGCAACTCATGGTCTACCCAGAGTTCTTATTGCTGATAAGGTGCCCTTTGCCTCATACGAGTGTAGGAAGTTTTTCAAGGAGAGTGAAATTGAGTTGAGAACCAGCAGCCCTTATCACCCCCAAAGCAATGGCCTAGCAGAAAAGGGTGTTCACATCAGCGAACAAAGTGTGAAAAAGAGCAGAGAGGCAGGTAGGGATTATAGGGACTTATTAAGAGAATATAGGAGTACCCCTGTGAAAAGCCTCAAGCTATCACCTGCTCAAATGTTGTTTTGTATGCAACTGCGAACTAAGCTTCCGGGGACAACAGAGATATTGAAACTTAAAATAGCTGAGGGAGTCTATGAAAAATTGTGTATGAAACAGAATAAGGTAAAAGAGAAATATGATAAGACAGCAAGAGGTAAATGCAGAGTAGGTATATAAGGAGGGTGAGGAAGTGACGGTTCAAGCTACCAAAAATGACCAGTGGGAACCAGGTAAGGTTGTTGGGAAACATAGCTCCCCGAGGTCTTTCTTGGTTCGGAATAGCAGGGGCAATGTTGTAAGACGCAATGATGTTCACTTGTACCCTAAAAAATCTAGCATAAATGTGTATGATGACTGTTTATTATTGGAATGCCCTATTATATCAAGTGTATCGAGCTCCAGCCAGGAACAAGTTCCTGACCAAGAAGAAATGGTTGTGAACCCGAAAATGACAACAACACAAAGTGGCAGGAATGTCAAAGTTCCTGCACACATGAACTTGTAGGGGAAAGTGTTGTAGCAATGCAATTATAATAACCTATAGGTTGGCCACCCTGTGTGCCATACACGCAGGTTGGCACCATTGCAAGTGTGACTTCCAGGGAAAGCATTGTTCATGTATATAGGTACTTGGTGCTGTACTTGACATGTGGTGAGTTACCGAAATATATATCTATGAACATCCTGAGTTTGTGATCTATTATTAAGCTGAAATGCTGAAATACAACAGTAGGAGAATTTATCTCATAAATCTAAGAAAATCTATTAACATCACCCAGGACCTCACTAGCTATAGAAAGAATAAATGAGAAATGTTCCTTTCTTACATTTACTGCTGGGGACAATCATATCGACAGCATTAGTGATAATCCCTTAAACAATGATTGTTGCAGCATTAATAGCCATGCCAATGAATATATTCCAATCCAATTCACACAAAGACTAAGAAATAGCAGTATAATTACCTGATATAACTGAGGGGGAGTTACGATGAAATAGCCACCTCGATTTGAATTGTGAAAATAGCTTTTATTTGTGTAGCACACAGTACAAATGCCGGTTGTCGTAGTTGCCATCGCGTGCGCACAGGTCGGCGGTTGTAGGAAGACTCTCCTGTCATGGCGTCGCCCGTGTGGTGGCGTGGTCGCCGTCGACGACCTCTGGCGGCCGCGTCGCGAAACTCGCCAGACTATGCGGTTTTTCAAATAGGCCGCTGCATCACCCCCTCCGCAGTCTTTAGGCCACTAAAGAAGTATGGGAAAAAATAAAAGCATTAGTGACGAACGTATTGGGGTGGAAAAGGAGCCACTGACAAGTTGTGAGTAGCGAGCTCCGCCGGTGGTATACAAGGAAAGTGAGCGCCTAAGTGGCGAATTCCTCCAGGTGCCTTGGGAAGTGGACCCTCCTCCCGGAGCGGGTTGCTCGTTGCGCCTGGGCTGGATCGGACTGCGTTGCCGCAGAAGGGTCGATGGCAGCCGGTGCTGTGGTGCCTGCTGGCGGTGGTCCAGTTTTCCTATGGACGTCATGTTGTCCGTCCTCCTCTGCCAGGATGTAGGAGGGTTTCAGGCGGTCGATGGATACAGCTTTCTCCGTACCCTTCCTGTCGACCACGAAATATTTGGCGTCGCGTCAGACGACGCGGAAGGGGCCCTCGTACGGCGGTTGCAGTGGGGGCCGTGTGGCGTCCGTTCTCACGAACACATGAGAGGCAGATTTCATGTCTTGGTGGATAATTACTGGCTTCTTCCCGTGGTGTGATGCGGGAACGGGCTGGGTTCGTCGGAAGTGCCGGCGCAGCTTCGCGACGAATGACTCGTCCTCGGTATCGGGTTTTGAGGGAGCGAAGAACTCACCAGGAAGGCGAAGTGGCTCTTCGTAGAGCAGCTCCGCTGGTGAGGCGCCGATTTCGGCTTTCCATGCCGCTCGAATGCCGAGAAGCACTGCAGGTAGAGTGTCGTACCAGCTGTCGGACTCGTGACACATGATAGCAGCCTTCAATTGCCGGTGGAATCGTTCCACCATTCCATTGGCAGCCGGATGGTACGCAGTTGTACGCAGATGGCGGGCGCCGGTGAGCACTGCAAGCCGGTGAAAGAGAGCAGAATCGAACTGCCGGCCTTGGTCGGTGGTTACTCTCAATGGAGTGCCGAAACGTGAGATCCAGCCACGAAAGAACTCGCGTGCGACCGTATCTGCCGTTGCGTCGGGGGTTGGGATGGCTTCAGCCCATCGCGAGTAGCGATCCACAAATGTCAGACAATAGCGGTAGCCATTGGACACTGGCAGTGGGCCCACAATTTCGATGTGGACATGGTCGAATCTTTGAGAAGGGGAAACGAAACTGCCAATTGGGGACATTGTGTGGCGGTGCACTTTGGAGCGTTGGCAGGGGATGCAGGCTCGCGCCCAGGTACGGCCGTCCTTCTGCATTGACGGCCACACGAACCTGTCCGACACGAGTTTGGCAGATGCCTTAATGCCTGGGTGTGAGAACTGGTGGAGGGAATCGAACACAGACTTACGGAACGCCTCCGTTAAATATGGCCTAATATTGGGTGTAGAAACGTCACACCAAACCTCGCTATTACATCCCGGGACGAGCATCTTTTTTTAAATCAGGGAATTTTCGTGGTCGTTGCACTCTGCAAAGAACTGCGCCTGCGAGTGTGCAAGCGCGTCGAAGTCAATTCCACTCGAAAGGGCTTCAACTCTGGAAAGAGCGTCCGCGATGACGTTGTCACGACCGGCGATATGTCGAATATCGGCACTAAACTGTGCAATATAATGCAAGTACCGAAACTGCCGGGGAGAACACTTTTCGGGCTTCTGCTGGAAGGCGAAAACTAAGGGCTTGAGGTCCGTGAATATCGCGAATTAACGCCCATCCAGCATGTGCCTAAAATATTTCACCGCTTCGTAGACAGCGAGAAGTTCGCGGTCATACGAGTGAAAAAACCAAGGGGTTTCCACTCGTCACCCTCGCGTTGATTTATAGCCCCACCGATTGCATTGTCGGAAGCGTCACTAAAAAGGGCCAGCGGTAACCGCACATCGTTATGTGCCACAAATGCCGCGCTCGCGAGAGCGTCTTTGCACTTATTGAAAGCGCGGTCGAGGGTGACCGTCCACTCGATGGTATCACTACCCTTTACTCCTCCCTTCAACACTTCACATAGGGGAGATTGCACTTCGGCGGCATTCGGAATTAACCGTCTATAAAAATAAGCCATTCCAAGGAACCGCCGCGCCGTAGGTCCTTGACGGTCTTGGGAATGGGATAGCACTTTATCGCGTCTATTTTTATTATGGGTGGGTTTAATGCCGGAGGCGGTCATCGTATGGCCTAAATACGTCACCTCGTCAACCCCTAAAACACATTTGGCCGGGTTAATCACGATCCCATGTTCACTTAGTCGATGAAAAAGGGCACGCAAGTGGCACTCATGTTCCTCGTCGTCATGCGATGCGACCAAAATGTCGTCCAGATACGCGTAGGCGTGATCGAGGCCTCGCAACACCTCGTCTATGAAGCGTTGAAAGGTCTGCGCAGCGTTGCGTAGGCCAAAGGGCATGCGAGTGAATTCAAAAAGGACAAATGGAGTGGTGAGGGCGGTCTTCGGGACGTCTTCAGTGGCCATAGGGATCTGGTGATAAGCACGCACTAAATCTATCCGCGAAAACACGCACTTACCCGCTAAATTTTGGGCGAAGTCCGCTATATGTGGCACCGGGAGAGGTCAGGAATGGTGCGCGCGTTCAGTGCGCGGTAATCACCGCAAGGACGCCAGTCTCCATCCTTCTTAGGCACAAGGTGTACTGCCGATGCCCAACAGCTGTCGGACCTCTGCGCTGTGCCGTTCCGCACCATCTCCTCGAATTCCCGTTTGGCGATGTTCGCCTTGTCCGTTGCAAGGCGGCGGGGCTTGCAGGCGACTGGTGGACCTGACTTCGTCTTGATGAAGTGCATCGTCGTATGGCGAAAATCAGTGGGGGTCCCTGGTGGTCGTGTGATCTGGGGGAAATCAGCCAACACCGCATGAAAACGAGAAGTATTAAGCACTGTCTTCATTTGTAGTTGTGAGCAAGTCACTTCACGGCCGTGGGTCGTCAGTGAGGTGATGCCGTCAATTAGTCGACGTTGGCGGACGTCGACGAGGAGGTTGAAAAACGACAGGAAATCAACGCCAATTATCGGCCTGTCGACGTCGGCGACGACGAATCGCCAACGGAAGTCGCGTTTGAAGTCGAAATTGAGCGACAAGTCGATCCACCCGTATGTAGCGATTACGGTGCCGTTCGCGGCGAACAACTGGTAGGCGGTCAATTCTTTCCGTCCTTTCACCAGAGACCGGGGATAAACACAAAGGTCGGAACCTGTGTCCACCAAGAACTCGACCTTAGTTGCGGCATCAGTCACAAACAGGCGGCGGGGTTTAGAGCAACGACCATCGGCCGTCATTAACCGCTGCTCTTGGGGTTTTTCGCCACATAAGTACAGGAGGAGTGGCACTTGTGGGAGGCAGCACAAAACTTCCCGTGGTAATAGCAATACCGCGGGTGACGGGTTTCGGATGGTCTGCCATTGCGGGGAGGTCGGCTCTTGGATCGCGAGCGACCGCGGTACCTTTTTGTGATCAAGGCAGCAACCTGACTTGTCAGCTCCGCCATCGGCATCCGTAGCTCCGCCATCTCGGAGCATGTCCCGGCGCTAGCCACCTGGGGTTGCGACGTAACCTCGCACACCTTGTCGGCCAGCTTCGCCAATCCCGCCAAATCCGTTGTTTCCTGGGCGGCCAGGATCGCTTGGGCGTAGGATGGCAAGCGATTAATCCAGAGTATCCTCACGAAGCCATCAGGGACGGAATTACCCGCCAGAGAGCGGATGTGGCGGAGGAATTGCGACGGCTTCCGGTCCCCGAGTTCCTCGTGTTCGAGGAGCTGACGGATGCGCGTCTCTTGCGACGTCGAAAAACGCGAAATCAATTCGTCCTTAATCCGTTTATATGCGTTCTCACTGGGGGGTTCACAATTATGTCCTCCACTTCCACGGCGTGGCGGTTGTCCAATTGGGCGACCACGTGGGAGAACTTGGTCAAGTCTGTGGTTATCCCGGTCAGGGAATATTGCACCTCCAACTGGCTGAACCATATTGCCGGTCGTTCCTGCCAAAAAGGAGGCACAAGCATAGCCATCCGATGCACTGAAGCCTCGCCGGTTGGCGGGACATGGCCCGTGGGAAACGCCATTTTGGACGCCGACCTAACTCACTATACACACTAACTCACGTCGGGGTCATCACTTGAGGGGGAGTTTCGATGAAATAACCACCTCGATTTGAATAGTGAAAATAGCTTTTATTTGTGTAGCACACAGTACAAATGCCGGTTGGCGTAGTTGCCGTCGCGTGCGCACACGTCGGCGGTTGTAGGAAGACTCTCCTGTCATGGCGTCGCCCGTGTGGTGGCGTGGTCGCCGTCGACGACCTCTGGCGGCCGCGTCGCGAAACTCGCCAGACAATGCCGGTCACCTGGCGCTCGAGCGGCTGGCGCGCGGTTTACAAATATTGTAGAGGGAAGCGGATACGAACCGTCGACGAAGCGGAGATTTAACCATACACGAAGCGAATCGGAATGTGAACGAACCGTAACTAAACCGTCTCGGAAGCGGAATGAAACGTAAAATGAGACAAGGAAGCGTACAAACGAAGCGTTCACGAGCCGGAATACTAGCTAATGGAAGCGTTCCCGAGCCGGAAACCTAGCGGACGAAAACGTTCACGAGCCGGAATCCTAGCGTATGGATGCGTTCCTGAACCGGAAACCTAGAGGAAGAAAACGTTCACGAGCCGGAATCCAAGCGTATGGAAGCGTTCCAGAGCCGGGAACCTAGCGTATGAAAACTTTCACGATCCGGAATATCGTATTACCTCTCCACTGACTTCGCTGCTCTCTCAATATAAAAAAATGATAAATTGTAATTAATCACTTTGAATTGCGCAATGGCATGACATAGTACGTCGTTTTACACTACCTCGTAATTGCAAGGTTTAATACTGCTGCAAGCTTGCAGTAAGGTTGCAACTCATTTGGAATTCATTTATAACTGCTTGATAAATTGAAACACAGAAAAATGAGTTGAAAATTAGTTTCTGAAACATTTGAAAATGAGATTTAAAAGAGTTGAAAACGGGTTTAAAAACGTTGAAAATGACTTATTTAAGTGCTGAAAAAGTAAATACTTAGGCCAATTAATGTTTCATAGAAGCATAGATTTCACTCACACCAGCAAAAGTAGATATCACTAATGTTACGCCGAGCAGCTATTGACGGATCCGGCAAAGAAGAGGAAGGGAACCAAGGGTAAATGACAAATCAGGCTACGGTTGAGATGGAGTTTATTTGATCTACTACCGATTACATCTTGCGCGCTACACCTCCAACACCTCCGTGTCTCAGCGTCTACTCAGCGTCCCCTCGTGACTTCCCTTCAAGCATCCTCATTGGCTCGCGATGTCGTCCGTTGCATCGCGCGTCTAGGTACAAAGATCATGCTGACTTCGGTAGGGGAGTGAGGAAAAGAAGGAAAATGTAGGCAGGAAGTGGGTGGGAGTGGGAGGAATAAAGGGAGGAAAAGGAATGCCAACTCAGGGCTGGGACAGGGCAGCAAAGGCAAAGGAAATGCTGGTCTGCAATCTTACACTATCCCCCCCAACCCAATTTTAAAATTGCATACATGACAATTTTAAACAACACACGTACAAGAAAGCAATCAAATCTACCAGCAACATACAACGATAAAACAATGAAACCCATCCAATTCAAAATCAATAAAAAATTGCAAACCAAAAAATCATCATTCTTCCAAATCACTAATTAATGCACACAAAATAGGAATATCTCCAAACTTACGAGTTTCCACATAGTAAAGGCTAAAAATACACACAAAATCACATTTTTCAAGATTGCATAAAATAAACCTTTAATACCACTTTTATAACCTTCGATTTAATCCCTAAAAGAGTCACAACAATAATTGAAGCCCATTTTTTTCGAACAAAACCCACTCAACAAAGATACGGTACCACTTCAAGATAATTGACATACAGCACAACACCTCAACAATTCCAGCCCCACGTTTCAACACGATTCATTTAAATTCTAATCTTATGATCCTTTTTGCTTCACGCAAGGGGGAATTCCCTTAAGCCCGGCAGTAACTGCCGAGTATTCCTCCTCAATCGTAATGGGGCGGGGACTGACCCCAATCGCGAATAAGGAGGCGTGGCACAGGTGCGTGTTAGTCTCATGGATATGAATAAAAAAAAGAGACGCACCTCGACCATCAAAAAATCTACTCATTTTATACATTGTACTCCCTTGTAATCATTATACCACCTTCAACAGCTGATGACGGGAGCACGGCACACGCAGGAGCCGTTTCTCTCCCTGTCACCGTACCTCCTTTAGCACAGTCCACCAAAAAGAATATCTAACAGCAACAAAAGGGGTCCCATACCCTACCACAAATAATGATACCAACTCCAATCGCTCGCACGCGAATATTCGACCCTTCTCACCCAACCAGTTCAATCCCCATTATTCTGGTACAAAGCGAAATCTGTCGAAATTAAAATAATTGATCCCTTCTTATACTTCATCAACTCGTTTTCCCGTATTTCAACAAAATAAATTTACTGAATGCTGTCAACAGCCCCATAATAAGCCTAGTGTCATTGACAACCATTCCATTCAAATTCTCAACCACAGTAACTCTATTTTCAGCCTCAGCCCTTTCCCTCTCAGCGGCTGCATCCACGTTTGTGATTCTCCGATTAAATGCCTCTAAATCCCCACGATAATTTTTCAATATGGCTCCCCCGACATTTAATTATCCCCTTTTGGATCCCTTACGACCCCTCACGACGATGAGGAACCCTAACTCCTCATTAAAACCTCGATATTCTCCCACATTCTCATAATAGCGACCACGTAATACTCTCGTAATCCTCCTGCCGCTCCACATCCCTTGTCCTTACGACGTGGTACCCGGGTACCATTTTCATTTTTTCTTGATTTTTTTATTTTCCGTGCAGCGTATTTGGGTGAAACTTTCTCACATCTTAGAATATTTAATAATTAGGCAGTTTTTAAAGGTTTTATATAAGTTTTATTTGTAATTCTTGATAAATTGAATATTAAATGTTTTTATACCTAGTCTAAATGGAGAGATATCCGGGTACCACTATGAACTAAAAGTTTATTTTATTTAAATATTCTATATATATATATATATATATCGATTAAATTGTTAATTTTAAGGAAAAATAAGGTTAATAACGATAGACAATGATAATTTTTCATAAATATCTATTTTCAAAGAACTAAGCACATGAATCACACTTTTCAAGTTACTGCGTATGCTCATTCCAAATTGGTCTTTGGCACATTCTGCATACTTTTCTTGTTTTCCGCTGTTTTTTTTTGTTGCCAGACAGCATAAATTTACCTACAACTTCTAGCTTCACAAATGAATCTCTTTTAGGGATTCTCTCTGTTGAGCATCGAAATCTTTGATTGGAGCCTCAAGCATGCATTCAATCCCGGTCCTGGTACTTAAGTGTTGGCTTGTCTTTGGACATCGTGAACGTGACTCAATGGCTGGCAAGAATAGTTGTTTCCCCAGTTCTTGTAGAAAACTTCACCTGCGGTAATGACTATTATATTGCGTTGGATTCTCACTATCATAAATTATGTATGAGACTAATTGTAAGCATGCGACATCAGTTATATTGTAGAATAAGTCTACTGGCCATCTGTTCGTCCGGCGCTTGACGCTGTAATGGCACAACATTTTGTCCATGTTGTCAACACCCCCTTAGTAGAGTTATAGTAATCAACTATCTCTGGTTTATTCTTTTACTCGCATATTTCTGTGGTATGATGCATCGTTGACAGGAGTATTACTGCTTTCACCAGCTTAGGCACACAGAAAACAAGGTGACCTCGTCATCAGTGAATCCGAAGTGGGATGAAAAATGGCTCCCTCGACCTGTGGTCCTGCATTTGCGGTGGTATTTATGGCGTATTCTTCTTCAAAGCGCCAACCTTTGACATCTTCCAAGATATTAAAAAACGGGCTAAAGGAAGCGTCGTGAAAAAGATATCCATCACAATTTTCGGCCAGAGTTTTTATACCGGAAGCATAATTCTTTGACAACTCGCTCTCCTTGGCGTATTTCACGTCAATTCGGTGATTTTCCAGCATATATTTGGCCATTTAGGGGATAGGAATTTGCTGCATCACTCAGCCACCAAATTTTAATACCATACTTTGTTGGCATATATTGGGTCAATCTGGTTCTTCCTTTATATGGAAATAATTTTTCGTCAACTGTAAGATTCTCTGAAGGCATATCAAGGGAGTGCAAGTTCTCGTTCAATAAATGCCACAAGTCAGAAATGGCCGCGGCTTTGTCTCTCTTCAATCTATCAGTTCTACTGCTTCGGTTGTCAAACTTGATAAATTGTTGTTTGAAATTAAACCAATTTACAGCCATTGTGGCCCGGTAGAGTGGATAGGCGTCACATTGCCACAAATCGTGGATATCTTCTTTAGTTGAATGGCGTACTCCTGCTGTAATAGTTATGCCAAGGTAGCCGTCAAACTCCTCCGGGGTTATTTCTTCCCAAAGTTTTGATGGCTTGTTTGAATTCGCACGGTTTAGTTATTCATACCCATAATCTGGGCATTTTGGTTTGTTTCTCTTATTATAATTTCGCATATCCTAAGGGTAAACATTTTTAAAAATGTATCCTTCACTGTAAGATTGTCCGTACATCTTATAGGCCCATTTCTGAACCGTATGATAAGTATTTAGGAATTCTTCTCGGGCTCTGCACCAGGTAATTGGCTTCATATTGGCCGACGTTTCGGAAAACGACTTGTTTTCCATTTTCAAGGAGTGTTGCTCTCTCCTTGTGTAGGATTATACACTGAACTGAATTGACCGTTTGACGAGTCCAACAATTAAGCTCAGGTGTCGTCTGATTGGATGATGTTCTTTTGAAATCTCTTCTGTCATTTCCTTATGTTTTTCATACAATTTATTATGGGGGCCCAATTTTTTGGATTTAGGCGGATTTCGATGGCTTCCTTGACGGTACGATGACTTCCATACGGTCCCAGTAGCGTTGTGAGCGGCTAAGAATTTTTGCATCTCCCCATCGAATGGCATGATCTTGATTGATGCTATGCTCCGCCACTGCCGACTTCTCTGGTTGCGCTAATCTAAAATGCCTTCGGTGCTCTCTCAGCCTCGTCTCAACCGTTCGGCCTGTCTCCCCCACATATATTTTTCCGCACTCGCATGGAATCTGGTAAACTCCTGGTGTCTTCAGGCCGATAGGATCCTTCGCCTTCACCAGTCGGTGCCTTAATTTAGGTGGTGGTAGGTGGATAGTTTGAATTTTATACCGTCGTAGAATGCGGTGGATCTTGCCCGATATGGTTGAAACAAAAGGGATAAAAGCTTTGACCAATGGTTTTTCAGGCGGCTCCCCCAGACAACTCTCCTGTTTCGTATTGGAATTACTTAGGGCCTTAAAAATCTGTTGTCTGCCATACCCGTTCTGTGAAAATGTTCTTTTTAGGTGGTCCAACTCGGTTGGGATGCTCACTTTATCCGATATTAACTTGGCTCTATGAACCAAAGTAGATAATATGGCGGCTTTTTGCGATGGATGGTGGTGGCTTTGCCCGTTGAGGTATAGGTTAGTATGAGTTGGCTTCCGATAAACGCTATGTCCTAGGCTTCCATCTTCTTTCCTGCGGATTAAGATGTCAAGGAAGGGAAGTTGGCCATTTTCTTCCTTCTCCATGGTAAATGTGTTACTCGGGTGTTGGTTGTTCATGTGGTTTAGAAATTCCTGTAACGCAATTGTACCATGTGGCCAAAGTAAAAAGGAATCGTCTACATATCGGAAAAAACATTTTGGACGGCGGGGAGCTAAACTGAGAGCTTTTTTCTCAAAATCTTCCTTGTAGAAGTTAGCTATTACCGGTGATAACGGAATAATATAATAACGGATATAACAAGTTAATAACGGATTTAATCAAGGAAGCCATCGAAATCCGCCTAAATCCAAAATATTTCAATCGGGATACTGGCTTCCATCTTAACAATACTTGGGCCCCCATAATAAATTGCATGAAAAACATAAGGAAAGAACAGAAGAGATTTCAAAAGAACATCAGCCAATCAGACGACACCTGAGCTTAATTGTTGTACTCGTCAAACGGTCAATTCAGTTCAGTGTATAACCCTACACAGAGAGAGCAACACGCCTTGAAAATGGAAAACAAGTCGTTTTCCGAAACGTCGGCCAATAGGAAGCCAATTACCTGGTGCAGAGCTCGAGAAGAATTCCTAGATATTATTAACCGGGAAAAACTTAAATCGTATGATAAGTGTTTGTGACACTATAAGAGGTGTAATTTTCCTGAAGGTACCGTCTTCACACTGCATACCTGAGTAAGTGGATGTGCTGGCACAAGCTCCATTTTCAGCTCCAGTTTATTCCTTCTCTTCATCATCTATGTCATCCACTTCCATTTGAATAGTGGAATCGGCGTGAAGGTCATCAATATCTGAATCTTCATTTCCGTCCGCTTGTCTTTTTGTAGGCACCACCCATCATCGGATCGATGTTTCTTAATGGCTCATTTTCATCCTCTGTTTCAGTCTCCGTTGACTAGCTGCGATAGATAAGCTGCTTGCTGTTCATAGCTCATTCTAGAGAGTGAAATATATAAATGAGTCTTTTGCACATAATTTTTATAGTGACACGAGATACCATAATATACGAAGTCGTAAAAACAATTCTAACCGTCTGAATTGTTCCCTTAAAACTTCTTCGGCCATCACATCAACCACTACAATGCAGTCCACAAAAAATTCTCGTGTAGGTAAATGATAATGAAAATGTCAAAAGCGCGTTTCTTGCAACTTAGGAATTTGAAGGCAGTAGGTAGGTACAGGAATGCTATCGCAAGCTACTAAAAGAAAAACCCACGAATAGACTCTAAAGATAGTGTAACCAGCGCTATTTGAACACGAGAATATGCCCCAAGCTGCTAAAGGTAAATAGCAGAACTAAAATATAGAAGGCACCATGAACTTGTCTCAAAAACCTACACATTGCGGACTTTGAAGAGCTTTTGCCACACAGTAACTGATGCATGCGGATCAAAAAGCTGAAAGGTTGTAGCAAAGCACGGCTGAATTCAAATATGGAAAGTCTGAGTCATCATCAAGAGAAGACCTTTCAATTTTAAGGTTTTCTCGGGCACATCTACAATGTATGAGTCAGGTGAGTTCAGACTTTTTAAGGTCGTAATATAATGGTGTATGTGATTTTTTTCACATAATACAAAGTAGCAAATGCCTCATATTGAAATTTTGGCGGTCGAGAGCCAATATTATTTTAGACGATCATTTTCACTCAATAGTTTCGCTCTATCACTCTCGTACTATATTGGAAAAAAAGAGACAGATGAGTTTTCTTTGCTAATTTTTTTATCATCACATAACCCTCATCAGACAAGCTGAGGTTTAGACTGAAATAATAATAATAATTTCATAAGTCACTGTAAAATTACGGGTATTGAAAAATAATTAATATTTTGTAATTCTATTATTCAAAATTTTAAAAACCTCGAATGCAAACATGGATAGAAGAAAATTCAACTAAGGAGGCCAAAGGATGAAGTTATGCTGCATAAAACCTTAAATACTAAAGGTATTCAAAGGTTAATCCATTAAAAGTAATTAAATACCTAACATAAAACATTCTCACAATCTAATAGCTCAAATATGTTAAGTGAAATTATGACATTTTTACAAATCGTGTCTTAAAAGTTTTTTTCAATAAGGCTCGATAATCGGAACGAATAATCGATATTTATATACATTTTTATCTAACTAATACTTAAACTATGAGTAAAAAAACTTTATTCATACGAAACTTCTCAGACTTACTATTCTGGCAGTTAAATAAATAAAAAAGGATGAAAAACTTATTTATGCATAAAAGCATCCAGTGGATACCCGGGTACCACCGTAGTACAGATTAAGGGCAAGTTCTACCCGTAAGGACAAGGGTTAACGCTCGCGTTATTCCTCTCTAAGGCAGCGGACAACTTAATATTAACTAAACTTAATTCATCCCTTATCTCCTACAGCACATAATTTAGTACAATGAACCACCTGTGCTCGGAGATGACAACATCTTGTCACCATTCAAAATCACGCCACTTATAAATCACTTTAAGTCACTTCCCCTGCAAGAACACTCACAGAATACCACTAAACACCCACGCAGCGCACAACATTGCGTCTCTCCGCGCTTATCTCTTCATTGTTACTCGTATCACGTCTGGTGAGGGGGGAGGTGGTCACTACACTCGGCGCGGGGCGGTGAGGGGGGCGGGCCAAGGGAACGCAGTGCGTAGGGTGGGGGAGGGGCGGGGAGTGGGGATTCTTTTTTCTCCCTCTCCTCCGTCGCCTCATGCGGTGGCGACGAGCCGTCTGCTTTTTCCACTGATGAAGTGCTGGGAGGCGGGGGGATGTCCCGCGTCTCTCGGCTGTCCTCCGGGGAATCCGTTGTTCTCGATCGAAAGGGGCAAGGCGACCGCGGCTGCATTCCGATGATTGGTTCGGCGTCTGGCACCCTATCTTCGTCTCCGGCGTTGGATGTCCTCCTCCTACTCCTCCACGGTTCCCGCTGAGGAAGACGCGTGTACCACGTAGCTTCATCGACATCTTCCCACTCCCCCTCCTCCTCCCAATTTGGTGGTGTGGGAGATTTGGGGGAGACATCTGCCGTGGAAATCGCGTCGTTTGCACCTTCAGCGCGTGGACATTTCCCAGTCCTCCCGCGGGGTCTCTCGCTGACTAAGCAGGTGGAGGGCACCGTTGCACTGTGGTGGGGCTTAAGGCGATTTTTGTGGACGAGAAGAACTCTATTTGGAAGGCGGAGTTTCACACTTGTTGGGGGAAAGACTTCAATCACTTCGTAAGGGCCCTTCCATAATTTGTTCAACTTCCTAACTTGGCCCGCTTTTGCACTAAAATCTCTCAGATACACCCACTGACCACAATAGGGAACTTGCATATTATCAGATATAATCATGAGCCCCAAAAATGTATTTAAATATATGTTTGCGTTTCACGGTGAAATTTTTTAATTAATTTTTGACGTTGTTAGCGATATTTAATCCATTAAATTTAAAGAGAATTTTCAAACACAAGTGAGAATCGAAAACGCCCGATGATTGGCTGGTGGCAAAGTGACGTAATTGTTCAGTACGCGGAAGCAGCATACCAGCGATACCAGTATACTTGAATACAAGCGACGTCGTGGTTGTGATTCATTGCTTGAATTGCGAACTTAGCGGAGTTATTCATTGTAGCTGCAGGGCTAGTATTTGATCTTTATTTTCCTCCATTGAAAGCCATATGTTGCGTAAAGATGACGGAATATGGTTATTCTAAGGCTGATTCTAGCAACCTTCCTGTCACTGATTCCCTCATGATTGCAAGGTATTTCAGTGAAACTGAAGACTTCGTCGGCGCCGAAAGTCAAATGCTTTCTGCTTTAAAACACCATGCCTGGAAGGCGACAGGAAGCTCTCTGAATGGAATCTGAGGAAGGCCAGACTATTAATTGTTTCAATTTTGTAGCAATAAAATTCACAAATTTCCCAAACAATCTGCATGCTTGTGACTCAGAAACCCCAAAGTCATTCCCTATTCTGCAGAAAGAATCATTCAATCGAACTTTGATCAATATCATAAACACCATATCTTCAGGCGTCAATAATTTACCCTTTTAATTAAGGTATTCCTCCAGTAACATTATAATGTGAATATTTTCCGGAATGAGTCCTAAATACCTTATGGGGGATTTTCTCACGAGATATCTGGTACTTTCTAGACAAGCTCTTGCTAAGCTCTCATCATCATCGTCACAGTGGTCATCGTCACAGTGGTCATCGTCACTGCAATCATTGTCACTTAACAATTCTGTATCGGAATTTATAAACTGATAATCTTCAACTGCACTCTCACTATCACTGGAATCCGTGGTGAAAATATCATCCACAATCAATTTTTCAGAGGTTTTAATTGGGGAAAGAGCAATACTGCACATATTCTTCGGGCAAGTTTGGGTCTGACTTTCCCTCAAACAGCCCATTCCCCCTGTGGTGCACATCAGTCCGACACTACGATGGCTAACTGGCTTAGCCTGACAACCTTAGTCAAACTTAAAAAATGTGGATTCACACACTTCTTCAGCTTCTTCCTCCACAGTTACAAAATCAAGGGCCGCGGAACATTCCTCTTGTGATTTATTTTTTTCTGAAAAGCAAGCAACACCGTATCATAAAATCAAAGAATGCAATGATTTATTTTAGTGACCACCTCTAGATTGTATGGATTCCACTTACCATTACTTTCACTATCTATAGCTTCCTTTATAATGCGTTTCCTCTCCATCCTCACAGCAGCTGTCCTATGTTTAAGGGAAAACGCTGGTCTTCTTGGCTGGCAGTCGAATATAAGGGGAAATATGTTACTCTTCATTTTCATATTTCATCCCATTATTTTAAACATAAAAAAATTTCCATATCCTCCTCCAACTGAAATTGAATAAGTTCCATGAATTCTCGAGTCCATCGTACCCATCGATAAACAAGTATCTCGAAGTTTTTATTCTGAAGGCGGCCGAATTATAGAAAATTCTCAGGCTCAAGTTATTCAATCGATGAAATATGGAAATATTACTTACATTAAAGTGATCTTCGCACACATAGCACACGGATTTATGGCTTATTTTTCCGTGACGCTCATCTCGACGAGCGTCATGCATCCAAGCTTCTCTTCTTTTTTCCTCCTTCGGAACGCTGACGAAAATTTTGTTCGGGGTACATACCTACAAATAGACAAGTTTTTGCACATCGGAACAATGAAACACTTGTAATTTTTCCTTTTTTCAGCCATTTTCTCCTTTAAAACGCAACTTGGTTCTTCCAAATTGAAGCTACGAGGTTATGGGGCTAGGATCTATGACTTCGACTGAATTGTGACGTCACGGTGTAAGATTAGTGGGGGCGGTATTTTTTAGCCCGCGAAACTCGGAAGATTTTTGGGAGTCATTTTCTAGTGTATAAACTGAATTTTGAGCGGAAAAAAGTATATTGCGGTAGCAAGTATTTGCTGCAGAATATCACCATACTGTCTATTAAAAGTATGCAATTTCCCTATTGTATGTCACTTCCTTTTCACCCATATTGTATTGTTTCTCCTGCCTACTCTGTACGCCTTTTCACTGTTTTTTTGACATATGTCCCGCATGTTCTTCAGCTTTTCCCCCAACTCGGACACGTAACCCTCGTTCAGTCCTTCCAATTTTCCCGCTACATGTTCAAATGGTGACCTCATTGGATAGCCAAATATAACTTGATGTGGGGTGTACCCGAGGCTAGAATGCTCGCTGAAATTGTAGGCTGAAATGGTGTATGGGAGCCACTCATTCCAATCGGTATGGCGACAGTTAACATAGTGACTGAGAATTTTTGCTATCGTTCGGTACACGCGCTCAAGACGGCCATTCGTCTCCGGATGCCATGGCGACGTCCTTAACCGCTTTACTCTCAACAATTTGCACTCTTCGGAAAACAACTCCGACATTAAGTTAGTACCCTGATCGGACAGCACCACGTCCGGGACCCCGAATTTCAGTATCCACCGGCGCACAAAAGCGGCGGCCACAGTCTCCGCGGTCTGATGAAGGATAGCCACCATCTCCAAAAAACGCGAAAAGTGATATATTATGGACAAGATGTATCTATCACCGTTCCCTGCCCTAGGGAAAGGCCCTGCGATATATATCGCCACAAAATCAAAAGGCCTATCCGTTGCTGGCAACTCCTGTAAGGTGGCTTTAGTTTTCCCGTACGGGCTCCTCTGATGGCACGACACACAATTCTTCACAAATTCCTCGCAATCTCGCCGAAGCGTGGGTCACCAGTAAACCTCTCTGACCCTGCTTATGGTCGGTCGAATTCCCATATGCCCCGCAAGCGGATGGTCGTGAATTCGACGCAATACCTCGGATCGCAAAGAACTGGGGACTACGACTCTCATTCCCTGGTCTGTTATTTTTTTCAAAAAAACCTCTTCCTCCTCGAAACCCTTTTCCGAGCGCCATTTTAAGCATTCTTCGCCCGCCCTCTGCCCCTCGATGACTTCCTCATCACAGGAAGCACATGCGCGCCTAACCTTTCTACTTACAAGGAGACATCGCGTGGCTGATGTTCGTGATCCAAATGAGGCAATTATTTTCTGGAACTATTAAGAGAATGCGGGAAAAGTGTCACGGCTTTCTTCCATTTAGGCCCGGGTTTAGGAGAAAAACGCAACTAAAGAATTTATCTTCGTATAAAATCCTTTGCAATGCTCCAATTAGATAACATAGGCCTTAGCCGAGTGGTTAGAGGAGCTGAGTCAATGAGCAGCATCTTCTGTCCCGGGTTCGAGTCCCATTCAAATCAAACTTTCTTCTTTCGATTCTTTTACGAAATCACTGTACATTGCCCACTCACATACATTTACAGCAGTAACAACAATATTTTTTAAATTTTCAACCTATTTGCTGGTTTTTCAATCAACCCGCTCGGGAGACTTTCGAAGCTAATTTCGGGATTCTTGTTTGTGCGAAAAGAGACTTCACATACCGCCAGGCCTAATATGTTTAGATTTTGAAAAAAAGGGTACTTCCGTGAATAGGATAAGCTTCGATTGGTCGTGGCTCTATCTCAAGGCGGTAAACAATGAACGGATTATTACTTTTTAGCATACAGCGATGGATGCACTTGAAATTCAGGGTAGGAGGAAGCAGGTAGCCCTTATTATAGATTTCAACTTTGACAAATATCACGTACAGATAACACAGTAGCTCAGGGTTGGTGGATTCGTTGGGAGGACACACAAGTGGTGCAATGTACGATGAACTATTCACAAATAAAACCCGTGAAGCTACGAGAGCATTGCAGAGGATTTTATACGAAATTCTTTAGTTGCGTTTTTCTCCTAAACCCGGGTCTAAATGGAAGAAAGCCGTGACACTTTTTTCCCGCATTCTCTCTATAGTTTCAGAAAATAATTGCCTCATTTGGATTCCTAACATTAGTCATGCGATGTCTCCTTGTTAGTGCATTGGCATTTAAATGCTTCTTGCCTGGCTTATGAGTGACTTCGTATTCGTACTCCCCAAGTTTCAATGCCCACCTCAATAGACGACTACTAGGGTATTTTAGACTAAATAGCCACTTTAAAGCGGCGTGATCGGTAATAATTTCAAATTTCTGCCCATAAAGGTAACATCGAAAGTGATTCACCCCCCACACTACAGCCAAAAGTTCCTTCTCCGTGGTGGCGTACAAATCTTCAGGTGTACTCAATTGCCTTCACGCATAAGCACACGGATGTTCTTCCCCATCCCTCTCGTGCGATGAAACCGCCCCGATTGCAAAATTACTCGCGTCAGTGGATAAAATGAATGGTTTTAGTAAAGTCAGGGGAAACCAAAACAGGACTACAAGTCAACGCAATCATTAAATTTTGCGTTGCCTCTTGGCAATCCGGGGACCACATGAAAGCCGTCCCTTTCTTTAAAAGTCGTGTCAAAGGTCTTGCCATTTTGGCGTAACCATTTCCAACTCGCCTATGATAGTTAGATAGCCCAAGAAATGATTGCAATTCCTTCACATTGAAGGCAATGGGGGAATTTTGTACAGACTCTATTTTCTCCGGATCGGGGTGCACACCTGTTTTAGAAATAATATGGCCCAGGTATTTCACTTCCCCAAGAGCGAAATTAAACTTCTCAAATTTGAGCGACAACTTTGCCTCCCTTAACTTTTCAAAAACCCGCCGCAACCTTTCGGCATGTTCCTCGATCTCGTTAGAAAAAAAATTACGTCGTCTAAATACACCATACATTGCGTTGGTGTAAGCCCACGCAGCAAATTGTCCATCATCTTCTGAAATGTCGCGGGGGCGTTGCGCAACCCGAATGGCATACGCGTATACTCATAATGCCCGCTCTCTACTATGAATCCTGTCTTCGATTGCGATTCCGGATGCAAGGCCATTTGGTAGTAACCACTTGTGAGATCTAAAGTTGTGAAATAAGTGCATCCTCCAAGGTGATCGAGAGTATCCACTATATTGGGAATTAAATAAACATCAGGAATCGTTACGGCATCTAAACGTCGGAAATCAACACAAAATGTGTAGTTGGGCTTCCCATCAATGGACTTTTTGGGGACGATAACTATTGGAGAGGACCAAGGGCTCTCACTCGATTTAATAATTCCTGCATCTAGCTGCTCTCTCACGAACTTCTCTATCAGCGGTTTTTGATGGTGAGGGGTCCTATACGGCCTCTGGTAATGGGTTTAGCACTGCCGGTGGGAATGTGATGCAGAATGATGTCAGTGGCGGGGGGAGTCTCATTGGGGAAAAACAACCCTTTGTACTCAGAAAGCACTAGGGCCAGGGCATCTACTTCCGCAGCGCTCAGATGACACAATTTCTCCGCGAAGTTCAAGTCACCGGAACCACCATCAGTCATCGTACGCCCCACCACCTTAGTATTTTTCCCAACTCCCTCTTCTTTGAAACACTCGATCGAAGTAGGTAACACTGTGCCCTTGTTCAGTACCAATCCTTCCATCCCAAAATTCGCTACCTGCACGATAACGCTGTTGTTTTCATCAACCTTGGACACTCCTCGAGCCACGGCGCACCCCTCCACGCCATCACAGCACGGCTCCGTCATTACCTCCAACCCCTCCAATTGCTTTCCATTCGGGAGAGACACACGCATCAACCTTTCGCACCGGGGGGGGGAGTATCTTTTCAGCATGGTTCAGCCTAACCACCACTCCTAACGCCCGAGTATCACATTTCCTCTCCGCTCGTCGAACGTCCCAATCTACGCCCTTCGCACTCCTATTCAGCAGCCAGTTTTGTCCCCTCACCCGCAATACACCCCCTCCAACATCTATCACACCTTTATATTTCCCCAAAAAAATATCCTATAATAGCGTCAAAACCCCCTAGGCTATATACTACCTACATCACTGACGCCGATCACAACTAGTTTCTCCCCATAGTTCCACATTTTGTGTCCCGTTACGCCTCAAATTCGAATAGGAGAGGGCCGCACCCCATTCACCCCCGACAAACTACGGGTTATTAGGGAAATCTGGGATCCCGTATCAACTAACACCCGACACTCCTTACCCTCAATGTACACAGTTGCCACCAAGTCCTTTTCCCCTCCGTCGAAATTTACTCGAGGTAGGGTCATCCTTACCAGGGGTCGGATTCGGCGGCCTTGCCGACCCCTGCGCCGTTTAAACCTTTGCCTTCCCTCGTTCCTCGGCGGCCTCCGCAGTCCCGTACGACGTGGCCCTCCTGGTCGCAATTGTAGCAACGGCGTCCCCGGCTGCACTCCCTCGCGAAGTGTCCCGTCTGGCCGCAGTTGTAACAGGCCCGATGGTTCGGAGTCCGGAAGACCCTCTGCGCCGGAAGAGCGTCTCCTCTCCACCACCCTCATCCGGATTGACGCTCGGATGGCCTCTTCGAAGGATCCGGGCGTCGCCAACCGACACTGCCGCCCCAGCTCGCCCGGTAGACCGTTGAGGAACGCATCGAGAGCTCTTTGGTCAGCTTCGAAGCGAATGGCTGCCACATACTCGGCACTTGCCGACGCGTCATAGGTGCGGTCATTGATTTACGCACTCGGTCCTCGAAGCTCTCAACCTCCTCGCGGAAGTCCATTCTTATTTGGGCCAGGCTCCCGGAAGAATCGCGCACTCTGTTTGCACCTATAGCACTCCAGTAAATGTTTCTTAAGTTCGCCATAAGTCTTAGCGTCCCGGCACTACTCCTAGCTCCGGGAATACTCCGCGGCGTCGTCATCCAGCCGTGCGCAACTACGTTAAGCCGTTCCGCGTCGGACCGCCCGCTCAAGTCGGCCGCTCGTTCAATTTTCTCTAGGAACGCGGTGGCGTCTTCTCCCGTCCGTCCCGAAAATCCGCCAACATTGGCGAGAAGCGAAAAATTACGGCGCGTTCGTCACCCGCACCTGATTCGAACTTTCCAACCAAATACTCTACTGCTTCCTCTACACCAACATCGCGCCCGACTAAACTTACGCGACCGGTCATGGTCATCACAGTATTACAATCCTAGGATTGGTATACTGCAGCCCTCCATTTCGCCCTATCCCATGCCAGTCTTCTTCCCCGTATCCCTCTTGACTTGCCCCAAATACTTATCTCTCGGCCTTCCTCTGGGGACTTTCCCTTCAATTTTTCCCTCCATTATGCTTCCTATGTAATTGTTGTGTCCCATAACATTCCCAGCCCACCGTGTTCTTCATTGGGGTATGGCACTCCACAGTGCCCTTTCTTCTCCAATTCTTCTGTATACCTCCTCGTTTCTCACCCTATCCGTCCATTTGATCTTTAGCATCCTCCTCCAGCACCAGGTCTCGAAGTCTTCTATTCTTTTCTGGTCAGTTTTTCCAATGGTGCATGCTTCTGATCCGTAGAGTACCACGGCCCACACGAATGTTTTCACGTATTGTTTCCTTGTCTCCAGTCTTATGCTCTTCGAGCAGAGTAGCGGCTTTTTGGCCATGAATGCCGTCTTAGCTTGGGCTATTCGACGCTTGATGTCTGTTTTGCTTCTTCCATCCCAGGTAATGGTGCTCCCGAGGTAGGTGAATGATTCCACTTGCTCCAATCTTTCACCTTTGAGGCGGACGTCGGCCACTACTTTCTCTCTTCCGCACACAAGTGTCTTGGTTTTCTTCGTATTTACTTTCATGTTGTATTCCTGGAACACTTTTTCAATTGTGCCCAGTGAGTTCTGTAGGTCTTCCTCGTTTTCTGCTACGATGGCGATATCATCAGCGAAGCGTAACATGTTGATTTCTTCTCTATTCACTTTGATTCCTTGTTCTTCTATTTATTTTATTGCCTCCTCCATGTACATATTGAAGAGTGCTGGTGACAGGTTTCATCCTTGTCGGACCACTTTGTTGATTTTTGCCTCCATATTTCTTCCATCTTGTGTGCGTATTGTGGCCACCTGGTCCTTGTAGAGCTGGTAGATGATTATTCTGTCATTGTAGTCCAAGCCAAGTTTTTCCATAGTATTGAACATAATATTTCATTCGACATTATAGAATGCCTTCTCCAAGTCCACGAAGGCTATATACAATGCCTTGCTCACGTGGATCATTCCTCATCTTCTCTACCAGTAATCTCAGGCATAGTATTGCTTCCCTTGTCCCCCTATTCTTCCTAAATCCAAATTGTTTTTCTGACAGATTTTCTTCAATTTTTCTGCCTACTGTCCGAGTAAGGATTTTGGAGGCATGTGACACTAGACTCAAGGTTCGGTGCTCCTCGCATTTTCCAGCTCTTGCTCTCTTCGGTATGGTCACCATTGAGCTCCTCTTGAAGTCTTCTGGCAGATATCCGGATTCGTAGCAATCTTCGATTATTCCATATAGTGCGTCTCGTGATTTTTCACCAAGTTCTTTGATTACCTCTCCGCTGATTTTCTCTTCTCCGGGCACCTTTCCATTCTTCAGGTCTCTTACTGCTCTCTCAAATTCGCTTCTTAATATCCCTGGTCCACGGTTGTCTTCCTCCATTTGGTTCTGGCCATCTGTGAATGTTTCTCCTAGGGGGATCGGGCCTCGGTATAGCTCTTCAATGTACTGTTTCCATCTATTGCCAATCTCTCTATCTTCCATTAGCAGTTTCCCATCCGAATCTCTGATGTTTTTGCATCTTGATTTCCTTTCTCCGAAGTGCCTCTTGATTAGGTTGTATGCCGTTTCTGAGTTCCCCTTCATCATATGATGTTGAAGTTGAGTTGATGTTCTCGCACAAGCTTTCAATTAATTTCTCTTTGGCCTTTTTCGATTCTCTGATAACTTGATTCCTTAACCTCTTATAGAGTATTTCTACTGTTTCATTTCTTGCATTCTTATACTTACTTCAATGAGGGCTATGGTGTGCTCCGTCATCCATGTTTTCTTAATTTCGACCGGCTTGCTTGCTAGTTGTACTTCTGTTACTTCTGTGATGGTCTTCTTGAGGTTATTCCATCTCTCTACTACACTTTTACTGTATTCCTTTGCTATTTCCACTTTCTCATCAATGGCGGCAGCAAATGTTCTTCTTCTTTCCGCCTCTTGCAGTGACTTTAGGTTCCATCTTTGTTCTCGTTTCGTCATTCTTATCTTCTTGTATTTCAGTTGAATTTCCATTACCACTAGATTGTGGTCACTGTTGAGATCAGCCCCTGGGTAAGTCTTGCAATGTTCTCATTCCTAGCGACCTTATTGGCTGAAAAGTGACTATAATGAAAGGCGCTATCGCACGAATGAAGCTGGAGATCACAAGGCGAACATTCTATTGACTACGAGAGCAAAATTCCTTTCGAGCTGCCTCCTACTGGCCGTTTTACGAGCTAATACATTGGAATGGCAGGACCACAGGTTTTTATAATTTAGTTAAATATTACCATGTGGACGCTCGATAAATATAGCGTGGTTTCTACGGTAGAACTAGCATTCTCACCAAAAAAGCAACAGCACAACAAAACATCTACTGCAGTTTTCAATTACAATCACATTGTCTACCTGCGAAAAAACGATTGCAAAAGAAATATATACTGCTGGCAACGGATACGGGTGGACAATACGACTCGACGATTCCACAGAGGTAGGTCATTACTAGAAAATGAATTTAAAATAGAAATAAGATATCCTATTAAAGTGTTCTTTATTAATGAAGAACTTAAATAGGTAGTGAATTCATTCAAAATATATTGAACAAGCTAAGTCAAATTAAAACAGCAATCCCTTTCAATCTCCCAGACAAAAATATCCACATTTTCACAAGCATTTAGAGCTAAACATATCATTTAACATTTCCATTCCCCGCTCAGAACTTCACTTTTTACTTCCATCCCCCAATTAGAACCACTTAACGCAAATCCATTCCCCTGCACTCAGAACTTCACTTAACAATTCACTCTGTAGAATTTCTGGGTCATATTCCGAATCATGATCTTGATTTTCCGCGTGGGAGGCAGTTGTTATATAAGGCAGCACAAAAACCTGTAAAAACGTTTTTTTTCCTGGTAAAAATGGTTTCATATAGGGCAAAAACCGTTATGTGCCCGAAAGAAACCAGATTAAAACGTTTTATAATGGTTTTTAGAATTCCAAAAAAAAAACTTTTTTCTGAAGACATTTTATCAGCTTTTTAAACGGTTTTCATAAAAACATTTTTCAGAACACGCTTTATCACGTTTTTAAACGGTTTTCATTGAAACATTTTTGAGGGGGAGTTGATATATAAATTACAGTTTAATCCTGGTGGTCGGCGCATTTGGCCGCCAACACAAAGTTCCGCGGGTCGATTCTCGCGGTCAAGGCCTATATTTTTCTCATGACGAATATTTCAACTGGGTTAACCTATTAATTAATTAATTTTGACAGAATAAATTCAAAATTTGTAAATTTCACAATGGTTTAATGTTATTTAATACGACCGCGGTTTCATCACATAGGCGGCATCTTCAGGTACATATGAGGCCGGTCGTATTAAATAAAAAAGTATTGTTAAATTTACAAATTTTACATTAATTCTGTCAGTTTATGAATATTCACAAAGTATACTTTACAGTCGTTATAATGCCTGAGAATATCGAGTTCATATAGGTTATTTTTGCATCGTTTCTGGAATTTGTGTAATTTATTTTTGGAAACTTGCGTAGTCATACATTTTAAAGTGTAAGCCTGTGTTATATTACAAATATTAGCACTGGCTATGATGTTAATTCTTTCCTTCCTCAGCGGACGGAAAATACCGAGGGCCATAAATCACGTAAGTGTTCCGTTTCGTGCCCAATCCAACGTCAACCCTTCGTCCACTGTGGTAACACTGGTATCAAAGTATAACCACTAGGGAATAGAATATTCCCTAGTGGTTATACTTTGTCCACTATCTTTGGTGAAAGCGTTGCCTAAATGACTATAGGAAATGACTATATACTTAATTAGGAAACGTATAGGCTATAGCCAACGACTGGCAGGAAATTGCGGGAAGTAAGTGCTGAACCCGCAGTCGTGTCTTTGCATAGACACTCGATTGGGTTCAGCATCCGCTTCCCGCCATCCACACCCTCACCCTCTGCACCCGCAATCCATGGTGTGGAATGCGGGTGCAGAATTTTAAGAGAGGGACGAGGGTGCAGGACGCCTGAAAAACGAATAACTCGAAGGGTATCCGCAGGATATAAAGAGGTAAGAATATAATCTCTTTGCTATCAGCTCCGCCTTTTCATTACATTTCATCCTGTAACGATAGCACTAACTGGCGAAAAAGTATTAAAAGGCATTTTCATGCATCATGCGGGTGCAGTGCACCCTTTTTCTCCTCTTTCAGTTTGTTTAACTCAGTCAGTTCCTCTCTGTTGCCCTTCCCATTGCATTCTCCAACGAAAGTTGACTTGCATTTTTTCCACACACCTTTTCCACACACCCTCCTTGTCTCTAAAACCACTCCACTTCTCGATGCCTACCCCCCGAACTCGGTTGTACCCTAGCTAGAGCGTTGCGGGCGTTGCCTTGGACGAAACCGCCCTTCCAGAGGGAGGGAGAGGGGGGTTCGGGAAGGATGGGAACAAAAGCGCTCCAATGATTTCCAGATGTTGACGACAAAGCAAGAAGAACCCACAAGCGGGTTTCGAGGAAAAAGTTTTATTAGAATTTTCCAAAGCTATCCTTGCGGATGGGTATGCGGGGTATGTGATTAGTCGTGTTTGGAGAACCATAAAGTGAACATATCTTTGTGCTTTGCTGGTGCCTGCGACATTCGATTGGAAGTAATTATAGTATAGTGGATCCCAAAACATCGTATTGGCAAGATAAGGACTGTGCAGAACAGGAAGGGCACGTCGTGACCTTCAAGAAATTGAAGAATTGCAGAAGTCAATAGTAAGTACCTATTCTATAAAATTTAATTCACTCCTACGCCGTTTTTACACGACTAATGTACCCGCGCGAGTATATGCATGCATGTTCACATGCTTGAACATATTCAGCGAATTATAACAGGGGCTATTTCAAGGCCACGGGATGACGCGCGCATTTACGCAATTTTGCGTGTTTACACGATGCATTTTTCATGGTGAGTGTGTTCACGCATCTACCCACGCAGGTACATGCATCATGTAAACACGGCTTTATATTTAGGATAGAGTTGGTGAGGTAAGAGAAAGTACTACAAAGTATAAGGTTGGTAGTTTGGAGAAAGTACTGGCTTTCTAACCTGAGGGTGCAGGCTCCTAACTTGACAATGGCGGTTATTATGAAAGGAATCACAATCCATAGTTGGATTCTATGTGGGAGTGCGGAGTTTAAATAGCGGAATTTTAATTCAAGTGCAGTTACTCCATTCGTCGGGTGAGACGTGAAACCTTGACGCTTTCATGAAGAGTGCCGACACTCGGTCTCTCCCCTCCCATCCGCAAGTAATAATAATGCTTCCCTTACACACTTATTCTCGCTGGAGCAAATGGCTTCAGTGGTCGGTCTCCAAACAGCCAATCAAATATTTCTATGCATCATAATATTTCGTGATAACTCACTGCAGTGATTCGCTGAGGTTTACTGCTTCTACAGCTAAGTTTGACCGTTTAAGTAACTATAATATAACTATAATTTTTTTCTTTTTATTTTCAACTCGAAATAGTCCAAGGACAAATCTGTGGCAAAGGGACAAAAACTTTACAGGTTGAACATTTTTAGTTTTGGTGAAATTAATTCGTGCTATATGATATGTCATGTCGCGCGGGACAAAATTACTCGGCGGGATACCACTACGCGCAAACCGACGCGAATCCCGCCCGGCGGAACGCGGGACCGCCGCAAATAAAATCCAGTTCGCTGCAAGCAGCGTTTCCCCGCGACTATAGAGCGAAGTTGCAGTGAGAAATGTCACCCTGAGAAAAAGTACTGAAGCCAGCACGCGCCCTGTAGTCCCGCGAATGTTTCGCTCTGTAAAAGCATCTCGGCGCGAAACGGGAGTGATCCGGATTATAGGCGTGCGCAGGATTTTGCTATTGGGGGTGCCAACAATAAAAATGCCGCTTTTTGCCCTTGCCCATGACCGTAACCATAGGCCTTAACTCCAAATGCTCTAAGGAAAGCTAGTTCCACTAATTAACTCCCACAACGAAATTAGAAGGCCCAATATTTGTGTAAAACAAAAAATCTATACATTACATTTCTGCTTTAATTTTCGATGCTGGGATAAGATATTTATTAAAAATACTTTAAAAAAACAGCAATTTAATAAAGCTTTAGTAATACTTGCATAAAATATCTTTACTAGTCAGTAATTTACTTTTTATCAAATAAAAGCAGATAGTAACTATTGGGAAGAAAACTCGATTAAAAAATACGAAAAACGTTTTGTAATCACCTTTATCAGAATAATGGTTTTAGTATACTATACTACTTCTCGTTCTTTCTCGCCCACAATCGGGCTCCGTACCCTATTTCAAAAGAAGCACATACAATGATAGTTTGAGTAGTCTTATTGCATATCAAAAAAATAAACTCAGACCTTAACATTTTTTTAGACTGATTGGTTTACCAGTTCACTTCAACAGGACTCGCTTTCCCCCAAGTTTTCTGTTCCATTCAAATTTTGGAGCCCCTCGAAAATTTTTTGGGGGTGCGGCGGCACCCATGGCACCCACTGTGCGCACGCCTATGATCGAGTCCCGGTCAAGGCGAATGATTATTTTCTTGTGGTATTATTTCGGAAATTTGTTCTTGGTTGATATTAAAGTGATTTTTTGAAACTAGAACTTGCGTTCTGTTCACTCTCAAATGATATAAATTCGGTTTATCAATTTAACATATGTCAGTCTAGAGACTTGCATATGTTACATAAACTTTCACCTACACATGTTACATAAATTGCATTTTATAAACACATGCCAGTAAAATAGCCCGTTCTAATTAGAATTCGTTCTGGCGGTCTCACCAGCGCAGTGCGGGTACATGAATCGTGAAAACAGGAATTCAAGTTTGGTGTAAGGCTACATCTTAATTAAGAGTTTGGTTAACCTTAAGGTTAAAATGGTGGCTAATTGGTTTACTTTTCTCCTCAATAGGTAGCCTGTAGCTTACAGCGGCAAGCATAAAATATTACGTAAATTACGTCTCTAGCAGAAAATATAAATTGGATGGGCCACAATGGCAAGATAGCCTTAATAAATTCTGTAGTGCTAGAGGAAATATTTTATGGTAAGTACATGATGCTATTTATTGACATTTTTAAAGCCTGTGCTATACTTTTAAAAACTTACCTGAACTTATTGAACTAATGTAAACTATTGTTACAGGCACTATACAAGATAGCATGCAGTTCAAAGGGAAGAGCTGCAAAGACATAAAGTCAGTGACTCATGCCTACCTCAAGTCTGTGAAAACGAGGAGGTTGATAGCTCAAAAAAAGAATGTCAGTATTGGCAAAGGGAGTGACGAAAATGTGATGCATATGGATGTATTAACCAATAACTTAAGTAATCTCAAAGAGTTAGGTACCACCTCATTTTCTTTTTTGTAATCTATTCCCTATTTCCTGTGAGGTTTATGCAGCTCAAGCAGTATTTTCATTGTCTTTTGAGCACTGCATCATCAAGGTAGCTATTTCAGTTTTTACATTCCCCACTGCATGTACTACATTGCCTGAGTGCATGTACCACATTGCATTTAAATTTCAGTTTTGCATCGCCATGCCTTGACAAAATTCTGCAGTCCGTGTGAAACATTACCTTGTCTTGAAATGCAATAACCGATGTCAATCCATTTCAAGTCGAACTTGCTTCCTGAATTAAGGTGCCCCTTCACTGTTGATTGTTATCACCAAGTTTGTATTGCCATTGCAGTTCAGAATTATTGGTTAAATTTCTTCTGTTCTTGTTGAGGTATCTTTCCTTCAATACTGAGTAGTAATTTTGGCAATATCTTACGAAAAAGTATTTAAAAATATGTTGTACGAATATTTTAAAATCATTTTAAAATTATTTTGAAAACATATTATAGCTCTCTTTTTTTAGGCTTCTAAATTTTTTTTATTATTTCAATATAATTTTAACGTAAGTTTCAAATATGTTTAACTCATTAAGAAGCTAGGAATTATTATTTTAAAATTGTTTTAACATATTCAGGCAAAAATCTGAAACTCCCTTGCCACTTTACAATAATTTTGAAATAAAATGAACATATTATTACATTTTACTATAAAATGTTTAAAAAATCTTTTCATGCAAAAAAATGTGTCATTGTCAGTACTTCCTACGTATGCATAGGTATCCATATATGTGATCAAAAAAATGAGATGACAGGATACGGAACTTTAAAAGAAAAATACCTCATATTTTATTTTTAAATCTTGAAAAAGTCATGAATTTTTAGCCATCTTATGATTTTCTTTTGATCTTTTGATTTTAAAATTATTTGAAATTATTTTAAAATAATTTTTCAATATTCTTTTGCTACTTTGATCCTACCTCGAATCATATTGAGTACTGTCTGCTGTTGATTACTTTTTAATACAAATTGTTTGTACAAAATGCCGATGTCTAAGAATTTTATGCACCACGGTCCTTGTTTCATACAGCAATTGGTGACTTAATAGTTTTAATTATGCGTTGATAATATTATTAATTTCACTTCTGTCAAGCAGGATTAAATTTTGTGGTCAGGAAAGTGCACCATGTTAAGAGTGGTATTAAGTATAATATTCAGTTCAGAAACATATCGATGTGCATTAAGAACTTTCCGAACAAAATCTGTGGGATTGCGTTAATAATGGAAACTCTCTAGTATTTTCAATGCCTATATAGGCGAAGCATCTTGAAGGCTTCCTTTATATGTTTACCTAATTTTGAACTTAATAGTCTTTCTCTTTCGGGGCATCTGTTCCGTCGTTCCGTGGTTATTTCGCCGGCTGTTAAAAAATATATAGTTTCAACTACGCGTTATTCAGTTTTGAAAATTCATTTTGTTGCAAAAACCTAGGCAAAACAGTGTCTCTCTCGGCAATTCTGCTGTGTAGTTCCGGGGCAATGATAGTAGAACTGGCTCTCGAGCCGAAGAAGCTAGCAAAATCATCGCCACGGAATGACCTGGAGGAAACCCCGAGAGAGATAATTGGCATGTCGTTTTTGCAAAAAAATAAAAACATTTTAAAACTGATTAGCGCATATTTGTATCCATAAAATCCGTTTCAAAACGTTTTTAAAAAGGAAAAAAGCATTTTTGAAACCTCCTGAAACGTTTTGGGGCAAATAATAAACGTTATTAAAAAGGATAAAAACTTTTTTGAAACAGATCAAACGTTTTTGAAACAGATAAAAACGTTTTCAAAACGGATTATGGAGTTTTTAAAACGAAAAGAGACGTTTTTTTCCAACTACATAAAAACGCTTTTAAAACGGAAAAGACGTTATTGCAACCATTTAAAAACGGATTTGTTCCCATAAAAAATGTTTTTGAAACGGAAAACCCCGTTTTTGTAGCCACAAAAAAACACTTTTAGCACCATTTTAAAACGTTTTCATGACCAAATAAAAACGTTTTTGAGCGGACTTATTTACCCTTTTGGCAAGTTTTTTTTCCGTTTTTAAAACGTGTTTTAAAAACAACAAAAAACGTTTTAAAATAGCTTTTGTGCTGTCTGGGATTGGATACTTTTTTGGAAAGTAATTTTTACTTTCAAGTAATTACCTTTTTACAGAAAATTTAATCTGCCCGTTCAATTTTTTGGGTAATTTTACCAACAATATACGGACATGAAGACTAGACCTATCCTACTATCATCATGTTTACAATATTTGCAGGATTTGCCGCAAAATTCATAAATTGTAGCTTAACCCGCGAAATTTTCATTGATTAGAATTCAGTGTGTCCGTTTGCCGCACAGGGTTAGGCGCTGGTGGCGATCGTGGCGATGTCGATATATTTCGATTGTTGCCATTGTCGATGATTGTCGAGACCTCGAGACGTTGCGACGTTGAACGAGTGATAGTCTATAGACTTGGATTGAAACCAGGAAAAAAATATAATCACAGGTTGTAGGAGTGGCTCCGTAAGCAGTAGTGTGGTAGAGTCTGGGAAAAATGGATTCAACACAGGTAATTACACATTCTCTTATGATCATAGGCGCAATTTTCATCCAATTTTCACGTTGGATTGTCACCAGTTCTGAATATCGAGTTAGCTTTCGGGGTACCTTCGTTAGTGTAATATCCCTAAGTGCATATCAAAAGTATTACTCTTGTACATTGTGTGTTTATTGTACTGTCCTCATGTAAGTTTTTTATTTTTTCTACGTGTGGTGCATGTTGAACTAAATTGACTAGAGTTATCGAATTTTGTAGTGTTTTATACAATGCCGTTGCCGGTATGCTGATTGACATTGTTTGAATCAGGCAGAATTGACGTTGGTAATGTAGCTTTATTCTTTGTGTTGAACTTCAGTTCTCTATGTGAGTACTATGTTTCATGCCTTCCTTTTCTTTTAATCCTGCATAGCTTTCTGGACAAGCTCAATACGAAAATGATATTCAGGTAAGGAAATGGCAATATTCTTTAACGACTTGCTGAACAATGACAATATACGAGTTTATTTTTTTCATGTTTTGCATCATTATAATGTTAAAAATACCTCTTTTTCCTAGCCTATGCCTACTCAGTACGATACTGGAATGGTAAGGCTTTAAATCTTAAGCTTGTGATGCAAGTTCTTGCGATTTAAGCTTTGCCGACGTATTTTATGTTGTCATATTTTGTGTATTGCTGTAACATGGCTCGTTTTGATGTAGTTATATGGTTTTATTGTTATTATTTTTGATTTAACTGCCTCAAGCAGAATATCACATTAAGAAACCAAGAGGCAGAATTTTTGCCAGAGCATATGAGCAGTTCTTTATTGATGGAGTTTATTTACAATAGAATATACGTTGTAAATAATTTTTATTTGCGCTGGCCGGGCTGCTTAATAGATTTATAAATGTAACTTACCCTTCGTTATGAAAGACTTCATTTTCTGAGAGAACTTATGCCTTTCAATGCAATGATTTTTTTCTTGATCATCCATTTTTTTGTTGATCTGGTACCTCTGTTAAAATTTTAATTGATACTGTGGGAGAAGTTTTCACATTCGATAAACTAGACTCTTGGCACTGTATATGCTCTGATAATTTCTTCTGAGTAGTGGGTGGTCTAATTGAGATTTTACTTGATGTGTAGATGTATAATAATGCTGTAATCCTATTTCAAACGGTCCACATCCTTTTTAATTAGACAAATTGATTTGATTCATTGAATATGTTCATTATGTTATTGTTTCATATAAATCAGTGATTTGGGTCTACGACTTCAATTTATGAGTAAATGGATTCGTTTACTAATGCTCTTATGACTGAGTAGGTCATTTTCACTGTCATCGCCATTTTCCCTTGTTACATTTTTTGCGAAAATAGTTTGACCTCATACCCACCTCAGATATTGTCCAACCCAGTGAGAAATGGGTGGTGGCATCAACGTGGGTTCCACGTTGATCTCACGTTGATATGTGGAAATACGGTGGTGGTGGATATTGAGTGGCTGAACCAATGTGGGATCCACGTTGACTTTAAGTGGATCTATGGTGATGGTGAATAATATTAAATATTCAACATAACTTCTGCTTCGTGGAAAATAACTCTGGTGACATTTCATAGTTTATCTGGTTTATTATCCTGAAACAGCACTAGGTATGTAAAAATGTGTCGGAAATTGCATTTTGCAATTATGTTATTTGTGGAACTGGATTAGATTTATGTGTAAAGTATAATAGAATAAACTATTATGAAGAGGTATCTCTGTAATAACACATGTTATATACCTATGCATATTACATATATTATTTCAAGATGCAAGCATGCAAGGCCGTTTTACATGGTATATTTGTTTGTACAAACTCTTCCGTGAACTCTTGCATGAGGCAAAAGGTATCGTGTAATGCGTCAAATTGTATGAAGGCTTGTGCGAATGCCTGAATGGAAAATAGAACCTGTACTAATTTTGTTGAGACAAACGTACAATCTCACGTACATTCGCTTGTGCTACATCATTCATCATGTAAAACGGCCTTTAATATGAATTTTGGTACAATGGTAACTAACTGTAATTAATATTACGCTCAGCGATATTATTACCTGCTTTTGTATGCTTCTTACAGCCATTTTCAAGCACTTGTGAACATCTGCATTAATATCTTGGTACAAAATATTTGTAAACAGTTCACTCTAGATCAAGCACGAATACATAGAATAATTTAAATTCCTGGCCATGTTAGCCATGAATGAGCAGGAAATAAGTTATTTGCATAACCCATGTCTTTACGAGAACCGCTGTGGCCGAGTGGGCTAAGGCGCTAGGGGCGAGTGGGATATGGTGCTAGGATGGGCGAGAGATATCAACATGAGTTCGCGACCGGGCGGAGGTGCTTTTTTTTTCAGTCGAATCTGAATCCAAATCAGCCGTGAATTTTGCAAGCAATTCATGCGCAATGGTCATGATAATAATTTTTATTTTCCGTTGGAAAACATTTTATTCCTTAACATATCCACCAAATTTCCACGTGCGTTCCACGTTGATCCCACGACCAAAATCACGTGGTATCCACGTTATATTTCCACCTACTCTCCACCGGAATTTCCACGTTGGTTCATGTTGATTCCACCACCTATTTCTCACTGGGAATGTACTTAGTAGATATTGTTCACATACTTTTGTAGTGCTTTGGGTGTAGTTGCGAGAAATTTTCATTATAAATAGTAATTGCATGGTGGTGAATAGAGAATGTGTTATTGCTAGTTAATTGGAATGCATTTCTTTGGTGAATTTTGTGTGCTAGTTAATTAATAATACTGGTTGTTTGTATGTTCTAGGTGTAAATGGTTTTAAAAGTTTTTCTCTAAGTTTAAGGAAATTTTTTATGTAATTGATGATTATGAGATAAATGAAGTTGCTTTGGAAGTGAGTGGAACATGATAATGGGCACTATTTTTATTTTAGTATAGCTCAACTTTCTGCTGTAAGCTAGTTTTGAGAGAATATTTCTTTCATGGGGATCAATTTTCAGGAGTTCCCTTCAACTCCTCATCAGCTGTGGATAAGCACAATCCCGTTATCAGAATGATAAAGCCTAATTAAAGGTTAACAGCCTAAGCCAATGGCAAAAGTTTTATTTAAAAATTGCTTGGTGCAAAAACAACTGTCAAAAATAAGTTTTCAATTATATGTAGCTGTTATTGACCTTGGTTGTGAGTACCATAACAGTGCGGCATTGATGGTCAAATTATGCATGGAAGTAATTGGCGACTGTAATAGAGGTCCTATAATAGAGGTTCAGTGCCTCTAGACTGTAAGCTAAGTGGCTGACATCTGGTGGTGATCTTTTGAACTGAGGTATTGGGGATTGAATGTCTCGGTAGGCCTGTGTTTATGCTGTGTTAGTTGCTCGTTGGATGGCTGTGAATATGTGTTATAGTGAACTAGCTCAACCAATTGCATTGATGCATCATTCAGCATAATTTTCCCTTTGCACGAAATTCTGGATTTAAATGTAGGTTTTGGGAGGCCTTTTGTGAAGGATTATCATGTGGGATGAGGGAACCCCTTGTGTGGAAACAAGGCTAAGTCGTAGTGGGCATAGTATTTTAATGAATGTGGATATTCTTATCAGGTATATCCAGAAACACCCATATGATTATCACTAATTATTGACCTAGAAGATTATTTTTGCCTGTGTTTGAGATTCCAAACTGTATGTTCTACTTAGGCTACTGCTATTATAAAGTTTGAAAGATTAATTATCATCCTTATCTCGCCAAATACCCAAAATAAGTGTCAAACTGTCTCATTTAATTAATCTTGAAATCTGAAGCTGTATTTTAAAATAATAATAAGTCCGCAAAATCAGAGGACTACACCACCGGCCAGACCACCCTCCCTGACTCAAGTGGCATTTCCATCAGCTGACTTTACAGCCGCTGCCATGTTGGTATCTCCGCAAAATCGGGAGGAAGCTGGTCAGGCTGACCCTGATCTCCAATTGTGGCTGTTGAGCGAAATAACCTATGATGAGGGACAAATTAGACGGAGACATCCACCAAAAAATCTCTCTGCTGGGTAGTAACCTTTCCCAGTTGAATGGCTTTATCGACGAATTCCTGACAGAGACATTGGACCTATGGACGGTCAATTGCATGGTCCATGCTGCTGACAAAATTATGGCTCACTCCCAAAAGAGCGCCTCTTGGGAGGAAAAGCAGCAAAGAGGCTGTAACAGTTGGAGGCCAAGATCATGCAGGCAAGACGATTGGCGTCGAGAATTCAGTGTGTGATGGAATATATCACATCTAGGTGAACATTTACACCCAAAGTTTGGCGTATAGTTTGCAACCTCAGATACAACCATCACACAGAATAAGTGCATGCTGCTTCCCATTGAGCAGCACGTAGTCGATAGAGTATGGGCACTCACCACTTCAAGAGGAGTAGGGCCGTGAGAGAGAATTCTACCTTTCTCCTCTAACCATCTAGCCTCTTTCAACCATCTCCGCCTGTCCTCAAATCTCTGCCACCCATCCAAGAGGTTGAATGTTTCTGGAGGGATGTCTATGAAATGTCGAAGCCATTCAACAGAGACACTCCGGCCATAGACCTCTAAAGAGTTCTGTGACCACCACCTGCAAGATGTGGATGGACCTCTTTCTGTTGCAGAAAGTGACATGTAGAAGGCCTTCTCTGGCAAGAAAAACTTCTCGGTTCCAGGAATGGATGCCGTGAATAACTTATGGTGGAAGAAGTTTACTTCCACCCACCAGCACCTTGCCAGAATCTTAATGTTCTTTCTTATAGGTAGAGAACCAATTCCACCTTGGCTAACTTAGGGGTGCACGGCTCTGATACCTAAAAAGGGAGACTTTCAGATCCAAAGAACTACCCCCCTATAACCAGCTTCAACAATGTATATAAGGCATTCACCTCGATCTTGAGCGACCTTATCCTCCACCACGTCCAGCCTGTGTGGGAGGATGTGTACGAGCAGAGGGGCTCAAAGCAGTGAATCACGGGATGCAAGGACAACCTGATCATTGATAGGTGCATATGCCAGAATGACATCCGGCATACGCAAAACCTATCAGTGGCCTGGGTGGACTAACATAAGGCATTTGACACCACTTTGCTTGAGCTTATGATCGCCATGCTGAAGTTGATGAAAGTCCATCCAGAGGTTGTTTCCTGCATCCAACGCCTGTTACCACTCTGGAAAACCCGCTTCGTCCAACCTTCTGGCAAGCGGTCAGTTCCCACAAAGTTGGTAACATACCACTGTGGCATTTTTAAGGCAACAGCTTGAGCCCCTTACTGTTCTGTATTTCCTGTACCTCTGTCCCTAAGGTTGCGACGAGGTAGAGGATATATGTGTGGTGCTCCAGGTGACAGGAAGCATAAGGCCACCCATTTATTTTATATGAATGACATGAAGCTTTATGCTTCTAATGCAAAAGACCTTCGCACTGCCCACCTGCTAAGTAAGTATGCCTAAAGTAAGATATGTGAAAGCGTGTACCAGGTGCCATGCTCCTGCGGAAAATCATACGTTGGCGAAACATGTAGGTCCATGGGTATGAGACTGAAAGAGTATGCAAGGGCTACGAAAAATAAGCAGTTCAATCTGTCTGCCATTGCTGAACAGTCCTGGTGTGAGCCGGGGCACAGAATTAATTTCGAAGAGGCAAAAATTTAGCCAAGGAGAGCCGCTATTATCCAAGACAAATCAAGGAAGCAATAGAGATTTGGAAATTCCCGGAAAACTTCAACAGAGACAGTGGCTATCCCTTCAGCAGTTCATGGGAAGGGATCATCCGCTCCAACCAATCTCAGCGCAGCACTATATAAGGCGGTCAAAACTGCTTCTTTTATCTTCTACCTGAAGATGATAGCTGGATGGCTATTGAAACGGTTGTCAGCCAAAGTGAACGAATGTGGATGGAGAACCCAAAAATGCTGAGTGCTAATATAAAAAATTACTGTATTCATTGAAGAATATTTCTGTCATTCCAATCTAGTATTCTTTCTGTTTCAGAGTAAATCACCTTCATTTGCCAGATTCACTGCATAATACTTTTTTAAGATTAGTTATTCATTATTTAATCAAGCAGCATGAATATTTTGTTGGATAAAAGGTCTTTTTAATTTGAGATTGTATTTCTTGTAATATGTACTTACCTCCCTGTTTGCACATGGTGTGCACAACATGCATGCATGGTGTGCACAACATGCATGAGGATATTTTTTTTACCAGTGCTCTTTTGAAGATGTGCTCACTGGAAGAGGTCCTGGATGTGCATAATTTGAGATCTCCTACTGTTGATGAAATTCTATGAGGTCCTGAGGGGCATGTAAAAAATGAAGTGAAACAGGCCATTAGTGGACTCTGCTTCAGAAGTAATAGCAGGTTGTGACAATCTTAAATTTTCTTTAAACTGGTAGACTGTACCTAAAACGTAATAAACCAGTGATATGTAAGTACATGCATGTGTGTATGGCTTTCAAAGTTAGGATTACAGAGCTGTTACAGTAAGTCTGAATTGAGGAACTAAATTTAATGCTAGTACGATTTTTTATTTTGTTGGCATCTTGGTGTGTCAGTACTCGGTGTATACCTTTTAATGATAGGTCGCAGGCAACAGTATGCTGCAAGGTAGTCATTTTAGAAGGGATCCTAGCTCAGGCTGAATGGTGAAAGCAGGCCTATTGTATTACTAGGCTGTGGTTTCTCTTTTGGCATACTGGTGGAAATGTGCCAAAGCTGACGGGTAGAGCATTGGAACCATTTGCAGGTAAAGCTGCATGAGGTGCGGTACTGCAAAAACCAGTAACCTTGCATACTCTATTCCAACTTTCTGCTAACAGTCAAATAATGGCCTCCGATGGCTGAAGCCATGACGGGTGGCGGAAGCTATATAAGGTTGACCCATCAAGACGATACCAACTGGCATCAGACATGGCGATACCAACTGGACAATATGTACATACTTGGAATGTGAGAGGTGTGTATTGAAAAGAGAATGAGTTGATGACTGAAATGAAAATTAGATGAGTGGATGTTTTGTGTGCATGTGAAACGAAGGATGTACTTTAAGTTGGTAATGGGGAATGGCATAGTGTTCAGGATTTGACGATTGTGTACACAGCATTCAAGTGGTGGGCTTGATCCTAAATGATGAAAATGAAGTGATAGTTGGGAAATACGAGGTTATATCCTCTAGATTGCTCTGCTTTTGTTTGAAAGTGGTATTCGAAGAGTTGTGATTGTGGCAATTTGTCCACCAGTGGATGGAGAAAGTGGGAATTGCAAAGATGATTTTTGGGGAAAACTGAGGGAGGTTCAGAATAAATATAACGCGGGTGAGAGAATAACTGTACTATACCACATGAATGGTTAGGGTGATGTGAAATGGGATGCATCTGAGAGAGTAGTTGGGCCATTTGCTGAATGATAATAGGTCATTCAATTTTAAATCAACAAATAGTCATAACATCACCATTTCAAATTTCAACGAAAGTTGGTATGTGGGTAGTCCCCTTCTTTGTGATCCATAATACATTGACTAAATTCACAGGGAAAATGTTGCGGCTGAAATATAGGCTTATTTGTATACACTGCTAGAATGCAGAAAATGACAACAATTTACAAGCTCAAAATGACTTATTTTACTTAAGTGACAAAGGTGTCCGTGGAAGGCATGAAGACTGTACTTGATATTAATGGACTTGAAAGTTGACCTTGTGTACGTTTAAATACTGTCTTTTAGGGCCTTTAACACTAGAAAGACCGGGGTTGGATATCTACCTAGAAGGACCATCACCAGTCAATTTGCCAGGTATTACATGTTTCAAAATTTTTCTATTTTTTTGCACAAAGCCATTATTTAATTTGTACATTATTATAATCTGATTTATTTTCAAACTTAGTAGAGCAGTTTTACAATGATTTAATTTTACACTTTTAAATTTTTTTAGAATAACCAGTAGGCTGTTTTTTTCAAACGGCAGTAATGTCTTTTGCTGGTGATATTTTACTTCTACATTGTTCTTGTTTACTGTATTATTTTTACATTATTATTTTCATATACCTGATATATCTGCCAGCATAATTACGTAATTACAGTATTAGCATAATTATAAAGCAGTGCAACATAATCATAAACATATCTGTGACAACTACTCAGGAGTCACGGATAGTTACTCATATTCATCATTACTGCATTGAATGCATATGTACTGAACATTGCCTGAACAGGAACCACACACATACTTTTTGAATTGTACGCATAAATTCCTGCTTTTATTTTTTCCCATGCATACTCCTATCTGACAGGTCTTGCGCACATCACCCTTGTGAGTTTTTTCAAGTGTAATTGGCACTGGTCCCCTAGACGCTACAAATGGAGCTGCTTACCCCTCTGCTGATTTGAAAATAAATTTTCGACGAGATATTGTCTTCCCAGTGACCTCATGGTAGAGGATCCAAGCATTGATTGCCGCAATATCCAGTACATTGTACAATACATACATTGGCCATCCGCGGTTTCCATGTTTTACTGTATACATTCTAATCATTTGGTCTAGTGACTCTACACTTGGTGGCATTATAGAAATCTACTGTCTCTGTGGTGCTTCTTTGGGCTTTGCTTATCGATAGTAACCGAGTGGTGTAACATACTGAGAAGTAGGACGTTTTTCTTCACCTTGCCCTGAAAGGATGTAAGCATGGTGGTACCTGACTTTTATAGAAACCTGGCATGTAATGACCCTGTGCTTTTCTTAGCGGATGTAGGAACTTCGCATAAAATATTATTGACAGTGCCAACCAAACTCGTTCCTTTCCGTTTCAATGAATCTCCTGGTTTCTTAGGTGTGAAAAAATTATCTTTTGAAGTGAAGGGCTGCATGAGACGTGATACAACGTACTCTGCAAGAGTTGAGTTCATAGGCTGCGTCTCATTCTTCCCTAGATATGGAAATCCGCTCAGCATGTACTTTGTCTTTGCATCTATTCAGTAAGGCAAAATTTAATGCCAAAGTTATCTGGATTATTCTCCATACATTAAATAAATGTACATTGAGCCTTACAAGGAAGTAGCTGTTCGTCTACTGTGATGTTTTCACCTTCCTTGTAATTCATGATGCAATTAGCTACGAAGGGATTCCAGATTGGGGACGCTGCTGCGAATCGGTCATTTTGCAGTCGCTGCGAATGTGTCATTTTTTCTTCCAAGCGATGGAGTCGTAATATATCAATAAACTTGTTTCTAGCCATGGTTCGTCTAAAAAATGGTAGACCCCAGGTCTGTGACCACAAATTTTTATAGGAAAATATTTAGCACCATATAATCCACACACATACATAATGGCTAATGTCGCTTCCAATGGCTCAGATTTCAAGCTCCAACTATCATTTAGTAGAACCTCTCGAGCTCTTATTTCAGTGCACTTATTCATATTATGCAACATACTATTGTCAATCAAAAGCTGCCATGAACTCTAATAGCACCCATTTACAATTGAACGCTTTGCATGCGCCATGGGTCCCGGCATTTCTCTGAAAATATTCTGATAGCTGCACCGACCAGATACGTATCACTGTGCAATGCGCGCCCATGTTGTTCCATCTGCTGCAGCCTCACTAACAACTGTGTTAAGAACTTGAGGTACCCCACGATCTATTGCTCGACCATGACCGAGAGCATGCTTAGGAGCAGCAATTCTCCGAATACTCTTACTCGAAGAACCTGAAACCCGGGAGGGAGACAGGCGATTTACAAATGCATAATTTTGAACGATTTATTATAAAGGACAAAGAATTATGAATAGACCATTATCAGATACTTCTAGTGATCCCGGTAAGAGATTCTTTCAAAATGATTTAGTTTGGTAATTTTGTTTTCGATAAAATATTGGATATGTACCACGAAATTTATATGGCATTATACATGTACGAAGAGGCAAATAATGCAAAGTTATATTTATTTTTCATTGCTGAAAAATGACTGAGGAAAGAATACCATAAACAAACGAAAACATTGTAATGGTAGGAAAGGCGGATGATCTAAGATCTACCTTCGAAGAAACACTTAAGACAAGCAGAAAATAGATGCATAACGCTCTACCTGTCAATTTGACGGGTTTTGGTCCTTCTAGGTAAAAATTATTATAGTTACATTTATATTTGCAAGAAACTACTTATTTTTTAACATACTCTATATCATCCAAAATTAGTTAAAGTAGAAAAAAATTGAGACGATATGATAAGAACGTGATAAGACAACGACAAGTGTTTGCTTACTTTGATATTATTTTTGTATTTTGCTATTTATCTGCCTTTTGCAACCAGACTGGCCGGCTGGCGATTTTTTTTCTGAGCGGCAGAAATCATTTAAATGGAAAATTGTGCTGAGTACTTGTCTTTGTACAAGATAAAAATTCAAATGAGGTTAGTACACATTTACAACTTGAAGATATGAAAGTGACCTGGCATGTACCTTATGTTGGCTGTGTGCAGAATGGACTCTGATTGCGTAGTGTGTCGCAAGGCAGCTGGCTGGCAGGCTGCTTGTCCGTCCAGTACACCACTGCTCGGTAGGACTTAACCGCTCAAGCTTTCAAAATTTCCAACCCTGTATTTGCATTGGAACTCAATGCGTGCGTCACACAGAGTGGTAATTTGCTGCAAGTATTGAACATGGCAGGATGCAAGTGGCTCTCTCCGGAAAAGATCATCGCTGAGCTCAACAATATTGCCGTCAGATCAGTCAAGGGGCTTCAGGTTCATAAGAAGAATTTGACCTGGATTATAAGATACCCGAATAATTTCAGGAATCATAGGAGAGTTCAAGTTGTGAAGAAAGCAGTACGAACCATGGTATGTTGACAAGAAAATCTTTGCTGCTCGTACAAATGAGCTTGATTAATTACATTGGTTCTAGGGGTCGTAAGATACGATTTGACTAGTAAATAAAATAAATACATTGCTTGTTCCTTAAAAAATTTTTAATTTTTGTCATAGGCAAACAGCAAAAGCTTGCAAGTCCAGCTCATAGCATTCCACATGGAGGACACTTAAGTGCTTAAAGAGGGCGCATTCAATTTTCTACTAAGCTTGAAAGTCAAATGACATTCAAGCACGTCAGCTGGGCGCTTAGGCTGTAGCATTGTACGACGAGGACGTCATACTGGTGAAGGAGATGCAGGTCCTGATGGGAACAGTGGAGAAGTTGAAGATAAACTTGTTGCATCTGGTGGCACAACTTGGCGTGTAGTCAATGTCACTGCAAAGCAGCAGACTGGGAAACACGGTCAAGAAAATAACCTGTATGAAATTCCCAGACCTATGCCTTATGCTAAGAAAAATGTAAGTGATGATATCGTTGCAAGCACTTGGTGTCTATTTTTTGATAAGGCGATCTTATATGGTATAAAAAATGCACTGAAATAGAGGCATGTTGGCAACTCAGCAATGAGATTTGGACTGTTGTATGGCCGCAGTGTCCAAGGATTGTGAAATGCCCTGATTTCAGATTTGTGGTCTAAGTCTCTGGCTTTACCAATTTGCAAAGCCACTATGCCAAGGGACACATTCAAAGAAATTTCAAGTTTTCTAAGATTCAACACAAAGTAATCTAGATCCAAATGCCTGCAAATAGAAAAATTTGCATTATTTTCTTCCATGTGGAATAGATTTATTTAAAATTTTATTTTTGCGTACAAACCTGGAACTTTCAAATTACAATAGATGAGTAGTTATTTCCATATAAAGCAAGGTACCCTTTCACGCAATTTATGCCAGCCAAACCTGACTAATATGGGCAAAAATATTGGCTTGCTATTGATGATACGAAATATTTCGTAAATGGCTTTCCGTATCTTGGGAAATGTAATGAACATGGCTCCTGGGAAAGGCTTTGATTGAAAGATTTTGTAGTGATGAAGCTCGTGCAGCCATTTTTAGAAAAGGGGAGGAATATTATTACCGATAATTATTTTACATCATTCCAGGTGGCAAAGAAGCTGAAAAGGAAACAGACAACTATTATGGGCGTGGTAAACAAAGCAAGAAGGGAGATTCCAAAAGCTCTCAAAGCTTCTAAATACGAACAAAATGATTGTAAGTTTTACAAAAATAATGACGCTTCTCTGATAGGGGAAAAAAGAAGCATGAGTACTATAAATCTTTCAATTCATGTAGACAAAAATCCTAAAACATTCCAGAGACAGTAAAAATGTACATTCAAACAAAGTGCGGAGTGGATGTCGTTGATGCTATGGCTAAAATTTACTTAGTGAAGTCAACTTCTAGAAGGTGCCTGTTTATAGTTTCTACAATACTCTTGACTTGAGTACAATCATCGCTTATTCTATATGCAAAAGTGTAACTAGTAGCCACATCTCACGAAGGGAATTTCTGTGCATATTGTCAAAGGAGAGAAGTTCCTAAGTCGTACGCACCAGAAAGGGAAGATTCAGATGCTGTTGATGATAGTACGGGAAAACAACACTTTTACCAAGTACAGTGAAACCTCACTTTTACATTCCCAGAATTTATGTTTTCCTGTGATTTACAACATTTTCTTCTGGTCCCAAAAATGTTTGAATCATTCCATTGTATTTTCATCTCGCTATTTACACTTTCAAATCCCACCATTTACGACATTTGAAGACGAGAAAGATGGCGGCTGGTGCACTTCAACTGGCGACCCTGTAAACGTGATTAATGTTAAATACGGATAAAATACATACTGCATGAATTGTGATTTATTTGGTTTTCTAAAAAACATAAGTATTCGTTTTATGGTAGCACATTACATTGGTAGCATTGATGAAAATATTTATGGCGAATATTGCAATGCTTGCGATGGGGATTGTTATCAAATGGAACTGAGAATTGCACTAAGGAGCCGTACTAGCTTTTTAAACAGTACATTTAAATAGTAGCGTTTAGCATAAATATATTTAGTTACATGTTATTTTCCCAACTACCGCTGTCATTGTGGTGAAAAGGTTAAAATTTATGTTAACTCTTGTTCTCATACATCGCAGCAATCTTTTTCTTACTTCTCGTAACTCACGCACTAATGCCATTCATCTTGCATTTTTAATTACTTCACCTTTTGTTTCATGTAATGTGCAATTACTTACGGCAGTCGTGAGGAAACATTTTAAAATGGCAAACAAGCGTGCGAGATAATCGTTATCGTTGGATGAAAAAATCAACATTTTGCAAAGAGTTGACTCTAATACGGGCACTCGCGTGTCCCTGGCCAAAGAACTTGATATACCAAGTTCAACGTGGAACACAATTATATAAAACCCGTAAATGTATAGCGAAAAGTGCTGAGGACTGAGGGCCCTATTGGTAAAAGGCGTAAATGCATTATATTCACCAAGTATGATGAACTTGAAGGAATATTGAAGACCCCCCCCTTGTAAAAAGAAAAGGCACTGCATGCAGAAGAAAGACTAGGCATTGATTACTTCAATGAAGCATCAAATGGCTGGATAGACTGTTTCAAAAGTTGATTTAAATCTTCTTCTTCCTTGGCGCTACAGCTTTTTGTCAGCTTTGGCCTTCATTACAATCTTCCTCCATTCCTCTCTCTTAATGGCCTTCTTTCTCCATCCTCTTATCCCCAAAGTAGCCAGGTCTGCTTCTACTCCGTCTTGCCATTTTAGGCGCGGTCGTCCTCTTTCTTTTTACACTGAATAATTTTCCCTCCCAAACTCTTTTGGCCACTCTCTCCTCTGACATTCTTATCAAATGTCCCATCCATCTGAGTCTCTGTGACTTGACAAATCTCACAATGTCTTGGCCTTCTATGAGGTCGTCAAGTTCTTCATTCCATCGTCTTCGAAAAACTCCATTTTCTTGTATGGGTCCAAATATTTTCCTTAGGATCCTTCTCTCAAAACATCTAAGTGCATGCGCCTCTGCTTTTGATAGTGTCCAGCATTCACTTCCATAAGTGACAACAGGTCTTATTAAAATTTTATATATTTTATATTTGGTATTTCTTCTTACCAGTATACTTTTCAACAATTTATGATTTGCGAAGTACGCTCTGTTTCCAGCAGTGATTCTGTCTTTTATGCAAGCACTTATTGAGTTATCCGAAGTCACCAATGCTCCAAGATATTTAAAGGATGAGACACCCTCAAATTTATCTCCGTTGATATCTAATGTCTGAGGTCGTCTGCGAGCTTCAGATGTGGACATACACATATATTTTGTTTTGTCACAGTTAACTTCCAGTCCAATTCTTCCTGCGCTTTCCTTTAGTGAGCCAAATATTTCTTTCAATTTCCTTGCAGATCTGGCTACAATGACTACATCATCTGCATACGCCAGTATTTGACTGCTCCGATAGAATATTGTTCCACCAGGATCAACTCCCCTCACTGCCCAGTGCAAGGCCAATATGAACAATGTTGCAGACAAACCATCTCCTTGCTTTACTCCCATGTTAAATGGAAAAGCACTACCCATTTTATTGCCGACTTTAACCTTAGCTATGGTTTCCTGCATTGTCATTCTTACCAGTCTGATTAACTTCTTAGGCAATCCTAATTCATTTAATGCTGCATACAGTGTGCTTCTCTTCACACTATCAAACGCTTACTTAAAATCTACAAACAGTAAGTGTAAATCTTGGTTTTGCTCGATGTGCTTCTCCATTATTTGACGCAAAGTAAATATAAGTAAATATTTGGTCTGTTGTGCCCCTATCTGGTCGAAATCCACCCTGGTATTCGGTAATGATGCTTTCCGCTCCTTTGCTAATTCTCATTTGTATAATTCCTGAGAGCACTTTATATGCAATGTTCAACAGCGTAATTCCTCTGTAATTGTTGCAGAGCGTTTTGTCGCCTTTCTTGTATATGGGATATATAATGCCAGTTCTCCATTTTACAGGCATTATTTCCTGTCTCCAAATGTCACTGATTAATTCGTGCATGCATCTCATGAGTGTATTTCCGCCTTTCTTAATAAGTTCTGGGGCTATTTCATCTTCACCAGGTGACCGATTATTTTTTAATTTCCCGACAATCACTTCCACTTCCTTCATCGTAGGCTCTTCGATAGCCTCCTCGCCCATTCCCTCTTGATATTCATGCACCTCGCTCTCTTCCTCAAACACTTCGTCATTCAACAGGTCGCAGAAATGCTCTGTCCATCTCTCTACTATTTTGTCATCATCTCCCAGTATCTTTCACTCCTTGTCCCTATACATGCCCAATTGCGCGGTGTATCCCTCTTTTGTCATTCTTTTGACAGCTTTGTAAAATTTTCTTACTTCACTTGTTTGATCATTTAATTCTTCTATTTCTTGTAATTGCTTTTGCATTGCTTCTGTTTCCTTTCTTCTGCACACCTTATTTGCTACCCTTCTTAACATTTTATACTCTCTTCTATTGCCTCTTGTATCCCTAGCAATCATTATTTCCCGAGCTTTGTTTTTGTTTCTAACGGCGTCCATACATTCCGCATCAAACCAGTCACTATTCCTTTCCGTCCTTCTTTCACCAATTTCTTCTTCTGCTATTTCCTTAATGATTGTTTCTAAATCATTCCATTTTTCATTGATATTCTTATCTGTCTGGTACTCAAAAAGTTTTCTCTCCATACCTCTTTGGTACTTGTCTAAGCTCTCTTGGATGTTCAGTTTTCCGACATTCCAATGTTTTCTGGTTGATTTGGATGTTACTTTGGTTTTTGTCAATTTTTGCTTAATGATTGCCCTAACTAAGTAGTGGCCACTGTCGCAGTTGGGACCCCTGCAGGCTCTGACATCAATAACTGATGATGAATGCCTTCTCTTAGTCAGCACGTGATCTATTTGATTAAATATGTTTGTACCTGGGACTTTCCAAGTGCCTAAGTGTATTCGTTTATGAGGGAAACATGTGCTTTTTATGATGAGGTTGTTTCTGGCTGCAAATTGCACAAGCATATCACTATTTTCACTACTTTTCTCATGTATTGAGTGTCTACCAACTACTCCTTTCGTTTTGTCTTCCCTCCCAATTTTTGCATTAAATTCACCTAAAATTGTAACCATATCATATTTTTGACAAAGATTTAACACATTGTCCAGGCATTCATAAAACTCTTCCTTCTCCAGTTCCGTCTTGTCCTCCGTAGGTGCATGAGCTGTAATGAAAGTCATATTTCTAAACTTTCCTTTTATTCTTATCTTGCAAATTCTCTCATTTATTGGTTCAAATAATAAGAGGCTCTTCCTTATCTTACTCGAAATAATGAATCCTGTACCATATCTTCCTGTCCTATTCTCTGGTCCACTGTATAGTAATATGTATTCCTTTTTATTTATTCTGCCTTGTCCTTGCCATCTTATCTCTTGTAACCCAATTACATCAATTCTGTACTTCTGCATCTCATCTGCTACTTCTTTCATCTTTCCTGGCTTTAACATTGTTCTTACATTCCATGTCGCAATCCGTAATTCGTGTTTCCGTTCTTGCAAAGGTCTTTGGCCATTATATCCATCCGTCCGAGGCTGATTTTTGTTTTCATGAACTTAGGTTGTTTTCCGGTGTAGGGTTGTTAGCCCTACGACCAACCCCCAACATGGAGGACCTGGGTTTTTGATCAAGGTTTTCCGTCCTCTAGCCTTTGGTGATCCAACACCTCACTACAAGGCAGTAGTGCTAGTTTTGGTCTACCCCGAGTATTTTATTTCCTCAGTACCCACCATATCTGGTGAGCATTCCCCGATCCGCGCCCGATGGGAGACTAGTAACTCCACATGGGAGTTGATTTAAATATTGTCTATAAAACCATTTGTGGTGAATCTGAAAGTGTACACTACATTGATCCTGACTCAGTTTCTCACTGCAAGTGCACAACTTTGCATAATAATGTTGATGGCTATGCCTATGCGCTTAAAGATATTTTTAATGTGGATGTGACAGGTCTTTTTATTTTTAATGTGGATGTGACAGGTCTTTTTTTTAAATAATGCCACACACAAGACCCTATAGACTTCAAAAGGGACCCTTGTCATGGGACCAAGCACAGCTAAGGTCACATTACTGTTTTCTTAGGATCTAGTCCAGATGGTAGTGAGAGACTGAAGCCCTTTGTTTTTGGAAAGTCCAAAAAACCACGTTGTTTTAAAAACATTAAGACCTTGCCTACAACCTATGCAGCCAACACAGAGGCACGGATGACATCGACTATTGTTGAAGAACAAATGAATGCCCTTGATGCAAAGATAAATATATGTATGTAGACACCACCTCAAATCAAGTTGAGTTAAAATATAAGAATGCTTTAAATTTTTGAAAACTTTTGTTGACTCATTTATTTATGTCTCCATTTGGTGACCCATCAAATATTAAACCACTTGTTAAATAAAATAAAATTATTTAACATTAGGCTATGATTTGCTTCTATTTCCTGCAAATTAAGATTTCCCTCGATTTACACTCCCACGATTTACACTTTTTTCCGTAGTCCCCGTCAAAAGTGTAAAAGTGTAGTTTTACTGTACGTCAAAACTGTAAAAATAACCACAGTGTCGGAAAGTGCATAATATGTGAGAAAAGACTGTGGTAAATGGTGCTAAAACTGATTTTGTTTGTGTAAAATGCTCTGACGATGAGCAATGTCAATGAAAACATTTGATAGTCCATTTTGCGATCTATGCTGTGCACAGCCAAATTCCCTCACCAGTCCAAAAATATATTATAGAGTGTTACCTTATTGCTGTTTTAGTGCGGTCATTGATTTTTTCCTAGCTCAATTTCCTGTTTTGCTTTTATGTATTTGTATTCTGAACCAGAAGTTGACGTGTTTCGTGTCTGCAATTTTGTAATACTATGACTGACTTTTTCGATGCTAAGTTTAGTTTTTTTAGGTCTTGGATTCTTAATTGTATACTTTTTCTTTTGTTTTACATAACCAAAAATGTAGAATAATTATTCTTGTTTTATCTAATAAATCAGAGAAATAAATATTTTCTTACCTACCAACAGAATTGGTTTTCATGCTATCACCTACCTGTACACTTAAATCTGCCTTTACCCGTAGGACCTGCAAGTCGATAAAATGGTCCGTATTGCATAAAAAGTGTGTGGCACTTTTTGTGGCTTCAACATTCAAATAACAAGAGTTGACTCCTTTATGGCAACGTATTACGTGCAAGAGACTGAGCTATCTGATTTTTCCGGAAATTTTGATAAACAATGCTCAGAAGTAAGTTTTAAAAAAATCATTTTTATATGACTGCCCAAAAAAATGGAGTTTTATGTTTTCAGCGGCTGGCATTGTATGTATGTATGTATGTTTGTTCCACCGTAGCAACTTATTGGCTCTACCAATTTTGATTCGCCAACTTTTACTTGAACCGCTACATTACTGGGAGTGTCATAGGCTACATAATACCGGAAGTTGACTTCCGGTTTAACACATACAATGCGGGTCGCAAATTTAAGGGAGACACTAGAAACGGAACCATTTTTTAAAGGGCCTAAAGTTAAAGGACCAAACCTATTGACGTGGTCCCGTAGATTGGCATAGACGGGACCACGTCAATAGACGTGCTCCGCGCTGAATGTGTTAACCGGAAGTGTTACATTTGCACGCAAATATTACCGTGGGAACTGAACTTAACCATAGATTTCGATGTGGCCTTAATAATGTGATTGTGTCTCAGACTATATGTTATCGGAAAGTTACTTCCGGTTTAGACCGGAAGTGTTACCTTTGCATCAGTATGACCCTTCTGTGGACTTAATAATACGATCGTGTGCTTAATAGACTATACATTATAAGAATAATAATAGCAATATTTTGTTTTCTCATTTCTCCGATTCATCTAAATAGCTCTATTATCGTATTAGATTACCTTTTGTATTAATAGTGACAATAATTCACTAAAAAGAACAAAATAAAAAATATTTAAAATATAAAAATTAGAAGATACAACTACAAAAAATAGCACTAAAAAGTTAAAAACAAGATTGGTTTTTGCTTCATTGAATAAATATTCATTAATATCCGTTGATAATGTTTAATTATGAATTGGTGTTGGTGGTAATCTGCAACCACATCTGTCACCTGCTATGCCTTTTACCAACTGGGAAATTTTGACCTTAGATTAAAATTTTCAATGTAGACAGGGCTGTTTTGACAGTGTAACATAACAAATATGTACAGATAGCCCCCGACTGCATTGAAAATTTTAATGGAAGGTCAAAATTTCCCAATTGATAAAAGGCATAGCAGATGACAGATGCGGTTGCAGATAACCACCAACACCGATTCGTAATAAAACATTGTTAACAGATATTAATGAATATTTATTCAATCAAGCAAAAAACAATCTTGTTTTTAACTTTTTAGTGCTATTTTTTGCAGTCGTGTTTTGAATTTTTAATGATTTTTTTAAAGCCTCAGTTACTCAATAAAAGAACAATCATAATAAATGGTTGAAACAAACATGAACCCTTCATAATTTTGTTTTTTTTTTTATTTAAATAACTTGAGCGATCCCAAAATGGCTAAGTCTGTCGTTCTCATCAGTGTTAAAATCTCCTCGTTCTAGTGTTAATGCAAGAAAAAATGCACTTAATTGGGAGTCCTTGATTCATTTGTCACCAAAATCTGCAAAAAAAATTACATGCATAAAATTTCTTTAAAGGCCATAAAAGACAGCATTTAAACTTGCACAAAGTCAGTGTTCAAGTCCACTAATATCAAGTACAGTCTTTGTGCTTTCCATTGATACTTTTTTCACTTTTGTACTAAGTTAAATAAGCCATTTGAAGCTTGTAAATTGTTGTTATTTTCTGCATTCTAGTGGTGTATACATATGAGCCTATATCTCAGGTGCAACATTTTCCCTGTGAATTAGTCAATGTATTATGGGTAACAAGGAGGGGGACTACCCACATACCTATTTTCGTTGAAATTTGAAACTGTGATGTGACTATTTGTTGAATTAAAATGGAATGATGCAATGGTGAAAACTTGGTATGTGCTTGAAAAAAGTAATGTGTCTTAAATACACTGTAAGGAAATTCATATGTATGTATGGCAAAGAGGTGATTTTAAGAGTAAGACTAATTTTATTGTTTATGATAAGAGAGTTCGTTTGTGACCCAAGGGTAATGAGTACATAAGGTTGTATGGTAATTAAGGGGTACTGAATTTGGAAGGCCACTATTTGGTTATCTCCGGAGTGAATCTGGGCAGTTAGTGGGTTCCTAGGAAGAATATTGTGCAAAAGCAGTTGAGAGTGAAAGTGGAAGTTTGTTAGACGGCAAGGTGAGAATACAGTATGGATGCATGCTTGTGGATACTCTATCCTCGAAGCAGAGTGAATGAGATGAATGTATTTGGAGGGGAATGTGAGTGATGCGTGGGAGAGATTGAAAGGAGTGATAGTCGAGAATGCTGAAAGTGTATGTGGAAAAGGGATGGTAGGAAAAATGAATGGTTATGCTTGGTGGAATTAAGGAGTGAAAATTGCAGTGAGTGAGAAGGAGACGTATAAGAGATTGATTGTTTGAGGTCGAGAGAAAGAAGGCATATGATATTTTCAGAGAGAAAAAATGCGTGGGAAAATCATAGTGAAAGAGAAGAAGGATATATGTGTGTAGGTGAGGCTGGCTAAATGCAGAGTTATTTTGAAGGCAATGATAAGATACTGTGGAAATGGATAATAAGGGCAGAGCAAGGTGAGGGCAGGGGAAAGAAAGTAATAAAGAACAAATGTGGTGATATCATGTGGGATGAAAGCAATGTCAGGGACCATTAGAGAGGGAGTATTTTGAAGAATTGTACAATAATGTTGCAGGTGATGAGGATGAGCCATGTACATTGGTATACGAGAATGTCAGAGTGGAAAAGGATATATTAGGAAGTTATTATTATATATTAGGAAGGAAAAGTGTAAGTGGGAATGAGGTTGTAATGGCAGTGATAATATTGAAAAATGAGGAGAGTGCCAGCATAGAAGGGATGTCCTGTGAAATGCTGAATTGTGGATGTAAGTTACTTATTAGTGGCTTTTGTGAATTGTATAACTCCTGCTTAAAAGCTTATGTGGTTCCAATGTATTGGAATAATGCAATAATAGTTCCATTGTTTAAAGGGAAGCATGTGAAGATTGAATGTAAAAATAATAAAACAATTTATTAATGGATTATTCCGGGAAAAGTGTTGAGTAAAATATCAATTAAAAGGGTGAGGAAGATTACTAAATACAGAATCTGGGGTATACAGCATGGGTTTATGCCTGCGAGGGAATGTAGTAATCCACTATCTACCCTTCAGCAAGTGCTAGAAAAATGTATGGAGGTCCGAAAGAAAATAGAACGTGCATTTGTGGATTTAGAGAAGGCATATGACAGGATAAATAGAAATAAGTTGAAGAAAGTTTTTAAGGACTGTTGAGTGAGTGAGTAGTATGTTACGAAGGTGATTTATGATAATACTAATGCAAGTGTGAGAGTAAATGAGACCTTCAGTGACTGATTTGAAATAAAGCAGGGTGTAAAGCAGGGATGCATAATGTCACCATGGCTGTTCAATGTTTTTATGGATAAATGTGTGAGAGATAAGTTTAGGGAAAATGTCACGTCAGTGTAACTGTGGGGGATGTCAATGTGTGAGTTCTACTGTGTGCAGATGATGCTGTCTGAGAGCCTCCTGGGATTAGAGGGTGTTCTGGAAAACCCCTGTGAAGAACAAGATGCAAAGTTAGTGTGATCAATTCCAAGTTTTTCATTTATACTTTGAGGTTAAATGTAGTTATAACTAAGAAATCAAAGTAACATCTCATGAAACACTACAAAAATGCTTTACGAGGAGCATGGTTAACACTTTCGGAAAAGCAATCAAAGCCAAGTAGTGAGTTCCCAGCTAGTGGAACCCATGCATTTGGGTTCACCCTCCTCACCCGCGCAGCTACAACATTGCTGAGTCCAAACCAGGATTTTATTGCAAAGTGGCCAAAATTCTTAAATTTAATCATTGAAGGCCAATCAAAAAATGCCTTAACTTAATTATGATGCATGTATAATTTATCATGCCCAAAGACTAGGTGTTATTTAAATACTCAGGTTGTAGGAAGGCAACAAAAGATAAGTTATTCAAATGGAAAGAAAGTCTGTTTATTTACAGTTACAAAGAAATGTTAAGTCTACATGCATTTTTAGCATTTTTAACTACATGCCAATATGAATGAGAGATAACCAAGTGAAAAGGTAGGTCTCACGAAATGTGACTACTTTTGACCCCTGGAATTCGTGAATATTAGTCAGTGCCCCAGGCAAGCACACAATGCATGTGCGCATTATTCAGTACAACTTAGAATTGAAATTTACTGGAGACAAGCTGAATAGGAATTTGCGGAAAGAATAATTAGTGTCATTTCATTTGCAAAGTTACTGAAGGGACTGCTTGCTTATAGGAGAACATTTCTTGCACAGGTTTCCAGAGTTGTGCTGCATTTGATTTCGTTCACATTAGAAGTCAGGCATGATGTTTACAGTGATTACTGATAACTTAAATGGAAGTGTTTAAATTTAATGGCATAGATATTAGGCCCAATGGCTATTTGAGGTTGTGGGTGTGATTTCATTGCCAGCAAAAAAAGCAGAGGTGTTAAAAAATTTTAAAACATAGGTCACTGTGGTCAATCACTCTTTTGTACTCCCAAGATATGAATCAAGGCTTTAATTACACATTCCCTGCTCATCTGTAACATTCGATTTACTGTAAACTTCAGTTGCCGAAAAAAGAATGGAACCCTGGAAAAAATTTAAGGTTCCCTCAATCCATTTCCTAATTATACATACGCCAGGTAGTACCAATTTTCCAAGGGAAACTGATAGGCACATGGAGACTTAAAGAGATACAGCAAAGTCTCTTTCATCTTTTTTCCATGGTCGACATTTTTTATGTAGGAGCTGCAACTTTACTAGCAAGAATTTCTTGAAATTCTCCAAAGGTAGCCAATAGGCAATAGGGTTGTGTAGTACGTGTAGTTACATGTGTTGAAAAATTACTGTGACGTCATATGGCAGCATATAGCATCTCGGACTCAATTGATAAAAGATGTTTCCCATTTCTATACTTCATAAAACTGCTCATTTACAGGCATATACCCTTTCAATGCTTGATAAGCTCTTCCCTGTATCCAAGTGAAAGATATCTCCTAAGATTGTATGAGTGAATTTATTTTTAAAAATACATTATTATTTACCAGTAAAATATTGAATATGTACATATTGTCATAGGACTTTGAACCTACAAATAATGGCAACTTCGTGCTATTGGTTGATATGTGTGTTCTTGGGTGCTCCCAAATACCAAGGTTACGTTATGTTATTCATATCACAATGTTACCCAAATTGGTGACATCTTAATGATCATACTATACAGTATCTCAAAACGAGAGCTCAAAATGGTCATTTGGGATACCAACGGTCCAACCGTATGCATTATGAGAATGATACTTGCGTTCTTGTCATGCTGGAGTCCATTCATTCGGATCCCCTTACTAGTGACTGCATAATAGAAAGAGAACAAGGCATACAACGTAATAGAAAGAGAATAAGGCTTGAAGAACTATGTTGAGAATACTAGAAAAATGAAATTTCAAGATTACCACATAACGTTGACCCACACCTTAATGCCCAATGATATGTGGAATCTTTTCGGGTGAATGTACTTTCAAAATTTATGGGAAGCTGAACTGGCACAATTGTTAATACTTGTGGGACATTAATCCGCACTAGTTCAGAGCAATAGATAACCTAGCTTTTTGTGAGCAAATTAAATTAATTATAATTAATTTAATTTACTCACAAAAAATGCCAATGTATGCTCTCAATGCAATAGAATTGTTTGTGCAAACTTTGCTGAAAAATAACTATACATATATGTAAGTTGTGCAAAAAAGTGATCTTACATCTTTCCAAATCTGTACTTTATTCCAAATATGTACTTGTATATGTCTGTGTATGGATGTGATTTTTATAAAAAAAAAATTTTTTGAAAAAGGTTTTGTAAAATTGATATTTATCAATCAAAAAGATATTTATCAAAAGTGCACAATTTTCAGCCGGGTGTCTTTATTTTCAAACTGTTATGCTTGAGAATAGCCTAAGATGAGCACTGCTGAAGAGGATCAATTGAAATAATTTTAATTATTAACAATTAATTAGTAAAAATATTTTTATTGCTAATAATGTGTAGATAAAGCCTTCTTTATGTCATTTGTGGAAAAAATAAAGTACCATGAGAAAAAAGTAGCTTTTGATGCTGGAAAACTAAATGGGTCAAAATGACCCCTGCCCGTCCTTCTAGGTAGTGCGAAACTCCCATCCTAATGTTAAAATACTTCTGAAACTCTTTATCATTAACAGAACCCTCTATGGGTCAGCCTTTCATGTAACTATCCATTACATTAACACTTTCAACGTGGCGGCATTTGTTTCGAGTTTTGCCGGTGACAAATTAAATGGCCTTAAAAAGGCAAAGCGAGCTTGGACGACAATTGTCGTCCGCAGTCACTGGATAGCACCTGGCAGATGATAATTGCCGTCAGTCAGCATTCAACGTGTTAATTAATGTAGGGTCATCCTTGGTAGCATACCGAATCTCTTGAAGCCTTTTTTCACTCACTAGTAAAGAAGTTTCCAGAGCTAAAAATATTTTATGTACTGTATCCAACTGACATGAATCATCTTGTGATTTAAGACATAGCCTTGAGAGGGGGTCTGCAATAAGATTGCTTTTCCCACTGATAAATTTTAATTCTGTTGTATTTCAAAAGACCTAACATAATTCTTTGCAGCCTGGCTGTTGTCTGATGTAACTCCCTTTTTAGAATAGTGATCAATGGCTTATGATCAGTAAAAACCAGCGGCCGTATTCATAGATTTCGAGTTAAACCTGGGGTTATGCGGTTTATCTTAGTCCAGTCTAAGTGCGGTTTATAACGGTACTAAAAGTTGGTATTCATAGGTTGGGTCGAGGGAGATAGCCTCGGGGACTAACGGAGTCCGAGACTTGCCTACCGCGCGAGGATGGAACGCTTGGCAACACCGCTATTCGTCAAGTAGCAGGGTATTTCCTGGAATTTCTGAACTGGTTTCTGGGGTCTTTTGAGGAGTTGTGCGTTGCCTGCGAACCCTTTACCCATGCCTTTACCACTCATTACTTGCTTCTGGGACTTTCTTGCTCACTGAAATCGGCCCGAAATCCTGCTCCCTGCATGTTGGATATCTTTGATTTCATTTTTGTAATTATTTTGTACTTATACGTGTTGCAATTCATTTTTCTATTTTTCTTTAAGTTTATTATCCTTACTAAATATAACAATCACCAGGTTTTATTTCGTGCAATGCACGTCATTTAATTTAGCTACACAAATAATAAATTCACTAAAACAAGTTATTCATCAAAACGCACAGCTAATTGAAATTAACGTCAAAAACTAACAATGTAAAATGTAAACAAAAGGATGTTACAAAGAAAGTTATTATCGTGTTTGAACAAAACTCACCATACGAAATGTAAACAAATAAACACAACTAAGCGATGAGAAAACAAATTTAATCAGTGCGAGCTATAATACCTAAAAAAATGTACTTAATAAATTATAAAGTTGATTAACTAACCCGATAAAATTAAACTAACTAAAACAATTAATTAACTATGTATCCTGAGAATGAAACTACTTCATTATTGCCTATACAACTATTTACGTCAGTATAAACCTAAATCACTTTGCCAACAATATTCCTAACAATAGACTAACAAAAAATATTACCACTTAAATTAGCTCTAACTTGGAGAACTAGCGATTAATCACTTAACACCTTCAAAAATCACCACACCTTAAAAACTGAAGAAAAAGTGGCGACGCGCGGAGGTTAAACTCAACGTTAAACCATTATTCCATAGGTTTAACTTTCTCCGGACTAAAGCTGCCGGGGCTAAGGTCGATCAGCGCTAAAACGACGCTATGAATATGAGTTCAACGATATCGCCGGTCTAAGTTCCTTAAACCTGCGGTAGGCGTAGTCTAACGTAACTATGAATACGGCCGCAGAACTTTATATCCACACACATGCATATGAAATTTTTTTCAGGCAAAGTACACTGCTAATAGTTCATTTTCAACTTGAGTATATTTCTTTTCGGTTTCTGTGAGACTCCTTGACCCATATGCAATAAAATGTCCATCCTGCAGCATCCTAGACCATGAGAGTTCATCAACATGCACATGTGAATATCTTTTTCTGGGTTAAATAATGCTAAAACTGGTGATTTTACTACTGTCCTCTGCTATATTGCACTACACAAACACTAGTTTTCTAGAAAATAGTAATTTTACCATCAGTTAATATTGATCTCAGATGAAAATATTGTTAGCCTCTTGTCAACATTGCCAGTGGCCGAAGAAGCACTCCTGGGGTTATAGTGTTAAAACTCACGAAAACTGTATGTGTAGACTCACTTCCACACAAGATAATGGGCAACCTATGACTTACATCTAACTGAAATACGTACCATATTTTCTGGTAGATAACGCACGCGTTATCTATACAATTAATATGGAAAAATGACAAATGATATCGTGCAATATACATACATGGAAATCTTGTTCTATTGAAAATAAAACTTAGAAACAAATGACACAACATTATTATGAACATAATACAAAGGGAGAAAGAATTAAAAGAGAAAAAGTAGTCATAACGTCAAATGAAAGTGTTATTAGAACCCATAAAATTCATCTCCCGAGTCACAATCGAGTGATTTGATAGCTCACATTATTTCGACCGGAACATCAGCAGCAACTTCGCTTTCTCCGGTAACTTCGTCATCATCACTAACTTCGTCGTCTTCGGATTCTGGCGTTTCTGCGCCCTGTAATTAACCTAATGATTTATGAAAACCATTTTTGACGCAAGTTACTGACACAGAATTCCAGCTATCAGATATCCACGTGCAGATTTTCTCATAAGATGGGCATTTCATCTTACCAGAGTTGGAGTAATCATGGATACCTTCAATCATCCACTCCTCCCACTTGGCTCGAAGTTTTGATTCGAATGATTTATTCACTGTTAAATTGAGTGGTTGAAGTTTCTTTGTCAGTCCATCAGGTATAATTGCTACTTGGGAGCACTTGTTTATCAAATCCTTCACTTGAGACTTTATGTGGGCTCGACATGAATCCATAATTAAAACAGATTTTGGATTTTAAAAATGTATGTTTATGCTTTTTCCAAACATCTTTAACTCAGATTTTCATCCTTTCTGTATTCATCCAGCCATTATTATTTGCGGTTCAAATAATATCTTCTGGCAAGTGCCCCTTTGGAATTATTTTCCTTTTGAGGTTTCCTTTATCACCATTGGAGGTAACTTTGAACCATCGGAAGTTAGGCACAATACAATGGTGAAATTAGACTTTTCATGTCCTGTAGTAGTAATGAACACTTCTTTTGTGCCTTTGAGATTCACTGTTCGCACTGTTGGAATGTCAAAACTTACTGGCACTTCATCCATGTTTCCCACATGCACTTCTTCAACTCTGGAAATTCTCTCCTTTACAAATTGTCTAAATTTTACCACCTTAGCCTCCCAGTCTACAGCTAGTTTCTGGGCAATGGACGTTGAGGCATGAACACTTAAATTATTACGCTTCATAAATCTGAATCCCCAGGATGGATATGCTTTAAAGTCCACTATGTTTTTTTCTTGTGCAATTTGCTTTGCTTATGGTAAAACTTGCATAGTTGAGAGTCTCACTCCTTTCGATCTTTCATGAATGACCCAATCGTAAAGTTCTTTCTCAACCACTGGCCAAAAACACTTCCTAAAGCACATTGCTCGTTTTCCACGATGTAGTTTCTTAATAACTTCTTCATTCTTTTGCCATTCTCTCACACTAGCTTCCCCCACGTTGAATTTTCTACCAGATGCACAGTTTCCATTTACTTAAGCAAACTGAGCAACTTACAACTTATGCTGGGCTGTGTACGATGTATGCATTTTTGATCAGCCCTCCATTGTCTCTTAAATAGTCACTGTAATTAAAAATGGGTTAATTTCCTCATTCCTTTGTCCGTATTAAGATATTCTGAATATAATTTTCGTGACGGTTCGGCTCACCGAAAAAAGGCTGCAATTTTTGCTTGCTTATATAAAAAAACACAAATTATTTAATGCGCGTTATCTAGTAGGTGTGCATTGTCTATGCAATTATCACATCAATGAAATTTTTTGATTGCGCGTTATCTAGTCGGTGTGCGTTATTCACCAGAAAATACAGTAAATAAGGTGGTATTTCATCAGTTCATAGATTAGAATATAATGAAAATCAATAATGTGTTCCCTGTACTTGTGAATCTGGTTGCTTAGTGTGAACTTTAATATGCTGTACAACATTACACCAGGTTTTTATGTATGGACACCACTTTCACAGTCTAATATTTAATCAAAGTGGTTTTCATACCGTGGATTTCAGTGCCGATATTATTTTTTTGTTGTTTCTGGCTTGTAGCTCAAGATCCAGTAGAACAGAGAACTGATGAACCCAATTGACCCATCTCTAATTTTGAATTTTACTCTCAAAGAATAAAGCTGTAATTCATAATTGTAACCACTGAGATTCAATGTGTAAGCAAACTGTTAGAAGGATTAAACAATGAAGCAGTAAAGCAGGTTAAACATAAATATACTTGACAGATGTGGTCTGTGCTCATTTCAAGCTAGTAGACTTGAGTGTCCAATCGTTATGTTTGGTTTGAACGTACTTCATTTACTAATTTTGAGGATACCGGGACAGAAGCACTCCCAGTGTGTCCCGGTATCCTAAAAATTAGTCAAAGAGCGAACACCTCAATGTGTTCTATGTTTATCCTCGCAGACTGTGACGCTTAGCGCACGATTTGGACTGCTAATGGCATCATATGTCTAGCAGTTCTGACCACCATGCTCCTATAAAGCCACCAAATAATCCACAGGGGACAAGGACGCCTCGGTAGCTTAACTGGTTAAAGCACTCGGCGCGAAATTGAGAGATCTGGGTTCAAATCCCGGTCAAGGCGAATGATTTTTCCTTTGTGGAATATCACACTTATGTACTTCATTGAACTTATCAGTGATGCATATTGAAGCTTTACAATTCCGTTGCATCCATGTTGCAGTCTTGGTGATGATTTTAACTTGGTTGTTATGCACCTTGGTTGGAGAGTAAAATAAAATGAGAAACCATTTGTAATAGTCGCTTATGGTGACACTCATGTTTTCCTCTTTTGTTATCTGCTTCCTTTTCTATTTTATTGTTAATACATATGCTTACAAAAATGACAAGGAAGGAAAATTAGATGACATGATATTTCTTAAGGAATTGGACCTATTAATTGATACAAGCTTGGAAAAGTTTACTCTTTTTCCTGCCATTATTCCCTTTGCCTGCTGATAAGGAATGTGTTATGCCATTCCCTCAATTTTGCTTAAAATGTATTTTCTCTGAGCATGTTTAGTATTCTCTGTTGATCTCTGAGTGATCATACCTAACATGACTTTATTCATATTTACATGCAGCCTCCTCCTCCTAACACAGGATCACCGTATCAGGTATCTTGATATATTGTGTACTTCCACGTGTTATCCTTAAGTACTAAATGCCGTTTCTTAAATCTCAAAGCCTCATCAAAATTGATTGATTTTTTTATGCTCCATAATTGATTGAGCTTTCCCCCATTACATTCATGGTGAAACCTAATCCCCAAATTTCTTAGCCCCCTATTGCTTTCATAAATAGTAGTCATTCTTGAAAAATTTTCACACACTATAATCCTAAAATGAAGCCTAAAGTCTGGAGCCTGTGAGAACTGTTTTTTTTGTTCTTGCTTGATTAGGTATCTGTAATCTGTCTGTAACGAGGTGATATTTAATTATCTAATACATGCTTTTGCTCCTTTGTGGTCCAGAGTCATTTGATGTGCTTTCCTAGAAGGAAGTTGGTGTTACACCATTCTTTCTGATGTGGATCAATAAATTATTTTAAACCCTTTTGGTGCAAAGTTATTTTCCCCTAGGGTGTTTCTGTGGGCAAAATAAAACAAAAAGGGCATTGTTTACCATTTCAGTGCTTGACTAACACTGTGAGTTATCCACCACTGGAAAGCATGCATCCATGACTCTCACGTGTAATGTTTCTGCTGTTTAGTTTACCCAAGCTTTATTTCAAAGTTCCATTGCTTCAATGTCAGTAATCAGCCTTTTGGTGTGGATATACTGGATCCTGCTAAAATGTCATTTGTTTAATTACGTATAAACATAATAGTATTAAAAATGAGTTAAAAAATCAATCACATTGATACCTTATAGATTCTCTGTGATTGATAAAAAACATGGACAACATAATGTTTGAAGTTGCTTGAGACCACAATCCAGTCTTTTTGAAAGCGAGAATCCATTTTAGTGAATAATAAATGGTAAAATTTAAAATCTGAATTAAAATCCTTGGTTGACTGGCTTTCTTTGATTTTTCCACAGGCCATCAGAACTTCTCTAGCGTTTAACTTGTCTGTGTTTAAGGAACCGCGGGGGGTGATGCGCATTTTTCATTTTGTAAGTAAATCTTGTTTATAAAGATATCATTGGAATCTTTAAAAATCATATGGAATAATCACAATTGTTCTTTTTTCAGATATTTTCCATTTGCGCCTTTGCAACTACAACTGGGTTTACCAATTATGTCATCATTGAATTTCCTGATGCTAAAGCAGAATTTGACATTGAATATCCATATAGGTTTGTTATACTATTATTTTTGTGAGTAAGAAAAATGAATCACTTTTTGTCACCCTTTCCTTGAAATCATAGTAACATGTTATTTGGTCCAATTTTGTTGCTATGCAGGTTGAACCACTATGTGAAGGATGTGATGGTTCATAACCAAACGGAAAAAATACAGCTATTTGGAAACTTCTCTTCTGATGCAGAATTTTTTGTAGCCACTGGTGTTATTGCTATGCTGTACACTATGGCCGTAATTGTACTCTATGTCCTTTTTGATGCTATGTACCAGAGTAAAGGAATCATTCCCATTACCGTGAGTATTTTTCTCTTACCACATCTCTTAATACCCTCAGAAAGTTCTTAGCTACCATCCTTCCCCGTGGAATATATGTCAGTAGGCTTTGAGCATTCTCATGTCAGTGCCTGTATTCGTTGCCACATCATGTAAGGATGCTGTGGCAGTGGCCATGTTTTTATCGCTGGCTTCCATAAACGTAGTGTCGGCAGTTCAGTGAAAGGGAAAATAAGGCTTGAAGTGCTCACAATCAAGTAAAAATTGCATACACATCCTGAATTTAATGCAGAAAGAAAAAGCAACAATGGCTGAAGACACAAATATTTTTCATAAGAATGAGTCATCCCTTGGTGAGGTGGTGTAGAACAAAAAATATTCTGTATAAACTCAATATTTTAATTAAGTAAATGTAAAAAACTATTTCTACAATATTTCTATCAGAATTAATATTTTTCATGGGGGTCGGATGTCCTTAAGCAGTCACTGTTCATCCTCACTATAGCTGGAGACTAAGAGAGATGCTGTTTCAAGGGGTGGGGAAGGATATGGGAAACTCAAATTTACTCTCGAAATGGTCATATGTATATGAGATTTTATTTTCTGTTTCCATAATAGACTTAATGCTTGTGATCAGTTTGTTCAGGAATTTTTTATTAACATTTAACTGTCTGTTGGTCCCACTCCAACAACAAAGAACATCATCTACTTAGTGAAACCAGTAGACTACATTTTTTATCCAATTTGCTTTGCAGTTGCAGATCTTTTTCTCAATACAATCCATAAATATTTCTGCCATAAGGGGATAAAGAGAGGGGATTAAGGGAGATACGAGAGGAGTCAGCCACTTCCTTGGAAAAATTACTTGTGTTGTTGCACATGCTTTTTACCTCCCCACAACCACCTCTCCCCACCCACCCACCTCATGGAAATCCCTCCTCCTTGCCTCAACCTCTTCTCCTTTCCCTGTACCCTCCCTTCCCCTACCCTTGAATCCTCCCTTCCCTTTAATCTTCCCTTCGGGCACCCTTGAATCCTCCCTTCCCCCTTCCCTTGAATCCTCCCTACCGTCTACCCTTGAATCCTCCCTTCGGCTACCCTTGAATCCTCCCTTCCACCTACCCTTGATTCCTACCTTCCATCTACCCTTGAATCCTCCCTTCCCCTCCCCTTGAGTCCTCCCCCATACCCTTGAATCCTCCCTTCCCCCTGACCTTGAATCCTCTTTTTGGGTACCCTCGAATCCTCCCTTCCCCTATCCTTGAATCCTCCATTCCTCTTCCCTTGATTCCTCCTTTCCCCCTTCCCTTTAATCCTCCTTTCCCCCTACCCTTGTATCCTCCCTTCCCCTATCCTTGAATCCTCCCTTCCTCCTTCCCTTGAATCCTCCCTTTCCCTCTACCCTTGAATCCTCCCATCCTTCACCTTTCCTTGAATCCTCCATTCCCCATTTTACCCCTACTTCCAGCCCTCCCTCAAAATGTATACATTTGTACATTAATCCTGAACTGATGGCTTGACAATGGTTTTCGAAACTAATCGCAGTAGATATTTATCTGTGGAAAATTGCAGATCCAGTTTCTTTTGTTATGTTTAAATTCCACCACATCTGTCCTGAGACAACATTATTAAGTGATTTGAGAATCATCTGATTTCAAAGCCTGAATTATGTATCACTAACTGTTACACTTACTATACGATGCCGTGGAGTATTTAACGGTCTCAGGTGAGATACCTGCCAGGGCTGCTTATTTTTCGTAGAATTTAATTTTTGCTCCATATGGGGCCTAGAGTACTACCATCGAAGCACTCCATCATGCGCAAAACTCCCGAGTTTATCCCTCCGCTCCTAGTACCTCCTTCTCCTCTCCTCCCCACCCCACCAACTCTTCCACTTCCAGATGAGTTCCACTTTTTTCACATGTTTAACACGTTCCATGCTCATGATGTAACATCTATGTCATGGTAGTTCCCTGAGAGTGACTCAAGTCGTAAGGGCTACATCTCCTAATGGCACCTTTTGCTCTCGGCCTTAGCCAACGGCGTTGAGCATGAAAAAAGGGTCAGCCACATGATTTAACCATGCAACTGTGTTGAGAGGATCTTTAGTAATTTTTTTTCTGTTATTATCCTATATTTTACAAAACTAATAATTTTTCTGAAAGCGAGTTTGTACTTTTTTAATGGGTGATTATAAAAAAGTGTAACCAATTCCTACTCTGTTGCTATTTCTAATACTTTTTCATCTACATCTACATCTACATCTACATATTACCCCGCAAGCCGCCTCAATAGGCGTGTGGCGGGGGGTGTTAGGACACCAGCCGCTTAAAGATAAAAAGGAAACGCTCTAATGAAATTACGCCTAGCATTTATTGAAGTCCCTTATTGTTCGGGGGAAAAACGAATTCCCATACCTATCCGTTCGGCAAAATATCTCTCTTAATTTATCGTTTCTATCGGACCTGGAAATATAGTGGGGTTCTAATATGATGTTCTCCGTGTCGCTCTGAAAGATATCTATTCTCAATTGTTCAAGCAATCTAAGCCTAGCGCGCAACCTCCGAGTCTCTAGCGGTTCCCAGCCTAATTCGTTTAACATCTGTGTAACGCTGTCAGTACGCCCGTAGCTGTTTTTGACGAATCGCGCAGCTTTCCTTTGTATTTTATTAAGTTCCCGGACTAAGTCTTTCTGCACCGGATCCCATATGCTCGCTGCATATTCAAGGTGTGGCCGGACGAGTGCGAAATAGCACCTCTCTTTTACTTTTTCATCCGAAAATCTTCCCACAATACGCTTGACGAATCCTAGCTTCTTCAGAGCTCTGCCGCAAATATTTCTTATATGTGCTCCCCACGATAGGTCCGAAGTTATCGTAACTCCTAGATACTTCACTTCATCTGTCGCCTTTATGTTAACACCATCCACAGCATATACATGGGAATAGTTGGACGACTTCCGCAAGAAATGTACCGCCGTGCATTTGCTCAGATTAAGTTCGAGTCCCCACTCTTGGCTCCACACATGAACGTTTTTACAGATTGTTGAAACTTTTTTTTGTAAATACAGAAAGACGTCCATTAAAAGTGCTCCTGGATCATTATTTAACACCAGAACGACCGGCGGCGGTCAACGGTTTGCTTTTTTCATTTGCATCTAATTTTGTTCTTATTTGAATTAGGAGATTGAGGTTTTCTGACTTATAATCATTTGAAATAAAATAAGCAAAAATGAAGTATATAATGTTTTTGATGACATAGGTCATGAGAAATCACGTGGTTTACCTACTCTGACCGTGAGCGGTCAATTGACCACTTGCTTGTTTCACTCCATTATTTAGACATTTGGACTGTTACTGCTCTTGGAACAGTCAAATATCATGGAATGTACTTTACCTTAAAAACGTTTGACACTTTTGTAGCACCTGTCGTGAGAATAGGCTTTGCAATTTCTTTGTGTTAGTGTGGGACACTTCGGAAACTACTCTCTGATAATTGGTCATTAGTGAAATTTTCTTTAGTTGTAGTGATCAAATGCAAATATATTTTGTTGCGTTCCACGTCGTATCGTCTGTACCACAAAAACACGAGAGGAATGCTCGGAGCCGTTGTTGCTGGCGTCGGCGCTGCTCGCCCGTCTCTCCCAGTCTCCAGTGGCCCACTGTTTTGTCTATCGCTGCAACACTCAAGTCTAGGGAATAAGTCAACTCGACAAGTTGCAACTCTCGTGCAACTGTCTGTCTCATCATAGTCACTGCCCTTCACTCATTTGCTCAGTCACTCAGCTGGCACTGGCTTGAAGGGGTACGATGGCTCTCAGTTGTGGATTGATGGAGGCCGAGATGCACCAAGCCTTGTAAGACATCTCGCCATAGCAGTCACAAGCTGGAAGAGATATATCAGAGGAATCTGATGGAAGCTCCGATGGGCGGGCACCTCCACCCTTTTCCAGTGAAGACGAAGAAAGCGATGGAGGTGATGAGGAGCATGAACCTGCGCCTGTTCTACCAGAGTCCCGTGGACAGTAGGGTGGGCCGAAAAACACAAAAGTTTCCGAATCGAATCGTAATAGCGTGGAAAAGTTGTTACTCGTCACCCTGATCACAAAGAAAGAAACATTTTCAAAATCGGACCATGTCTTCCGGTCACACATTTCGTTCGAAGTCTTGAAAAATCGTAAAAAATATGACTTTTTTAGGGATTTTTTAAAATGAGTTACAGGGATTGGATTACGTTCAAATTCGGTATGTGGCCTCTTCTTAAGAACCTCTGTCTTAAAAAAATATGTAACACCCCTTATCTCCTTCTTTTAGGGGGAGGGGGAGTCGCTCATCGCGTTCAAATTATCGAAAAATCGTAAAAAAACATGACTTTTTTCGAATTTTCTCTTTATGAGTTACAGTGATCGGATTGCGTTCAAAATCGGTATGTGGCCTCTTGTAAAGGTCCTTTGTCTTTTAAGAAAGATACAATTCCCGTTCCCCCCTTATTTTATGGGGGAGGGGAGGGACATGTATCGTAAAAATGAGGGCCCATACGGTAGGCCTACGCTTATTTTTGAAAATTGGTTTTTCTTTTGACTTCGTCCCTTCAAATAGTTGTTTTGGCAAGAAAACAAATACATTTCAGGCTGGTTGATGTGCGACTACCCATAGCCGTGCCTAAGGGTTCAAAGTGCAGGTGCACTAGAATAAGCGGATTTTGATGCCAGACACACGTCTTTACAGTAATTCGCTGATTGTAGAGCTCCGCAGGGACGAAAATTTTTCCGTATTTTGAAGCCAGCACGGAGTAATATTAGTTATCACTCCACACCGGCCTAGCCGCTGCGCCGTACGGGCGCTTGGCTGACGGTCGCCGCTACGCTGGCATCCGTGCCGAGCTTTGAGCGCTCCTCCCTCTGTCCCCACCCCTTCTTTCTCTTTGTACTTCCTAGTGCACTTCTGAGGGTAAATAAATGTTCAAGATTATCTGATTACCTGGATGTGTTTAATAAACATATTTGAAGATACAACGAGGAAGTACACAATTCAGCTCCGGTTTCTTGATGTAGATGGTGTGTCATACTTATGAATTAATGTTGACTTTTTGATGTCAGGTAGGGACTTCCAGTAGGAATCTACGGATATGAGCAAGTCTTGAAAGGCGTCCTCTTTTTGTGTTATTGTTCAGTTGAAATCGGACATAAGTTTTACGCCTTGCCCCGCATGATCATTAACCACTCTAAGGTAAGTAGCAATTTACTTTCCCATTTTGTAATCCTCTTTTTCAGCCCATTCAGTCACAGGGCACTCTTAAAAACTCTTGACTAATTCCTAGTATTTGGAAAAATCTGACGGAGCTTGTTGTGGCTAAGTCACCAAGTGTTATATTGGGAACATCCCTCAACTGCACCTGTCTCTTCTTCAGCGGCTCCTCTTAACCTTCATTATTGAGAATACCGGTGGCAACATGCGTTTTGTCTTCTTCAGTGAGTTTCACATTAATTTTTCCTCACTGCCCTCCTCTGATCATCCTTCTTCATCTTTAAATGTACACCCCCGATAACTCCTAACCTCGGTCCGCGTTGATCACACAAGAAAAGTATTTATTCCTTCCAAGACTTTTTTCTGCTTCTTTAGTTGCGTCATTTGCCTTTTTTTCCAGCTGTTCCATTATATCATTTTTGCTCAAGTCAAACAGAGTCTAGCGTACTCTGAAACATTTCTTTCTTAACCATCGCGGCTGCACTTAGCGGTTTATTAGTGGAGGTATTCTTATGGAGATTCCTCCATTCCTGATAAAGCGACTCAATTTTTTCAATAACCCGAATATCTTGAATACGGGAAATACGGGATAGTTTTTTTCCACAGATCAACAACGTCTTTCATTGCAATCCAAGCTGTGTCCCGGACGTCATGATTTTTTCTCATGTAATAAAAGAACACACACAGTACCTCACGTATTGTTGGAAGCTTTGATAATACTTAAAGCTCCACAGATTCTTTTCCAACAAGGTCAATCGCAGCTCCACTCCGCATCCACGCCATTGTGTAAACAAACTGTTTCACTTGAAATATATTTCTACACAAGCCACACACTTGCAAGGGAAACCACCTCACTGAAATTCTTTGGCCAAAAGAGAAGAGACTGCGATTCTTTTATTCTATATATTCACTATGTCAAGGCAGAGAAACATAGGAGGACTGCCGATAATTTAACCCCATCCCAAAGGGCTCAAATGATTATCTTGGAAGGATAACAGGAGATACCAAAATGATTACAAAGCAATGCTTTAATATGCATCGTATCACTATAGACTAAGTTAGCAGTTTTGTATCAAACCACTTCACCATAACACATTCATAAGATAGCAGAACTATCAGGTTATTAGCTTTTCGGTGTCTGTTCATAGTGAAAAGAATGCTGTGCGCTCCAGAGTGAGTTTAGGAATTTGTAACTCCTAGATTTCGTCAAAAAACAACAAAGAAATTTTTCGCCCCTGCGGAGCTCTACAATCAGCGAATTACTGTAAAGACGTGTGTCTGGCATCAAAATCCGCTTATTCTAGTGCACCTGCGCTTTGAACCCTTAGGCACGGCTATGGGTAGTCGCACATCAACCAGCCTAAAATGTATTTGTTTTCTCGCCAAAACAACTATTTTGAAGGGACGAAAAAAAAAAACAATTTTCAAAAATAAGCGTAGGCCTACCGTATGGGCACTCATTTTTACGATACATGTCCCTCCCCTCCCCCATAAAAGAAGGGGGGAATGGGAATTGTATCTTTCTTAAAAGACAAAGGACCTTTACAAGAGGCCACATACCGATTTTGAACGCAATCCGATCACTGTAGCTCATAAAGAGAAAATTCGAAAAAAGTCATGTTTTTTTTACGATTTTTCGATAATTTGAACGCGATGAGCGACTCCCCCTCCCCCTAAAAGAAGGAGATAAGGGGTGTTACATATTTTTTTAAGACAGAGGTTCTTTAGAAGAGGCCACATACCGATTTTGAACGTAATCCAATCCCTGTAACTCATTTTAAAAAATCCCTAAAAAAGTCATATTTTTTACGATTTTTCAAGACTTCGAACGAAATGTGCGACCGGAAGACATGGTCCGATTTTGAAAATGTTTCTTTCTTTGTGATCAGGGTGACGAGTAACAACTTTTCCGCGCTATTACGATTCGATTCGGAAACTTTCGTGTTTTTCGGCCCACCCTAGTGTAGGGCTGGGCAAAATTTCAATATATTGAGTATTACTCAATATTTTTTTTATATTGAGTCTCAATAAATATGATATTGATGTGGGTCAATATTCTGTTCCTCAATATCTCAATATTAAATATTGAGGTTGTGTAACTCAATATTCTTTATTGAGGTTAGAGCTCAATATTCTTTATTGAGGTTTGAGCTCAGTATTCTTTATTGGGGTTTCATTATTTTTTATTGAATTTTGAGTTCGTTTTTATATTGACGTTTTCCATCTTTCCGTGGGTGCCAATCGAGCAGTTAACGAGCGCGGCGTTCCCTCCCTTCTCTCGTCCAAGCCAAGCCTCGGCCACCACCGAAACAGTTCATAAGTTCCTAACTATACGCTACTCCACGCCCCCGCAGAGGACAACAATGGTAGTTGCATAGGGTGTTGGAGTGGTAGGGGGCGTTCAGCAGTGTTCGGGAGTTGGCTCGTGAAACGGCCGGAGACCTGAACACTGCCGAGCGTAAAGATAGGAACTGTCGCGGCGGTGGTGCAGGGCTCAGCTCTGGCTTCATCCCACAACACCGCTTGCTGGTGGAGCACGTTGTTCGTTCAGTCCAGGTGTTCACGTTAGTTTCAAAGCGTGTCATCATGTTCGTCGCTAAGCGTACAGCAGTAATATGGCGATATTTTAAAGATACTGACCCGCCTGATCGCGAAAAGGTGAAATACACTTTGTGCCAGAAGATAATGCCATGCAACAACGGTGGCACATCGAATGCTGTGAGTCACTTAAAGTCGAGGCACCCACTGACCCATTCCGCATGGCTACAAGCTAAGTTACAACAGCTGAGGAGAGTAAATCAGGAATCTCAAAATGAAGACGATCCTGATCATGGAAGTCCTGGTGGCATCTGCACAGTGGATCGCTTCCGAAGCTGTCACGGTTCGCCCGAAAGTACCTAGTGATTTCTGCATCCAGTGTTCCCTCAGAAAGATTTTTCAGCACCGGGGGAAACATTATTACAGATACAAGAACTTCATTAACTGGACACAACGCCAAAATGCTAATTTTTATCTCCAAAAACATTGAGCACTGCCCTATCCCAATGTAAATACAGCTGAGATATTGTGCTATATCGGCACAACTATTTTTGTTATTGAATTCACCCTATTTTTCATTTGTATTTTAGTGATACATTTAAATCGCGACATCTCGACATGCACAAATGCTGTGTTTTTTCGCTTTTTCAATGTCAATATTCAGTTATTGACCTCAATAACTCAATATTGAATTGCGATATTGACCTCAATATCTCAATATTGATATTGAGATACCAACCTCAATATTTATATTGAGATATTGAAGTATTGATTGCTCAATATCTCAACATCAACATCAATAATTGACGACTCAATTACCAATATTGACATTGAGGTCAATCTCAATACTTTTGAGTATTGATATTGAGTTTGGTTTAACTGCCCAGGCCTACCCTAGTGGACAGGGAGCTGGCTGTACTCGTAATTTGAGATGGAGAGCACCACGACGCGGATATTCATCTCAATCTTTTGGTGGTAGACAAGGGGAAGTTTTGAATGAGGAAGGTATGCAGCAAATGGAATGATTCAGTTTCGTTTATTTTATTACAATTGAACAAATATGACACTGATTTACAATTAAATTTCAGAACCCATATCAGGTTCCGCTTGTGTTGCTGATGTTGGCAACGTGTTGTGTGGTGCCGGCCATGGTGACTACTGTGCTGTTGTAGGTTGAGCTCCACGAAGTCGTCGAGGGCACGGCTCGAGCCGCGGCTCTTCCATGCACACAGGGGCTACAATCAATGAGGAATCTGAAAAAGAGAAACCAGAGGCTGTAGATTTCTACAACAAAACAAAGTGTGGATGGAGTAGATACAAACAAAGAAACCAAGTGGAGTAGATAGTAGATCAGATGTGTCGCAAATACAGGGTCCGAGCAATGACTCACTGTTGGCCCATTCAAGTCTTTAACAACATGCTTGATCTAGCATACACCTTATACAGGCTTGTTTATGGCTCTCAATGTCCCGTCGAACTTCCATCTTGAAAGTTGTTGAGGAATTATCCGCACCCTATAACCTATAAGGAAGGAAGAGCCTCAGTTCAGTCGCTTGAACCTATTCCTCTAGTTGGTAGGGTATGCAAACAATGCCAAGTTGGTCTCTGTAACAAGAAAAAAATTAAATAGAGGTACTCAAGGTGCTACAAAAATATGTGGCCATCGTGAAAGCGATGTAATTGTTTGCAGGAAGTGAGCTGGAGAGTAGTAAAGTTATAATTACTTTTTAGGTGTATCACAAGTCATCTTCTCTAAAGCTTCTAATTTGAAAATCTTGTATTTTTATTCCAAAGAAATGTATCAATTCCACATTATCTCATTGATAACATGTTTTTTTGTTTTAAAAAATGTTGCTACCACTGTCTTAGCAATGTGCTAAAGAAATGTGTTTTATGCCTAAATAAAGCTTTAAAAAAAACTTTGCAGTGTACTCATTTTTTACCTCAAAACAGTACATACTGAAATAAATCATCAGAACACTTAAAATAATTCAGGAATAACTCAAAAAGGGCAAAGGAAAACTGTAGAATGCAAAAATCGAGAATCGAGTGGTCAATTGATTGCTCGGGGTCAGAGTAGGTAGGCAGCCGACCCGGTCATTCTAGTAACCCTAGTCACCCTAAAATAGGGTGGCCTTTGGCCTCTGAAGGAGGTTTGGCCTCTGATTGAAGGGAGGGGAAATTTACATTACTATTATGGAAAATTCATTCTATTACTGAAAAAATTGACTGCTTAGAAAGGTGAACGCTTAAGGGAGGTGGCCGTTGAAGCAGGTTTCACTGTACTAGGTTCTGTCTGAAAAAGAATGGTTGTAATAATGTTTATAGTTTGACGTATGTTTACTGGTTATTTTTTATGATACATATGTATAAGGAAATGATCAGAAATATCAATGTATGACTGGTGTTCTCATTATTTAGGTCAGTGTTTGTTATTATAATATATTTTATTGTTTGAGTTTTTGATGACATTCTAGTTGGCTTATTGATTCTTATGAAAGTGGAATCTCTGGATGAGGTCCTGGAATTCATTGTTTTGCTTTAATTTGCCGTTTAGGTTACAGTCAAAGTACCCTGTTATGAAACATTGGGAAACTTTACATTACTATGAAATAATTCCAATAATTTAGTTTCCTCGAAGAGGTATTGTAATTACTCATTGGAGAAAAGTACATAGTTGTTTGCATTTAATAATTGTATTGCTAATATTCCATTTGCCAGGATTTTGCCCTCACTACCATTGTTGCTGTTTTGTGGCTATCTGGAAGTGCAGCTTGGGCCAATGGACTGACTGGACTAAAAGCTATTACCGATCCTGAAACTCTTAATCACCGATATCCTGGATCTGTTGTACACACTGGCGGCTACTCAAGGCTTAGTATTTCAGTGGTAATTAATCACCTTTAGCATTTCCTCAATAATATTAATTTGAAACATGAATTATTTTCCGTCTTTCCATAGTGTTTAACCTTCCCTTGGCTTTGCTCCTGTGCCTTTCTGGCTGCTATACTCTTAACACCAGAAGTACTGGGATCCATTAGTTTTCCCTTTTCAGATTTTCAGGGGATACTAGCTGTGTTTACATAAATGGCAGAATTCTGAATTTTTTTTACTTTTATTCTTTTATTGCAAACTTTTTTTAAATTTTGCTTTTTCTTAATATCTTTTTCTACATCTTTGAAATAATGTTTCCTGCATAATAGTACCAAGACCTGTCAACTGCCAAAATGAATTTTTCTTACTGATTTGCATTTTATGCCGTAATTTAAGATATTTGAGAAAGCTTGATTGCCATGAAGTACAGTTAAAGTGATTTCCAAAAAAAATATATTATACCACTAGGAAAACATAGATATTTTTATTCCTTGCTTGGATTTTTGGGATGTATGGTGCCATTTTAAGGTGTTTTCATTTTGGTGAATACCAGGTGATGCTTTATGTTGCATTCTGCTGTAAGTAACCACTTAATATATTTTTTCTTTCTTTTTTAAATGCTACTATAAAATGTCAGAATAAAATTTTATGCATGTCACTAAAATAATGACATTGAGCTTCTACCACCGCTCTGACTGGGTGAACTTGAATGCCCCAAGTGAAAGGGAGATCTGTGTTGGTGTTTCAAGGTACAGGCAGTCCCCGAGTTACGTAAGCCTCGACTTACGTAAATCCATAGTTACGTAAGTGGCAACCTTACCCAAAAAAATATGAGAGTTACTAAAGTTACGGAATTGGAAGGATGGTTGCCTACTTTCAAGGAGTGTATGTGCTGTAGTGTTAGTAAGACCTAGCCTTCCCCGTATTTCTCCAAATCGACTACAATCAGGACCAAAGATGGGTGAACGATAGAAGCGGGAAAATGATCAATACGAGAACAATAGATTAAGGTTTTACTGTATGTATCTCATTAGTTAACACAATAGCAAAGCATTTGTTTTGATTATTGAACCGGTTCAAATGTGTGTTAGACATTCCTATGTATAAGGCCAAAAGTGTGATATGTGATTCCGGGAATAACAAAAATGACTAATGTGGCTCACGGAGTTTTTAAAACAACGTATATATACACACATCGCAATCAGAAAATACTTGATGTACATTAGGTATACAGTAAACCCCCTAGTTTGAACCCTATTAATTAGAAATGTCGATTAATTTGAAGTTGCGAGCAGTCCCCAGCAAACGGAAGAGGAAATTGCATACTGGATGGTACGGATAATTCGAAATATGCTTAATATGTAGCTCAAAGTCGAATTTCGTCCCGTGACGCCCCAACGTATCATTTATTTTGAAAGGAATCACCGGGGCAGCGCGCTTTGAGGGTTAGTTAGTGCTTGTTTCAAAGTCATTGTGGTTTTGGTATCGCTTTCTTAACCATAAGTTACTTTTAAGTTTTGCCAAGGTATTTTGAACATTTCCTTGTGCTTATGGTGCGCCGTGCACCAGCAGTTGTGTATCCCCAATCAAATATTCCTCGAGTACATAAACATCTCGGCCGCTCCGTCCCTAGCTTTTTTCGGGGCATTCGCGCCATGATTAATGCCTTCCCCTCTCTTCCTTCCGAGCCTCCCCTCCTTGAGCAATGAATGTAGGATTCAGCACTTAACCATCACCAGACATTGTGTAGTAGTATTTTCCAGATGATGTGATATCCTTCACCCATTTTCCCTGCCTGAGCACTTTCATCGTTTGGTAGCCGCTACTCCCATCTCGCTGCGCGTGCTTCCCCAGATTCTTTTATTTGCCCTGAATCGCTGACGAGTCATGGTTTTCGGCTTCATTTACGCTTTTCCTATCTACTCTTGTCCCATCTCCCCAAACTCAAATGTGAATCACGAGGTAAGGAAGGCAGAAGATATAGGGACTACTTCTGGGTGGTGTTTGACCGACATTGCGCTTTGTAGTGATTTTTTCTTGGGTTCCCTCGAGCTTCTTTTGGAGGGCTAAGGGATTCTGGGTTCGTTGGCGACCTTGACGTGATGCTCCACCCCTACCCTTCTCTCCCCTCTCCCAAGCCCCTCCCCCCTATTGGAAGCCACCTGAGAATTTAGGGCGTGGGGCAGCGATGAGTGAAATGTGATACTTTTGGTTCGCAGTCGTAACTGATAAGGGACTTCTGGTGGGTAAGGATGATGCAGCAGTTTTTCATCGTGGAGAAGTCTTTCAGGAAATGGGCTGAGAGCAGGCCGATAAATTTAGAGGTCAACGGCAAAAATTTTGGTGACCTGGAATATACACCTTATGTGATATTACTGGACACATACCCAAAATCATTCATTTTGTTTTTATTTTCCGCGTGATTGCGTCTGATAGTGTATACTTCTCCAACTATAACTTGATTTTGATAAACGTGAAGAATTCAATCCATTGCCTCCTCATTTTAGTACATATTCTTGGTCTTTTTTAAAAAATATAGCATTATGGTAATTATCTTGGAAAATACGGGATCTTTTTTGTTAATTTTTGGAAGTATGTTTAATTCGAACCCGGATAATTCGAAGTCCAATTTTTTTTGCCCCTTGAATTTTGAATTAACGAGGTTTTACTGCAATCAGTTAGATGAAAACATATCTAATAGATATATGTGGTAGATATCTATTAGATGCATTATTGTCAAAATGGCAACTATAGTAGTCTAATAGATATCTACCACAGATAGATGATATAGATGTCTATCAATAGATGACAAGATGCCTAATAGATGTGTATAAGGTATCAAATTATTAGGCTAATACCCAAATGGCAGATCGTTTAATAGATATTTTTTTGCGAGCGGTGTATTACTTGATTTAAGATTTCCCAACTCGACGAGCTGATTATATTCGCCACACATTATCTTTAATTTTCCGTTAAAATTCTGCTCAATCCGTTGGCTTGAAAATTCTGCAGTCATAAAAAGAGCTCTTGAAATTTTAGTGCATTTAGAAAAGTATGTGAAAGCTGTCGAAAAAAACCCTCCTAACTCAGAAAGTTACGAAAAAATTAAAAAATTTGTAAATGATAAATTTTTGAAAGTAAAGCTTAATTTTTATAATTTCAGTGATTGTAGACATAGAGCCATCTTTGGGTAGGTATCGAACAGACCACCCTATGCAACCCTTCATGAGAAATGAATTATTCAATTTATATAAGAGTTTGATGAATAGAATTATTTCGTCAAAAGAAATGGCAAATGTTAAGTCTGTACTTGATATTTAGCAGATGAAGAAATTTTATGTCCTTCACACTCCGTGGATATTGGATTTGGAGCTTGCGCAATTATACATAAGTTGAAAGATGTTAAAGCTTTTGCAAAATTGCAATTTAAAATTGAATGCCATAAGTTTATTTTACATATACTTACATTCTTAAAGAAAAGTCTCCTCTTTCATCGGGCAAGGGCCTAGCCACGTTGAAGCACCGGTTCCCGTCAGATCACTGAAGTAAAGCAACGTTGGGCCCGGACGGTGGTTGGTTGGGTGGCCCTCCTCCATACCACTACCAGGGTGGATGGAAAGGTGACACTCACTCCAGACCTATACAGGGAGGCCGGAGGGAAATATACCCAGACCAGGAAGGTTGGAGGGAGGTAGTTCCTACCATACATGTACCGGGAAGGTTGGGGGAGGCCCCTCCTTCATACCTCTACCGTGGTGCTCTTGTCCCCTGTCTGCAAGTGGCAGGCAGGTTAAATGTGGGATGGCACAATGGACCCAAAGAGGTCTGAGTGCCAGGAGGGCTCCAGAAGGCCCTCACCCACCCAATCAATCTCCTCTTTCATCAAAACCTATTGCGTGGTGCGTTGTTTTTCATCCTACGTGATGGAATTACAAAATATTGCAAAACAGGTGCTGCACTCAGCGATTTGGTTGACATAATCGTATGAACGCAATCGATGCGGATCATGTTAAAATAGAATATAACTCAAGTTTTATTTCTTCTGATTCAGTGAAAAAAATTAAGAGAATTTGATATGAAAAAGGACGGACACGATACATTTTTAATTAATCTGCATTCAGTAAATTATGCATCAGATTCTTTTAAAAACTTTTTAATTACTATTTTTATTTTATTTCATGACAATTTGGCAGTTGAGAGAAATTTTTCGTTAAATAAAGGATTTTTAGTGGAAAATTTACACAAAGATAGCTTGATCCCTGTGAACATGTAACACTGCCAAAGCGCATCAGCAGGGCTACATGGCAGCGCTGCAGCTGCCACGGAGGCGCTGCTGCAGGACTTCTGACACCCTCCCACTTCCCCTTTTTGGATGCCAGATGCGCTGGAAATGCATGTCAGTAGTGCTGCAGATGCGCGTCAGAATCGCTGCAAATGGATGCCAGCAGTGCTGAAAATGTGCATCAGAATAGTTACAGGTGAGCGTCAGAAGTGCTGCAAATGAATTTCAAGGAGCATGAGAATTATTTTTCGCCCCTGAAAAAATGTCTCCCATGCGGCGTGATATTGGCTAGTATCTTTCTCGAAGGAAGGCAGTTTTGGCGATGTCGAGCACCCACTTTGTAATGTATTCTCAAGCAAATTTCTTAATCCTTTTCGTAGAATACAATGAAAGACCAAGTCACAACATAAATGAAAGAAGGAATAAAAAAGAAGCAAAAATTGATACAGGAGGCGTATAAGTGGAAGTGGTCCTCAAATGACAATGCTAATGGGGAAGAGATAAGGTAGCATTATTTCTAAGGATAGTGCGACAAATATCCTATTTAGGACAGTTCAAGCTAAGGTAGTTATCACAATGACATTTGCTCGAAGAACACCATTTCAAGCTGGAAACCAATATTTTAGGTTCATCCATGAGAGTGACAATTGTTAGGTAAGAGTAAAAACTGGATGAAAACAAAGGGAGGGCTTAAACAGGGAGATCGAGTGTTAATGCAATAGAGATGTAAATAAGAAAAGTTAATCAGTTGTGTGGAAATTGATTCAGGATAGGAAAACACAAGCTTCCAATAAACCAATTTTGGAATTTAAATAATGTTCAACAGTTAACAATAGGTAAAATGATCAGAAAACAAGTTTATTCCAATATTTTTAATTAGGATGAACACGTACTGTAACGGGTGGCTCTCGTCGGGTGTATCTGAATAGCCTAAAGTCGACGAGAGGCCCATTAATATAAAATGCTCACGGATAGCTAGCAGTGGAGAAATAATAAAAAAAACATAAAACTAAACTAAGCTAGACTCTCCAGGGTTCCTTACATATGCCAATAAAATAACCAAACTCTTTCTTAAAAGCAATAGAAAATCACAGTATTTATTTAACTTTCGGTTTATAAACAACATTAGATAAATTACTCAATTATCGTTGGACATTTGCTCCAACTTACATCACGGATTTCACCCATACAGAAAAATATGATGAAATAAACTATGCTTGACTCAAACAAAACATAGAGATACATATTTCCCCATGGGATCATTAATCCAATCCACAAAAGAAGTTTAATCCAAAATAAACGTGACCCTGCGGGCCTTACTTCCACAAAGGTAAACAAATGGGAGACAGAACTAGCAAAACTTAAATAATGGAAAATCCCAAATATGGGCACACCAAAAGAACACATGAATATTTTAATTGCTCCCTCACCATAGCCACCAGCCACATACCTTAACCCAATCACTATTACTCCGGCACACACATTGCCATACTAAAACTTTCACAGTTACACACAAGTTCAAGAGAGCTGGAGAGATGTTGTCCATAGCAAGGTCGAAGGCAGAGAGAGTGAGTAGCTGTCGTTTCGCTTGCTCACGTCTTCATCGGCAGGGTTGCCGCATCGCTCCACAGCAGACAACTTTTCCCTTCTGCTTGCCACGAGGGCACCTGCTGTTCTTCGGCAGGATTTTGAATCGGCTGCGCTGGTCTACTGTGCGCCACGCGTTTGCCCGTCCTGGTCCCTTGGTGGTCAGCCATGGATTACAGGGGTGGGTTCCTTCTAGCCCTTGTCCAGGGATGACTAGCCCTTCCACCACGGACCTGTGGTTTGCCGGTTGGTCCTGCGTGCTCCAAAAGGCTCTCTCTTTCTTGTACACACACTCCAAAAGAAAACAAAACACACTCGATCATTAGACCTCAAATACGTGGCTAAATGGAATGTTTCCCCCATTGTAGGGCAACGTTCCAAGATAACAGAAAAGAAAACTAAGTCATATGTATTTGTGGATTGGATCTTATCCATGCTGGATTGTACACAGGACAAATATTTACAAGAAATATCCCCACAAATAATAATCATAATTGTACCTTTCTTGGCTCTACACGATACAAAAAAACAATAAAGTTCCCCACCAAAATAACACTGATAATACATTTAAAATAAAAGTGGTTACATAGACCTTAAAATCTTTTACCTCCCTCCAGCTCTTCTGTCTCAGAGCTTCCCGGAACACATCTCTCTTTATTTACGGGTTACAAATCAATTTAGGGGATAAATGAAGTTCTTAAGTAAGTTAGTTTCAAATTGCTCCTGTGACAGAGAGGAGACCATTCAGTTCTTTTAGCTGGACCTTTTTCATTCTCGCCACTCGCCTATCTTCCTATGTATTTTATCGGTGTTCTTGTGGCACAGAGCAGGCTTCTTAGCCAATACATCTGAAGGAAAACATAACGTGATTATTGCCATGAATAAATAGTAACATATAAAAGAAAACATGTTGACACAAAGAACAAGATACATAGTTGAAACATTATCTTCATGTGATAATCAGAATTCGATGAAGATGAGTCGGACGAGTTGAGGAATTCTGAAAAATGCAAGTTTTCTGTAAGCACAAGGGAATCATTTCCCAACTTAGAATTAATAGCATCCTCAAAAATCATTCGAATTTAATGCATTGTCACCCAAATGAAAAGGGTTCTATTCACCCTCCAGTTTCCCTGGTGAAAGAGAATCCTCGAAGTGCTCGAAACTTAATTTGAGCGATCTTGTTTGGTCATCACAACTGCGCAACTCTGCACAAACTGTAAGCCGATGGAAAGTTTCTGACAACCGATGGAAACTTTTTCGGTTCACTTTTGACATTATTCAAGGATATTAAAGTAATGAATATTCGTGAAAAGTATACACGAAATTTGCTCTCTCTCTCTTCTCAAATCTCTTAAGAGACGGAACTCCATAAAGTCCTTGGCTTCTAGCAAAGGAACAGTGAGAAAACATAAACCACGAGAATAAATGGAAAACCCACAATGAAATAAATCATAATTTACATCATTAAAAATCATTACAATATAGTGCCACAATTCAAAGGGTACGCTAGAAGCTAAAAAAATGATGTAGGTATGTTCTTAAAGAATACATTCAATATCTATTTATCCCCACCAACACACGATAGAAAAACGTTGGCTTAACATTCGAACCAACGTGGTTTGAGACACATTATAATGTCCAACCATGTGAACATTTTTTCTCGTTCAGACGAAACCGTTTGAGGATAACTTTAAAATAACGTCGCTGAAAAACGTGAATATATGTACCTATCAATGTACGTATTCCATACAACAATTCACTCATGTCTTGAATTAACTCATCACATGATTCTTTATTCATATAACCATCTTTAAATATGAATAATTCCACAGCACAAAGATCATTTACCACTGCATGTAGTATTAATTTTTGTTGTATGCTTATGTAATTTACATAGGTAATTGATCAATGGTACGCTTTGACGCCATGGGTGCTACTTCTAGTGAAACATTGGTGCCTTTGTCAATTTTAAATTAACCGCTAAAATCAGCATGCGTAGCTCATTATGTACAAAGAAGACGTATTACAACATGACAAGAAATTTCATGGTATTCCCTGGGACATATGATTAAGGTGGGCAACTTAAAACTTTAGAATATAGCTTTCTCATATCTAATTTCTTTAATTAATTAATATATCTTTCTCAAAATTTAGAATATACCTTTCTCATTAGCCATGGCTAATTCAGCAAGTACTCAGTAGGAAACAAAGATGAAAATTTAAGGAATTGAAACGATGGGCTTAGCTTACCTTCTGCAAATGTTGGATACAGGTGAAACTTGAAACAGTGCTGTTGTTTATTCAGCCACTCGAGTCTCCCTTCAATGAACGTTCATGGTAGAAGTCCTCCGAACATGATTACATGGTGTAAGTTCTCCAAACATGACTAACCACATATATCCCTTTCACAAGCTACTAGGGTTTGCGACTTTCCCTCTTTGCTTACAACATCTGGAAGTGATTGAACAGAGTGTTTTTCCTCTCAACCCTCCCCATGGGGAAGGTAGAGTGGACGGGGCGGACCGAAGGCAACAGGGCACGACCGGGACTGGAAGGGGGGGCACTCCTCGGACAGCGAAAGTGTCGAGAATGCTAGTGGTCATGAGAGAGGAGGGTGAGGTGACTTGAAAAAAGAACAAGCAAACCTTCTTTGGGGGAAACGAAGAGAAGGCAGATGAGGAACATACTTCGTGGCAAGAGGCCCGTCAATTGGAAATGATTACATATTTTATTGCGTTACTTTGCCACTTGTGATGGCAGTGACATGTCATTATAAGTTACGGAAAGCATAAATAGTGTGCTTCATCCGCATGATGCATGAATACATATATGCCATGAGTTGCATTCATGCTTTTTTGTTAATGAGTGTTGTCTATGAATTACCACCACAAGACGAAATGCTATGAAAATACCAAGAAGATAGAAAAGAGATTACACTTTATTGTACAACATTATATAGAGCGCATCCTGCACCCTCTTCCCGCACTCACATCAGGCAGAAAATCCACTCTCTGTTCCCGCGATTGTCAATTACGAGTGTTACATTGTCACGTACCCCCGTACATTTCATTCACGTCCTATATCATGAATTTCACCTGCAGCTCCGTGATAGTGCTATGGCACCGCCTCCAACAACTGCTTCAAATGCGCTGCAGGCATGAGCTGCGAATACGCTACGAATGCGTTTTCCTGCAACAACATTTGGGAGAGCGCTGCTGAGACGCTGCAGCAGCGCGTCAAGCAACATGCGCTGCAGGTGAAACTCTGACATCCTTCTGCAGTGCTGCTGCAGCTCTTCGTGTTTACGGGATTGGTCAGCGTGGTATCCATGATGATATACATACAGCAGGGGGCATTTGTAATGTTCAAATAAGTAAAGAAATGATCAATTCTTTAAAAAGTGCTTTCAAAAATAAAAAAAGCAGCATTTGCTGAAAAAATTAATCAAAATTTTCGAAAAAAGAATTAAACAACGTACTTTAGATCAAATAGAATAATTTGAATTTTGAAAAAGAAGGGTTTTAGAAATTGCAAAATAAGAAGCAGATATTCTTGAAAAAGAGACTGATAAATTAAAGCAAATGTCATAACTTCTATAAATAATTTTTCATTGTCTTAAAAAGTACTTTTATTTAATAACTTATAGAAAAATTGTAATTTTTCTTGAATATAGCTCATATTTATTTTGAAACATCCTTGAAAAGTGGCCTTTTTTATCCTTGGAATATCCTTAAATTTTATGCTAGATTTTCGTTCAACACCCTGGTTTCACAAGTCTTATTTTTATTATTAGAAAAATATGAAAGTGTGGGAATAAATACTCCAATGCATTCATTATCACTACCCATGTCTGCCTACATTGCTACTCATATAGTGAGAAAAATAGAATTCTTTAAAAAATTAAACAGTATCCAAATTGAACATGTTTGCTTCTGCCAATATTGTTTTGTAGCAATTTGCTTTGAAGCAAATAAATTACAGCAAAAGATGCAGTAGGATATTCTCACAGGCAGTAGTTACCTTGAAGCCTACTTAACAGTAGTGGTGTGTGCATTGGTGTGGCAAGCCAAGGGTCCTGGGGTTAATTCCTGGTCAAGGATGACTTTTTTCCTCATGGCAATTTCTGCATCCGAAGTTTTATTGAATTTAGATAGTCATATTCCAGTTGAAAGTGATAATTCGTTTTACTGATCCCATGTGTGAAATTCTATGCTTAGACCTCATTATATGGTTTGCATGGATTTCTTATTGCTTCAAATCTTTTTTCAGCTCCTTGGGTTCTTGAACTTCTTCTTATGGACTTCAGATTTGTGGTTCTTGTACAAGGAAACAGCATGGTTCAAACTCAGGCAAGGTGTCAATGAACCAGTTACGACAGCCTAAGCTCTTTTCTTGGTATTTTCTATCTACAGACTGAGATTCTAAAGTTATGAGAAAAATGCTGTAATAACTGCTCTAAGTTAATATAAACCATTCGCCCGTATAAGTACTTGTGGAATTAATGTTGTAAAATTTACGAGAATAATGGAATTATTTAGCTGACCAAAAATGGAGGTTTTCAGTGTGTTGATGATTGTAGTGACATTGAGGAGCTGCTGCATCAGGAACATCCATTTTATAGCTTTCACACAACTGTGTCCAAGTGTAAATCCAGGAATCTTAATTAAATGCACAATTTGCCATCCATTTTACTGTGCGATGAATGATTATTAAATGTCTTGTTTGTCCCCTACCCCTGGTACTCATTTGAGTTGGCTTTTATTTAATGGAGCACAGTTTCTTTGTTGGCAATTCCCTGAGGGTGAATGCTCTGTAATGGATGATTCCATAATATGTGCTATGAGTACTTGACCAGCTGTGCTTTCATTTTTTGATAGTGCTTAGTGTAGCCCACTGGCTATGCTCTGGCCTTTCACGCTCCCGTTTACAACTCATTCTGTGTTGAGTGGGTGGTGATCGCCTTTTGGTGCAGGCTGTATTTTAATTGGCCATTGTGCTTAACTATTTCAATGTTTGTTCTCTAAGCTAAATGATGTGTTCCTAATGTATCAGCTCCTGAAAACTTTAATTGCCTTTAAATACTTTTATTTATTGTTGGAAAACAAATATTGGTGTAAACCATGTTGTGCACAATATGCTTTCGAATGGGGAAAATTTTAACTTAATATGCTGTGGTCAATTTTGTTACTACTGTTCATGGGAGTGATCTCAGTAACTCTCAGGTCTTGTTGGCATATTTTCCTCACCAAGCAGTTAAATACATTGTATATCGATATTCAAGGAGTGAAGAAGCTATTGTTTTGTGGTTTATTGTTTGCTGAAAGCCAATGTGCATAGAGAATTGGCTGCCTTGAAACCATGTCATTGTGTAACAATGTATAATGAATGTATCAGGGAGGTACACTCAAGCCCTGCCTTTTTTTAAGATTCCAAGTTAATTATGGAGCATTCCTCACTAAGTCCAGACATTTTGCGATGATGGTGACGGTTTTGTTGATACGTTAGATGTTGGCATTTGTGCCTTAAGCATCTTGGGTTGGTATATAATGTAGCGACATTCCCTGCTAGCCACTGTAAAAGACTTTGCATGTTGAAGAGGGGATTTTGAGTCGACCATGCAATGGTGTTTGATGCTTGGTTGTCATGCAACTGTGGGACAACATTGTCTCATCCACGTCAGCCATTACTTTTCCAGTATTGATAGAACTTGATATGTGGTTATTTTAGTGTAAATTGTTTTGGTGACAGGTTTAGTTTTCCATGCCGAACATCCTTTATGGTTAACTTGAAGATCATATCTGAGGCTTGTTCATTTCGTCTTTTAGGCCTTTTCAAACTCCCCTCTGCCCATCGTTAGATGCTTCCTAATTTGTTGCTCAGCATACCAGTAGTCAATGTCTCCAAATTGTTTTTTTTATTACTGTGAGGAAACTTTTACAAACCATATAAAAACAAAACTTCACCCTGGCCTGGGTTACAATGAATGAGCTTAATCATCAGGTGATCTGAAAGAACACAACAAATCCCTTATATACCAAACAGTAAGTGGAATTAGGGGGGAGGAAAAACTTGTGGATGAGTAGAGGAATGATTATTTAACAATAGCCGATAGGATGGGGTTGGCTAAATTGGTTATCATTGCTGTAGGTTTTCTCTTGCTCTTGTGATTATATTTTATACTTGTTTATGGATATTGCTTAATTTCAAATGTCAATGGAAATTTCTGTTCTGCAGTCTAATACAGCTCGCATGTGATTGTGATGGCCTCTTTGGTTTGTCATAGTGTTGCATTATGTGGTAAAGTTATTTTGCCAAATTGAAATAAATAGCATCGTTGTGACTTGTCCATAAATTGTAATTCAGAATTTACTGCATTCAGAAATCCTGAAGATAAATCTCTCCGTAGTGAAAAAATCATTGGTTATCCAGTAAAACCCCTTGAAGGAATGAGAAAAGTTCTCGGACATCCAAAGATGTAAAAGCACCTGATCATTCTTCACATCAGTATGTGATTGTTTCAGCCTGTTTGCAGTTATTTGTGCTTGAAATTTTTTCCTCTCTGTAAATGATATTTGTTTGCTGAGGAGGAAGTATTTATTTCTTATCAGTTGAATATTTGGAACTTAAATATGCATTACTATGTACATGGGTGGAGCTGCATGATTTTGTATGTAACATAAATAATTAGAAGCATTCACCAAGGATCTAACCATGGATAATTAGGAGTCTTCTTTTGGAATGAAGTGCATACAGCTTTGTAAGTATGTATCTGGAGATATGGAAGTGGATCAGTAAATTCTCTGTTGCTTGGAAATCAAGCATCACTGTGCCAATGTAGGACACCCTGCTACTGGCATACACAGCCACCATCCCCTAAGCATCATACAAGTCCCTATCATAAGGACAATGAATGTCTGTCTCAGGGAGGAATGACCCTTGTTTTGATTTTTACTCCATTAGAATGGTGATTTTTTATAATGTATTTAATTTATTTATATTTTTACAGTGGAAATTGCCGATGAATTCATTTATTCTTACAGCTTATAGGTGTAGGCTTGATCGGGGCTGCAGAGCTCTTCTCCAATTGCTGATGACAGCTTATAGTGAAAACTATATGGTTGTTTTAATATAACTACTGGGCTGTGTCTATACTTTAAAAGTCTGTGACTGTATGTTATCTTTTTTCCCCAAGCTTTGAGAAATGAGAAGGTTGGTGCGTGGTAAGCATTCTGGGTGGGGATTAGTTTATGTAAGTGCAAGTCATAATCACCGTGCGGACCATCATTGAATGTAGGTTCTTCCAGTAATAATTGGGAGTCAGAAAATGGGGTCCTTAATGTGGACTTGCAAGTTTTAAATTAAATATCAATTTACTACTTGTTTGTAAATTTAAGCAAGTTTTAAATTAAATATTTATTTACTGCTTGTTTGTACATTTAATACAGGTACACCCCAACTTAACATTCAGGATACATTCAGAAGACTTTATTGTGAGTTAACTTGGTTGAAAATCAGAATTTATGTGTGAATTATGGATATTATGTGGCTACAAAACTTAGTCTCAAACCACTTCTGTGCCAAATGATGATACTTTATTTTTATAAGTAATTGCCAATTTATATGTTTATGTATTTATGTGCAATCATTTAAATTACAAATCAAGTTAGCAATATTACTCTTAAATGAAAACATTATTACCTATGATTGAGCAATCAGTTATTTAATGCTACTACCTGCTAAATGAAGAATAGAGGTGCAAAATGACACGTCAAAGCACCTGTACATTACACTACATCCAGTATGAAGAATTTCCTTAAGCAATGAATATATACTCAAACATTTTTTTATGATTTGACATCTCCAGTATATATCACGTCGGTGGTAATAAAACGTCGCTTTGTACATTCCACTCACAAACCTTATTCACTGGCCCCACACACTTTATATCTATATATCACATCAATCATACTTAATAAGACAAAAAAAGAAACAATTCTGAGACCACTTGTGTGTCTGTGCCTGAAACAACCTGAAGAAAGACTTCCTTCTATCAATCAATAGAAACAGATGTCTTGATCTAAGCACGGCTACATCCCCTCGGCTGCCTTTTTCAGTTTGCTCTGGCTCGAAGTTTGGGAGCCACTGGTGTGATTAAGAAATCTTCATTATAAAATTTATGACAATCTCATAAAAAATCATTTAATAAATTTAAAAATCTAGTATAAAATAATGTTAACTATGTCCTCTTTTGTATTTCACATCTAAGGATGGTCACTTTACCAACATAGGATGTTACATTCTAATCTGAGTTGGGGGAGCATAACGGAATATCACAATTGATGTCTTTATCTTCTATTTCATTGGATTTACTTGTGGAGAGGGCTCTTGGGATGCACGTTGTATTGGAGAAGCAGACTTTGCAGGATATTTTTTCCAAAAATTGTTTAATTCAGGTTGCACTCTGTTCATCATGCTACACCTGGATCGACCTCTCCGCTTCAGCAAACCATGCATCGTTCGTATTCATGCTTTCTAGTGAGTGAGGCCACCTTTAAATTTGATGAAGGGCCTGTTTTCGTGGGGAATTTCTTTGGAGATAAAATTTCACATTCTTTTTCATCAATTAGCCTTTCTGGTCTGCTATCTTCTGTGTTTCCAACTCTGTTATGTACTCATTTATTTATTGCTCATTGCCAGTCACAAGGCATTCATTGTCTACTTGTAAGTCCTTCTCTTTTGCTATTGATGTAATTTCTTCACTAATTCATAGTTGTCATGACATTCTCTTCCACAAAGACCTTAAAACCATTTGTATAATTTTCAAGCACTTCCTTCCATGCATGCAATTGTCACTATTGCCCTGCACAGCAGCTAGGCTTCCTATGGCTTTGAAAGTCTTTGAATGATTGTTCACCATCGTCCGTTGTTGCTCTCGCCATAGCAAATGTGCTTTGAAGGTAATAAAAGTCATAATTTCTCCCAGATCTATTGGTTGGATGACAGATATCATATTTGGAGGACTAGAACAACATTTACATCTGGGTGAATATCATTTAAATGCTAGGGATGTCGTGGCACATCATCTAAAACTAACAGCATTTAAGAGTGATGTTCTTTTCAAAACAGTATGCCTGTTCTATAAAAAAAAAACTGAAACCATCCTTCTAACAAAATAAGCATCATCCACAAACTCTTATTGGATGTAAAACACTAGAAAATCTTTTTCATTTACATTCTTGAAGGCTCTTCAAGGAATTCACTATGATATATCAAAAAGGTCTTCAATTTGTGGCATTGAACAGTTGCTTAGACCCCTCTGGGTCCATTTTGCTGTCTCGCATTTAACCTGTCTGCCACTTGCAGGAGGGTCACCCCTCCAACCCCTGTCCAGGCCCAACATTGCTTAACTTTGGTGATCTGTTGGGAACTGGTGTTTCAACGTGGCTAGGCCCTTGGCCAAGATCAGCTGTTACACCACAGTGGGAATTTCACTCTTAATTGCCTTAACACACAAATTTGTTCTTAATTTTCAAAAATTTTACCCCCCCTCCCCCTCTTAGTGCGAAACGAAATCCTGGCTACATCACTGGCTTCCACTGGCAGTATTCCATTTGGATGGCATTTGACATTTTGCTCAAACAACAAAGAAACCTATGATGTCAGTGCCCATTGGGAAACTGAAAAGGTGAATTATCCATCAGGAGTTAGATGCCAAGTTTTGCTGTTGAGTACGGAGTTAAATTTGTTGGCACATGGAACATAAAACTCTTGTATTATCCTTTAATTTGTGTCGGATCCCACTGAATAAAAACTTTAAAACAAATTTAATGTTTTAAATTTTTGTGAGTATAACAGCCTTCTCCACAGTAAGAACTGCTATAAGTTTCATATTGTGATAGTGCGGCAATGTCACACAGTGCTTTTCGTAGTATTTCCATACGAAATTTTAGAAGTTGTGCAAAACTCATTTTTTGAAATGGTGTCACATTGAGTAAGTTGGGGGAGTACCTGTATTTTGTTCTGCTGTGCATTTTGGCATCTATTTTTAACATAACACATTTCATAGTTTCTGATATAGCCCTCTTTATTGCAGTAGTTCACAGGCATTATGGTTTTGCTTTACTTATTGGTATTTGTTAGTGCCTTTACAGCATCCATGATGAGGCCTAAGAAATTTAATTTGGTGGAATTAGCAAAGCCAGGAAATCTATGCATAAAAACACCTCGTAAGTAGCTCCATTTATAGTGTTTACCTCTGTAGATTAATAGGTATGTAACTCTTTGGTTTATTGAGTGTATTTCCCAGTATTCTAAAAATTTAGAATTTTTTTCATTTAGACCATTGACCAAAAAATGACACGACTTTGGGAAAGTTTGATTATGAGTGCAGTTTGCTCATTTGTCAGCTCTTAATAATGTTCAGTTGTTTTGTATTCCCTGGTTAATTCTTCCGTTTTATGTGTAATAAATATACAAACCAGGAATAGTTACATTTAGTTTAAGGAACAAGGGTTTACAGTGATTATGAGAGTGTTTTCTTAAAATATATCTGATAAGTCTCTTTTGCATTAGAAACACCTTATTCAACAAAGTAGGAGATGAACCTTAGAAAACAATTCCATAGGTTGCTTCGGCCACAAAATTTGACTTTTACATCGTCATAAGTACATCTAGGGATACTGTATTACATAAAAACCTTATGCTATAAATGACAGAGCACAAAGTAGAACATAGGTTATTTACATGTAGGAACTAACCAGTTGCCAGTTTTTTCAAGATAAAGACCTAAGAACGTTGGGTTCTCCATGGGTACAAGTTGGGTATTGTTTATGGTTAACACTGGCAATTTGTTGATTGGGATTTCATTATAAAGCTGCTGGGTTTTGTCACAGTTTAATATTAATCAATTATGCTGACACCATGTCCATACATTATTTAATATTGTTTGACTATCACAGTGGAGGGTCTTAATATCTTTGGCTGAAATAATGAAATTAGTATCATTGGCAAAGGTGATAGTTAAAGCATTTTTGGCTAGAATTGATCAGAAGTATATCAATAATATAAATTGAGAAGAGAATGGGTCCCAGTATAGATACCTGGGGAACACCAGTAAGGATTTGATAAGGATCTGATGTGATCTGGTACCCATTTATGGTTAAAACAACTTGCTGGGATCTGTGTGTCAGATATGACTTAAGCCAATCCAGAGACAGGCCTCGAATTGCAACCTTATGACAGTTATATAGAAGTATGTCGTGGTTCACCATATCAAATGCATGGCTAAAATCCGGGAACAATGCTAGTACTGAATATTTATTGTCAAGAGCACTTGTTATGAATTCCATTGCACATGCAAGGGCATCTCCTTTAGATCTACCTTTTCTATAGCCCCATTGCTTGTCACTTAGTGCATTATGGAATTTCTCTAAATAAGCTATTAAGCGATAATAAAATATTAATTCAAATACATAATTTTGGAAATTGAGATGAGAGAGAGATTGGCCTGTTATTATTTAAGTCATCCTTCTTTCCTTTATTTTTGAAAACAAGGATCACTTCACTTTAAAAAGCCTGGAATGTTCCTGTTCTGAAAGACTCATCAAATAAACAAGGGGTTTCAAAATGAAGTTCATACGAGAAGATAGCTATTTCCCTGGTATTCCATCTATACCAGGAGTAGATGATTCACTTAGCTTCTGGATACAAAGGGAAACCTCTCTCATCACAGGAATATAAAAAATGGAACTGCGTAAGTTGTTAGTAGAGGGATTGCCTTGAGTATTATGTGAAAAATGTATTGGACTGGGAAAGCTTAAAAAAATTCATTAATTTTATTGCATACAGTTTTAGGATTCATTAGTCTTCTACCATAAGACTCTGGAGAAGAGGAAGCTTTTACTGTTTTTGAAGTGTTTTTTTAGCTTTTGTGAGAGATCAATTATGTTGGTGGTTGGCCATTTCCTTTTATGAGATGCTTTATTGTTTTTTGTAGTTAACAATTGAATGGCACTATTAAAGAAGTACAGAAATTTTGAATCAAAATTATTTAAGCTTCCATTGAATGAATACACGTGGCAAATGTCCAGCCAACTTTCATTTTCTAGATAGCTTATTAAAGGGCTAATGTTTTCCTGTGAATAAACTCTTTTTACTGTAGATTGATTTTTAAATTTTGAGCAGTCTAAAGACAAGAGAATCTTGATAGCTGAATGATCAGAAAAACACAAATCAATAATATTTGTTGACATTTCAGAGGAGAGATAGTAGCTACGTATGTTATCGATAATGGTACTAGTCACCTTGGTGGTTCTTGTTGGCTTGGTGACTGGGAATGACATGCCAAACATTTTGAAAATATTTCTAAGCTGGGAGGTTTGGTAAGAGTTCATCATAAAGTCACAATTTAAGTCTCTAGTTATTAGCGAAATATGATTGATACTACATATACTATCTAGAAATTCCTCTTAAGATCACAATGAAGTCATCAGAATTCCCCGATAGGGATGAGGAACGACAAATTGTGCCCAGAACAATGGTCATTGAGCCAATTTTACAGATACATGCCGAACATTCCATGTTTTTTTCGTCAAGTGAAGGAACAGTAACAGGTTTTATAGTGAAGTTAAGCTCCATGTTAGTGCGACACCATCATTTTTAAATGTTGTACCCAAAAAGTGTCAAATCAAATGGAAATTGTTTAGGCTAAATACTTTAGCTCAGAATCACTTAACCAACGCTCATTAATACAGAAGAAATCCGGTTCGTTGTCATGTAATGCAACTTCCAAGTTGTAAAGCCTTGTTTCTCAAACGCTGAATGTTTGGGTGTAGACTGTACTAGTGTGTAGGTGCAGTGGCATAACGACTTTTTAGGGTTTAAACCCCCCCAAAACATGTTTGCCTGAATTTGTTTCCGTTCGTTTACCTGAAATAGTGTTTAGAATTTTGCTTATTGGACTGTAAAATATAGTTGAATTGTCTTCATGAAAAGAGAATGTTAATTTAATTATTGTTTTAGTGAATAATAATCTAAATATTTTATTTTGATGCACATAAATATTAATTAAACCCCCCCCCCCCCCCCCAGAAGTCAATCCTGCGTACACCACTGTGTAGGTGGTACTCAAGTGCAGTCAAATGCTGTAATTTTTGTCGGGTAATTTTTAGTTCTAATCAAGCACAATGTAAGATCTGCGTACAAAATCTAGAATTAAAATATCTTCACTGTGTACTTTTCTATTCACATAAGTGTTTACCATTAGCTAAAGATTTATTGTGAGTAAATATTTGAATGTGCTCTTTTAGTTTATGTGGTGCCTTAGCAGATTTGCTCATATAGTTTTGTAAAGCACCTCCAGCATTGCCCATGTCCCTCACGAGTGCCATATTTTCCAGCTTGCCTGGAACATGAGGAAGACTACCAGCCAACTCTGACCTTGATATTGACCATATAAGGTTTGGCATGATTTTCCATGGTATCTTTCAGAGAAAAATTCTTGTTTACTGGAAAATATGGTACCTAAAGGAAGTAAACTTAGGAGGCAACTGTTAATCATGTAGTTTTACAAGATGTTTTTATTATAAATTTTCATGAAAATTTTCAATTATTTCTGGCTGCTTGGTGGTATTTATGGGAACAAGGAATTACTTGATACGGTACACGTTAGTATGAAATTAATTTACAATTTGGGCAATTGTCGTAGAGCAATAGTGGCCTCTTGACTCCCAGGAACATTCCTGCTGTCTCTTTGCGTATATTGCCATCGTATGAATATATAAATAGTTATTTTTGATAAGGATGTAGACTTTATGTAAAAAAAAACAATTGTTTTCCAGTCACCACTGCACCATCCATTTACAGCCCTACCCTGATTGTAAGCATAGACCCTTTCTCCTTGGCCCACCCCTATCCCCTGTATTTCTGTCTGTCTGAGCCAGGATTTGTTCCAATCACCAACCAGGTGTATGTTGATAATCAATTATTCTACAATGACTGGTATGAAAACAAAATAAGAGGTGTGACTGACAGCATCTCCTGGTCACTATCAGATTTGATGTATGCTGTGTACAGTGGTGGATTGAGGGGCGGCCGGCCCCTTAAAAGAATGACCTTAATCCGCCACTGTGTATGTCCTGGTGGTCAAGAGGTTTAAGCCATCAAGTTGGCCAAAATTGTCACGATTTGAATATTATTACGTGGCAATAAAAACATTTGAGCATCTTGAAATTGAAATAATGCCATAAAGATAGAAAGTACCCTTAAATCTCTTAGTGGCAGTTTGTTAACCAGAATTAGTTATTGAACAATACAAGATAAACTTTAATCATAGAATGTGAATTTCAGAATCACCTCTGTAAATGTTGTGCTCAATATCTTGTCTGTCATTCAACCAACCCCTGATTGAAAGTCCCTTCAGCTTAGTCTAGTTTTGAAAGAATGCATTGATATCTGTATCATGTTGAAGGGGAAACAACTGAAGTCATTGGTTCTCTTATATATGTATATGCATTTTTTCAAAGCCATCACAAAATATTGGAAAGAGGGCCAAGTTTGAATTGATATTAGTTTTTTCTTCTCCTTGTCCCTCAACTTGTCATACTCCATGTATGATGTGTAAAATTGGGCCACTATAGCATTGATTCAGAATGGATGGTGCCTACTGCTTTCCTTGCAGGGACTTATATTGTTATGTGTTGGATTGTATTGGGGGAAAATACAATGGAGGAGGGGAATAGCATAATTTTAAGGCTATCACTGAGAAACCTAATCTAGTTCTGTAGGGTATGACTGTATGCCTTCTAAGGCTAGTATTTCTCTTTTTCTCTGTTTATATTCCCATGAGACTTCAAGATTATGAAGTTGACTGGCCCCTAGTGATTTTATCAATAACTTAGTGAAAAAATTTCTGGTTTGCAAATTATTGTCTTTTTTCTACAAAAAGATTTGTTAAAAAGTTTAAAATAATTTTCCAAAGCTAAACTTTTCACACAAATAGAATGGTATGATGTCTATGTGGCCATGTGCTCTCATACTACCAGCATGGTCAACTGCTTGGTTAATGGATGTGAAGTTCCTAAAATATCACATTTTGTCCATTCGAGTCTTTTTCTTTACTCTGCCTAGTTATTAGTTAAAATTTTTCATTGAAAATACTTTTGGACTGGTGTCATTTCAATCGTTCTGAGGACTGTTGAAGTCTCAAGTGAAGCATAAATGTATTTCATTGATTCTAATCATTCCAGGCTATTCAAGTCAGTTGTTGTCAATGATACCAAAGCTCAAACCAAGAAAGGTTAATGCATAAAAATATCTGATAAGTGTTAGCTGTTTTAGAGAATGGATTTTACCCTGGAGAAAATTTGTTAACCTTGATTATATTAGTGGTTAGCTTCCTACCTCTGAGTATGTTTGTATTGCGAGTAATGACCAAATGTGTGTTACTTGAAAGTTGGCTGGGTAATCTTCATGAGGCAGTACCTGAATGACATTGTGATTGCATATGCTCGTGGATACTAGCTTTACATTGCATAGTTATATACATTAGTGTAATTTTACATCTTTTTAAAATCACTATAGGAAAATGTTTTCAGTTGTTAATATCATTCTATAGTAATTATATTTTTCATTACAGTCAATAGATTTGTCTTCCACACTTTCATTATGCCATAAGCTTATCAGGTGATGATATCATGTTCAAAATTATACAAGCAGCTGATAGAGGGTATTTAATGTGAATTGATTTTTAAATGTGATCATTATTAGTCAATAGAGCAAGCATAGTGAAGCCTTCAATTCCACATGTTTTCTGAAAATAAATAGAAAGCTTAACAAGCTGTATAGTTTTATAAAACTTAGCTGTAACCCAGCAGTTGGCTTTGAAAATTTTTGCTAAAGGACGAGGATTCAGCTTGCAATAAAATTCTCTAGAATTTTATCATTTTTATTGTTGTTAGGGTTTGGAAGAAGAAGAGGTAGCTATGTCTTCACTATCAATCACAAACTCTTTTACATGATGCACTCATGTTTTGAAAATGTTATTTTTTCCTATTTAGCATAAATCACACCATTCAAGTTGCAATTTTCCAGGATGTGCTAACAATTTTATATACTTGTAGACCTTTGGTTGCCATCAGTAATGACATTTTGTTTATCGTCAGAAAAATATTTAGTGATTAATCTTTTGCATATTAATAAATGCAGGGATTGGGGTTTCCTTGTATTTGATGTTCACAAGTGGAAGCTTGATCATGGAATCTTTTCAACTCATAGTAATTATCTGTGCTTTTCCATGTCCAAAAGCATAGGACTGTGATTGGAGATACTTTTTCACTTAGTTTGTTTGAAGGTTGTTTTATTATTTTTGCTGTGTAGAGTTGAAGACAGATTTTTAATTTTTAATCTGTGGTTCAAGAACACTGGTTTAGGAGAACTAATGAACAAATCACATGGAGATAGTGACATTAAGGTCAGTGATTTGTTGTTAGCAGCCCAATTAATTTGATTAGCAGCCCAATCATTTCCCCTTAACCTCTAAGTGCTTGTCATAGAACCCTCCCTCGGTCCCTGATGAGGACTCCACCTCCAAGAATTCCTTTTGTGTACCTTTGTTAGATCTCAGATTTTATTCGAGCAACTTTTCTCACAAACTTTACTAAGACTGGCATCTTATTATGGCAAGCACCGTAATATTCACAACCTCTCCTTGTATTTCAGAAAAAAATCTAGAGAAAACTTCATGTCTAGATGTTGTCACAGTCATTTTTCATTTATGTAACTTTAGCCTTGTTTAGGTTAAATTTCAAGGAAAGCTTGTTAAGTTAAATTCAGTACTTAGGATAAGTGAACTTATTTTGTTTCCAATCTCAGTGCTGTTGGCATATCCTGAGTAATTGCTTAGAGTGAATGGACTTGATTCATGTCAGTTATTTCTGGTGTTATACAATGGAGTTGTTGAAAATGGCTTGTTAATAATTAGATTAGTTAATAATACTCATTGCGATATTACCTAATTGTTTACTCTTCTTTATAATATATTGTGCTGTAATTTATATGATTACTTTTGGTCTTCATTTTGTGAATAATTTAGAAATAAGTCACCCCTGATATTTCATGTATCAATATTGCATACATATTGTTTAGGTTACTCTTGTGAGTTACTACCTAAGCATTGAGTTTTTTCATTAACCTGTACAGATAAAATATTAGTTTATGTCATGTGTTATATATGTCTTTCACTGATATGGCTGTTTTGCTCAATTTTGCATTTAATAAGGATTGTTTGGATATTTAATGATGTGTTATTTTGTTGTCAATTGCTGTAGAAACAAAATGATGCACTGCAATTAAGTGTACCAAAAGAATATAAGGTCAAAATGTAAAATTTTAAGCAAATGCCTTTCCCGTCATTGTTTAATATGTACTCCTATAAAATATTTAGGAATTTGTAATTTTTATATGCAGAACATTTTGGGAGCCAAGCACATTCTCAAATTCATTTGCTATTTTCATTTTGTACTAGGTATTAAAACTTTGGTTGTTGAATACTTGCCCATCTACAATAACTTAAACTCACTTGAATTGGCATGTTCACTTTTTTTTATTTACCACAAAGCACTTCACATTACATGACTGAGGGTGGGGTCACATCAATGGGACTGGTTCTGGTTTCTTGGCATAAGATTGCCAAAACCATCCCCAAATGTGAATGACTTAGCTGTCATGGTATCAATGTTCAGGGGGTAGAGAAGAAACAATAAGGGCACTTAAAAAGACAATCAGGAATGATTGCCTTTTGAACAAGCTTTCCTGGAGGAAAGAGTTGTTATGTATAATAATTCTGTATCAACAATGCCAGATGAGATGATAACACAAATGGGATGGTACTGACCCTTGAGCCAGCCCTTCATTGACCTATCCTTGAAATTTTGATGCCATGTACTTAGTAACATTTAATGTCATTGACAATGTAACAGGACATTTAAGACCTAAGTTTATGTGGATATATGAAAACTGGAATGGAATAAATTGTCAAAACTTTTGTAAATAGCACACCAGTATTTCATGCTGTAATAAATTCTTCTGCTAGACTTTTATTATTCATTAATTTGCATGTAAGAACTTTGCTACAAGAATAGTCATTTGTCCTAAAAGCCAAGACATAAACTTATACTTCATAGATTTTTATTCAAATAATTATACAACTGAGGGGGAAATCACTTCATCAAATTCATTTTCATCACTTTGTTTTTAATCATAACTAGTTCTTTTTCCAATAATTTAGCTGATAGATATGTCTCTCTGGCATTAACCATCAGTTCTTTTTGCTGTGGAGCACTGGCTTGGGAGTAGACTGATTTTCTTTCCAGGCTATGAAGGCGTTCCTTCAACATCCTCACATCATTTCTGAATCCCTCTGCTTCAAAGTTTCGTTTTTTCTGCAACTTTTGGTATTGGTCCCTCATATATGTAAGCTGCTCATTCATTTTCTCAACCTTTATCTATTAAATATTAAATAAATGGTGTTAAAAGCATAATACTCATAATAAAACTCTAGGTAATGTCAAATTCTCATTTTTCAAACATCAATTAATACAATATCATTTAATTCAATAACACATTATAATTCAGCAAATATACTGAATTATAATCAAGGAAGGAAATGTTAATACTTCATGTAAAGGGAAATCAGGAAAATTTCAGAATGACCATGGGGTACAGACTTTATACTAAAGAAACTTAGTCAACCAGAATATTTGCGTTTGATGACAGTGGGTTTGTATTCAAGTTAGGAGAAGAGTCATAGACTTAAGAGAGGAGTTTAGAATGATCTTATAATAAAGACGTAAACCTTAAGATTACCAGTCAGCTAATATATCAGCCTTCATTGCCACTGCTATAACAGGCTGATTTCTGGATTTTTCCCCCACTCATACAAATACAACTTGGTTAATGTTTATTGCCTTGAAATCAAAACCAATGATCATTTTCACAATCTTATTCCCAAATGCATCCATAGGCTTTGAAGAACTTAGAACGACCAATAGCTATAGCAAAGAAAAAACTACATCATTAACACCTAATGAAAATAGCCTTGGCAATCTTAAGACACCCTATGGGAAATGTAGGTAGGTACCTACTGGTAGGATAGGATAAAAATTACCTACAACACAGATCAGAAGCTAAACTACAGAGCCAAGCATGTTGCACATGGGATAGCAAAATTCTTACAATTTAAAAAATGAATGTGTAAGAGTTAATTTTCCAGATTGATGAATTTATTGGGAACAATCCTGAAGAAGGCTATGTTACTCAAAAGTAGAGCATTCTACGGTTGGATTTTAGCGAGTAACATAAAATTACTCTTTTCAAATGCATTTTCTGCTAAGACACATACTATAGCCAGTGGCTTTATTCACCATATCTTTCTTCTTAAACCTAATCTTAAGATTCTACATTAATATATGTTGCATGGAAGTGTTTAGCTCTGTTCTTAATCTTTTCATCATCCCCACCTTCCAGTGAAATCCCTTCACACCCATCTTCTCCCTCCTGGATTCATCCTTTGGTATATATGTAGGTATGTACATTGCTGCAACAATGGTGAAAGGTCAACAGTTCAGGTTGGCATAAATTGTAAGTAAATGGTAGATACAAGAGAGTGAAACCATCATCTTTCATCAGTCCATTCACAGTGTAGGTTAAAACAATAGGGAACAATACTAATACTTATACATATATGCTAATTATTTCATGTCAGGAGTGATGTACGAGTTATCCAATATATTTATTATTGTGCAATTCTCACTGCCAAACTCAGAAAATTAGCTTGAAAATTCTGTAGTGTTTCGCTCGCTACCAAATATGGCCCCTACTGGTGAAGTACATTGACGTCACAGCTCAGTTCCAAACCCGTTTCCTGCTTGTGTTCCTCGCTGTTCATTCATAATGGGCAAATGAATAGGATGTTGGAGTATAACTGCTGCAGCAGTTTAGTAGCTAGAAAAAAAGCATATGTCACAGGAGAAGCAGAGGAGTTTATGGAGGGCCAGAGCTGCAAGGCAGGAGCAGTTGCACTTCAAGGGAGTAGCAAGGGAAAGAAGCATTGGAGTTTCAGTCAACCATCCTTTCATACATTCAAATATACAAAATACCCTGCAAGCCACCTCAAAGGTGTGGGGCAGGGGGTGAGTCGCCACCAACATGCATTGCACTATACTCTATCAAAGTTAATGTCACTACGACTATTGATGAATTAGCATAAATCACTAATTTCAAGACGAAACCTTACAAAGCTTCAAAATTTTGCTTGGGCCTGTTATGACTTACATTATTTTTACATAAATAATTAAGGCAAATTTAAGTAAGATATTTACTCTTAACCTCTTTTGTGTGCATTTAATGGCTTCTACAGAGTAGTTGCATCAAACGCTTCACATTGATTCTTATAATTAGGGCCAATCGGTATGCGTAGTATAACGCTTTTTATTAGAATTTTGCACACTTATACAGACCTATGTACTACACCTATTAAACCTTCATATAGTCCTAGAGCTTAAGTGAATAAATTCCAAGTGAATTGGGCTTCCAATCGGCTCAAAGTCCCCAAATCACTGCTTTCTATTTAGCTTTGGAATGAATGAAGTAATGAGGCATTTATCTTGAAATTTTGAGCGTAGGTACATGATACTTATCTCAAATAAAAGTTCAAGCATGGGGTCTATTGGTTCTGGAAAGAATGTCGCTCCAACTCACTTAAGGGAAAATATGCTAGAAGTTAACAAAGATCTTCCCCACGCCCCCAATGCAAAACTGGAATACTTAAGCAGTTTGACTGTTTTATAATAAACAATTTTAGTAGAATAGCATGATACTATAGTACATACACGCATATATGCGTACATGCAACATTAAGCGAAATTACAGGAAATTGACACTTAGTAAAAAAAAGTCAGTTTCTCTTTAGTTTGAATATAACTATCTTATTTCTTACTTTTGTCTCTGCTGTTGAATCAACGGGCATTTCTGCAGTTATAAATACAAATACGGAAGAAAAATGATGTAATAGGGAAATTAATACCTTATTTTGTTAGTAGTAGCAGTACTTACTGCTCACTTCTAAAGCTGAGGAAGGATCAACCGGTACGAAACATTCCCGTAAGAACAAATTCTTTATCTATATCTCTTTCTCCTACCTCCTGTGCCTTATTATATACATATATATATATATATACATGTATATATATTTATATAACCATTCATTCACTCAAACTGCTCACAGGCGTAAATAATAAATATTTCGTTCAAACAGGTGGTGAAAGAAAGAGGATAGGAAACACATAAAATGTGGTAACACAATGGTGATGTGAAGATGGAATGATGGCCGATTCCAAGTGAAAAAAATTTCGACTAGACCGGAAATTGAACCACGGACCTTCCGATTTCACACCGGATGCTCTGACCACTAAGCTATCTAGTCTATTAAAGGAACACTGGAATCAGCGGGGGGTTTATATGAATCAAACACCCCCAAGACTAGCCCGTAAATGTCACCGAGAGATGGCGCTGGGCAGTTTCACTCACCGGCAGAGAAGAAATTACGTACACAGAAGAGGAAAGCAAAGTTTAAATCAGGCACACAGACAGTGGTAAAGATACAGAACAGTTGTTTCGGGGCACGCAGAGGCCAAGAAGTAGAAATGAGCCGTTCCGGCCATACAACCATTCATTCATTCACTCAAACCACTCACAGGCGTAAATAATAAATATTTCGTTCAAACAGGTGATGAAAGAAAGAGGATAGGAAACATAAAATGTGGTAACACAATGGTGATGTGAAGATGGAATGGAAGATGGAATTTTTTTCACTTTGAATCGGCCATCATTCCATCTTCACATCACCATTGTGTTACCACATTTTATGTGTTTCCTATCCTCTTTCTTTCACCACCTGTTTGAACGAAATATTTATTTTATATACATATATATATATATATATATATATATTTATTTATTTATTTATTAGGGTGGAGCGGAAAAAAAAATTTTGGCTAACACCCCCAAATCAATAGCTTTTGGTGTGTAGAATAAGTGGTTCAAATTTGAGGCCAAAAGGATAAAATTTTCCTGAAGCGCCAAACGTTTGAAGTTTTATTTTACAGAGTAGAATTCTGATTAATACATAGGCACACTACTATAGGAGAATTCTACTCTGTAAAATAAAACTTCAAACGTTTGGCGCTTCAGGAAAATTTTATCCTTTTGGCCTTAAATTTGAACCACTTATTCTACACACCAAAAGCTATTGATTTGGGAGTGTTAGCCAAAAATTTTTTTTTCACTCCTCCCTAATATATATATATATCTACATCTACAAAAAACCCTGCAAGCCACCTCAAGGGTGTGTGGCAGGGGGATATATATATGGAGACGAAGGTGAAAGAGGGGGGAGAGGAATGTGTAAGAGGGGGTGGAGGGGAAAGAGGAAGAGCGGGGACAGGCACGACCCCCAAGAGACAGTCTCAGACAGACAGACGAGAGATGTCTCTCGGGGGTCGTGGGAGAGAGCGAGCGGAGGGGAGAGAGGAATAAGTAAACAATGTTTTGTGGTGCAAGAGGGTGAGAGGACAGAAGGGAGGGGAAAAGTGAGGAACTTGTCCGGCAAGGGCTGGGTGATGAGGATGGCACAAGTTTTGCATCGCGGGCGGTTGCATAGGGTGGGAAGGGATTTGGTGGGTTTGAGTGATTTGGACAGGGGTTTGGTAATTTTAAAAATGGTGGATAGATAGGGGGGGGGGGCTGAAGATGAGCGTGCATTCTGGAAATCCCATTCTAATATTCCCTCCACTCCCTCGTCATTTAAACAGCCCCTCTCCAAATTTCTCCCGCCATCTCAATGGGAACCTAAAGCACTCCATGCCTACCATCCTGTTGAAATCTTCATTAAACTCTTCCTCACTAAATTATCTGAACATTCATTTCTCCAATCACTAACTCCACCAAGTAATCTCACCCGTCTAGAAGCACTCGCTTTAAATAAATTATCCAACAATAATGAGATCATCATCACTAAGGCAGACTAAGGATCAACTGTTGTCGTACTGGATAAAAATGCCTACATATCCAAAGGACTTCGGCAACTAAATGGTCCTTCTTCTTATACCCCCCTCCCCCAAGACCCAAACACTGAATTCCAGAGAGAAATAAGCTTATTCCTAGAGGAATTCCGACCAGCCGAAGGCCTCACTCCCTCCGAAATCGCCATCTAACTTCAAAACTCCCCATTTTTACATGCTTCCTAAAATTCAAAAAACCATCAATCCCAGTCGTCCTATTGTCTCTAGCATCAACTCCCTCACTGAACAGATTTCAGCACTGATTGATCATTACCTGCAACCATTAGTTGTTTCTCCCCTCTTTCATCAAAGATACCTACCACTTCCTCGACCTCCTACATGCCATCCCTATCCCTACTAACACTGACCTTCTTATGGCCACAATAGATGTCACTTCCCTCTATACGAGTACATCCCATCATGAAGGCATTGAAGCTCTCCGTTTTTATCTCTCCCAACGTCCAAAACCACATCTTCCCTCCACCAACTTTATTGCTAACCTAACAGAATTAGTATTAACTAAAAACGCCTTTTCCTTCAATAATCAAGTCTTCCTTCAGATCAGAGGGACCGCCATGGCTACTCGTATGGCACCTTCTTATGCAAATATATTCATGGGCCATCTTGAAAGCTCTTTCCTCAAAAACCAATCTCTCAAACCTCACTTCTGGGCCCGCTATATTGATGATATCTTTGTCCTTTGGCCTCATGGCCGTGAATCTCTATCTTCCTTCATTTCTGCGCTAAACTCCTCCTTTTCGGTTTCTATCACCTCTTCCATCTCTGATTCTTCCATCACATTTCTGGATGTTAATATCCTACTAAAAATCAAAAAATTCATCATCTCCGTCCATAAAAAACCCACTAACCATAACCTTTACCTTCATTTCAATAGCTGCCATCCACCACTTACCAAACACTCCATTCCATATTCCCTCTCTGTCCGCAGCCACAGAATTTGTAACGACGCCCACTCCCTTCAACAATACACTGATAACCTATATCACTCCCTCAGAGAATGTGAGTACCCCAAAAAGCTTGTTACCAATAAAATCCTGCCCCCCTCTGCCAATTACACCCCTCGGGCCAAAACCCACCACCCCGACAGACTCAGCCTCATTACCACATTCTTCCCTGGCTCCCATAAAATAAAAAACATCTTCCGCGATTTATACCCAATTTTAAAGAATAATAATTCCACTGCCCTCCTATTACCTTGTCCTATTACCTATGTCCCACAGTATCATTTAAGCGTCCTGCAAACCTGTGAGATATCTTAAAATCTACGAAACCCACCCTTCAACCGACTTCCCCCCCTCCACCACTCTCTTCAACTTACAACCATCCTAGATGCAAATGTTGCTCCCTCCTACGCTCTTCTGCTACGCCCTCTTCAAATAAATCTTCATCAGCAGCTAACTGTACTTCCACAAATATCGTCTACCGTCTCTCATGCAATTTCTGCCCAGTATTTTACGTTGGCGAGTGTACTACCCCGCTTTCCATACGAATGAATGGGCACCACCACTCCACCACATGTCCTCCCTTCATTGATCCCATTCCTAAACATACCGCTTCCCATCGTAAAACCTTTAATAAATGTTTCTCTCTCTCTATATTGGAAGCCCTCCCCGAATTAGCAACAAATATCTAATTGAGGATTCGCGAGATGGCATTCATTTGGATCTTAAGAGAATTTGAATCGCCCGGGCTAAATTTGGCCCACTGACCAACAGCCACACCTCGCTCCTGCTCCCCACCAGTCCCCTTCCCTTCTCCTGTTCCACCTTACCCCCCCTCCCCCCCCCTCCACCCCCCCCCCCCCCCCGAGGTAACAGACCACTAGTTAGTCTCTTGTCGCCGACGATGATGGCCTGACGGTGGAAACGTCCCGTAAAATATTTTGTGAGTGTCCTTTTTATTTCCGTGTGCCTGTGTTTTCAAAACTATATTTATATTTGTGTTTTTATTCGCCGAGTGCGTTTTCTGAGAAGATTTTATTTTTATATATTGACCTTCGAAACGTCCCGTAAATTATTTTGTGAGTGTCCTTTTCATTTCCGTGTGCCTGTGTTTTAAACTATATTTATATTTGTATTTTTATATATATATAAGGGCGACTAAAAGGTAAACACATAAAAAGACACTCATACGGGTTATATAAATTATTCGGTGGATCGCCGCCACCTTCTTCAGCGAGAGGTATAGGAAGAATGATATATATATATATATATATATATATATATAATGAATTTATATATATATATATATATATATATATATATATATATATATATATATATATATTATATATATATATATAAAGAAAGGAAATAATTATAAAGCTAGCAACAAGGCGTTGAGGTTGGGGAAGGATAGGAAAGTAAATCAGTGGACACTCACTGGCAGATGATCCATGATGACACCAGTGTCCACTGCTTACAGTGGCTTTCGGGCTAAGGACCCTTCTTCAGCTGGAGGATATTCACTACATCTCCTCCAGCTGAAGAAGGATCCTTAGCCCGAAAGCTACCCTAAGCAGTGGACACCGGTGTCGTCATGGATCATCTGCCAGTGAGTGTCCACTGATTTACCATCCTATCCTTCCCCAACCTCAACGCCTTGTTGCTAGCTTGTATATATACACACAAATCATCCAAATGATATAATACGTATAGCAAAAGGTGAAAATTAAGTGTAAACTATCTACGCAGGAGAAAATGTGTATACTAAAATATTAAATAGCAATAAACAGTACGTAGAACTAAAAATGCACTAAGATTATAACAAAAGAATATTATAGGATATTTAATAAAATATATAGCTAGTCGGTCACTAAGAATTAGGCTAATTTGAACTAAATAAAGGTTCTCTTGTTACTGGAACAATAGATTTGGAGACGAACGATACATAAGAAATACCAACAGGTAGATATAACTAAGAGAACCAGCAAAGATACACAAAAGAAACCACTAACTAAATGAATGGAGAAAATAAAGTTGTATAGTATGTAGATTCAAAGGACATAGCAATAGGCAATAAGTGTAGAATTAAGAATCTACTAATCACTTACAGCAGGCACCTTTGGCTGATGAACACGAAGCAAAGACAGGGATATCTCGACTGTGAAAGGACACTCACACACCACTCACTCTTTAAATACTTATGCTAGTGAAGACACCACTACTAATGGAGAATAAACGACTAACTTGTAAATATCTTGTTAGGATATACCTGTCATATACATAATTATCTATCATATAACTGCGATGAAAAAACCATTTTCATTAGCATGTCTAGTGCAACACAAACACGAACATAATTTTGCGATTTATTGTTAACCTTTAAAAGTTATAAACTATAGTGTGAGTGGTCAGTTGGTGCCACTACCTACCCGCGGTGAGGGGTTGGGTCGCTTTCGACGCCGAGGCTCAGACTCCGAGTTCGGGTTTGGGTGGGTCCAGCGAAATGAGAGTCAACCCCTCCATGGGGCTTCTAGAGCATGCAATAACTTGAGGTTGCCCCACCAAACGGACGTAAGCCTCATTAATTTTCCAAATAAAAAACTTTGAAGTATAACCATGCATGCATGTGCTTCATAGCGCCTAAAGCCATTATTCATTGATCCAACATTTAACTTCTCCCTTCAAATCATATTATTGGTATCAGCCTAAGAAAATAAATAAGGTTATCTGATGTCATCATAATTTAATGGAGATCAATGACGTACTATTCATCTTACAAAGTGACATAATTCTACAGACAGCAACCTTCTATGTAACTACTAGAAACATCTCTTCGTCTAAAGATGGCCATCAGTAAGGTAGAGAGGTGATATAAATGCTGCATAAAATAGAATAATGACAATCTACTTTTCTAAATCATCCCTAGGCAAGGCGGGGCCTTCTTCCTTCACCTGCTTATCCTGGAACCATACAAGATTTTGACGTTCTTCATTGTGCATGGTGATTGCTATGTCAATAAAATACATGCTGGGAGTATGCTTTCAAGTTCTCTCCAAGAGAAAAAGTCACAGCATTACAAGAAAAACTAGTAAAATCCAGCCAAAGTTAAGAAAAACAATGTCTTTTCATGAGCATGAGTAAAGAGTAAATATTTACCTGAAGAACTTCAGCTGACAAATCTCTGGAACTATTCAACACCAACAGCTCATTTTCAAGAGAAGAACACTGCTCCTTGTAAGATTTAATAATTTTCTCTTTGTGTTGAAGTTGATCCTGTGTGAAACAATTTTTTAATGAAATGAGAATAACTATATATCGCGATATAATATATGCTAAAATTACATACCTTAAAGGATTTCAACACGCTCTCTGTATGGGTTTTTGATTTATTGTCACATTTTTCAAGTTCTTTTGTTGCACCTCCAAAAGAGTGCTTCCTAAGTCGTTCTCTCTCCTTCTCCAAGATCACTTTCTCCTCCTTTTTGACAAATTCTTTTTTCATGGTAATGAGCTCACTGGTCAACTTACAGATGTCTGCATTTGCAGTGCTCAGCCTGAAAAATGGAAAAATACCGCGCATCATGAAGAGGGACTAATTTCAAGTTTCCGTCAGATTATATTAAAAAATTTGCCACAGAAGTACAACACTCTTATGAAAAAATTATGATTTTGCTAGAAATTTAACCTATCACCTTTACTTTACATTTTTTCACTATGAAGTGCAACCTACCTATCAACATCGGGACATTCTAGTTTGTATGGTAATGCAACCTTGGGTGGTGGTGGAAACCATGTCCATAAATTAAAGTGATTTTACCCATTTTTCAGAATAACATAAATTATGTAATAATAATAATCATTATAACTGCGCTGCTTCGGCGAGTAGGAATGCCATATAAAGGTGTTTCACTGGGGCGTCCAGCGGCCACGTCCAACCGCCGCGGCTGGACGACGCGGCCGAGTGGTTTAATTCAGGCGTCTACGTCTCGTTTTCGCGGCTGGGCGATGTGCAAGAATATGTATTTTCTTAAAACGCGGAGAGAGGAGAGCAGAAAAATCACTGAGAATTGGGACTGCCCGACTACTTAGGCGTCCGCGTCTCGACTGCTCTTGTAGCAGTCGAGACGCGGACGTCGGGCGTCAGCAGTCGAACGCGACGGCCGAGACGTCTCAGCGAAACCGTGCCCATTTGATATAGATTGGATGAAGACTGCAGTCAGTGGCGTAGCTAGGGGTGGCACCCGGTGCGGATAACGTGGTGTCACTCCAAGAATGAAAACTGTTAAAATTAATAAAAATCCGATTATCGCCCTATTGAAAATGCCCCACTGGTTTCCTATAGGAATTATGTGAATTCCTATAGGAATTACAGTTTCCTACAGGAACGATGAAGCTTCCTATAGGAACAATAAATTTCCTATAGGTACAAGAAAGTTTCCTATAGGAACAAGAAATTTTCCTATAGGAATGATAAATTTTCCTATAGGACGAATATTTTCCTATAGGAACGAGGAATTTTCCTATAGGACGAATATTTTCCTATAGGAACAAGAAATTTCCTATAGGAACAAAAAATTTTCCTATAGGAATGAGAAATTTTCCTATAGGACGAATATTTTCCTATAGGAACGAGGAATTTTCCTATAGGACGAATATTTTCCTATAGGAACAAGAAATTTCCTATAGGAACAAAAACTTTTCCTATAGGAATGAGAAATTTTCCTATAGGACGACTACATTTTCCTATAGGAACGAGAAATTTTCCTATAGGACGAATATTTTCCTATAGGAACGAGAAATATTCCTATTGGACGAATATTTTCCTATAGGAACGAGAAATTTCCTATAGCACGAATATTTTCCTATAGCTATATTTCCTATATATTCCTAGGAATGAGAAAATAACCCTCTAGTTATGAGAAATTTTCCTATAGCATGAATATTTGACAATGGAAAAAGGTTTCCTATAGGAATTAGCAATATTTCTATAGCACAATAAATATTTATTATAGGTACATTAAGAATGTTTCCCATAGTGCGAAAAATTCTAATTAATTCGAAATTAAAAAAAGAAAACATTTCATTTTATCAATGGTTCTGCATTCTCACAAATATAATGCATACATCACCATACAAGACAAGTTTTTACAATATTTCATTTATAATTAAAACATTATTGTCAATAAAAATTTTTTAAGAAAAAGTTAGAAATTCATAAAAAAATGGTTCACCGGTATGGAACTCACATAGTCAGTTCCATTCCAATTCCAGTGTAACGCAAACTATATGAAGTTCTTCTCCCTTTGTTATAGTCAGGCGTTTTACACGGGGCACGTACAATCTGATGTAAGTTCGAACGTACATTTCAAATTGCATGGTGTCGTGTTTACACGATGCATTACCCGCGCGGGTAGATGCGTGAATACAATCACCATCAAATTTTCACCGTGTAAACAGTCAAAATTGCGCAAATGCGTTGATGAGTGGACAGAAAATAGCCCGTTCTAATTTGGTGAATGTGTTCACGCATCTGTCCAGCCACGTACTTGCGCGGGTAAATGCATCGTGTAAACACGGTAAGCCGTGAATTGCAAGAACGCATGCGTGAATGCATGAACGCGAGGTAGCAAAATAGCTTCTGCTCTAATTCGAAAATGATTGCACGCCCGATTGAGAAAAAAATGCAGTTTGAAGTTGTGCAATTTCGTGCCCGAGTAAAACGGCCTTATGACTCTGTAGGTGTGCAGCAATCCTCTTTCTCTCTCTCAACTTTGAGTTCATTTGAGTTCTTTAATCACAAAATACACTACCCCTGAAATTGATTCAAGTAATATATATATTGATTGTTTGGGCAAATGCACGGTATTTGGACTGTAGCGTCCAGTAATTCCCGTCAAGTACTGTACCGCACTTTTTTTTCTGCGTAATCTTAGCATGCCAAACTTATACTTATGAGATCGCTCTATCATTACCTCAGTCAGTTGGTGTAATGGTCAGAGTCGGCGACTCATGAACTGAAGGTCTCCGGGTCTAATCCTAATCTTTTTTTTAAGGTTATGTATATGAGACTATTTTCCTATGGGAAAATTATTTCCTATAGGAAAAAATTTCCTATAGGAAAATTTCGAGTTCCCATTGTCAAATTACTGTGGGAAAAAAAATTCCTATAGGACATTTTCAATGGGGCGTAAAGTATGATTAAATTTAATAAGTAATCAAATGAGTCTAAAGTTACAATATTATGATAGTAATAGTATTGTTTTATCATGCATTCTTTCACATTGATGTATGAAATTGAGAGTTGGATATGGCAAAAGAAGAATGAGAGTAGAATTAATATTACTCTCATAAACAAAATTTAAGAACTTAAACACTAAATATCTTTTCTTTCTAGATTTGACAGCTGCAAACTCGGAAATTACATCCTCAAAATTTATAGTATTCTATTGTGTGTATTCACATGTATGTGTGTCATTCTTGCCCGCAAGTAATTTTTAATTAATTTTAGTTTGCTAAAACTCCACTCCCACGAAGAAACTGATACGCAAATCGTCATAAATAACTTTAGTGCGACCATAAGAGTTGGAAGATATTCTGTAAAATCCCATTCCACGATAAATTTTAAAAAATCTAGAGACACCAAATTAGAAACTGTAACATTGGCCGCTTTTAAATGTCTTCTCAACCTTGGTATCTCTAAAAGGAGTTCTGTTTTTGATACCTCATCATAAAAATCATTAAATTTTGAAACAGCTAATTTCACTTCTTCATTATTCACCAAAAGCAAAGTATTTTTCTGCACAACCTCGAACAATGAAGCTACATCTTGAACGGACTTCGATCTAATTCGAAGTTCAATACATTCTATTATATCCTTTTGCAGTTCAGCTCTTAATGTGAGTCCTGCATCGGTGGCCAACTCACCGGCCAATCGTTTTTTACGATGAATTCGTCTTTGTATTGGAATATCGTAGTCCTCTGATTTTTTCACAGCAATATCTTTTTGCTTTTCGTCAATATAAAGACGAAGAGCCTCTATTTTTACAGATAATTGATCAACACTCAAGCATTTACTTCTTAATGCAATCTGAGCACAATTTATTTCTCTTAGTACATCATTCCAAAACAAAAGATAGCAAAGAAATGTGAAGTTACACACAGCAGGCATAAGATTCAGTGCAGCACCTCTGGTGTTTATATTTTCTTGTTGATCATATTATTCCTCAATTGCAGCCACAATACCATCAAAAAATTCTACCAATACTTTTACTGCAGCATAATGAGCACTCCAACGGGTTGTTGAATCTTCTAACAGACCCTTTGCTGTGTTTAAGAAGCACTTCCTAGTGGAAGCAGAAAATAATGTAAACATTGTCTCACTGGGTCATTCCATGTGAAATCACGGACGAGTTGCCCTTACTATCTCAGATTTGCAGGGATTTTTTTGTGTTTCTCTTAGTTTGTATACACAATTTTTATGAAAAATGTTGAGTTTTTGCGGAGATACGAGGGTATGAAAAATTCGGCATTTGTAAAAACAAGTCCCCGAATTTTCCCATTTTTGTCAGATCTAAGAAAGCTAGAAAGTTCTACTAAGAATCATATTCCACAAAAAATAGTGCATTATTCAACATTCAAATTTGAAAATTTTAAAAATATTTGAAAATTTTAAATTAAATTTTCAAATAAATAAAATGTAGCAGAAATACAGAGAGAGTTCTCGACTACAGAACACATTGCGAGGAAAGCCAAGTAATGTGTGGCTGAGAAAGGTATATTGTGCACTCGGGATCGAAAGTACGGAATGGCCCTAGCAGTTGATATCGAGGGAAAAGTAAAATCATTTTATTAAGAGCCTGGCATAAGTCGGGAAATGCCCGGCAAAAACAGTGGAAAAATGCATACCAAAATGGTAGCAAGGTCATAAAGCAAAAAAGGCTAGTGTTAAGTAATTTGAGAGAGAGAGATATGCTTCCAGTTCAAAAAAGAAAATCCTAATCTTTCAATTGGCTTTTCAAAGTTTGCTGATTTAAGACCAGCTGAGTGAGTTTTCGCCGGCGCGTCAGGCACGCACTCGGTATGCGTATGCACAATTCACCAGAACTTTAAACTAATGTTTATGGGAGCCCAATTATCTGAGATTCATTCAAAATACGGTGAAAAGCTCTCTGAAAGTTACAGAGATTGCTTTCAGTGCGCTCCGAAGTGCTCTTCACCTACTGATGAATGCACTCTCGGTCAATGTAAAAGCAGAACCTGCGGCGACCCATACAGACCCCAAGATGTTTTAGAATCATTTTCAAGAGAAATTGATACCCACTATCACTTTAAAGAAGTGTAGAGACACGGGCAGATGTAATTTGGAGACTCTTATAATGGGCAGTGAAACTTTTGTTGACCTTTTCGTAGAGGTAGCAAAAAAAAAGTTCAAGCACATGACTGCATTGCTAAGAAACAAAGTGGCTTCTTCAAAATGAAGCGAGACAATATAGGCCCTGGAGAATTTCTCATAGTGGGGTATCTTTCCAAAAGTTATGCTTTTCTACTCCAAGACAGCGCTCAAGGCGTTCACTGGAACAACAATCAAGCTACGATACACCGTTTTGCTGGGTATGTGCGAGAAGAAAATGAGTTGAAAACAATAAATTTTGTACTAATCTCAGAGCACATGACCCACAATACGGGTGCAGCCTTTTCTTTCAAAAGGAAGCTAGTTCAATTTCTGAAAGCACATGTAAAGGATTTAAAGAAAATAATTTACTTCTCCGTTGGAGCTGCAGGACAGTACAAGAACATATACAATGTTAACAATGTGTTGCAGCACGAGAAGGATTTTAATATTCTCACAGAGTGGCATTACTTCGCATCCGCCCACTGTAAGGAGCCTAGTGATGGCGTTTGCAACAAAATCCGAAAATGATTTCTTAGTGTAATATTTACTTCTTTTATCCTGCGTTTTCAGGTCTCGTCGGCAGAAGCAAACAAGTGAGACTAATAAATGCTAAAGACGATTGACGATTCCATTATGCAAGCTCAGTTTCCTAAAACGAATATCTTCGTAATGCATGGTGTGTAGGATGAATGATTGAAGAATGAAAGGATACTGAAGGAATGGGTCGGGGAGAGAATGGAAGGGAGGGGCAGCAGGTAGGGGAATGGAAGGGAAAGAGGCGAGGGAGCTTAACGAAAGTCGTTGATGCCAGGAGGATGTTAAGCGTGGTATACTCATTGATGTGTTGCATTATTCAGTGCACAGATTGTCAACCCTTTAAGTAGGTAGTAACCCATGACCCTGGACCAAGGGAGCGGGGGAGGGAGGGAGGTGGCCGTCGCCGGCGCTTCGACGAAACCCCAGACCCTGAACATTCCGCGGAAGTCCACCACCCTGACAATTCTTAGAAAGTGGGGAAGAACCCTGGAGGAGAGCGTGCGTAGTTTTTCAGAGGTCACTGCACTTTTCTCCCACGCCAGGATCCTGGCAATGGACGACTGGACTTGGCTCCGTCCATAAACGTCACAGCGAAGGTCACGTGACCGACACAGCAATTTGTGGGAAACATGTCACCAAGCTTACAATGCCCGGCTTGACTCGTGTGTTCATCGTCCGTTTGTGATAGAAGCACTCGTTCTTTCTCGGTTGAGAAAGCGCATTACTTTGCGATGGTGCAGTATTGTGTGGTACCCGGGTGCAATAGTAGTGCATTTACGCGTAAGATATCGTTTCATTCGTTTCCAAAGGGCAAACATTTGAGAAAACTGTGGGAGGTGGAGATACGCCGTGACGACAGAGCAAATAGAAAAATATCCCAGCACATGAGGGTATGTTCACTCCACTTCAGAGAGGAGGATTTCCGCGAGGGAATTTTAGGGAAACGCCGATTGGAATCGGATGTAGCACCTTCAATTTTTGCGTTTACTTCGCCAAGGAAGTTGAAGACTGGCCGTCGAATGATTGCCTACAAAACGAAAACTGTTGCCTACTACCTTCTGCTGTTGACACTGCACAGAAAGATTTAATTCGTAAAGTAAATGAAATACAAAGGAAAGTAGCATGTTTCGTTAAAAATTTCTAGAAGTGAACGGAGAGAGTTACAAAGATGATGGAAGGCCTAGGTTGGGAACCTATAGAGACTTGGAGGGCACATATTAGGATTAGATTACTTGAAAATTTCAGAACAGGCAAGTTTCAGGACGGCATGGAGGAGGATATAAAATTGTCGCTATATCTCTAGAACTGATGGAAGTGACAAAATAAGAGAGATACATGGCTAAACTGATAGGTACCAAAATTTCTTCTTTCCATGCACCACTAGTCATTATAACAAAAACAGAATGACAATAAACGAAAGACACAATGTTAATATACAATTCACCTCAGTTTTCTCTCCACCCTCCTTTTCCCTTTCCCTACAACATGCCTACTAGCTCGATCCTATCTTCTCTGCCAATCCATGATCTCTGCCATCAAATAATTAAAATAGATTTAAAATTTATTTACAATATTCTTAACTCACGCATTGATGGTCCTGAATTGATTTCCTCCAATTATTTCAGAGTCCCGAGTCGATCCAAATGTATAGATTCCTTACTACATATGGGCTTACTATTCCTTGCCAAGCGCTCACTACACCTCCGCCTTTCCTCCCCACTGAATTCTTTGCTGGATAATATTGATCCGTTTTTTTCTGTCTTTAAACTCATTTATCAACCTCGCTATGTCCCATTCCCAATGAATAAATAAACCTCTCTCCGTTACCTACATTTCCACGTAACTTTTATTTGTGTTCTTGACTATTTTTACCCAGTAAGTACCCTTTGTTTTGATTGATTGTTTACGTTTCCATTTTATATTTGTAACTGCATCAATGGAAATTGCCAGAAAATCTGTACGTGCGCAATTACTTAAAGAAATGAGGAAATAAAATCATTTTGCTTGCCGAGCCGATGTTATACACTCCAAGTACAAAGAAAAAATGCCAAAACATTATGCAAGCCATAGGAGAGATATTCATTTTGAAATATAAGTTAACCTAGACTGTATAGGTGATAGATGCTCATATCCAGTCAATGTTTTCATTTGTTCTGCTGACAATATTTGGTACAACAGCAGTGAGTGACGGGGGAAAAACATAAACATCCCAAGCGGAACGTACGTACGCGGCTACGTAGCCGCGATTATTTTCACTATCAAATGTATATAGTTTATTAATGGTTTTCTAAGATCCAACAAAACCACTTTGCACAAAACCACAAAAACTCTGACATGGAACACCTCACAGGTTTAATTATTAATTCATCAGGAAATGTACCACCTATATACTCAAAAATGTATGAATTTTGAAGAATAACTCCCTAGAGTTATTACTTTTATAGTAATAAGTACTTAAGAATTACACCGTGTCACAGTCGAAATCGTTTACGTGGTCCAAGTTCCTATACATTACACCTTGGTGCCACTAGCCGCAGCCGTGTGTCATAAAATATTTATTTACGCTCTACATTAATGACAATACAAATCGCGTATTTTAAAGATCAACTTATTTTCACGTTATCCCCACGAGGCTATCCACGTCATTACAAGTTACTGTTGCCAACCTGTTGCTACCAGTAAACAGTGAGGGCTCGCGATATTTCCCACAAAACGAACACTGCCACCTACAGCATGAAAAGGAAAGTTCTATGCTCCGCCCACTTCCAGTCGTCCTATGGACCACATTGCTTTTTACCACCAGCAGACCGGTGGAATGAGGCGCAGTGGCTGGGGTATTGTCGGCGACGCGGACGGCAGTCGTCCGTTGGCTCTCGCCGAGAGCCCAGTCAGGGAAATGCATGCAGTTTTAATGAAATCTACTCTCAAAATCGATCTGGTAATAATCGTTTTAAAATCAAAATTAAATAGTTGATTCGCATTAAGCTCCGGGTCAACGTGCGACCTCCCGTACTGATTCACCAACATCAGCCGCAAGATTTAGGCAGTTGCACCGCCGTTATATAAACCCGAGTGTGAAGCAACTGTTTTAAGTAATGCCCATGATGTAACGTGACCTTTTTTTAAAGAAACACTTCTACCTTACGTTAAAAATATATAATATTGCATTTCTCACTCCATTGGCAAGTAACGATAGGCCTAACTGCTATTCAACCATATGGGCGTGGACACGGTGAATTGCATGCCATAAACAACATTTTTTTCTCCCTTATATGAAATATTGCAATGACTAAACTTTGCAGACTCTTTACCTATACAAAGGACTACAAGATTATAAAATTAAAGATGGATCGAAGGTGGGTTACATTTTAAAAATTTAATTTTAAAATTTCAAATATTGTTAAAATTTTCAAAAAATTTAAAAATTTTTAATTTGACTGTTGAATAAGATACAATAATGTTTTTTGTACAAAATTATTCTCAGCAGAACTTTCTAGCTTTCTTATATCTGACAAAGATAGGACAAATCTGGGACTTATTTTTACGAATGCCGAATGTTTCATACCCCGTATCTCCGCAAAAACTCGACATTTTTCAAAAAAATTATTTTCAAACTAAGGGCCTTATAAGGTAAACACAAAATATTTCGTGTAAATCAGAGATAGTAATGGCAATTTTTACACTTTCGTCGGTGCTTTGGCATGGAATAAACCTACTGTTCCGAAAAATGTTACACAAGATACATTTTGTGCAAATGAGTGTTGGCCACATAAATTAATTGAATGGTTAATACATGCAACAAATATTGCTTTGTTGTTTTTTGCTTCAATAATAGCTTGCACTCCTCCATGAATGCCGCTCATAACAGTTGCATTATCATAGCCTTGGGAACGACACATCATAATATCTAAACCGTCATTTTCCAGCTTCTTAAGAATTTCTTCGCTTAAATCGGCGGCTTTTCTTATGTAAAGGAAAAAATCGAAGGTATACTTCTTTGACTTCCACTTTAAAATAATCTCCTTTTCACATAACGAATCACTTTACAGTGGCATAGCCAGGTTTACGGTCTAGGGGGGGCGTAAAATTTTTAGGGGGGGGGGGGGCAGAAAATGTTTAGGAAGCGCCGGATTATAAATTAACCAGTTTTCTAAACTTCGCAAATTTTGGTGAAGCAAAAGGCGGATGGGTTTGTACCAAATATGACAATTGACAACGAATTACACACATTTATTTATACGTATTTGGGACTTAAAAGAGTGGAAAATACACAGACTTAGGGTAGCTAGAACAAGGGGTGGGGGGAGGGCCTTCGCCCCCCTGCTTCCTGCCAAGCCTTTTTTCTGCTTCTTTAGTTACATCATTTGCCTTTTTTTCCAGCTGTTCCATTGCATCATTTTTGCTCAAGTCAAACATGGAGTCTAGCTTACTCTGAAACATTTCTTTCTTAGCCATCGCGGCTGAACTTAGCGGTTTATTAGTGGAGGTATTCTTATGGAGATTCCTCCATTCCTGATAAAGCGACTCGAATTTTTCAATTACCCGAATGTCTTGGAAACGGGGAATTATAGTGTTGTTCCACAGATCAACAACTTCTTTCATTGCAATCCAAGCTGCGTCTCGGACGTCATGATTTTTTCTCATGTAATAAAAGAACACACACAGTACCTCACGTATTGTTGGAAGCTTTGATAATACTTCAAACTCCACAGAATCTTTTCCAACAAGATCAATCACAGCTCACCTCCGCATCCACGCCATTGTGTAAACAAACTGTTTCACTTGAAATAGATTTCTACGCAACCACACACTTGCAAGGGAAACACCTAACTGAACTTCTTTGGCCAAAAGAGAAGAGACTGCGATTCTCTTATTCTATGTATTCACTATGTCAAGGCGGAGAAACATAGGAGGACTGCCGATAATTTAACCCCATCCCACAGGGTTAAAATGATTAGCTTGGAAGGATAACAGGAGATACCAAAATGATTACAAAGCAATGCTTTAATATGCATCGTATCACTATGGACTAAGTTAGCAGTTTTGCATCAAACCACTACACCAAAACACATTCATAAGATAGCAGAACTATCAGGTTATTAGTTTGTCGGTGTCTGTTCAGAGTGAAAAGAACACTCAGCGAAGGAAAACGAGCGTACGATTCGGCTGAATTGACGATAAAGATATCAAAAATCGTCGGGCGCGAGCGGAGCCCAGATGCAAGCAGCCACGGAAAACAACAGCCTATCTTAGGTCTCAATCCCCGGAGTTCCTTTCGTTTCTTATGAGTATTTTAATTTATACGCGAATTCATTAACGTAATTTTTTTTCAAATATTTGACGTATTTTCGTTATCTGGAAGTCCTTGTGATATCGCAATCTATTTTTGAAATGGTGTAATATATTCTGGATCGAAACTAGATCACTCAATTTCGCACTGAAGTAACCGATAATATCAGGCTCGAATTTGAGCGCATAACAGTCCTTGCAAAGCATTCTGGGAAAACATTTCCTATGGGCGATATATTTCTGCGCAAACAATTGCTTAATTTTAAAATGACGAGCTTTGAATTTTACATTCTTTTAGCAAATAATTTCGTGAAATTCAAAGCTCAGAAAGAAGGACGCGCAGATTGAAAAATCCACCTTTCGCACTCATCTCATCCTTCTTGTGAATTCGGTCGTTTTATTATCCAATGCAGAACTTCAAATACGTGTATATTATGTGTTCACTAATGAAATTATACCGTATATGAATGACTTGAGCTGGCTGATCTCAGATTAGTCTGTCAGATGAACAGGTCAGTCGTATTAGGTTCAAGTGGTCACCCTCATGCTACACCGCCATTACTGCGTTTTCCATTCGCCATAGGTCAGGTTTTTCTCATGCGAGATCTACAGAAAAACATTCGTAATAGCACTTCCTACAATGCGTTTTGTGACTTTTTTTCCAACATAATTAACAAAGCAGCAAATATTTTATGGCGAAGTGAAGAAAATTGAACCAAATTCCTGTAAAAAGTGCAGGAATTAATTACGACGTTTTGAAAGTAATAGGAATATTGATACCGCAAGGACTCCCAGACACAGAAAATCTAAATGCTATATACTTACGATTAAACTATTGTAAGCTTATAACGCTAATTAATACGAGTAGGAAACTAATAAAAAACGAAACGAGCAAGGGGGATGTAAACCAAAGAAGTGGGCATTGAGTTTCCGCGCTTTCTAGCAGCTGTGAACAGGAGATGATCTATTCCCATGCTTCCACACATCCACATAATGTGCAGAAACAGCTCGACGGACCACACCTCTGCTTTTCCACACTCATTGTCAGTCGAATAAAAAGCCGCTGCCCCCTTCCATTGTCACTTTTTGGCAGTTTAGGGCCTTTCCTCGAGCGAGGGTGATGGAAGGGGCTTCCTTTGGTTCGGAACATTAATTGCTCTCTCAGGAAAGATTGGAACGACCAAAGGTGACTTTATGCAAATATTCTCGCTAATAGAGTTCACTCACTAACTGAGTAGATTGAAAGAGGCATTTAAAATACTAGAAAAGTGAAATTATTGGCATCAGGTTACTTTTATAGAAACAAAGAAATTTAATCCAATTTCCACCACGAAACAATAATTGAGTACGGGTTGAAGTTCATGATTGAGTGTATCAAAAGTTTTTTCCTGGGCATTCAAATATTGGAATAAAATAGCATCGAGCTACTTTAATCCGAAGATATTTGAAGTGAATACGGCTTCCCTTGTTTATCGAGGAAAAAAATGGAAAATCAAATAAGCGCAGTCATATAGTTCCAAGCATAGCGAAAGAACTTGATATGATATTGGATACTCTAGAAAGCTCTATACTTTAAAATGAAAACATAAATTAGTAACATTTTTCTCATAAATACATCGCCCCTGAAATTTTCTTTCCCCGGATACTTTGCGAGGATAGGTGTGATGTCAAATCTGAGCCTGACATTATGGGTTACTACAGAGCGAAATAGAGTGATCCAGTTTTAAATCCCTTTTTCAAACTATTGTTATTTTATTGTGAATATCGCAAATTATTGTAGCAAACTTAATATTGTAATTTCACCTACACCGTATTTATCTACGCACCTAATTAGATCAAAGAAAAAGTTGTAAGCGCACTTCTGAGAGATGCGTTTCTTGGCTTACTTTCAGAAATAATTAGCATCCATAAGGAGAAATTAAACGAAATTCCGAAACGAAGTTAATGACTAAAAACTTTTCGCGGGAGTTCAAATATAAAAGGGATTGCACTGCCACAAAAATACGAGATAACAAAAATAAGTCGAAATTGCGATTATTCTTTACGTTAAATTTTCGGCGGTACGATTTTTTAAAACAGAACTGTACAATTGGGTAATCCTCAGAGTTTATTTGTATAAAAATTGGATAAGTCAACCAGGATGCTTGAAAGGAAATGCTTGTGGTGGTGGTGGGTATAATGGTGGCAGGTGAAGAGGGGTGTAGGTTTCTGTTTCCCCGGCCTATCCACCACCCCAAGGATAAACCAGAATAGAAAAACATAAATTATGGGAGAGTGTACCATGTAATGTATCATTTGTTCAACCTAGAGTCCTTTGGACTGGGTTTTATTAAAACCATTATTCTATTCTACCTATCATCAGTAAAAAACCACGATATTAACATAAAATAAACTGGAGCATATAATTCCATGATATCAACACCTTTTTTTTGGATTCCTTCGAGGTATATTAATAAATGAATACTCCCCTTACTTCTTTTCTCTGTTGGCCCATGGCCTTCCTCCATTCATGCCCTTCTACCAACACACCACCCCTACCAGTACTGTCGATAAAGACTGCGTGAAATCTTTGATGATTTCCCATCATGCTTGAGGCATAACTACGAGCAGAGTTTTGTTTAGAACATCAGTTCTTTCTTGAATCCTCAAAGTTCACCTTTTAGTTTCGCATTTGTTTTCTGAGAAATCCGTAGATAATGTACGAAGGTCAAATAATTACCAATCCAAAAATGGCCAGGCAGTTTTCCAAGCAGGGATAAAAAAATCAATTTTAATAATGGTATATACATTTTATTTTAGGGGTTTTCATTCAAGTTAATGTTATTGAAAATTTTGTTATCTTTATATAAACACAGAAAACTAATTTCCAATATTTTTCTTCTATTGTGCGTTCCACGTTCCTATTTTATCATAGCGGTTATGGATAACAGTGTTGCCGGCTCTAAGTCACTCTCCCTCCCCCCTTTTCCTCAATCGACGGCTCTCGTGCTACCGTTTGCAGCCGACTCCATTAGACATTGACTATAGTCCGTTCATTATATTACCGCAGTTGGCGGAAATACAGCCTATCAGTAAACAATCAAGTATGGCAGGGGAAGCGAATCACGCGACCGAAAATCCAGATGCTGGTCTTTGTTTACACCATATGATCGTTAAAACATTCTTTACTTATCCTTTCTTCCTTTGCCATATCAGTTCCTTTCATCGAATTATGTTGTTATAAACATTGCTTAGTTTTGTATGTAACTAGGCATATTTTCGACGTTATAATGACACTGATATGATATTTTGATGCACAAGATACATAATGGTGGAACTGGGATTTTAACTCGTAACATTGTCAATTTCCACATACGTTTTCCTAAGTTCTTTCTTCTCTCTTATTACTCGTCGAACCTTTCACTAAAATCACTCAACCTCGTGTGATTTCCATTGCCTGATGTTTTTTAGATTCTAAAGTAGTAACAGCAAGCCTTACATTGATTTTATAGCACGTTTGACATATTTGTAAATCGCGTTTGCAATCCACATTGTAAAAATATGGGTGCATTAGTTGTTTATGACGCATACGATACACATTGTTTGGCGATACTTGGCTTTGCTTGTGAATAAATAGAAACTAGGTAAAACTAGGTTAGGGCGTTTAAGATAAAAAATTCATCAGCGAGATACTGTTGAATCTTACTTCTTAATAGCTTTTGCAATCTACATTATAAAAAAATGGGTTCATAAGTTATTAATAATACATGCGATACACATTGCTTGGTGATGCTTGGCTTTGTTCGTGAATAAATAGAAAATAGGTAAACTTATGGCGCATAAGAAAGAAAATCAGCAGTGAAATACGACAGTGGGTTCTTAATCGTCGGAGAAATTTTGGTGAATCTGCTCTTTCCAGGTTACTTTACATAAAATAAAATTCCAGGTAACTTTCGTCTGTTGAAATAAGATTCCAAATTGTGAATAATGGACGGAAAATTCTCAATAACGTTGCATTTTTGCCCATTTTGGGAGGCAGATGATAGACAACGACGGTAAAACTAGCTGACACATTATGATCAACAAAAGATATCGTGATTACGTCATGAATGTATTTCTATATGTATGCACAGCCCTTTTAAAAATACTTGTCCACTCGGATCCGAAAATATTGCAAGTCCAAATTTGACGGTGATGTGAAAACGCAGCAGAAACACGCCCCCGCGAGGGAAAGCAGTAAACGCACGGAACGAAGAAGGACCCTTCTTACAAAAAATATATAGGCCTGACCACACGATACCTACATTAACTCCTACGAGTTCAACTATCTACATCTACGAAGTACCGTGCAAGCTACCACTAGGGTATGTGGCACGGGGTGATTCCACACCGGGCATGCAGCACTCGTCCCAGTTCAAATCGGGACCTCGCACGTTCCCCCGGCAGCTACGGACCTCAAAGTAGTTAGCAGAACAGTGCGCAATCAAACCAGAAACTGGGAGAGTGCTACGTAAATGGACATGCAAACATGCAGTACACTGGCTTAGACACAATTAGTGGTTGATCACTAATGTGTAGTTTAAATTTATGAATGCTACTAGATACTACTTCATGCAGAAAACAAATAATGCCGGACATTTCAAGCGCCGTGAAGTGTTAGTAATGATTCTATGTTATTAAACACTAGTAAAAAGTCTAATCTACCTAGTGTACATGGGAGTTCCATATGACTGATCTATCGCAACTATTATGATACCTTTTTGTGGGTGGAAAAAATCGCATTTTAAATCTATTGGTTCTGCAGTCTATTTCCTTTATCTTATTCCTGTGATCGCTTCTACCGTAGTACGTTGGCTCTAGCAACATATGTTGAATGTCCAGCAAAAAAATGTCTCCTTCGAACTTGCGCAAAAGACATAACCTGAATTTCTCCTTTCGATCAGTTAGAAATTCCCACCCTAATTTCTTCAACTACTCGGTAACACTGCTAAGTTAATCGTAACAACTTTTTACAAATCTTGCTGCTCTCCGTTGCATTTGATCTATATATTTTTATCTACTCATGCAATGTATGTAGTTCCATTATGCTTCACTGAGTATATATTGCCACCTCAAGAGTTTTCTTATTATTTATATATGCCTTATTGCTCTTAGCAAGGATTGTTCCTTTATTTGAGTGTCAGTGTGCCTGGGGAAATAGTGGATATGGTTTGAAGGTACCTTATATTTCACGGTAGGTAAATATATTATATGCCACAAGAAATACAATGAAAGCCCTCGATAAGCGGAATAGACTTGTAAAATTGAGTTAGATACATATTTCTATATGATTTTCTGGTGCAAAGGTTGTGTTTGAATAGTAATGAAGGTTGATTAGTACGTAAATTCTGGGGATTGCCTGGAGGATAGTAATTAAGTATCAATGAATATCCTAATCAGCATTTCTCTGAAGTTATATGCCAAGGTATAATAGATAATTTTAATGCATACGTCTGAGCCTAGGATATGGAAAACTATTAAGTGAACTGTAGAACATAAGTTTAATGCATTTAAAATGCGAGAAGTATCGGGCGTGATTTGGGGTAACTACAGCATAACGAAGGCAGAAATTGCAATTTTCCACCAGTTTACCAGCAGTTTCTGTCTTCAATGTTTAGATTGATGTTATGTATCTTTCAATCCGCGACAAGGAAAGGAAAGCGCTGTTTTTAGAGTAGATTACAATATGTTATGAACTATAGGAAACTGATGTCCTTATAATACATAATTTTCTTTGAATATTGCAGATGAGAACTAACTATACTGCATTAATCACTTGAAGCTCGGAAATTTTGTTAGTTTGAAATATTGAAAATGATTCAAAACAAGTGAAATCGTTCAAAATTAAGCTCATTGCGCATTCGTACAAGAGAAACAAGTGCGATATGAGCAGTCCCTCTGATAATACTTTAACGTTCGAAGGTCTGCACTACGATCGGCCTTATAAAATCGGCACTTAGGTCATCACTCGAAGAAAGTGATCTCCATCTAAGGTGAACGGATCCCTTACGTTCGAGCGTTAGCCAAGTTTAATAATCGGCACCCGGGAGAGTCAACAAAAAGAGCTGCAGAACACTGTAGGGCCATAAATGACCACGCCGTCTGGGGAGAGTTGAAGAACTGCTAAAAATTTCCGCACAAACTGTTCTGCAGAACGTAAGGAATTCTACGGAAATCGTCGTTCTTTCCGTGGAAAGTTCCTATTCTAAGGAATTGTAAGGAACAAGGGCTCATGTTCCTTAGAAATTATTTCGGTAAAATAAAATGTACACCGCTGCAAACTAGTTCCGTAGAATCTGTTCTGTAGAATGTATGGAATTCTACAGTAATCGTCGTTCTTTCCGTAGAAAGAGGTCCTTTCTTAAGGAATTGTAAGGAGCGCTCATGTTCCGTAGAAATAATTTCGGTAGAATAACTAGTTCCGTATAATCTGTTCTGTAGAACGTAGGGAATTCTACGGAAATCGTCGTGCTTCCCGAACAACGGAGCTCCTTTTCTAAGGATTTATACGGACCATGAGTTCACATATGTTTCGTAGATAGTTTCAGTGGAATTGATCAACGGAAACTCTATGGCATTCTCAGCGACTGTTTTGATATTGAATTCACTACACTAAAAAGAACTCATAATATCATATAATGAAGGAAAGTAAAGCCATATTTGGAAATAAATATCTCTGTAGGAAGGATGCAATGCACACGCTTTGGCAGACGTGGAATGGTCATTTGGTTAAAACTATCTTTGCGGTTTTGGAATATGAAAACATCGAAATCTCATAAACATAAAAAAAATGTGACCGGACCTTGAATTGTTTATTCAGGACTGCAGTACAACGAGTACAACAAATCTGGCCGTATTTTGACTTCAGGACCTGGAGGGCAGAAAATTGTTCGTAATGATATCAACGATATCTACACTACAGCCTTCATCAAAGTTTTAGGCTAAAGAAAATGGCAGATACTGGCCAATACAGAAACACTGTTATACCTTAGTGCAATGATCTCTCTTTGGACCTGTTTATTGAAATAATCATCCTTGTATTTACAGTACCTCATTAATTCCCAACCACCGACTGGATATATCAGATATATCTTAGTAAAAATGCATGCACAAGTAACAAACATCGGTAGACCAGTGATTAGCGTACCCGAATCCCATTGAGAAGAATGAATGTTGATGACAACTTCGGATCTCCCATGCGGAGAAAATTTTTGGATCGTTTTCCTATGTTCATTTGCAAACTTTTTTTTTAACATTGCGTTCTAAATTCCTAATCTACAGAATTGCGTTTTTTCAAAACACTTAGTATCAAAATTTTAAAAATTTTGTCCAGATCGTAATCCAGGGAGTTCTACAGAAAGTTCTAGGGAATTCTACAGAAAGTATTCTAAGGTATTCTACAGATATTCCAAAAAAGTGTTACAATATTTTAAGGAATCTCTACAGAACTGCCTAGGGAATTCTGTAGAGTATTTTTTAAGAAAAGCGTACAGAATTTTCTAGCAGGGATGCGCCTTTAACGGTATTTTGTGAGGTAAATTCTGTTTTTCGGAATTGCATAATAACCTCACGGCTTATTTCAGGGAGACCAAAAGTTTCACGATTGCACGTTTTGCATATACATTCCCAATATAAATGAATATGTTTCTACCTTTGCCAATAACTGACAACATTAAAGAAAATTTCAAAAACATATAATGACATGGAAAAGGAGTAAAGTTAACTTTTCCCCCAATTCACAATTAATTATGTTTTATATTAAATGTCCCCAAGGGCAATCGATTTCTCATTGTTGTAGATGCATCAGATGGGAGTAAAGTAATAAAGACTTCCCTAATTATTACTGTCTTACAAACCAGCATGACAAATAGATTTTTACAACATTATTACTCAACTCAAATGTTTTTTTAATTCATGGTTTAGAAAAGTCTTTGATCTGACATCAATATGGCATAAGAAGTGCATCAAAAATAAATGCATCATACCGATAAATAAACAAATAATGGATTTAGATTTGGGGGTGTATACTATCAAGTAAGGGAGCACTATGGATTTCTCCTTCCAAATACAGATTTCAATTGATTATTGGTGAAATTACTTACCTATCAGCGAAAACAGCAATTTGATCCTGCAGCCTCTGATATTCCTTTTCCTTTTCTATCAACAAAACTTCCCTATCTTTATGAAGAGAGTAAATTTCATCTTGTGAAACTGTGGTCAGTTCTTTAAGCTGCCCCTCAAGAACATTTATCTTCTGCAGCAGAATGCCAGTATCCCCCTTGGCACCTAAAGAGTGCAAATTTCATTACTTCCGTGAAGACGCCAACATCCTGGGTAAAAATCAAAGCAGCAACGAACAACTTAATGAGATTTGTTTTACCGGTGTCTCTTCTTCCTTCAGCCATAGGGATTTTAAGACTGACTTTATTTTGGATTTCTCGCGTCTTATTGAGCCATTCTGATTCGCTCTCATTCATCATAAGTGCCAATTTATCTTCTGTGATGTCACAAAGAGACAGCAGGAAATGTTTAGTCCTATTATCCTTGGCTATCTGAATCTAAAAAATAATTAGGGTAAATACCCAAAATAAATTAGTATTTACAACACAGATAACAACACACAAAATTGTAAACGCATTTATTCATCAGATTTTTAGAATTTATGATGTGTATATTTAGGGTGGTGAGTGGTCCTCTAGTCCTGAGGGTTCAGGGCATGACCAAAGGCTTCAAGTAGTAGCGATCGTTTAGTGTGAGAGGGGTGGCAGCTGTTGTCATGGAGGTATTGCCGTTTGTTAGTAGGCTTTATGTGCACAAAAGTGGTGACATTACTGAACATAAGTGCTTGGAGAGAGATATATCAACACTTTACGGAAGGTAACAAGGAAAGAGGAGATGTGGGTATCTATAAGAGGTCACCGCATTTGCAACAACCCTGAATCCCTTAATAAATTCCTGTCTAATCTACACCTATCCCTTCTCTGAGGAGGCTATCCAGAAGCTCTCCTTGAAAAAAAATCGTAAAAAATTCCTATTCCCCGCAATCACCTTCTAGCAAGAACCACTATAGCCTTTCCTTAACCCTTAGACTACCATTTTTTCTCCTTTTTAAGTACCCATAAGTACCAATGGGACACAAATGTCCCATTGGTACTTATTGGACGGCACATCTACCTGGGGCATATATGTCCCGTTGGTAGTCAAAGGGTTAAGCACTACCTGCTTCCCAGGCATCCATTCCCTCAAACGAACCCTTGAAAACCTTTTTCCTATCCTTTCCGACAACCTCACTTCTAACAAAATCTTCCCAAAATGTCCCTCCCTCACTTTCAGACGCCCCCCAGACCTCTCTAGCATCCTTAAAACCACCAACCCTCTTTACAAATCCATTACTAAGACGAAAACCCCACCCAACCCATGTCATCACTCTAAATGCAAGACATGTCCCATCCTCATTACTAAACCCCTCCCCAAAAAATTCCGCGCTTTTCCTCTGCCCTTAGCTGACAACGGCTAAACACCAAACAACGGGCGATAGATTGGCGCTGTTAGAACATTGCTGGTATTTCTGTATTCTATGTAATAAGAAATCTTTCACTTAAAAAATTAACAATTTCAGTAGGGTTCTTCAATGATAATTTACAGTTTTAACTGCCTGCAACAGATTGAACTCCAAGATAGCTTTAGCCCAGTCAAATAAAAAAAGATAATGATATTTGTTTCAAGTTGGGACCTTTTAAACCTAAGCTGAGGTGAAAAAAATGATATCAAAAAAGTATCGGTTTAAAATGACGGTGGCATTGTTTAAGCATTGATTAAAATGTAAAATATTGCAATAAATAGTTTTTTACCTACATTTAAATTCACGTCCCAATATAAGTTTTCACTTTTTTTGTTTATAGATTAAAAAAGGCTTCATTTTAGACCTTCTAATTAAAAATTGACAAACAATTTATTCAAATAATCACAAAAAACTGTCAAAATCAAAATTTCACCAAGAAATCGCTTGAAAATTTTGCGATATCTCCGGTAATAATGGACTAGTTTTAAGTTTTTTTTAAATCTGGGGTATCACATTAAAACAATAACAACAACATGGTTCTTTTAGTAATAATTGTCCATTAATTTGTTATTAAAAATTATTTGTGCAATTTTTTATTATTATTGTGAAAATCATTATTGACAACGATATTAACCATACATTTTCATTAAAAACATATTTGTATACAAAATAAAATAAATAATATTTTTCAACTTTCAAATTCATTATGAATATGAATTATTTTTTTGCATGTAATAATAATAATTGGAGTGCCTTTCCATTGGACTACAACCTTATCGTGGTGGAAGGGCTTGCGTGCTCCGATGACCCCTAGAGCTGAATTGGCGGGAGCAATGCTCCTGGTAGGGCCACCCATGCCAGATATGTCAAAGGTTAAGAGAATGGTAGTCCGCGCGGCGTCTGTACCTCAGTGAGGCGGCTGCAAAAGGCATCTGACCCCAGTGGGACGGCCTCTGAAGTGATGGTGTCACGTAAAAAACACTATTGAGTAAGGCCACGGAATACTATCTCAATTAAAACAAAAACCTAAAATTATGGACAGTTCTCAAATGATAATGAATCCTGGCAACTACGGGACTCAGCCTAGTGGGCCGGGGGTCGTGCCCCGCAGCGGTGGGAGCAAGGCCCCTGCGGTCGTCATCACACGAAATACTCGCTCAGAAAATGCAGCAGCAGAGGAAAAGAAGACAAAGAAGAGGAACGAAACAATCAGAATAGGCACGTGGCATGTTAGGACTATGCTGAGGTCGGGCAAGCCAGAGAATATAAAGCAAGAAGTGGAGAGGGTGGGTGTAGACATCATGGGTCTGGGTGAAGTAAGGTGGAAGGATGGCGGGGACTACTGGAGCGATGGCTGTAGAGTAATATAGAATAGAATGTAATAAATATTTATTAGCTCTAGGTACAATACCACTAAGAGCACCAATATTACAATTACAATTGTGGTGAGCTTAAACAACCAACATAGTAGCAAACATAAACAATGAGTACAAACATATTTGAAAACATAGCAATACAAAGAGAATACAAAAATTATTATGCTAATTCATATCACAAAATAACAAAACAAACTAATAATAAAAGGCATTTTAATGAAGATTGCACAAGAACAAAGTAAGAAGCGGATATAACAATGCGAATTAGAGATTTATGTTTATATGTGGAAGGGAAGAATAAAGTTTCTCTTTGAATGACTGCCTGTTTTTACTGTTATTTAGGGCTGTGGGGAGAGAATTCCATAATTTTGTAAATTTGACCAGGAAAGAGTTGTGTTATTTGGTGGTTCTATGGGCGGGGCAATATAAATCAGACGCTTCACTCCTTGTATTCATATTACGGGACTGAGGTTGGTGTATAAACATGTCCATCAAATATTTAGGTTCTGTAACGGAAAATAAGGAGGACAGGAAGATGCTAAGCATGTAATTACGCCTGCCCTGTTTTTCCCTATATGGAGAAACAAGTTCATCATATCGAAGGTTAAAAATGAGTCTGATGCATGCATTTTGGATCCTCTGTAGTTTGTCATTAAGCTCTTCTGATAGGTCACCAAAAACTAGAGAACAGCAATCTAAATGGGGAAATGCTAGAGTTGTAACAAGCAGCTTCCTAGTATGAGTTGGTAAGACGTATTTCTGAGTTTTGAGTTGAAAAAGAATACCGTTCACCCTATTGGAAATTTGATGGATTTGATTATTCCAGGTTAAATTATTGTTCATTAGAATTCCCAGATTTCTAACTACGTTGGAGAAGTGAACAGTGACATAGTCAATCTACAAGTGCGAAATGATATCATAGTTACTTTTATTGATTAACTAAGAGTTACCAATAATTATGGCTTTAGTTTGTGTTGTTAAGGATTAATTGGTTGTCTTTGACCCATGAGAAAACAGCTTCAGCATCACGTTGGATTTTCGTTACTCCATCGTGAAGGTCGTGCAGGTGAGATTGAATGTAAATTTGTAGGTCGTCTGCGTATAACATATACTAACAATATTTTAAGGTTTTTGGAAGGTCCAAAATGTAAATTGCAAACAACAGCGGGCCGAGAACAGACCCCTGTGGAACACCATGTGTAATAGGTAACCATGAAGACAAATTTCCGACGGAGTCCTTGACTGCCTGTTGGCGGTCCGTTAGATAAGGATTGAACCAGCTTAAAACGGAGGCAGGTAAGTTCAGGCGCTTCAATTTTTTAAGGAGATTGGCATGAGTAACTCTGTCGAAAGCTTTACGAAAGTCAAAGAGAACCAGAATAGTCACCATTTTTCTATCAATAGCCAGAAGAATGTCGTCAGTAATCTTGAGAAGGGCGGATTGATTACTGAAGTTCTATCGAAATCCGGACTGGTAAGGGTCCAAATTTATGATTTTTTATTAGGAAATCACTGCCTTGCTGGTGAAAAGGTTGCTCCAGAACTTTGGACAATGTGCAAAGTAGAGAAATAGAATTTCTCGACTTTGTAATCGGTAGTACTATTGCTGATTTCCATACTGATGGATAGACAGATCCGGATAAGGAGTGATTGAAGATTTCAAGGATGATGGGGACCAAGACATCTCTAGCCTTAATGTAGTGTACATAGTGGAGGGAATGAAAGTCAGCGCGGGGTTGCATTCGTAATGAATAGGAAACTTAGTAGAAAAGAAGGGTATGCAGAACAGGTGAGTGATAGAATAATAGTCGTGGAACTCAAGGCAGATCCAATGAATTTAGTTATAATCAAGGTTTATATGCCTACCTTTAACCATAGAGAGGAGGAGGTAGAAGGTGTATACGATCAGATAGAGGAAATGATTGGTAGGATACCTGAGAGTAAGCACTTGGTAGTAATGAGGGAATGTGGGTGAAGGAAGAAATGGGCGGGAGGTGGGCGATTACGGGCTGGGAAGGAGAAACGACCGCGGTGAGAAAGCTGTGGAGTATTGACGTAGAAATAACCTAGTGATTACAAATATATGATTCAGACATCATCCTCGACGTAGGTACACTTGGAAGATATGGAAAATTTCCATGCATCATGGAAATATTTCTTAGAAATTCGACGCCAGGGAATCAACAAATATATTCAGAAAAAATTGAAATGTGATAGTAAAGAACCTCGCTGGTATAACAACAATGTTAGGAAGAACCTTAAGAGACAGAGAAAACTGTACAACTTGTTCAAAAAGTCCATTACGTTAGGTGACAAATCGAAGGAACTTGAAGCAAAAGAAAGTTACGCTGCGCAACTCTCAAAAACCAAGAAATCAATGCGTACTGCATTGCGAAATTTCAAGAAAAAAGTACTCGGTGAATTACTCGAGGAAAATCCGAAATCTTTTTGGTCATATGCGAGAGAGCTTCATGGAAAAGCTTCAACCGTAGATTCGTTATTCGATAAAGATGGCAAATTTGTCACCGAAAATATTGACAAAGCTAACACGTTAAATTCCCACTTCGAAAGTGTATACACTACAGACGATACTGCATGTAATTTTGACATTTCATTCACTGAGGAACCGATGAAAGAAATCACTATTCAATGCGATGGGATAACTAAACAGCTACAGTCGATAAAAAATAGTAAATCTCCGGGTCCGGAGGGAATACCCTCGCGTGTCCTCAAGGAATTAGCGCCATATATCGCACCGTTCTTAGACATAATATTCAAGAAATCATTGTCTGAAGGAAAGATACCAATAGACTGGAAAATTGCAAACGTTACACCGATATTCAAAAAGGGAAACAGACACGACCTAGGGAACTATCGACCAATTTCTTTAACGTCGATTATTGGCAAGATACTCGAACATATCGTCGTTAGCAATATCATGACGTTCCTGGACAGTCGTAACTTCCTCCATGGCTGTCAGGGGTTTCGGAAAGGTAGATCATGTGAAACAGCTCGCGCTCTTTCTTCATGAGGTTCTCAAATCTGGTGAATCGAAAAGACAAGTGGACGCATTATTCCTAGATTTTAAGAAAGCTTTCGACACGGTACCTCACAACAAACACTTATACAAATTACAGTCATGCGGGCTGAACGAAACAGTAATAACAGAAACTGGATACGCGACTTTCTGAGTGATCGTAAGCAAAAAGGAGTTCTTGGCAGAATTAGCTCGGATGTAGTTAAAGTGACATCATGTGTCCCACAAGGAAGCGTAATCGGCCCCCTTTTGTTCATTATATACATAAATGACCTATGCTCTCGAATTAGCAGTAAAATACGTTTATTTGCTGACGACGCTATCATCTATCGCGAAATTAGTGATCAGTCTGACTTTGAAATTCTATCATCGGATTTAAACAACGTTCATATGTGGAGCCAAGAGTGGGGACTCGAACTTAATCTGAGCAAATGCACGGCGGTATATTTCTTGCGGAGGTCGTCCAACTAACCCCATGTATATGCTGTGGATGGTGTTAACATAAAGGCGACAGATGAAGTGAAGTATCTGGGAGTTACGATAACCTCGAACCTATCGTGGGGAACACATAAGAAATATTTGTGGCAGAGCTCTGAAGAAGCTAGGATTCGTCAAGCGTATTGTGGGTAGATTTTCAGATGGAAAAGTAAAAGAGAGGTGCTATTTCGCACTCGTCCGGCCACACCTTGAATATGCAGCGAGCATATGGGATCCGGTGCAGAAAGACTTAATCCGGGAACTTAATAAAATACAAAGGAAAGCTGCGCGATTCGTCAAAAACTGCTACGGGCGTACAGACAGCGTTACACAGATGTTAAACGAATTAGGCTGGGAGCCGCTAGAGACTCGGAGGCTGCGCGCTAGGCTTAGATTACTTGAACAATTGAGAATAGATATCTTTCAGAGCGACACGGAGAAGATCATATTAGAACCCCACTATATTTCCAGGTCCGACAGAAACGATAAATTAAGAGAGATATTTTGCCGAACGGATAGGTATGGGAATTCGTTTTTCCCCCGAACAATAAGGGACTTAAATAAATGCTAGGCGTAATTTCATTAGAGTGTTTCTTTTTTATATGTAAACGGCTCGTGTCCTAACACCCCCCGCCACACGCCTATTGAGGCGGCTTGCGGGTTAGTTTGCAGATGTAGATGATAAAGCCGGGAGACACAGATAGGTTCCAGCTAGATTATATAATGGTTCGTCACAGATACAGGAACAGTGATAAAAATTCTCATACTTATCCAGGAGCTGATGCAGACTCGGATCACAATTTATTAGTCATGAAATGTCGGGTAAAACTTCAAATGATAAGAATGGGATGGAGGGTACAAAAGTGGAATACGTAGGCATTAACTAGGGCAGGGGTGGGCAATTATTTTGGCTCGGGGGCCACTTTGTGGAAGCGGAGGGCCCCTCCGCTAACCTCCGCCGGAGGGCCGCACCATGTAAATTATTGCATTCATTAGTCGTGACGAGGACGAGGACGTATACAGGGCAAGGGCCACAAAAAAACTCTAAGCGGGCCGCATGTGGCCCGCGGGCCGCTATTTGCCCACCCCTGAACTAGGGCAATGAAGAAGTAGAATTGAGAAAAGGTTGATGAGATAATGGGCGAGGAACATGGAGTTAGATCAGTGGAAGATGAATGGGATAGTTTGGAAAATGGAATTGTAGATGCGGCGAAAGCAACAGTTGGCGTAGTCAGTGCAACTAAAATTAGAAAACCGTGAATCACGAAGGAGAAGATAATGGAGATGAAGGAGAGAATGAAATGGAAGAGCGTATACTCAGAGCTGGGAAAGAGAAAATACCGAGGATTAATAAAAGGCTTAGAAGAGAAACAAAGAAAGAAAGAGAAGCGTGGTGGAGAGAACAGATCGACTCGCTAGAGAAATAGCAAAAAGAGGGAAGAGCAGATGCCTTATGTACATAGGAAAGTAAAGGAACTGACGGGTGGTAATAAGGGAAGGGTAATTACAACGATAACAGACATGACGGCAAAGGTGATCGCAGAACCAAAGGAGATCCAGGAGAGGTAGAAGGAGTATGTTGAAGAGCTGTATGGTATGGAAATAAGGACCAATACGTTAGATATAGAAAGAGAAGATAACATAGACAGAGATGGCATCGGACCAGGCATCCTAGATAGCGAAATCGAAAGAGCTCTATGAGACATGAAAAGGATTAAGGCGGTGGGAATAGATGACATACCTGCAGTTTTTAAAGAGCATGGGGAAGAACGGAAGAGGAAAATATTTTGCTCTTATTCGTTGGATTTAAGAGGATGGAGTGTAGCCGGAAGACTTCGTGCAGACTGTACAAATTCCTATACCAAAGAAGAGCAAGGCAAAAACGTGCGAAGACTATAGGACAATAAGCTTAATATCCCACGTGACCAAAGTAGTTCTGGGAATTATAAACAGAAGGCTAGATAAGAGGGCTAACCTGGGTGACGACCAGTTCGGGTTTGGGAGAGGGACGGGAAGGCGAGACACGATAGCGGTGATGAGGACGCTAGTAGAAAGAAACCTAGAGTATGGGCAGGATGTTTTTGCATGCTTCGTAGATTTTGAGAAGGCGTTTGATCGGGTGAAATGGACGAAATTAAAGGGAGTGTTGAAGAAATTAGGGGTCGATTGGAGGGACAGTAGGCCTACGCTTATTTTTGAAAATTGGTTTTTCTTTTGCATTCGTCCCTTCAAAATAGTTTTTTTGGTGAGAAAACAAATACATTCCAGGCTGGTTGATGTGCAACTACCCATAGCCGTGCCTAAGGGGTCAAAGTGCAGGTGCACTAGAATAAGCAGATTTCGATGCCAGACACACGTCTTTAGAGTAATTTGCTGATTTTAGAACCCCGTAGGGGCGAAAATTTTAACCATTTTTCCGTATCTTGAAGCCATCATGGAGTAATATTACTCCGCGCCGGCCTAGCCGCCCTACGGGCGCGACCGGGGCGGCGCCCGACGATTTTTGATATATTTTATCGTCAATTCAGCCGAATCGTACGCTCGTTTTCCTTCGCTGAGTGTTCTTTTCACTCTGAACAGACACCGAAAAGCTAATAGTTCCTGATAGTTCTGCTATCTTATGAATGTGTTTTGGTGAAGTGGTTTGATATAAAACTGCTTACTTAGTCTATAGTGATACGATGCATATTAAAGCATTGCTTTGTAATCATTTTGGTATCTCCTGTTATCCTTCCAAGCTAATCATTTTAACCCTGTGGGATGGGGTTAAATTATCGGCAGTCCTCCTATGTTTCTCCGCCTTGACATAGTGAATACATAAAATAAGAGAATCGCAGTCTCTTCTCTTTTGGCCAAAGAAGTTCAGTGAGGTGTTTCCCTTGCAAGTGTGTGGTTGCGTAGAAATCTATTTCAAGTGAAACAGTTTGTTTACACAATGGCGTGGATGCGGAGGTGAGCTGTGATTGATCTTGTTGGAAAAGATTCTGTGGAGTTTGAAGTATTATCAAAGCTTCCAACAATACGTGAGGTACTGTGTGTTCTTTTATTACATGAGAAAAAATCACGACGTCCGAGACGCAGCTTGGATTGCAATGAAAGAAGTTGTTGATCTGTGGAACAAAACTATAATTCCCCGTTTCCAAGACATTCGGGTAATTGAAAAATTCGAGTCGCTTTATCAGGAATGGAGGAATCTCCATAAGAATACCTCCACTAATAAACCGCTAAGTTCAGCCGCGATGGCTAAGAAAGAAATGTTTCAGAGTAAGCTAGACTCCATGTTTGACTTGAGCAAAAATGATGCAATGGAACAGCTGGAAAAAAAGGCAAATGATGTAACTAAAGAAGCAGAAAAAAGGCTTGGAAGGAAGAAATACTTTTCTTGTGTGATCAACGCGGACCGAGGTTAGGAGCTATCGGGGGTGTAAATTTAAAGATGAAGAAGGATGATCAGAGGAGGGCAGTGAGGAATGGTTGATGAGAAACTCACTGAAGAAGACAAAACGCAAGTTGCCACCGGTATTCTCAATAATTAAGGTTCAGAGAGCCGCTGAAGAAGAGACAGGTGCAGTTGCGGGATGTTCCCAATATGACACTTGGTGACTTAGCCACAACAAGCTCCGTCAGATTTTTCCAAATACTAGGAATTAGTCAAGCGTTTTTAGAGTACCCTGTGACTGATTGGGCTGAAAAAGAGGTTTACAAAATGGGAAAGCAAATTGCTTCTTACCTTAGAGTGGTTAATGATCATGCGGAGCGAGGCGTAAAACTTATGTCCGATTTCAACAGAACAATAACACAAAAAGGGGACGCCTTTCAAGACTTGCTCATATCCGCAGATTCCTACCGGGAGTCCCTACCTGACATCAAAAAGTCAACATTAATTCACAAGTATGACACACCATCTACGTACATCAAGAGACCGGAACTGAATTGTGTACTTACTCGTTGTATCTTCAAATATGTTAATTAAACACATCCAGGTAATCAGATAATCTTGAACATTTATTTACCCTCAGAAGTGCACTAGGAAGTACAAAGAGAAAGAAGGGGTGGGGACAGAGGGGGGAGCGCTCAGAGCTCGGCACGGATGCCAGCGTAGCGGCGACCGCCAGCCAAGCGCCCGCACGGCGGCTAGGCCGGTGCAGAGTAAAATTACTTCATGATGGCTTCGAGATACGGAAAAATGGTTAAACCTTTTGTCCATAAGGGTTTCTACAATCAGCAAATTACTCTAAAGACGTATGTCTGGCATCGAAATCCGCTTATTCTAGTGCACCTGCACTTTGACCCCTTAGGCACGGCTATGGGTAGTCGCCCATCAACCAGCCTGAAATGTATTTGTTTTCTCACCAAAACAACTATTTTGAAGGGACGAATTCAAAAGAAAAACCAATTTTCAAAAATAAGCGTAGGCCTAAGGGACAGGCGTCTGATTCGGAATTTGTATATGAACCAGACGGCGCAGGTTAGGGTACCTAATGGAGAATCGGGATGGACCACGATAGGACGGGGAGTGCGGCAGGGGTGCCCACTATCGCCGCTGCTTTTTAACGTGTATTCAGAAGAAATGGTAATGGAGGAATGGGGGAGGAGGAGATAGGAATAAAGGTAGGAGGGGATCTGATAAAATCAGTGAGATTTGCAGATGATCAAGCAATGGTTATTCAGTCTGCCAAGGGGTTACAGTCAATAGTGAATGCGTTAGAGACGTAGTGCGAAAGGTATGGGATGAAGGTCAACCACAAGAAAACGAAAAAGATGAGATTTTCTATAAGTAATAATATAAGGGTGGGAGGGCAGAAGATAAAGCAGGTCGAGGAGCAGGAAGGGAGTGGTTAAAAATTTCGAGAATGAAAGGCATAGTAACAGGATACGATAATTTAAGAAAGGAATTGGATAAGTCATCAACACCGAGTGCATTTGATTTTGATTTTAACAAGAACTTGTTGAGGTTGTCAGGTGTTATGTGCTTAAAGTAGAAGCTGTTACAGTTATATAGGGTAAGTGGATTCAATGAAGTAAGTTCCTGTCGTGAACCGCTGTTCACTTTCGGAGAGGCGGCAGACGAGGTAAAATATTCATTTAGCTGATTTACTGTTATGTTAGCAGCTATGGAGTTATCCTGTTGTCGGATTCAACCAAGGTGTTGAACCATAGTTCTCTCCACACACGTTTGTGTTCCCTTAATGTAAAGAAAGTGATATAGAAGTACCGTCGCTTAGATTCTATAACTAACCGTTTGACGCGGTTTCGTAGGAATACAAATTTTTCATGCAAATCAGGGCTACCAGTCCGAATGAATGCTCTACGAAGCCGTTTCCTTTCGCAGACAAGTAAAAGCATTTCATTTGTCATCCAGGGAGCATAAATCTAGGTAAAGGTGAGTGAGTGTTAAGGCAGGATAACAAGTTACTATTAAAAGTTTCCAGCTTAGGGTCAATGCTTCTGGAGGGAAGAATATTACTCCAGTCCATTTCTTCTAGGTCCTTAATGAATAAATCAATGTTAAAATTTTTGTAGTTTCGGAACACAAAGGGGACAGGTCGAGTGACTGGCAGGTTGAATTTATACGTGACATATATCAAATCATGAGCAGAAAGGAACGGAACTGGATATTGGGAAAATTCCATTATCTTGTCAAGTTCGTCAACAATGCAGAAGTCAAGACTTGTGTGGCTCTTTTCAGTATGATGAGTCGCTTCCGAGGAGGCTAGGTAAGGAAAGAGAGTGAAAACATTTTTTTCAGATGAGTGCTGTCATAGTTATCACGTAACATATCTCGCATGCTTTGTGTGGGGGCAAGAATGGAATGGCTTGGTTCGGTCGCTCAAAGATCTCTCGTAGTCGAAAGCCCAACACGGCGGAAAGCACAACATTGATCTCTAACCCCACAGCTCGTTTCGTAATTTTAATACTTTTTTTTCTTACGCATATTTATTAAAGTTAAAAATGGTTGAAGTTTTGACGTATTTTCGTTATCTGTAAGTCATGTTAGTGTCTAAATTCCTATTATTATTGAAATGCCACGATTGATACTGATGTAAGTTATTTAGTTTTTGTCGTGGATTGTCCCATTTCTTCTAAATTTCCATTGAGTTATTTAATATTTCCGAAAGCATGGTTTGAAGTTTCACGACACGCATTTTAGGTAGTGCATTTACGTGCTTCTTCAATTTCACCGGGTGCATGGATAAACCCGGCATTAGTGGAATTTGATAACGCAATTAACTACACGAATATGCCAAATTCTCAATGAGAATAGCCTGAACTAGGATTCGAAACCAGATAATAATAATAATAATAAGGATACGAAAACCGGACCACCAGCCTCCTCGTGGCGTACCTGGTAACGGCTTTTGCCGGCTAATGGTGAACGTCTGCGTATGGGGCTAACCACCCCACATGCAGTGAATCTGGTTCTAAAGAAAGATATCAGAAATGCAACCCACAACCGGTCCTTGTCGGATGGGGGCCCTAGTGGTTTTGGGAGTGGCAATACAAATACCACCGTTACGGGAGCTCGGATGCAGTGGACAGAAGCGCTAAGGGGCGACCTCCTTGCATGCCATGCTGCCAGCGAGCCCGATCGCAAGGGGTATATGGCAAGGATGCACTCTTTGTGGTGTAAGATGCATCCGGAACATGACCACCTATCGCAGCAGTACCTGCGCGGTTGTGCCAACCACCTGCGAAAAAAGGAAACTCTCCACCAACCGCCAGTTCAGAGGAACACAACACCGGCCAGACCACTCTCCCCGACACAGGCAACCTCTCCACCGCCTGAGGCGAGAACGGAATTCGTGTCAGAGTCTCTGCCAAATGGGAAGGAAGCGGGTCAGGCCGTCTCTGAGCTACGATCGCAGTTATTAAGCACAGTTATATATGAAGAAGGACACACTAGACAGAGAGAAATCCACCGAAAGATCTCCCTGCGGGGTAACCACCTGCCCTCGTTTAATATCCTTATCGATAAAATCCTGACAGACACGTCGGACCTTTGGACGGTCAATTGCGTGGTCTATGCTGCTGCCAATATTATGGCTTCCTCCCAAAAGAACGCCTCTTGGGAGGAAGCCATAATATTGGCAGATCACGAAGAGGAGGAGGCCAAGATCACACAGGCGAGACGACAGGCGTCGAGAATTCAGTGTGTGATGGAATATATCGTATCTGGGCGACCTTTTACTACCAAAGTTCGGCGTATAGCTCAACACCTCATATACAATCATCGCACACTGAATAAGTGCGTGCTGCTTACCATTAAGCAGCACGCGGTTGATAGAGTACGGGCATTCACCATGGCACGAAAAAAATCTCCTCAAGAGGAGTAGGGCCGTGAGGGAGAACACCTTTCACCTTAACCCGTCCCGTCTATTTCGACCACCTCCGCCTGTCGTTAAATCTCCGCCACGCGTCTTAGAGGTTGAACGTTTCTGGAAGGATATCTACGTAACGTCGAAGCCATTCAACGGAGACACTCCGGCCATAGGCCTCTTTAAAGAGGTATGAGACCGTCATCTACAATATGTGGATGGACCTCTTTTAGTCACGGAAAATGACGTGAAGAAGGCCTTCTCTGACTAGACGAACTCCTCGGCTCCAGGAATGGATGGCGTGAACAACTTATGGTGGAAGAAGTTTACTTCCTCCCACCAACACCTCGCCAGAATCTTCACGTCCTTTCTGATAAGTAGAGAACCAATTCCACATTGGATGACTGAGGGACGCACGGTTCTGATACCTAAGAAGGGAGACTTGTCAGATTCAAAGAACTACCCCCCTATAACCAGCTTCAACAATGTATATAAGGCATTCACCTCGATCTTGAGCGACCTAATCCTCCAACACGTCCAGCCTGTGTGGGAGGAGGTGTAAAGGCCGTTTTACACGGTACATTTGTTTGTACAAACTCTTCTGTGAACTCTTGCATGGGGCAAAATGTATCGTGTAAAGCTGCAAATTGTATGAACGCTTGTGCGAATGTCTCAATGCCTGCACGGGAAATAGAACCTGTTCTAATTTCGTTGAGACAAACGTACAATCTCACGTACATTCGTTTGTACAAAATCTTTCATCGTGTAAAACGGCCTTAAGAGCAGAGAGGCTCAAAGCGGGGAATCGCAGGATGCAAGATCGCTGCTCATTGACACGTGCATATGCCAGGATGCCATCCGGCATAAGCGAAACCTATCAATGACCTGGGTGGACAACAAGAAGGCATTTGACACCACTTCGCATGAGCTTCTCATCGCCATGCTGAAGTTGATGAAAGTCCACCCAAAGGTTGTCTCCTGCATTCAACGCCTGTTACCACTCTGGAAAACGCGCTTCGTTCTGACTTCAGGCAAGCGGTCAGTTTCCACAGAGTTGGTAACATACCATACCAGTTTTTCAAGGTGACAGCTTGAGCCCCTGACTGTTCTGTATTTCCCTCCTACCCCTGTCCCTTAGGCTGCGACGAGGTAGAGGATAAATGTGCGGTGTTCCAGGTGACAGGAAGCATAAGGTCACCCATTTGTTATATATGGATGACTTGAAGCTTTATGGTTCCATTGCGAAAGACCTTCGAACTGCCCTGGACACCGTACTGGAATACAGTGAGGCTATAGGGATGGAGTTCCGATTGGACGAGTGTGCATCCATCCACTTGGCGAGAGGAAGATTTTCGGAGATCAAAGAAGACGTACAACTTGTTGACGGGAGCGTCATTCGTCACCTCGAGGACGATGATAGCTATGAATATCTCGGCGTCCCCCAGCGCCGAATGCAGGAAATAGCAGTAGTGAAGGAGAGACTCACCTCCAAATACAGACAGACTCTCAGGAACACCTGGAGCTCTCAGCTGTCTGACAAAAACAAAGTTCTTGCCACGAACATGTTCGCGGTTCCTACACTGATGTATACCTTCGGATGCATGAAGTGGAACGTCAACGAGTTGCAGATTCTACATAGGGGAACGAGGAAGATGATGACCATCTACAGAAGTCTTAATCCGAAATCTTCCGTCGCCAGAGTGTATCTCCCTCGCAATGTAGGTGGTAGAGGCCTATTGAGTCTGGAGGGTCTCCACATTAGAGTTGTCCTGGGAACAGCTTGCCGAGTGTTGAAATGCAGGGACCCCCTGCTCAATCTCGTGAGACAGCAAGAGAGTTCGGGAGCAGGGGCGTTTCTCCTCCAGGCGGCAAAGAGGGCAGCAGACGAAACCGGTCTCGACTTCGACCCATCATCCGACGGAAGCGACAATGACACGACTATCTTGTCATTGAAGGCAGACGTCCTCAATCTCGAAATAAACAATGCTGAGCAGAAGGCCTAGCTCAAGGCGCATACCGATAAGCCCATGCATGGAGGTTTCTATCGAAACATCGAAAAGCATGGGTTGTCGAAGGAGCTTACGTTTGCCTTCCTACGCTCCGCCGGTCTGAAGTCCAAGACCGAGGGTTTTGTCCTGGCGTGCCAGGATGGTGTCATAAACACACTCGTGTACCGCCGCATTATATTCAAGGCGGAGGTCGCGGACGCGAGATGCAGGGCTTGCCGAGCCCAGCCGGAGACTTTGAGTCACCTTCTCTCCAGCTATAATTATTACGCCCAGTCAGCGTATTTAGCTCGGCACAACGCGGCCCTGCGAGTGTTATACTTTCACCTTCGACCCCATTAAGGTATCGACGATACACCTGTGCTGTCCTATGCTCCTGGAGATATTGAGTCCGTCGTGGAGAACGTTAAATGCACAATCTGGTGGAATTACTTTTTCTCCACCACCAGGCAGTTGGAGGCGACCAAGCCTGATATCATTCTCTTCGACCACCTCACACGCTCCATGCTCGTGATCGAGTTTTCAGCTCCGGCTGAAACTAACATGGATGCGAAGGAGGTGGAAAAACTGACGAAATATCAAGACCTGCTTTTCGAATTTCGATAAATGTACCCCGGACACTCTGTGAAACCAGTGGTCTTCATCATAGGTGTGCTCGATGGAGTTAAGGGCTCGCTGCTAAGTAACATCAAGTGCATTTCGTCCTGCGTGGCACAGGCGGAATCGCTAGTTGCACGCATGCAGAAGCCTGTCATCTTGGGGCCACTCTGTCTACTGCGTACGCATGACCCGACCGCAGTGTAGCCACTCATCCGATGGGCGTCGGACGTGGCTTCGATTACTGCCCAGCCCCTCTCGAGTCTCCGGCCATTTTGACGGCAATGAAACCTGATGCTTGCCGGGGACTCGGAGGAGTGTTACAACTGTAAAAATTAAAAAAATAATAATAATTTCTATATATTTAACAGAAAACGCCAATTAATAGATATTTATTTAATGGACGAACACACAACCATACCCTGGGAGGTGTAAATATCCTACCCAGGCGGGATTCGAACCCGCGACCTTCGGTTTGGCAGGCGGGGACTTTACCCCGACCGAGGCCGGCAAAATCAGATCATTCGATTCTGCAGTATTGTAGCTGACGATGTTAGACTCGAATTCTAACTCATCCTATTTTCGCAAAGAATGCGGGGTAAATTTTTCTAGCGGCGATGTATTAATGCGCAAACAATATCTACTTAATGGTTTCAATAATAAGCAATACATCTTACTTAGGGGGTATCACTTTTACTTTGGGGGGTAATAAGGGGTATCATATCCAGTTCTTGTTCCTTCGCCGCGCTTGAACAAATGCGACTACGCGTATTTGCTTTTTAATTTGATATTCTTCCCAACGAATACCGCGAAAACTTTCTCATGAGATTTATTCACTTCAAATATTAATTAAACTAGCACGACTTCCTTTTATTCAACTCATGGAATGCTTTGGAAACCAATTTCGAACAACTCAATGTATAGAATAGAATTCTGCCTAGACTCAATTTTTGTATCGCGGTAGAAATTACTTGGGATGAAATGAACTGGTGCCGGACAGAGACATCTTTTTGCCATGCAATGCCGAGACGACACAACTACGTCTCACCGGCGCGGCGTGTATTACACTGCAATCTGACTACAGAATGCTCCATGATTCCTAATAAACTTGCGTCGAGTATATTGATTTTCATGCGTTTCAATGAACATTTAGGGTTTCTTGTTGCCTATCTGTGATTTGAATGTTGTCGCAAAGATGTGTCGATTTTTTTCAATGGGGAAGCATTACACTCGACCAAATAAACTACAATCACCTTTAGCTTTGGATAGAAATAACTCGATCAATCCTCTTAATTAGCAAACACCAGCCTTCACTCTATTATCCAGGATAATTGCATAGAGGCAACACCCTGACGACCCCATCAATTTTTCTGGGCGGGCAATAAACATTCCGAACGAAACAGTCCTCCCCACCATCCTGGCTTGAGGAAAGGCTGAATCCTTCGAAAAAGTGACCTGAAAAAGTGGTTTCTTTGTCGGCTGGGAGCGGATACGAAGAAGTGGTGTTGTTGCAGAGCCACTTCTATTTAATCGGGTTGTTTTGGGGTTCCGTTGCTTATGAGTAAGAAAGAAATAATATCTGCGAAGTTCAATTACGTAAATATCCCTCGTTTACAACAGCTAAAGGCTGCAGAAGAAATTCCCATATTTGATCTTCATCCTTGTATCTCTTTTTATTGTAATTTTCTTCTCGTATTCATTGAAATTAAATACTATTAGATGGTTAACACGTAATATTTTATTTTTGGTATCTGGATGATCTCATAGTATCCATATACCTATTATTATCAAAATTCAATTTTGTGCTTCGTTTTCTCTAAATATTGGTTCATTTTTAATACGCTCTCCATATATATATATATATATAATGTCTTGGTAGAAAATCGCTCTCGGCGACGATGCACATGCATAAATAAAACAGTGATACACTAAACAAACACAGAAACACGCAAAAAGGACACTCACAAAAGAAAACTTGTACGTTTCGGCGTCAGGACGCCATCGTCAGCGGTAGAGAAATGATGAGTCCGCTCTGTTCCCAAGGGAACAGAGCGGACTCATCATTTCTCTACCGCTGACGATGGCGTCCTGACGCCGAAACGTACAAGTTTTCTTTTGTGAGTGTCCTTTTTGCGTGTTTCTGTGTTTGTTTAGTGTATCACTGTTTTATATATATATATATATATATTTATAACTGTGTAAATAAAATTTATATTCATTCATTCAAGTATTCTACCAGCTGATTGGTAGGTTCTTGGACAGTCCCCATTCTGCATCCCACCTCATTATATAACTGTGTATATATATATATATACACAGTTTCTTAGGAAAAGATGCGCGTAGCACAATATAATAATACACCAGTGTCACTAGCTGTGACGCACTAAATAAAATAAAACACTAAGGAAGAACACTCACACGAGAAAAGTTTTTTTTGGAGCTTTCGAAGCCAAAGGCTTCTTTCTCAACGAGGAGATGTCGACATCTCCTCGTTGAGAAAGAAGCCTTTGGCTTCGAAAGCTCCGGAAAAAACTTTTCTCGTGTGAGTGTTCTTTCTTAGTGTTTTATTTTATTTAGTGCGTCACAGCTAGTGACACTGGTGTATTATATATATATATATATATATATATATATATATATATATATATATATATCGTTCAAACAGGTGGTGAAAGAAAGAGGATAGGAAACATATAAAATTTGACAACACTATATATATAAATAATCTATGCCACAGGTGGGACGGAATTAAATATAGACACATAAAAAAAGAACACACTATACGTTGATATTTCGGTTACTATAGAACCTTTCTCAAAGATAGAAGGATACATACATATGCTAGAGTATGTATCCTTCTATCTTTGAGAAAGGTTCTATAGTAACCGAAATATCAACGTATAGTGTGAGTGTTCTTTTTTTATGTGTCTATATTTAATTCCGTCCCACCTGTGGCATAGTTTATTTATATTATCGCGTGTGTGATTTTCCACGAACTCATATATATATATATATTTTTTTGTAGTTTCCGTAAGTTGGTCATGAAAGAACAACAATATTGCGGGAAGTGCTTTTACGAAAGTTTTCTTTCGATTAATCTCGTATAGGGCAAAAAAACTGGCATAAGTGGAATTAGAAAACACAATAATGGCGATGAAGCTAGCGGACACAAACATCAAAATTATACGATCGCTGTAAGGAAGAGGCGTTTGGAAGTAGTTTTATGTGAAAGATGTTGTAACTCATGCAATCATTGATCGCGAGGGATCTTTTTCCCATTAGCCAAGATATGAGGCCCTTTCTTCGTAAATAAATGTATGGAATGCTGTCTAAGGTGAAAGACCTGGACACGGAGGGTCGGGGAGCATAATAAGATTTCACCGGCAATGTCTTCCATTGACCCTTTGAATTCGTTAATTCTTTGTGCATTCTACAGCTCCCTTACCTAAGTGAAATTTACTGACTACCAAATGGGAAAAATCGGTAACATCAACGTAGCATTGAACTGATTATTATCTCAGTTCATTCATGACACTAATGTAGACTCCTTTCCCCACAAAACCTCACGCTACCCAGGCTTTCTCATTCTCGCAGCAATTTTAGGGTGATTCAAACGAGCAAGATGTAATATTAAAGAGTGTAGCCTTTCGTAGCTGTTAGTAGATACTGATAAGTATTTCGAGCATTTTTTGCAGCTTCAGCTTTGCATCGTCTTCAGGAGCGAAGATGTAATACCCACGAGGTCCATAAAAAATAGTAACCCAAGGCAAAAGACGCCTTCAAGGAAGCCACAACCTGTGAGGCTGAATCCACATATAGAACTTAAGCCGTGCTTAGAATGTTTAGTATCATGTTGCCGACTATTTGTGCTTAATCATAGTTTATTTTTTACTCCGTTTATTTAACATTTGATGATAAAGGGACGCATATTTCATAACGCGGATTGAAATTACGCTCAGAAACTATGTTCATCTCATACGGCTAAAGAAAGAAGTCCTTCAAACTTAGGTCAGTCCATGTAGGTATTTCACTCCAAGCGTATACCTATAGTTTACGCACTAACAACAGCACCTTGAACATGGAGAATGTTGAACAGAATAACATATCCAATAAACACCCTTTCACTAAGGATTTATATGAGTGAATCCATTGTCTACTCCTTCCAAAATCCTATTCTTCAAATCACTAAAACTTCCACAGTTCGTTTATTTCATTCTGCCACGCTTTTTTGATGGTCTCCCGCATTAGTTTCGTTTTCTCTTCTTGAGATTTAAGTCTCTATAACTATATAAGTCGTATTTTGTCTCCTAGCACTGACGTAGGAAACCCCCTAAAAAGCTAGACACTTCATTTCCAATTATAAAATGAATTGCGTCATAATTTTCAAATTAAGTTTGCCGTTACACACACACATATATGTATATAATATATCAATTCGTAGTAGCATGTTTTCTTCGGAAAATGGTCAAGACACGACCGAGCCTTAATGCAACGAAAATAGTAATATGATTACGCAGAAGACTATTAAAGGAAGGGGAATAGCATATTTTCCCTTCTTCAATCAGGTAGGCCGAGGAGTAAACTGAGGGATGCAAGGGAAACGCCCGCCCTCACGAAACTTGGGTGAAAAGGCCCGACCGACCACGGGACCTCTCCTTACCCACCTCCAGTGAATACAATGTCGCTGCCTCATTCCATTCAAATTCCTCCACAGGTCTCGCTGGTTAGTCCACCCTTTTCGACGAGCTAAGGTGGTGGAAGGGGCTTTCTTTCGCTTCGGAGTTTTTACTGCCCGCCCGCTTGTGAAGTAGGCATATGCGAATTCAACGCAGCCAGTTGCTAGTGCACGATCTATTTACGCTCATATTTGAGCAAAACAAACATTGAAAAACAAAACGGTTGATTTAAAAAAAGTATTGGAAGAGTACGGAAATGCATTTTTAAATCCGTACGTCCATCTCCTTCCTTGCTTTTACAGTAAAAGATTCGCTAAATAAATTTAGGAGTCCAACGACCTACCCGCGAAACCGGGAGACGTATCATTTCGTGTCGGTCAAAGCTCTTCCCATTGTGGAGTTAGACGAACGAAGATAATTCCACATGTCATTTTGCCATCACTAGGTATTTACATAATCGAGTAACAGGTGGCATAATTAATTTAAGTGAGGCTAGGTGGTGACATAGTGACAAATATGACTTCGTCTCATGGGCGTAAAATATCTTACAATCGAATAGGAATGAATAAAACCGATTAATAAATAAATAAATAAATGTGAATCCATTAGTGACTATTTTATGATTCTTTTCCTTTCACTTTCAAATAATTTTCTCCTAATTCATTACGTTAGGACATGTTGCTATCAAAACTCGAAGTGTAATGGAATGATTTATATATTCAAATCGATACGATTCAACCTCTCTGAGTGGCGATAATTCACAATAATTGTCTTGGTTATAGAATCACTATTGTTTATTAGAGAAGAAAATGTTATAAATATGTAATAATATAAATTATATAATCAATTAGCACGATTCAACCTTTGAGTGACGATAATTCGCGATAATTCCCTTTCCGCAATATAAAAAAGTGAAAGACGCATATCACTTCCAGTGGAGATGTTTCCCGTGCTGTGATAGAGACTTGAAAATGGATACTTGTGTTCTTTCATCCTCGCCCACATAAAGCAAACGGAAGCCCGGACCCTACCCCTCCCCTCAGAAATAATCCTTTCGCAGGTCAAACCTTCCTTCCGTGCGTCTCCCCCTCGCCAGCTGCAGGGAGGAGGAGGAGGCTTGTTCCGTTCCGTGCGTATATTGCCTTCCCGCGCAAGGAGGTTCAACCGCGCTGTCATATCGCCGTCAACTCGGGACTTACAAAGTTTTCGGCTCTGAGGCGGTAAGATTTTTTTTCAACAGGACTGTACTACTTACAGGTAACGATTTACCTATTGCGCGAGATAAATAACAGCACTACATGGCCAACGCAGTCACAATTAATGCATATCGCTTGATGAATAAATAAACGGATAATTACCTGGATCATGTTTATTTCCATTGAATTCGTTTTGTATCTTAACCCAGCAATCTCTTTGCCGACAGTAAAACGGATTCGGTCTTTATTTTAGATTATGTTATTATTCTAAACTAAAAAGCGAGTCAGCAAAACTAGATATTTGCGTCGTAGCCGTCGTGATGTAAATTGTTGACTGTTATGTTAGTAACGCTGTGTCTTTGTTTGCGCAACTGAGCGGATCATCGATGAGAAATCACGAATATAAAAATAATTCATGATTGGTTTCACACGACTTAACTGTCTACATCTCACGAACGATCAAGTAACTAACGCATCTCACGTTAGACAAATCAATCGAGATTTATTTGGCCGGTCTCACATCTCGTGATCGATACTTGATGTCATATCCTTGAAGCTACCTGAAGATTCCTATCGTGATCTGTAAAGATGAACTCCTCGGTCATTCGAGAAATTCAGTTCATCAATCAATCTTTTAAGAGAACTTGATCTCGGGATTCTGCAAATCACGACCGACCCATCACTAGTTCCTGAGTTCGGAGTCTGAGGTAATTTCTCAATGTTTCTGGAGTCGAACGGAAGACTTCAGCCCCGATGTCTAAACATATTCCTACGTATCATGCTATTGCCTACTGTTCTCGCAAATCTCATTGTTTTATCTTGCGTATTAAGTGAGACATTCGTGGTTCTTTGAGCCAATGTTTGCAGTGTTGCCTATCGGTAAGTTTGGAGTCTGAGGTAATATCACAATTTTTCTGGTGTCGAATGGAATAATTCAGCCCAGATGTCCGAACATATTCCCAAGAAGCATGTCATTTTCTATTGTTCTCGCAAATGTCATTGTTTTGTCTTGCGCATTAAGTGAAATATCCGCGGTTCTTTTAACCTATGTCAGCGAAACCTATGTCATTGGCATGTAAGGTTTGAATTCCCGCTGTGCTATAGATCCAAGATGGCGGATTACAATAGTCAGGTAATGTCATGACCTGGGGTACAGCGAACTTGGCACCATACAGACACAACTACAGTACTCTGTATGGCAATCTCAACACTACTCCCTCACCAAATAGTCATAAAATGGCAATCCAGAGGGTTCTGGAAGCAACCAGAGACTGAGCGCATTGACCACTACTCTCGTACTTCTAGCTTTCAAAAACACTGTTCACTGTTTATTTCATCAAATACTTGCGTTCAAGTTATTTTCCCGTCGGCAAAAATACGGTGATTATGTAAAAACGAAGAAAAACAATCTCTTTGTGGAGCTTTATCAGTGTTTGATGTCCATTTAAAAACATCGTGATAACTTCATCGTGATCATTTAAAAACATAAAAACGAGTGATTTTTGCGGGTTAACTATGTCCCAGCCAGCACAGCCCGTCCCGCAGCTATATGCGAAGTGGATGCAGCCTGGATGCAATGTGTTGCAGAATGCGCTGGGTATAGGATGACCAACTGTTGATGGAAGGAATGAGGGAAAACACAGATAAAAAAGGGGGACATTCTGTGACGTTCATGCTTTCGCGGGGGTGTGCCCGCTGTTTTTAACACGCATTTATTAGCTTCACCTGTATGTTTGTTTGTAACCGACTCCTTTGGACTCGATTTTGACCCACTTTGAACGATCAGATGTCCTTTAAACTTTGTAGACTCATCAAGGACCGATGACAATACAATACTTTGATAAGATATTCTCAATATTCTAATCAGGATCGCCAGGATTTATAATTTTCTTCAATTGAACAGATCCTTTGCGTGAGAATTAGACGGATAGAGTAAGCGCAACTAGTGTGTTGATCGGATGGTGTAGTGGGTAGCGTCACCTACTTTCACCGAGGAGGGCCGGAGTTCGCGGCTCAATGAAGGACGTTATTTTTGTTGTCTTTAATTTCATCGTTATAGTTTAACTTTAATTGCCGCAAGCTTAGACGGGAGAAGAATTTTTTATCGTCGTATTCGCTTTTCGTATTTGCTAAATTTGTTTGTCTGTTCGTTTGTAACTGACTCCTTAACACTCAACTCCGAGATAATTCTTAACGATTTCACTCCTAAATTAAAAACACTCTTTAATGATAACTCAAACTAAAAAGTGAAAAAATATATAGTTAAAAAAAACTAAAAAAACACGCTTTAATGATAACACAAACTAAAAAGTGAAAAATAATTCTTAATATAGAAATAAAAAAATAAATGAAAAATATTAATATTATCGTGAAAAAAGCGTGGGGTGCTCGATATATCAATTCTTCAAAATATTCAATCGGTACGATTAGTAGAAAAATGGTACTAAAAATATGGCTCAAAGCATAATCTTTTCCCGCATTTTCATTCAGTAATTTGGGTCAACAATTACAAAATGCATATCAAATTAACTAAGCAACGGAGCACCCCACGCTTTTTTCACGATAATATTAATATTTTTCATTTATTTTTTTATTTCTATATTGAGAATTATTTTTCACTTTTTAGTTTGAGTTATCATTAAAGCGTGTTTTTTAGTTTTTTTAACTATATTTATTTTATGCCACACTTGGCCGCGGAGTTTGCTGTTGTGTCGAGGGGAAGGAGGGGAAGTCTCCAAGCGGAGGGGCAAAAGAGTCAGCTGAGAGAAGTCTGTCGGGTGAGAGAAAGCGACCAGCGTCGTTTGGTTGGTTAAGTGTATTTTTGGTTTTGGGCTGTCGTGCGTAGCGCGGTTAGGTCTCGCCCTTCCCTGAAGAAGGGAAACGTTTGTTAATGATTTCAATTCCTTTTCCTACCACCTTTCACTCCGTTTCCTTATCTCCTCTTCCTAATTCCCTATCCTTCCTTTTGTTTCCCAGTGATGAGAAACGGGGCCTGTATGATCGAATGATCAATCCGCCCGCCGATCTGAGGGAATTACTAATCCCGAAATGGGATTCCTATCCTTAATTTTTCCTCTATTACCCTTCATTTCTCCCTTTCCGAGTACGGGCGGAAATTTCCCTCCTCGTATTTCCCCGTGCTGGCGCCCAACCCGCTTACCTCGTTTGATTCACGACCCAGAGCTGAACCCGCGGCACAACTGTCACATATTTGGCGTCCAACATCGTAGGGCCCGATAGCAAAGGTAGATTTTCGTTCTTTTCTGCCACGAGGTCGGCGTATCTCTTAAGGTTAGTGTTAGCGTTAGGGTCAACGTTGTTTCTCCTATCCTCTTGTTGGTTCCCTTCCGTGGTTCTCCCTACCCTGTAGTTATTCCCGACGAACCCTGGGGAAAGAAGATTAGCACCCAGTTTCCTTTTTTTCCTCTTCGTATTTAGCTAACGATGGAAGGTAAAGTGGGGACCTCGTGGATTAATGACTTGTCCAAGGCGGACGCGGTCACTTATTGTAAACGTTTCGGTCTACCCTCAGATGATACATACATTAGACCAATTACGCGCGGAGTTGAGGGAATATTGCGAAAACCTACCGGACCAGGATACTTCCTCGAGTTCTCAACGTGAAGAGAGCTTGCTACATAATTTTCTGCGTCAGTTAGTCGAAGCGACGACGGCGAGAGGCAGGCCCCATTTAGATGCGGCGTATTGGGCGAAATTAGTCGCGCGCAAGGGACTCGCTTTCTCCGGCCACGAGACGGAAAGCGTAATGTCTTTTATAGAATCGTGCGACGAGTTTCATATATTAAATGAAGCTCCCGACAATGTCATGTTTCATCTCGCTCCCGAAGTTCTGAAAGGCTAGGCGTTCCTATGGTTTAGGGTCAACCGAGAGTCGTTAGATTCGTTTCCCACTCTCAAATAAAGGCTTCGCGAAGCGTATCAGCCCGTAGACTACGATATGAGGTTAAGAAAGGACCGGGCAAGGGCCTAGCCACGTTGAGTGGAACACAAACACCGGTCCCCATCAGAACACCGAAGTTAAGTAACGTTGGGCCCGGACGATGGTTGGATGGGTGACACTCCTCCATACCTCGACCAGGCATGGATGAAGAGATGATACTCCCTCCATACCTATACCGGGAGGCCGGAGGGAGACCCAGACCGGGCCGGTTGGAGGGAGGACATCCTCAATGCCTGGTGCTGGGGTGAGGCAGGGGGAGGCCAATCCTCCAACCTCCACCGAGGTTCTCTTGTCCCCTGTCTGCAAGTGGCATGCAGGCATGGGGTTGGCACAGTGGACCAAGTGCCCGGGCTCCTGACGAAGGCGCCCCCAACAACAATCTAATCTAAGAAAGGACCTGTTCAAGAAAACCCAAGGCGCGAGCGAAAGAATAACCGAATTCATCACAAGTGTATCCGCGATGAACAAACGACTGATTCGGCCTCTACCGGAGAGCGAGCTTATCGAGTTAGATGATGGGATCTTTCACCCTGAATACCTTTCCTCAAAAGACTTTCTCGTCAATGACAGAATTGCTACCCGAAGAGCAGAGATCAAGGAGGGAAGCATATAATCCCCCTCCGAGACCTTCAAAATGGTTGACACTGAATTCGGGTTAGTCGTGGTAATAATACCGGGTGTGAATCGGTGTTGACGTCGACTCCGAAACCTGCGCCAGTGGAGCGATTTCCCGCTGCCAACTTTCGGAATTGCGAAGCGGCTGGCCACTTTTTCCGCGAATGTAAGAAACCCCTCTCAAACCTTTGCCACCGTTGTGGGAGAAGGGATAAGACGGTCTTAACATACGTGTGTTCCGGAAACGTAGGCGCGACGGTCTAAATCCAGGCCGAGAGCGTCCTAGTTGTCGGTCTAAACCACCACGGCATCAGTGAGACCACGGAGTTTTGATGAAAATCATTCCTCGACTTTGGGGGGTCACATGGGATTTATAAAACCCTCCGGAAGATTTGTTCCTTCCACTACTGGCCGATCTTGAGGAAAGACGTGAAAGATTTTGTTCGCCGTAGTCGGGTCAGCCAACGATTTCAAGTCGAACAGGCTAAACCCGCCGGGCTTATGAACACGGATATATTTATATCGGAACATGGTATACCTTTCTCCCCTTTCACTCCAAACCAGTATTCGAAAAAAATATTCTAAAAGAGAGCTAAGATGCGTTACTGCAGATAGATAAAGAATCTGATAAGGATTTTGTAGCTTAATCCTTATTAGAGATAAAAATAAGAAGAGGATAAGTGGAACCATTATATGAGACACCGAAAGTCACGCATTCGGAGAGGGAGCAGAAAGCCACGTCAGTATGCTAGCCCAATTGGAAGCACTTCCAATTGGGCTAGAAGGTGTTCATGTAGCTCTGGATCATTTTTCCCCAACAAATGCACTAGCTCTAAAACATTTTCTCTGCATTCTGTTACTTCATGTTCAACATAAGACTAGTTTTTCTCACAGTTGATTCCATCTCGGTCGCCATGTTAAGCCAAATTCTGTTCAGCTAGGAATCTAATAATATCAAGCAATCTTGAAAGGATTTCCTTCCACTTCCTTCATTTTGAATAAAAAAGGTAAAAACTGTTGATGACGTTAACCGACATGACGTCCATGGTCGTCAAAATTAAAATCTAATGTGGAAAAACAAAGTTTTTACCTTTTTTATTCAAAATGAATAGCAAATTCCACAAAGTTACGCCGGAAACCACCAACTCCACTTCTTCACTTTGCTTAGGTTTGGCGTGGAAAAATGAATTTTTAAACCTGTTCGTTCTGCTATCTATTTATCTATTTTTTCTCTCGTGATCTAATCTACCGCAGTATGTCGTAGTTCTTAAATTGCTTCCAGCGTGTCAGACAATAGATGGCCATGATATTTGCATAAAAGATCAAGTCTAAATTTTAACCGTCGATTTGAGAGCGTCTCCCATCTTAGTTGCTGCAGTACTAATGGAACTATAGAACTAGTATATGTATCGTAATGACTTTTAACATATCTTGCCGATAACTAGCTACGTAATTTAATCTGATACCAGCACCACTTTCTTTAGCTCGCTTCATCTGAAAATAGGGCGATAGTTTGTTAAAAATATAAAATATTGTTTTTTTTGAGAAAAAAAAGTATTACAGCACGTTAAAAAAGGAAATAGATAGATCAAAGTGATGACTGATGAAGCTAAATATCACAAGATTTGTGACATACTACAAATTCTACACCGTTTTGCCAAATAAAACATTAAGATAAAACCCCAAGAGTAGCAAAATAATGCTTCTGTGGTTTAAGAATGTAATAGTATTATAGCCTACAGCAGACCCCACGGTGGTGAACCATTAAAAGTCCGCCCGGGGCGGACGCCCCCCCCCTCGCCTAGCTACGCCACTGCTCTCACACAACTTGCGGATGCGTCACTAAGAAATTATGGCGAGGAATGCACTTCTGCCATGGCAGTGCACTCAGCACGGCGGATTTCTTCCATCGGAACCACAAAGCAATGCACCTTTTCGGTACTCGAATCATACTCAGAGGTACAACCCTCCTCCCGACCATTATCTTCTACAGTCTGGTTTCCCAACTCTAAAACACGTATTGAGATTTGAGAAAAGAAGACCATTTTCGCAGGAACGGTTTCACAAAAACGTGGTTTGCCGCAGTGAATCACCGTGGGACGCTTACTTAGTATGCTGGCACAGGGCTAATGATAGACGAATGTACTAGTGGCGCCAACGACCGAAGGCAGGAACTAAGCGGGCAATAAGGGGCAGCAGAGCCCATACGAGAGGGATAGGGAGAAGCCGAGGCCTGCTCGTAGGCGTCCGCGGATGCAAAGTTGATTATTTCTTTTCTCGGGATTCATTCCGCGTTTGCTTTTCTTTTGTAAAACATTGCTTTGCTGGTCCTCCTTCCAGCTTCAGGGGTCGTGAGAGGAAAAAAATGCTGGTTGTAGCAGTTACCGGGCGAGTATATCCTTAGTCTACTAATTTACGTTTTAATACTCGTTGTTGGCAACTCTGAACCCGTGGCAACAAAGCCGAACGCATTTTTTGTCCGATTGGTTTCATATTTTATGCGCTACAGTGCCTGCGATTCAAAGTCGTCCTTACTATTGTAAAAAATGAATCATGGTTCAAGTAATTCACAATCAGTCCATACAATTTTCGACAAAGATGATTAATTAGATGTCTTAACATGACAAGAAACATCTAAAAATCATCAATGTGATCCGTCACTAATCGAATAGAGTAACTTTTTCACGTCGGGACCAAGATCCGAGGTTCGTAATTTCGAAACTTCGTTATGTCGCGTAATTTTACATTCACTTTGATACCCTTTTGGTTGGGACCGAAGATTTAACTTCGTAAAATCAAAATTTCGTAATTTCGAGTTTTTACAGCATTACTAAATTATTTATTCATGTACCTTCATCAATTTTGTCCACCTTTTCAATCATTTACCGTACTTCTAGTACACCTAATTTTTTTAAAGCTTATCTCTAATGGAAATGGGCACCCCCTCAAGCACTCTTACAATTTTGAGATATTATGTCAATACTTTAATTTACTTTGTGAAATTTTGAAACAAGCAATACTCAAATGTATTTAATCATAGTGTTATTATCATTTTTTTGTCCATTATGATTACATTGTTACCACAGAAAACCACTATCTCTAAGTGCTGACCCCCTTCAAAAGTTGAGTCTGCCAAACTCAAAAGCTGAAGGTTTAATTTGGTAGAAGATCATGACGATAGTAAAAAGAACTCAGTTACTTCCACAATTCCAATGCCATTTTAACAATCTCAACTTTGTTAACCCAGAAATCTAAATGTACATGAATATGATGTAACTACCAAAACCCATTGTGCACTCTGTAATAAATCATTGAAGTAACAAAGTTTGTTTTACTATCATTTATGCCCACCATATTCTTTAAGAAATGCATGTCCCAGAATACCTATTAATAAATAATTTATATTCTTTAATTTTCAATCAACTTTGTTATACTTCATATGAAGCAATTATTTATCAATAACTCTAGGCTGATTTTTCCTGAAGTGCTGAGTTGTCTTCACATGTTCAAGTAGGCAAAGATGATGAAATATGATAGATGGTGATGCAGTAAAACAGTATCATTCAGTATTTAGCTTCAACAGCTTCAGTTAGCTAAAAGGGTAGAAGATATAACTCAACCCCTGTATGCTTCAGAGAAAAGATTTACAAATCTATATTTAACAAATTTCAGGCTTTCCCGGTGCAAATGTATCTCAGGGATTTCTTAGGTTTCACACTGGGTACTATGGTCCATGTTGGGCAATGGATGTTTCAATACTCGAGTCAGGTATAGTCCTCAGGGCAGAGGCGTGTGCCTTGACTTGAAGTTGTCGCTAATGTATATACCAGGGTGGGTCAAGTGCTAGATTTTGGCAGGAAATTTTGCATTCATCCTGTGATGTATTTTGACTATGTGTGTATTTCCGGTGCTGTAACTTCCGGAAGGCATGGCTTGATGTATGAATCAAAGATGGTGAATATAAACCTGCCCAATGAAAGACCTACTGTTGTATCAGTTATTACCCGGCCGCATCCTAGCTCCAACTGAGTGTGTAAGAGCAAATATGAAAGTGGCGACGAGGATGGCATATTTTTTTTTTCGTGATAAGCTGTGTGGATTGACTTAGTGACTTCATACATGCACGGGTTTCATCATGAGCTCCCACGTTGCATATCCAGTGCTGTTTTCGATGCGCTTTAAGATGGCAAACCGTCTATGACTTATGACGATGCCGTGGCCGCTGCTATTTCTGCGGAGGAGAAGGAGCATACAAAGGAAGCGATCAGACGAATGAGGGAGGCAGTTGATCAGAAGAGCGGTACAGAAAAAGAAAAATCAAGTATAGACACAGAAGATGTCAATAAAGTATCCTATCGAGGAAGAGGCAACCAATCCAGGAACAACAGAGATCAGCGTGGACATCCACCCAGAGGCAGAGGACGAGGTCAGCACCAGTACTTCCAAAGCAGGCTGCCATCCCAGGGTGAACCACAGCTAAGCTGCAGTCAACCTCATCAACGAGATCCCAGACGTCAACCATTTCCAAGCAGGTACCCCCCCCGACTGTGTTATATTTGTCATCAGCCTGGACATTTTGCTAAGGACTGCTTGCAGAACCAAAAATCAGGTAATCAAGAGGGACATTCAAATCAATACTGTCCAAGGCAGTATAGTAAGAAGGTAAATGAGAGAAAATGGTCTGAGTGTGACAGAGTTGTAACAAGTAGAGCTGACAATGAGTCAGAAAATAGTGCCATTGCTTTTGAACCAGATATTACTAATTCATTACATGGACTCTATGTGAAAAATGTGAAAGAGAGTTTAACAGGTACCAAGCTGAGTGAAAAAGGTTGCCTAGAGGTTAAAGAAAATGGTCAAAAGACTGATTGTGTTATAAATCTTAGTGAGAATGTTTATTATGATGGGTATTCTGATTGTTATTTGTATTATGACTTGGGCAAAGAAACTTGGACTCAAGAGTGCCCTGTAAAGAGAGATCAAACTGCCAAAGTAAGTTACCAAAGTAACAACCAACCTTTATACTGTGCAATGATTATTGAAAATGTATCCGTCCAGACGGAGGTTGATACAGGAACACCGAGATCTCTAATGCATTTGAGTCAATTTGAGAAATTGTTACCTAAAGTTAAAGTAAACAAGAGTAATATAGAATTATTATCTGTGTCGGGTGACCAACTCCTAATTGTAGGCGAAGCCAAAGTTAGAGTAAAGGTACTGGGTGATAATGAATCAAAAGAAACGAGCCTGATAATTTGTAATAGTGATAATAAATTTGTGCCACTGTTAGGAAGAGAGTGGTTGAATTTATTTTGGCCTGTGTGGAGAGGTATAATTGTTGGAGAAGTTGGAAAGGTCAGTGATAGTGAGGAAAGTGAGATGAGACTGCTAAACCAATGGAAAAAGGACTATCCAAAGTGCTTTGACAAAGATAGGTCTAGTAGTATCAAGAACTTTAAAGCTCAGATAGTTTTAAAGAGAGATGCAGTGCCAGTAATTTGCAGAGAATACACAGTCCCCTTTGGAATAAAAGACCAAGTGGAAAAGCAATTAAGGGAAGAGGTGGAGTCAGGTATTGCTGAATTAATAACAAGACCAAAGTGGGCTTCACCCATGTTTAGCATTCCCAAAGACAATGGAAAATTTAGAAATGTTATAGATTTTAAGAGAGCTGTGAATCCACAGTTGGACATTGATTATTATCCCTTACATAAGACAGATGAATTATTTGCTAAAGTATCTGGAGGTGCTTATTTTACTGTAATTGATCTGAGTGAAGCTTATCTCCAAATGGAAGTAACCCCAGATTCTCAAGAAATTTTGACAGTAAATACATGTATTGGGTTTTTGAAATACAAGCGCCTACCATATGGGTTAGCTAGTTCACCTGCACTCTTCCAGCAAATGATGGATGTAATGCTAAAAGACTTACCAGGTACCTATGCTTACTTGGATGATGTGATTATAAAGGGTCAAGATAGACAGGAATGTGTAAGGAGAGTGGAAGCTGTTTTAAAAAGATTAAATGAGCACAATGTAAGGATTAATGAAAACAAGTGCCAGTGGCCCCGAAAATCAGTAGTTTACTTAGGGCACAAGATTAGTAAACAAGGAATTCATACCTTGGATACCAGAGTTAGACCAATTTTGAAATGTAGAGAACCTGAGAACGTTTCAGAACTAAGATCATTTTTGGGTATGATTAACTTTTACAGAAAATTTCTACCTGATCTAAGTACGTTGTTAGCACCTTTAAATGCACTATTGAAGAGAGAGACTCCATGGGTATGGTCAGAAGATTGTCAGATTGGTTTTGACTGCAGTAAAGAATTGTTGTGTACTAATAAAGTGCTAGCACATTATGACTCTAAGAAAATGCTGGTTTTAACTACAGATGCATCGCCGTATGGAATTTCGGCTGTTTTGAGCCATAGAGAAGGAAAGATAGAGCGTCCTATTTTATTCAGCTCAAACTCACTGACACCTGCTCAATGGGAATACAGTCAAATCGAAAAAGAGGCTCTTGCAATAGTTACAGCTGTTATTAAATTGGATAAATACTTGGCAGGAAGACGCTTTATTTTAGTCACTGACAATCACCCACTAAAATTTATTTTGGCCCCAGATAAGGGTTTACCCACTATAGCAGCTTCACGTGTTAAAAGATGGGCATTAACTCTGGGTGCATATCTTTTTGATACTGAGTATAGGAAAATTAAGCTGATGGGTGCTGCAGATGCACTGTCTCGCTTACCCTTGCCTGATTGTGTGGCTGAAGTTGTTAACTTAGTGAAATCCCCTTTAGAAGGATTTGATCAATTAAATTACGAGATAATAGCTGCTGAAACTGCAGTAGACCCAGTGCTAACCAAAGTGATAAGGTTTACGAAGGAAGGATGGCATTCCCATTGTGAAAATGCTATTTTACTACCATATTTTAAACGTAGAAATGCCTTTATCATTGAACAAGGTTGCTTAATGTTTAATGACAGAGTAGTAATTCCAACTCTTTTACAAAAGGAGATATTAAAAATGTTGCATGAAGGCCACACTGGGATAGTAAGAACAAAGATGCTAGCTAGAGATACTGTGTGGTGGTTAAACATGGATAGAGACATTGAGGAACAGATTAAAAACTGCCATCCATGTGCTGTTGTAAATTTCAGAAGTGCTAGTAATATTACTGTGCCATGGCCATGTACAGGTCAACCTTGGATTCGATTACATTTGGATTTTTTTGATTTTAAGAGGGAAAAGTTTTTAATACTAGAAGATAGTTTTTCTAAGTGGATAGAGGTGTGGAAAATGCCATCAGGAACCACAGCTTAAGATGTAATTCCAAAATTAAGATCATGTTTTGCCATTTTTGGTATTCCTCAGGAAATTGTGGCTGACAATGGGCCGCCATTTAATTCTGCTGAGTTCTCACAATTTTGTGCCAATAATCATATTGTTTTGACCCGCATAGCTCCCTATCACCCACAGAGCAATGGTCAAGCTGAAAGATTGGTGCAAACAGTTAAGAGGACTTTTAAGAAATATTTACTGAGTAAAGAGGCAGCTCGATTTGAGGATACTAACTTTAAAATCATTCACTTTCTTAGTGCATATTGGCAAACGCCTAGCACGGTAACTGGATGTTCCCCAGCAGAAATACTTTTAAATATTAAGCCTAGAACTCTAATGACAATACTAAAACCTCCAAAAGAGAGTGATTACCAAGTAGTACGTCCAAAAATGCAATTTGTAATTAATGATCCTGTTAAAATACGATTGACACCAAAAAGTCCTGTGGTTTTTGGGAAAGTTGTCAAGGTCTTAGGACCAACGGTGTATCTTTGCTTGGTGGGTGAGGAGGAAATTGTACGATGTCACATACAGGGTGTGTCCTGAAAGTAGTAGGACTGATTTTTTCCCGCACACGCGGACGGGAGTTTTCTGGGTTGCAGGTGGTGGGGGGGACACTAACAAAGCGCTGCGAACGCGCGCCAGTCGGCTCTGAGCTCTTGCGGAGTGTTTATCGTATTTCTTCCAGACCTCTGTCAAGTGACCTCGTCACGGTGCGTCATGGAACGTTTAGTGGAGCAGCGTTACGCAGTGAAATTCTGCGTTAAACTCGGGAAAAGCGGCAAGGAGACCCATGAACTCATCAAGGCAGCTTACGGGGTTAGTGCCATGAGCAGATCAACCGCATTTGAGTGGCACAAGCTTTTTCGAGAGGGGAGAGAAGACGTCGAAGACACCGAGCGCTCCGGACGCCCTTCGACCTCAAAAACGGACAACAATGTGGCGCGAGTGAAAAATTTATTGAACAGTGGCCGTCGAATGAGTGTGAGAATGTTATCCGAAGAACTGGGAATGCCTAAAACTCAAGTGCACGAAATTGTGACTGAAAACCTGGCCATGAGAAAGGTTTGTGCGAAGTTGGTGCGACCGACCAGCCATTGCCGCTTCGTGGATCCTTCATCATGACAATGCGCCGGCCCACACCGCCTTCATTGTCGTTGAATACCTGGCGAAACACGGCGTGGCAACCCTGCCTCACCCACCCTACAGCCCGGATATCGCCCCCCCGGACTTCTTTCTCTTCCCCAAGCTCAAGACCCCTCTGAAAGGGCGTTACCACGGGTCGGTGGAAGCTCTCCAAAAGGCCGTGACGCGTGCTCTAAAGGACATCCCGGAGTCAGCCTTCCAGGAAGCGTATGCTGCGTGGAAAACTCACTGGCAGCGTTGTGTCGATGCCCAAGGGGGCTACTTTGAAGATTTTTGAAGCGATGTACCTATATGAGAAATAAATTTTTTGTTCTCGACTCAGTGCTACTACTTTCAGGACGCACCCTGTAAATCAATTGCAATTAAGTGCTATCCAGGAGGTGCAGACTCGCACTCCAGAGGGTAACCATTGTGCAATGCACGACAGTTCATTAGTGCCACCACCAGCTGTGCAGAAGCCAACACCCCCTGTGATGGTGCAGCAGTCGCCAGTGTTTGGCTCAGGTGCGCCTTCCCCACCCCCAGTGTTGTCAACACCAATGGTGTTAGAGGCACCTACCCCTGCACGAGTGCTACCAGTGACACAAGATGAAAGAGAAGGGCTGATACTGTCTCCACTGAGTACTCCCCCAGTGCATCAAAGAGTGATTCCTTCGTCTCAGACCCCAAAGCCCCCACGGACACCACAAGTACGACGGTCTCAGAGACAACATGTTTTACCCAAGAGATATTTGGATTTTCAGTTAAACAAGTAAATCTTTTGTTAGCCACAAGGTGGTATCTTGAGTTCTTTTATTGTGTTACCTTAAGAGCATATCTATCTCTGTAATTTTTTTTGGCAGGGAGAGGGTGTGATGTATTTTGACTACGTGTGTATTTCCGGTGCTGTAACTTCCGGAAGGCATGGCTTGATGTATGAATCAAAGATGGTGAATATAAACCTGCCCAATGAAAGACCTACTGTTGTATCAGTTATTACCCGGCCGCATCCTAGCTCCAACTGAGTGTGTAAGAGCAAATATGAAACATCCTAATGGTCAGTCGTGTTACTGTTCTTGGCGATGGCTGATTTCTCAGCCTGACCTAAGCAAAGTTGGCGATCGTGTTCTTTGATTCTGGTCTCGATTGTCTGGCCTGTTTTTCCTACCTACAACTCTCTACATTCACAGGGAACAGAGTACACTCCTGGGGCCTTCAGGCCTATCAGGTCATTTGTCCTCACTACGAGCTACTTTAGCTTGGCAGATGGTCAGTGGATTGTACCAATATTATGCCTGGTATCCTTGAGATTTTGCCAGAAACTGAGGCAACGTATGGGAGGCAAGCTCTGGCAGACGGTTTATCCCTCACTCCCTGCGCCTCCAGGTCAACTGGAGTAAAGGACCTGGGAAGGTACTTTACACCAGTTGCTAAGCTAAAGCTCACAGTGAGAACAAAATACCCAATACGCCTGAAGAGCACAGGACCTTGTTCCTTGTGAATGCTGAGTGTACATGGGAGAAACAGGCCAGACAATTAATACCAGAATCAAATAACATGAGCGCCACCTTTTCCTGGGTTAGGCTGAGAAATCAGCCATCGCTGAGCATAGTATCACCACAGACCATGCCATCCATTTTGACAAGACCTAATTGGTTCTTTGCTCTTCAGGTTAGTGGGATCGGGTCATCAAAGAGAACATTGAAATTTGGATGGAAAGAAATAATTTCAACCCTGACTCTGGGCATCACCTGAGCAACACTTGGAAACCCCTGCTCAGAAATATAATGACAAGACCTCCAGATGGCACCAAAACTTTTCTCCCAAAATCTCGCACTTGACCCGCCCTCGTGTATACATTAGCGACCACTTCAAGTCAAGGCACTCACCTCTGCCCTGAGGACGATACCAGACTTTTTACTCCAATACCCTAATTTTTACATTCATTTTTCCCACCCTTTCTCTTTGGAAAGGTCCATGGTGAAAATAAAATAAGCATGTAGGGCGAGAAAAGTGTACGGAAAAATGTGCAGGAATTGAGAATGAAGTGTGAACAAAGTCTCCCTGTTGTATATTTAGATTTATTTTATGTGATGGCCATGGTGACAACCAGATGTAAATATTTAGAGGAGAACAAGGGGTATTGTTGAGAGCGACTGAGAGGAAAGATTGCAATGTGTCTAAGTGAGAAAACTATATATTAAAATAATTGACTCAACAAAACAGTAACAAGCATAATTTGGAACACCAAAGGAGAACATAGCATGAAAAAGGTGTGGTTGCAAACAGTATGCATATAAATGTACAAAAACAGAAAGTGTACTGAATGTCACTTTTCTGCAAACAATTATTTAAGTCATTTAATTGATAGAAAATGCTTACTAAGGGTGAGAATTTCACTTAAATGCAATAAATGGACTAGTATCTTATGCAGAGGCAAAGAATATCTCCTCCTTAATATCTTTTAAATTCATAGTGAAAATTGTACGCGAAGGCAAGACCGGGTGGATGAAAAGTTGACATTGACAGAGTGAAAAAAATCAGCCATGATGTGAAGTGTGCAAAGGTCATGGATGACAATGGTGTGCAAGTACTGTGTATGGAACATAGGAGGAAGTGTGATTTAAATTATATCAAGATTTTTTTAAGATTGAATGCATATATATGGTAATGCGTTTAATATAGATCAAATATTCTACGGAAGTGTTAGATCCTTTTTTTATTCTTCTGGTTTGTAGGATAGGAGCACCATTATGTATAGTTACATAACATATAGTATTCACACTTTTGTTACCGTAAAAACTCAAGGAGGCAGGGGAAAAAAACAAAATTTAACATATTTTTGATAATCAAGTACGTTTTTGTAAAAACTTTGTATACATGAACAAGATTATACCTCGATTTCTTATGGATGTAAAGTATTAAAAAAATTGTATTTTAATGAAGATAGGTAGTCATAGTCTTACACATGGACATTTTGATAGATATCTGGATAGAAATCTAGATTTAACATGGATTTAAGAATGATTTTGAAACCTGAATTGGATACTATAGGAAATCCCTAAAAAATCTAGATTTAATTGTCAACTGAAGTACAAGGTGAGAGGACAGAGGGGTTGATTTCCCCTAATTTGTAAACTTTTCCTCTACTCCTCCTATACTTTCGAACTTTACAATATATTTCAAATGATGTTTAGGTGAAGTGTGTTTTGACATTGATGCAGTCTCTCACCACAGTGCAATTCATTAGGCGCCAAAGACATTTTGTGTTGAAAAGTGATAAAGCTGCATACTAGGAGATAATTATGCAATTTTAAAATGCCTGGTTTTTCTAAGAAGCCTTTACTCAGTTTTTGAGGTCCTTAGCACAGTAATTATTGTCTTAAATATGAATAAAATGACAGGGGATGTTGACCCAAATATTGGAGGCTCTGAAGAAGCGATGCATGATAAGTATAACTATTCACAAAATTTATGGTATCATAAAAAAGTTTTGTAAAGAGGAAATTGGGCATTTTAAAAATGTACCACTAGAGCCATACCTTTAGCAAGTCGTTTACCGAGTGCAGCGAAATAACCTGGTTCCTTTCCTGGAGTAAACAAACCTGCATATCGCTTAAAGCTTTCTGTAACACAAATACTTCGTCACTGCAACGTCTTAGCTCATTCCTTATTTCCCCATCAGCATTGCATGCACGCCTGCACCTGTAAATTCAGTTTGTAATTTCTTTACGTGGTTAACAAGAGTTTGACTAGCAAATGATGTAACTGCCAATTCATAATGCCCAAAATTTTCTCAAAAGTAAAATATAATCGGCCTGATACAGGTCAACCATTTGAGGCAAAAGGGCATTACTAATACAAGCGCTACAAAAATTACAATGAAAACTGGTAATAACTACACCAAGCATTCGAGCTAGTGTACTTTCGTGAGAACAATTTCTAGGTACAATGGCAGGAATAATTTCCAGGCAAATAAAGAGTTTTCAACATAATGTAAAAAAAACGCTCAGGTTCCCTAACAATTAAACGGAAGCCGTCAGCCATAATATGCAGGGAAAAAACACTTGTAAATAATGAATGATGGAGAACTCACACGTTCACTTTCTCAGTCATGCGGGTGAACTCTTTTTCGTAGAAAGCTAATTTATTCCGATAAAACTGAACTAACTCCCGAGAAGGTGGAAGATCTTTGAATTGTTCATCAATGGAAGGAACACTCATCGATCGATGATCATTTTCTGCAGATCTGCGTTTTACAGTTTCCTTAAAGTGGCTCATTTTCAATGACTTATGTCACCATAACGTGTAACTACAGAATGGGAAGGATAGCCATTCCAGATGCCACACTTGACATAAGTCTGGATCAAATGGCAACTTCAAATCACACAAGAAAGCTGACGCTGCAATCTTATACAGTACCTTCACAATGACCATTAAATTTACTAAACAACATGCCAAAGATGCCAAACTTTCCGCTTCTTCGAAAACGCCATTTTCATAAAAGGCCGGCATGTCAAACCATGCAGTTGGTCGGGAGAAGTTAAACTCGCATCAATAAGTGAAAGTATATAATTTATGAAGTCATCTCATTGCCTTTTATCCAGTCTTAAATATTAATATTTGAGATGAAAACTAAAATTATAGGTATAGAGAAAAATTAAGTAAAAATATACAAGGTATTTCATTAATACTAATCGGCTATCAACGATACTCATTCTTGTGGACCCTAGCCAGCAGGCCTACTCTGGGATAGAGGAAAACATGGTGCCAGTGAGTCGGCGGCTGTGATCATGTAGTAGGGTCGTTAAAATGTCGGTGGAACTTCGTCGATTCGCGGCTGACATAGTGACTCCGTTGAATCAACTCTAACAACTTTTAGCTTCTTGTAGTTCCATCTTACTGTTGCTTTTGAGAAATTGAATTATTGACCAAGTTGGTAGCTAACAATGGGAAAAGTCATTGTTAAATAATTGCTTTTAAGTGTGTTAATCACGATGGCGGACAGTATTCCTTTAACTCTAAGGAATATCCATTTCACACCTCCTCCGGAGGCCCTGGTTTATCGGCCCAATGTCGAAGAATTTAAGGACCCCCTGGCTTACATCAACCGCATACGGCCTGTGGCTTCTAAGTATGGGATATGTAAAATCGTTCCACCTGATGTAAGATATCGTTCTAACACTTATTTCATTGTTTCTTTGTGTGTTATTGTTCTTTGTCATTGTGTTTATTGTGAAATGGATGCTCTTTACCTGGTACGTGCAATTGGGATAGTTCAAAATGGCTGCTTGTTTCTGTGCATTTATTTCTACCTAGGAATCTAGAAGTTATGAATTATTGTTATTATTTGGCAATGTTTTTCTTTCGGTAATGCTGGAAACATCGTATGAGTTCTTTTTTTGGGTCACTTCGCTGTTCCTAGGTTTTTGTGCAGTGTTTTGTTTACATCATGGCGTCAAGGAGAACGTAAATAACGCGTGAGGATTAATGAAAAAAATTATTATTAAAATGTAACAGTTGTCAGTTTTAATCACATTATGTTTGTAAAGGCCGAAAGTTTCCGTTTTATTTGGATATATTTCGTGTTGTCATTTTACGTAACGGGAAGTGAATAGTGAACTTGACTTGTCATAGGGATTCCCACGGAAAGAACTTGCTGTTGACTACCTTGCTTGTTACCTCTTAGCGTAGAGATTTAAGTCAACTATTTATGGCTGCCAATGAGCGATTCACTATTCCTCACTATCTAATGAGCAATATGGGGAAAAGGCATTTATCATCTTTAGTGTACGTGTCTCGGTTGAAGGCGTTGTGATGGGTCTTGCCCTTGATTAAGTAATATCTCACGGCTCTTGCCAGCTCCGTACTCTTAGTGCTTGCAATCGCAGTTCAAGGAAAACTTGAAAGGCCTGCTTAAACGATGCGTGCATTCGCCTGAGTTAATTCGTGAATGCATGTCCCATTAAAAATTGATTATGTGACCATAACAACTTGCATTTATGTACGGGTAGGAATAAGCCACTTCGATTACCTTAAATGTTATCTTGATTGCATACACGCTTAAACTCGCGCGGGTGCATGCAAAGACGTATTTGCCTAATTTCTTATTCAGTTACAAACTGGTTTTGCGAATCTATTTTTAATGATTTATTGTATTCATTGGCAATGGATTAAGATTTGCTTCTCATTTAAAGAGCAAAGGTCCCGCAGTAATACCATAATTTTTCTGGTAAAAAAATTTCCAACTAGCGTGGCGTAATTATGGTTTGCTGTATTTAAATCTGGCGCGATCAATAACCTCTCAGCCCGTGAGCTGCGTCTCCTCATCTTCAGCAGTCGCTGAGATTTATGCGTAAACTATCAAAAGTATCATTTGAAATACTCCTTAAGATGTGGCCAAGTACTATTCTTGAAAATCATTCGTCAGCAGACGAAGGGAATGTTGCCTGAGAAAGGCCATTTATGTGCAGAAGGTTACTCCTGTAACAGAATTGCATGTCTATCATGTTGCAAATTTTTCTGGGAAAATCTAATCCTTTCTTGGGTGTCATGGAGAGCAATTCGAAAGTAGAACTTCAGCCATTGAATGACATGTTTTAACTAGGGACAATTTCTTTCCACTCTCTATTCCCTGTAATAATCATTACCAATAAGTCAATCAATTACCAATGTACTCACTTATCCTAATTGACCTTTGTCATTCATTATGTTCATCGTATATGCCTGTGTAAATAGGCAAGTTCACCACCAATATGCTTTGAGAGAAGCATCATGAAAATGCTGGCCTCATTTTTGCTAAAATAACAATCAATTAATTTCATTTTATCAGTGACATTTGGCTTTTTATTTGCACTACATATAGATGAATAGGCGGATAAGTGTGATGTGTAGATGATTCTCCTTTTTGACCTCTAATTATGTAATTTTATTTTATTCTTTAGGCAGATTTAGGTCCATTAATTTTTAACTTATTGTATTTCTTTTTACTGAGGTGTTGCATTTTTATACATGCTTCTTCAGGGCTCGGAGAGAGTTCCTTCTGAATTTATTGTTTAACCCTACGGGGACGGGGAAAGTTTCTTTGCTTTGCCAGCACGGAGGTTTCACTACGCTAGGATCTTCTCAGGTACCTATTTCCCTAACTTGGGTTGGGGGCCAGAGGGGTGTTGAACCTTTTTCTTGGCCACCGGGCGAATATAATCTCCTCCTTCTTCTTCAACTTCAACATTTGTGTGCCTCAGGATTCAAAACACTGTCAGGAATCACTGTAATCTTTAGGAGGAAGCCATTGACCAACAAAAACAGAACTGAAATAGTCAGCTGTCAAGATCAAATAAGCATGAGTAATTACAGGGAAAAATAAACATTTGAACTCACTAAAAATATGGTTGTCAACTCGTATAAAAGAATCACAATCAGTTGATTACCTAAAAACATAATAACTCCCTAACTAACTTAAAACCATAGAAAAAATCACTCCCTAACCAGCTAAATAACTAACAAAAAATTAGTTCTGAGATTCCTTTACACTCAAACTACGTTAAAAATGATGGTAGAACTCTGTTTAAAATATGTAGCTGTAGAGGTAAAGATTAGGAATGTACTTATAACCCTCAATTTGCAAATCACACAAAAACTTCTTTATTTGTTGTTCCACTGCACCAACAAGCAACTGACCGCGGACACCTGCTGTGAGTGGGGTTCGCACTGCAACGGAGGGTTGAGATTATTCTCTCCCACAGACCGAGAAAGGGTACCTACGGCATCCTGAGAAAGGGTCCTAGATGACACACACCTTTTAGGGCTGCTTAAGGCTAGCTTAGCGGCAACGCCGTTTTAAAACGTCGTTCGTTCGTTTGCGTAGAAACATTTATGCCATGGTAAAACGTCGTTCGGAGTGAAAGGGTTAATGAAACATTCTACTTATGTTTATTTATTGTTTTTTAATCCTTTTAAAATGAGAAATAAAATAATAAAAAGATTAATGGACCTAAATCTCTTGAAAGAAAAAAAAATAACATGAATGTGATATTGTTGTAGTGGTATGACTTGAAAGCATTGAATAATGGTGTTAAACTTGGGTATGCAAAGGCAATGGTGGTTAAAATGGAATGCTGCCCTAGTCAAACATTGGCTACCTTGTGTGTCAATGTAAAACGTTTTTTAGCCTATGCATATGATGACAGACATGTTTATTATTTCCACTGTTGATTATTTTCTTTCTTTCAGGACTGGCAGCCTCCATTTGCTGTGAATGCTGACAAGCTTACTTTTAGCCCTAGAATTCAGAAGCTGAATGAGCTGGAGGTAAAAAAATTTTTAGCCTTAAGAAGGATACATTTCTTTAATGCATAGTTATAGCATGTCACGTCACACAAAATTAATTAAATGTACATATTTTTCACTGGCATATCCAAAGATAAATCACATTAGTAGATCCAGGAAACTCTCTTAATGAATATAAAGTATTTTTAATCAAAAATTTTATAACTTTATCTTTCACTTTGGAAGATATTTCATCTTTTTTAAATCTCATTTGGGTGTGAGTTGATTAGCATTATTCCTGTAGAAGTGGGACTATTGGCGTAGAGTTTGAAAGTGCAAATATGTTTAGTGATAAAATTATGAGATTTTTATTTAGTTTGTTGTAAAAAGAGTTAACCTTATTTGGCCAATGAATTCAGTAAAACCTACACATAACAAAGTTGTTGGGACTGGAAAATTATGAGTTCGTTGTACGGAGGTTCATAGTATGGAGCTTTTATGAGGGTTGTGACGCTAAAGTGCAATCGTAGTTACGTTACGATCAGGGCCATACTTAGCGATGCAGAGGGTAAATAAATGAATGGAGTGCAAGTTATGCTGAGGAAATGATCATTTTGATATTGTGTAATTTGAAGTTTTGTGTTGACCTTTGTGTCCGATTATTAACACATTCACTGCAGCTCCTATTTTTTTATATTTTGGTGAGGAGCAGGGTATTTTTATTGTTTATTTTGTTTTTTTTCTTGGGTCCTTTGCAGGAACACTATTTTTAAGGTTCTATAAACTTTGGTTTGATTTTAAATCATTTATTAACTATGGACACCATTTGGCGTACTGCCGCTCTACACCATAATGTACGACGGCAAACTGCATTACACGTGCATCATATTTCCATAACTAGTGAACTAAAATTTTTGTGAGTCCAAAGCTCAATAAAATTGTGTCAACCTGCAGGGTTATAATTCCGAATTATAAATTCGATCAATATTTATGAAATTAGACTCTCTAAGTATACAGTAGAGTCGCGATTTTACGTAACACCTTGGGACCCAAAGATGGGGTGTTATGTAAAATCAAGATATTAGCGAATTTGGAAAAATGTGCTGCGATTTCACAACATATGAGAACACATTGATGTTGAAACTATTTTCACTACAAAGAGATCATTATATATTATATTCTGCTGTAGAAAATAAAACATTAAATTGTGGTGGAGATGTAATTATATTTAAAACCAAAATATGCAGTAGAATTTCAGCACATAATCATAGCTTTTTGGCTGCTCAGGCTAATGTATAGGTAAAGCATTTAAAACGTATGGCTAGATCAAGTGTGTTCATAATTAAACAATCATGCCTGTGTGAGTGTGAATTGTACTGTGAGATAATATTTTAAAATAAGACATTAAAAAAAATTATCTATGATATTAATTAGAAAGATATACCACTCAATGAACATTGCGTAGAAAACTATTCAACTGCCTGGGAAAAATGAAAATGAAGAAAAACCCCTCTGAAAGTACAATTTCATGCACAGAATTAAGTCTTTTTAAAATATTATGTGATGTAAAATTTTAGTTCCAACGGGACGAAAGCGCTCATTTACCATCTACTTTGTTGTCAGTCAACATTTCATGGCTACAGCCATCTCCTTAATTTTTTTGTACTTGAGAACTTTTCCGGGTGTCATCATGCAACACTATGGACTTGAAGTCTGCGGTGCTCCCTAACAATTAAAATAATCAGCAAAATCACTGGCTAAGCCCAGTCTTTGAGATGCAGTGGTTTCCGTTTCAATGAGGAAGATTCACTATTCTCATATTAAATTTCGTCTAAGAGAAGGAATAACAAATAAATCCAAGCGACATTATTAATGGTGAAATTTCATATTCCACCCTTACGCTATGAAGTTAACGTTGCTCACATGTAGATTTTTCAATGGAGCCATAAGAATGCCATTTATAAATGGTGTAAATCTTTCCGCGCAAGAGAGTGAATGGCATGTCAACGTGGCTCTTCGGCTAAGCGAGATGCAAGCAAGCAAAAAAAGTCCCAGGGGTATTCAAAGGGTAAGGTTCTGATATGACTCGGCCGAAATACAGGCTCCTCTTATATGGTTTGAGCATCAACCCAGTGTTGGCTGCAGAAACCCCCAAAAAGAGGCCCAACCCCTACCCCATACTCATTGTCATTGGATTTACTATAAGTAAGAAGGAAAATCTTCTCTCATCTTTAATATGTACAGTGTGTCCTCGTTTAACCTTGTCCCGTTTAACGCTCTCGGCGACTTATACGTACTAATCTTGGGGGTGTTTGATTCATATAAACCCCCCGCCGATTCCAGTGTTTCTTTAGTAGTCTAGATAGCTTAGTGGTCAGAGCATCCGGCGCGAAATCGGAAGGTCCGTGGTTCAATTCCCGGTCTCGACGAATTTTTTTCACTTGGAATCGGCCATCATTCCATCTTCACATCACCATTGTGTTGTCCAATTTTATATGTTTCCTATCCTCTTTCTTTCACCACCTATATATATATATAAAATGTCTTGGTAGAAAATCGCTCTCGGCGACGATGCACATGCATAGATAAAACAGCGATACACTAAATAAACACAGAACCACGCGAAAAGGACAGTTACAAAAGAAAACTTGGACATTTCGATGGTCAAGCCGTTATCAACGGCGGTAGAAGACTCAGTAGGTAGTAGACACAAAAAGGAACACTAACTAATAAAATTCTGATATTTCGGTTGCGATAGCAACCTTTTCCACAGAAGGATTCACAGATTTCCACAACCTCATAAATAAATATTTTGATAAATGCTTCCGAGTAGGCGTCTCGGCTTCCCTCCCTCCCTCTGCCTCTCCCCTTCAATTAAGGACTTTAGAGATGTCTTGTATCTGGATTTTTTCTGCCCACAATCCCCCCAGGTTAAATCGGACTCACTGACCCCTCCCGCCCCTTCTCCTCTTCTTCCCCTCCATGCCCCTTTCTGCTCCTTTAATCCCCTCCCTCCCCTCTTCTCCCTTCCACATCCCTCTCTCCTCCTCTGACCCCCTCCCACCTCTTCCCTTCTCCTCTCCCTCCACAACCCTCTCTCTTCCTCTGACCTCCTCCCACCCCTCCCCTCTCTCCTCCTTCTCCTCCTACCCCACCTTACCTCTTGTCCCCTGCCTCTCCACCAGTGTGTCACCTTCCTTCTGTGAAAAAGGTTGCTATTGCAACCGAAATATAAGAATTTTATTTGTGAGTGTTCCTTTTTGTGTCTATGTTTTATTCCGCTCCACTTGTGGCAACATTATCTAAATTATCACGTGTGTGATTTTTCCACGAACTTGTATATATATAATGTCGTGGTAGAAAATTGCTCTCGGCGACGATGCACATGCATAAATAAAATAGCGATGCACTAAACAAACTCAAAAACATGCATAAAGGACACTTACAAAAGAAAACTTGGATGTTTCGACGGTCAAGCCGTCATCATCGGCAGTAGAAGACTGAAGAATCTGCTCTGTTCCCTTGGGGAGGAAAGGGAAGGGAGGGGGGGGGATAAGTGCGAATGGGTAGTGGTGGGGAGAGAGAGGTGGCTATTGGGCTATTATTTTCAGTGGGCTAGGTTTAGCCCAGGCTTTTCGAATGCCCTTGTTACCCAAATATGAGCATGCTCCCGAATTTTCACATCAAGATTACCAGCAGATTCGGGAAGGGCTTCTACCATTTCTAGAGAAAAACTATCGTCAAATGTTTGGGAGTGGGGAGCGGTATGTTTGGGGATGGGATCAAGAATAGGTGGAGTTTTGGTGGCATGGCGGTGATTGTTCATGAAATATTGAGAGGGGTGGTACTTTTCCCTTGTGGAAGGCAGGGCGGAAATTGCAGGAAAGGTGGTAGATGATGTTGCTGGTGGTATAGTCGGCCGTAGAGGAAGATCTTTTGGCGGAAGCGGAGGCAGAAGGGTAGAGGAGAGAGCAGCATTTGCACCTAGGGCGTTCGCTGGTTGAGGAAAGTGGTGGAGGGAGTGTCTAGTGGATTTTAGAATGTCTTGCAGATTTGAGGGACGCTTATAGGAAACTTTGGGACATAAGGGTAGGAGGAGGGAAGTAGAGATGTTGTTTTTAATGATAGAGGTCTTTCAATATGTTTTTGATTCTGTGTGCTCCAGGGAAGAATGTGGTGACAAGGTTAAGTTGGTCAGGTTGGTGGGTCTTGTTCCAAGGGGTATATTTTGCAGTAGGAGGCAGGATTTCATTTAAAAACAATTTTTCGGGGAACTCACGTTCTCTGAGGGAGTGATGAAGAGTGTTGATATATGCTTTTAGAGAGGGGGCATTGTTGCAGATCCTATGGCCGTGGATAGAGAGGGAATAAGGGATGGAGCGTATGGTGTGAGAAGGATGACAGCTGTTAAAATGGAGTTATTGGTCGTGGTTAGTGGGATTTTTTTGGACGGCGGTGATGAATTTACTGTCCTTAATTTGGATATCAATATCCAGGAACGTATTAAGGAGTAAGAAATGGAAGATGTGAAGGAAGCTGAGAATGAAGAGTTCAGTGTGGAAATGAAAGAAGATAAAGAATCATGGCCGTGGGGCTAGAGGACGAATATTAGGGTGGGCGGAAAAACACGAAAGTGTCCAAATCAAATCGTAATAGCACGGAAAAGTTGCTACTCGTCACCTTGATCACAAAGAAAGAAAAATTTTTGAAATCGGACCATGTCTTCCGGTCGCGCATCTCGTTCTAAGTTTTGAAAAATCTTAAAAAATATGGCTTTTTTAGGGATTTTTTAAAATGAGTTACAGTGATTGGATTACGTTCAAAATCGGCATGTGGCCTCTTCTAAAGAACCTCTGTCTTAAAAAAATATGTAACACCCCTTATCTTCTTCTTGTAGGGGGAGGGGGAGTCGCTCATCACATTCAAATTATCGAAAAATCGTAAAAAACATGACTTTTTTTGGAATTTTCTCTTTATGAGTTACAGTGATCGGATTGCGTTCAAAATCGGTATGTGGTCTCTTGTAAAAAGGTTCTTTTTCTTTTAAGAAAGATATAATTCCCGTTCCCCCCTTCTTTTATGGAGGAGGGGAGGGGCATGTATCGTAAAAATGAGAGACCTTACGGTAGGAGTACGCTTATTTTTGAAAATTGGTTTTTCTTTTGAATTCGTCCCTTCAAAATAGTTGTTTTGGTGAGAAAACAAATACATTTCAGACTGTTTGACTACCCATAGCCGTGCCTAAGGGGTCAAAGTGCAGGTGCACTAGAATAAGCGGATTTCGATGCCAGACAAACATCTTTACAGTAATTCGCTAATTGTAGAGCTCCGCAGGGGCGAAAAATTTAACAAATTTTCCGTATCTACGGATATGAGCAATTCTTGAAAGGCGTCCTATTTTTGTTTTATTGTTCTGTTGAAATCGGACATAAGTTTTACGCCTCGCTCCACATGATCATTAACCACTCTAAGGTAAGTAGCAATTTGCTTTCCCATTTTGTAATCCTCTTTTTCAGTCCATTCAGTCATAGGGTACTCTAAAAACGCTTGACTAATTCCTAGTATTTGGAAAAATCTGACGGAGCTTGTTGTAGCTAAGTCACCAAGTGTCATATTGGGAACATCCCGCAACTGCACCTGTCACTTCTTCAGTGGTTCCTCTGAACCTTCATTATGGAGAATACCGGTGGCAACTTGCGTTTCGTCTTCTTCAGTGCATTTCTCATCAACCATTCCTCACTGCCCTCCTCTGATCATCCTTCTTCATCTTTAAATCTACACCCCCGATAACTCCTAACCTCGGTCCGCATTGATCACACAAAAAAAGTATTTCTTCCTTCCAAGCCTTTTTTCTGCTTCTTTAGTTACATCATTTGCCTTTTTTTCCAGCTGTTCCATTGCATCATTTTTGCTCAAGTCAAACATGGAGTCTAGCTTACTCTGAAACATTTCTTTCTTAGCCATCGCGGCTGCACTTAGCGGTTTATTAGTGGAGGTATTCTTATGGAGATTCCTCCATTCCTGATAAAGCGACTCAAATTTTTCAATAACCCGAATGTCTTGGATACGGGAAATTTTAGTTTTGTTCCACAGATCAACAACTTCATTCATTGCAATCCAAGCTGCGTCCCGGACGTCATGATTTTGTCTCATGTAATAAAAGAACACGCACAGTACCTCACGTATTGTTGGAAGCTTTGATAATACTTAAAGCTCCACAGATTCTTTTCCAACAAGGTCAATCACAGCTCCACTCCGCATCCACGCCATTGTGAAAACAAACTGTTTCACTTGAAATAGATTTCTATGCAACCACACATCTGCAAGGGAAACACCTAACTGAACTTCTTTGGCCAAAGGAGAAGAGACTGCGTTTCTCATATTCTATGTATTCACTATGTCAAGGCAGAGAAACATAGAGGACTGCCGATAATTGAATCCCATCCCACAGGGCTCAAATTATTAGCTGGGAAGGACAACAGGAGATACCAAAATTATTACAAAGCAATGCTTTAATATGCATCGTATCACTATAGACTAAGTTAGCAGTTTTGTATCACACCACTTTACCAAAACAGATTCATAAGATAGCAGAACTACCAGGTTATTAGCGTTTCGGTGTCTGTTCAGAGTGAAAATAACACTCAGCGTAGGAAAACGAGCGTAAGATTCGGCTGAATTGAGGATAAAAAATATCAAAAATCGTCAGGCGCGACCGTCGCCTGCACGGCGGCTTGGCCGGTGCGGAGTAATATTACTCCATGATGGCTTCAAGATACGGAAAAATGGTTAAAATTTTCGCCCCTGCGGAGCTCTACAATCAGCGAATTACTGTAAAGACGTGATGTCTGGCATCAAAATCCACTTATTCTAGTGCACCTGCACCTGCACTTGACCCCTTAGGCACGGCTATGGGTAGTCAACCAGTCTGAAATGTATTTGTTTTCTCACCAAAACAACTATTTTGAAGGGACGAATTCAAAAGAAAACCAATTTTCAAAAATAAGTGTATTCCTACCGTAAGGTCTCTCATTTTAACGATACATGCCCCTCCCCTCCCCCATAAAAGAAGGGGGGAACGGGAATTATATCTTTCTTAAAAGACAAAGAACCTTTTTACAAGAGGCCACATACTGATTTTGAACGCAATCCGATCACTGTAACTCATAAAGAGAAAATTCCGAAAAAAGTCATGTTTTTTACGATTTTTCGATAATTTGAACGCGATGAGCGACTCCCCCTCCCCCTACAAGAAGAGATAAGGGGTGTTACATATTTTTTTAAGACAGAGGTTCTTTAGAAGAGGCCACATGCCGATTTTGAACGTAATCCAATCACTGTAACTCATTTTAAAAAATCCCTAAAAAAGTCATATTTTTTACGATTTTTCAAAACTTCGAACGAGATGCGCGACCGGAAGACATGGTCCGATTTCAAAAATATTTCTTTCTTTGTGATCAGGGTGACGAGTAGCAACTTTTCGGCGCTATTACAATTTGATTCGGACACTTTCGTGTTTTTCGGCCCACCCTAACGAATATGTCGTCAGTGTAGCGGGCCCAGAAGAGAGGTTTAAATGTTTGGTTTTTTAAGAAAGTGTTTTCGAGATGGCCCATGAACAGGTTTGCATAAGATGGTGCCATGCGAGTACCCATGGCGGCGCCTTTTGTTTGAAGGAAAATTTGATTATTAAAGGAGAAGGCATTTTTAGCCAAAATAATTTCGGCCAGGCAGATGATGAAGTTTGTGGAGGGAAGGTGTGGTTTTGGGCATTGGGATAAATAAAACTATAATGAATTTTATGCCTTCATCGTGAGGAATGGACGTATACTGGGAGGTGATGTCTATAGTGGCCATGAGTAAAGTGGTATAACGGGGGATAGAGAGTGGTATAGAGGGGAGAAGGTCGAGGAAGTGGTAAGAATCTTTGATGAAAGAGGGAAGAGATATCGAATTTACGTAAAATCGAATAATGATTCCATAAGAATGCCACAGGAGTCTGCGGGGACTGCTCATTCACTTGTGTAAAATCAAATTATACGTAAAATCGGGTCATGTAAAATCAAAATTTTACTGTACTTAGTAGTAGTTTGGCAATAATAATCAGCAAAATTTGGGCGTAAGATGAAGGTATACTTAAGGATTGGAGATGATATAACAAGTATTTTTACCTTTTCCGCTCAGGTTATGGAAAAGAAGGATTCGGATTCAAGGAAATATTGACTAACACTTGTCGCACTGAAATCTCTGCTTTCAGCTGATGTAGTGTGGCCTAACAATTTTTCTGAAACCCATTCCAATCCACTCTATGCTCGTTTCTTTCCTATCCATACCTGTAGTTATTCACTGATAAATTGATGTGCCGCATACCACATCAATTCTCAGGTTTTATTAATTAAAAACTAGTAATGAATATATGTACAGTGAACTCTCGATTATCCGGGCTAATGATGGGGAGAGGACGCACGGATAATCTGAACTTTAACTTTTATTTCTTATAATTCTCATAATATACGTAAAAAAAACTTTGTAATATCATTTGCGCACATAGTCTGTCATTTTAGATGGTTTCATGGACTAATTGTTAGTTTTCTTCACCCCGGCGCATATCTTTTTAGCAGCGATAATGCCATTGTAGTCCTATTCCCACTGCTTCGTATACTGCAGCAAACCATCTACTAAGTTGAGCGACTGGCTGTGATTTATGCGTTCGCTGCCCCCCTCGTCTTCATCCCCGCTACTTCAACTCTCCCCACTCTCTTCCTCTCCCCCTTGTCCGATCATGGCAGAAACAATATCACTATCAGTCGCATGGTGGAAGACCGGGACACTTTCGTCTCTCGTTAGCCATTCTTCCAAGTTCTCCGCATCAACATTTTCGAATCCTTTCATGGTTTTCATTAAAAACCCCCAAACTCTGAAAATCCCCAAAAATCATGTTCGAGGTTAAATGAAAGTTTCCTCCAAGAACGAACTAGTGTAACAGGCTTCACAGAGGACCAGGCCTCTGACATACCATGAGTTGCATCCAATTTTGACATTTTCTTCCAAAATTTCAATAAATTATCATCTTCATCGGCTTGCGTCCTGAGAATACATACTCGTTAATTCCTTTTCATTGACGCAATGACGCTGTGATCCATTGGCTTAACCCATTCGCATCCATAAGCGTACTGGTACGCGGCCTCAAGCTGGCCACAAACACCCCAAGCGTACTGGTACGCAGAATGCGTAGTGTTATTTGTCAGTTGATCCTGCTGCTATCTTGCGAGTTTTTTTGTAACTTTTTGGCCTGAGACTGTACCTGTTTGTAGCTGCCATCTGGTGGCTATTTAGAAAATTTTTTCCATTGTAAATCACCTTAGAAAATTCTTTTTCTTACTTGCAAACTTATTATACGTGGTGTTTGGGGTCGATTTAAATCCCAGGGGATGGATGCGAATGGGTTAAGTATGGAAGTGACGTTCGGGGGTAAGAAAAAAATTCGTTTGCTGCACTGTGAGGCAATTGTTATGTTGATTGCAAATTGATGGCTCTGACGAACTCTTGTGGGTTTTACATGATTCTTAGAAGTTATCTTGACCGTCACAGGGTGCTCGCTCGTATTTATGGTTTTTTATTCTGTCTTTTATCTTTTTCCTGCTGACAGCTTGTCAGCTTGACCATTTCCCTCTCCCAGGCACGTAGGCCTTGGGAGTTGATGAGGGTCCATGGTTATCCCTTAGCTTCGCGATAGTGCTTCTGGAGTATCGTATTACCCACAGCTGCTAGATTTATTGCCTGCTCGTACTTCTTTACCGTTATTCTTGATGCTTCCTTCTACTCGATGATTTTCTTCTACTGCGCTAGCCTTTTGAGTTTGATTTCTTTTTTCCTCTCGCTCATTTTTTGACCCATCGCATACTGTTTGGACTTTGTCTTCGGAATTAAGTCCACTGTGCATTTATTGTTATTCTGCCTGGACTATCCTAGATTTCTTTTCTGGTATTGACCCCTGCTTTGTTTGGCCATTCATCTCTGGAAGTTTTACTGACCTCTGCGTTTGATTGGTAGCAGGGCTTTCTTTGGATTACCTGAGCCAACCTCAACAGTGTTTTGTTCGTTTATAGTCCTGTGCGTCATCTTGGACTTTTCTCTCGGCATTTGGGACTGATTATTTTTACATTTTTCCAGTGCTTCATTTTGACTGTCTTGCGGCATCCTTCTAACTTAGGCTTTATTTTGCCCTTGGATTATCGTTGGCTTATTCTTCACCGTCCCTTTTGTGACATTCTCTGATTCTACGTCCAAAAATACATTAAGAACGTATGTATTTTTCAAGAAGAGCATTCCAACGGAAGATTTTTAAGAAAATCTGGAGAAAAATGAGTGCGGGGATGAATTTTTAGACAACTTTTCCGAAGATTACTCTATATCCCTCCCTTCCCCAGCCTCTCGATCACGTCGCCATAAAATCTCATCGAGTTAAATAAATTTAAAAAAATTTCTGAGCGATGGTTCTGTTTGATAGAGATCGAGAGGAAAGGGAAAGCGTGCAAATTTTAGGCACTGAAGAGGAAGAGGCTTCTAGAGCTCAACCTGCTAAACCATCTACGTTGGGCAGGAGCCCTTGCTAGAGAAAAATAATTTCCAAATTCACCTTCCAAATCTGAAGATAGCTGAAATGAAGACGATTTACCACCTTGTGTAGGCTTCCGCGGGTTGATGGATGTGAAGATACAGGTCTTCCAGGTTTTACTCCACGTTAGTCTATCTTCTTCGGACGAAATGTTTCGCTGGCGTTGCCATCGAAATTCGGCGTTGAGCCGACCACTTCATGACTGCCAAAGTCGAAAGTCTGCGTAGAGTCGACCGCTTCTCGACTGCAACGCTGGCGAAACCATCGTCCGAAGATGATGGACCAACGCGGAGTTAAACACAAAAGACCTGTATCTTCACGATTTACCGCCACATTCGAAGAAGAAATACCCGGAATTCATATGGCACCCTACAGATCTGAATGCGGGAATCCATGGATGCGATCCCCATGATTCTAGGTGCAAGGCGAGTGTTATCGAAGATTGTGCGACACTAGATTTTTCCGATAATTGTTTCTTTCAGTGGAACTTATGAAGTTTACTGTGGACAAAACAATTAATTATCGTAAATATACCAGCGAGAAAGCTCCGGAGAGTGCGTATTCACCACTTAAAATTTGGAAAGATGCTGACAATTAACAATGAGGTAAACATAACATGTTCATTGTTAGTAAGTAAGGAAAAAAATTACGTCGGAAACATTTTGGTACAATATTTCTTCAAGATTCATTACTTCATCTTTCAAAGTTGACAAAAGTAAAGTATCATGAATGTATTCAAGTCAGTATTAATTGAAAAAAAAATCACATTATTTACAAATATTGTACATTTTATGGTGTATTGTACATCTCCAAAAGATGCAACAAGCCTCGAATTGTCGGTAATTTTCCCAAATGCACAACTGACCAAGCTATATTTTTCAAGTGCATTTAAATGTCCATTTCATCGTTTTGATTAGTTTCACCAAAAATGTAAACCATGATTGATAAATCAAAATTGTATTGCATTTATTACTTGCCTTTACTCTTCCCCTTGGTTGATCTTAATGTTTATGATGAGTATATTCACGTTCTTCATGAGATTTCGCGGAAGCCATTTGGAATAACGTATTCCATTTGTTTCTGCAGACGAAATGAAACAGTGGAAGGGATCCTGCCTTGGAGAACGTTTTCTCCCATCCGATGTAATATCCACATTGAAAAACAATCTGCTGTAACATGCATAGCAATTTCATTGAAATAGCGGTTGTATCACAATAAGTTCTTTTTAAAGATTTAGTTAGGCCCTCAACGTACTTAAAATAATTCTATGTCGGGGAATGTAGACATATTGAAAGTAAATTAACTAAAAGCGGAACTTCTATGGCACCGCATTCATCAAATTACATCAAGTATAGGTAACAAATAATAATTTGCAAACTTCAAAAATCTCATTATTTATAACATAAACTCACGCAAATCTCCAACATTGATAAATATAGAGTGAAAGAAAATATTAAGAGACTTGAGTAGCTTGCCGTTTTTCCCTTACGACATACTTAAATACTCAATTAAGCTTTAAGCTCAATATCATAATATACGGTAATTAGAATAAAAAGCATCAGAATACAGAATGGAAGAAGGAGATCCTCGGGTTACCTCCTGGCGTATACCGGGAGGAAAAGTGCCAGGGGTGACCAAGGCGATGAAGTCGGTCAGGGTCACAAACTGCTGCAAGTTCTTGTGGTTGCCCATCTTGGAAACAATGGCTCTGTGAATAGGGGATCAGAGGAGATTTTAGACTGTGGTAGATTTATGCTCCATATTCTCCACCGTGTTCGCGGAGGATCTGGTACCAATTTGAGGCTTACTATGTGCTGCATGGTACCTAGGACGGATCAGGGTTGGACGGTTTGGAGCCAAGTGGAAGGCATTTACCGGAGACTCAGTGAACTCTGTGGGAGGGAGGGAGTGGGCGTATTGGATTTCAGGCCGGTGCTGGATTCGTGTCGGGTGCCAAATTAATCGCTCGGGTGTCGGGTGTATACGTACAAGGCATTGCAGAAGGTAGCGCGCAAATACCTGAGCTACTCAACTTTAGCATAGACATTCGGCTAGAGCGCAGGTCAATTGGTAGGGCCAATATTTCTGTGTTGCCATTAACGCAGCAGAGAGGATTGAGAGTAAAGGGCCTGAGAATAGCTTAATTGAATACAGAAAATTTGAAATGTACTCGATATGCATAGATGATAATCATGTAGCAGAAGTCATTGCATTAGTTAACTGCCTTAGTTTAAAAAATAATAATTCCAGAATTTCAAAATCTCATTCATAGCACGAAGTGTAACGTCATTATTAGCACAGAAAGTTTGGTGACGGACCATATTTATGAAAGTGAATTTTTTTCCAGAATCGTTCCGCATTTACAGAAAAGATAAATCCAACCAAACCGGAGGTGGAGTATTTGAAGCTTAAAATAATACCGTCATCGGCCAGTTGGAAATCATCCCAGATACTAGCCTAGAATCTGAATGGTGCTCAATTAGATGCCCTAAATAAAAAATAATACTCGTGCACCGAACACCGACGTCACCTCAATTTTAGAACTGGAAACGCAAATAAAGAGCATCACGTCCAGGAATGCCGAAAGAGATGTAATAATAGGTGGCATACCAAGGGGAAGAAACAAATACATCAGCAAGTCCCTGCTGTACACTTACTCATCAAATGCCCTACAGCAAATAGATACGAGGCCTAACAGAATGGACTATATTCTTGATTTATTGGCAACAAATATACCACAACAAGTAATTAAGGTAAACACTGTTGAGGGCATTAGTGACTATAGAGTAGTTACCGTAAAGTTCTCTTTGAATATCATTATAAGCTTTAAACAAAGAAAGAGGTTCCAGGTTTAAAAAAAAGCCGATTTCAATGCGTTCTAGAGTCATCTAAAAACTTCTACCGATTTCCAGGAATCAAGCTTAAAGTTAGACACGGAGGGTAATTGGAAAGCTTTTCTTTTGATCGGGCATTTGGGGTTCAGAAAATATATCCCAAGAGATGTCTAAAAAGAGAGGAGCGAACCAAGACGGGACAATGCGGAAGTGAGAACACCTTTAAGATGACAGTATGCCACGCTAATATGAAATAACTCCGAAGAGATTTGTCCACTGATGATCACAATTAAGTAATTGAAAAATATAAATTTACTTAAGCCACTACGATGAAAGCATTTTGGCATGCATTCATGAGTTTTATAAGAATAACACTAGTATAACAGTTACAGGATAATCCAAAAACCTTGTGGTCATTCGTGAGGGTATGTCAAGAGAATAGATCAACATCCACTACGAAACAAAAAGGGTGCATTATTAACCAGAATTCCGGAAATTAACAGTTTTTTAAACTCCTACTTTCAAAGTGTGTTTGCCAAGTCATCACAGAGTACATCTGTCACGGTAAATGACCATTTCCAGCAAAAGATGCCGACTATCGATATTTGCTGTCACGGAATAGAAAACTTCTTAAAATCCTTAAGGTGGCTCTATGACGGGGCTAAGATGCTTGTTTCCGACGTTTCCCTCTTACCCAGTAACGGCTTTGCAGTGACAGCTTGAGACTTGCAATATTTGTCTTCTGTAGATGGAGTCGTTTGTTTTTTAAGTGGAGTAACTTTAGCATGAAGTGGTTGTGTTTTTTAATAGAAAATAGCAAAGCTTCTGTTTTCACGAATTATTTTGGTAATATTCCGGGGCACGTTGCGAAGGCTAGATTCCGAAATAAGGATTTTCAGGACACTTAAATCAAAGTCCGTCTCTCATACACGAAAAAATCAACAACCATTGATGCTGTTTTCGTATTAAGGCTATATCAATGTTAATCGTTCAAGCCTGCATTGACAACGGAGCAGACTTTTTCCATCTCCACCCAAGGATAATCGTTTCCCACTCCATTTTTGTCGGCGCACAGTGGTCCCAAATCGAAAAAAGCTGGCAAAAATTATTACCACTACCATTATTGCTTACTTCCTTGATGTAAAGGTTGATCTCTTTTGTTTTTGGTCCGGGAATTTCGAATTTGAAGTTATTTTTTCTGTATTTGTGCTCTTATTGTAGCATTTGTTTAAACAATGAATTTAAAAATCCAAATGAAATTTAAGGTTATTACCCCAATTGTAAATACAAATTATACATCCGGTAAATCTGAATTTGATGTTTTTATGCATCTATCTAGTGATTACTTTTGTTATTGATTGGAAAATTTTAAACGATTTTAAATGAACCAAATGAAATTTTTTTAGCTTCGCAAATGTTTGCATACATTTTATATCTCAGGAATCTACTTTTTGAAGTTAGTATTATTTATCTCTGATTATTACTAGCTTAATTCATTAATTATTCAAACAATTATCATAACTTATTCAAATTAGGTTCATGCAGTCATTTTTTAAAGTTTATTTTGACCTGCTGATGGATTTGAAATATTTTGTTTACTGTATCACTGCTATCATAATTTTCAATGGAGGTATTATTTTTATAGTTTTTCAAACATACAAATGTCACGAAACAATATCGCAATACTCCTATTTCACTCTGGGTTTACGTCAAAGTTGTTGCTCCGATTGCAATAAGCTCATTTGGGGCTGAGATATTTGTAAAAGAAATCAATGAACACAGCATTTGGCAATAAAATTTTAGTCATGTACTATTTGGTGTGGTATTAGAATATCAAATAAATAAATTAACTCTTTCCATATTTTTATCATACATTACCAAGAAAAATTACTAAACACACTCGATGTCATCGTCTGATAATTCTTCATCAGTGTTATGATCACTCTGTTGGCTTGATTCCTCTAGGGTAAGAGGACTCCTTACCTCAGCAGATAATTGCACAATTTTTCTTTTCTAAACTCCTGGAGTTGTTGAGATAATGGGATCTTATGCAAGTACATAGTAATCTTCGAAATAGATCTTCGTTTGTGGCAATCATGGAAAATTTTCTTGTGTGGTGTTCCCGGAATCTTCTGATATCCTTATTCCTAGCCTCCATCGCCTCTTCGGACAAATTACCAATAGGGAGGATAGATTCCTTGACAATTGCCGATCCATGAATACTTGGTTTGCTAGGCTTGGCAATCTCATAGCAGCTTGTGGATGGCTGGTGGCATGTAATACCACGAATAAAGTTTCACGTACAAATCTGCTGTTGAATAACAGTATTCTGTAAATACAGCATCGTTCATCTCGTGACCACAAGCCAATGTCTTAATTACTCATTAATTTGTCTTGCGTCATTATATCGCGAATTTTAATTAGTCTTCCTATTTAATTATTTCTACGACTGACTCATCACCTTTGCTTCGATAGCTCATCGATGAGGCAAATGGTAACTCAGCTGGTGATGTGCTAGCCCTAAGATTCTGTTTTCCGTCTCTTTGTCCACCCACTGAATTCCTCAAACAGTTTTTTCGGTCGGCCAATTTCAGCTGTGTCGAACCTTCAAAGAGTAATGCTTTTAATTAACACATTGAAGCAGGAATACTGATACCACTGCCAACTCATCACAATTCACACAGTAGATACTCACCGGTTGTACTTAAAATATATTTATATAAAGTCGGAGGAAATTTCAATTTCAGCTGTAGCCAACTGCCGAACTTTCTTCTGAAAAAACAGTCAGATCGTGTGCTTTTCTCCCTCTTACAAACATATTTTGATAAAAAACTTTGCATAATACGTGATAAAATATTTTTTGCATTAACGTCCTCATTTAAATTTTATTTAATGCTTAAGTAGTCCAGTGCCTATTGTTTATTAATTGATGTAGATTATTTTCTTCTTTCAGTAAGTTTTTCATGCATCTCAAGATGCGTGACATTTCCCAGATCCATTAAACGCTTAGCAGTCTTTTTTAAGGTAAAAAATAACAAAATCTTACACACTTGATTACACTGATTGCACCACTTATAGCCACAAGTCCGCTAAATAGTATCGAAACTTGAAATTCACAACACCAAAACACTACGGGCTCTCCTCTTCAATCTTACCGTGTCTTGTTTTCCGAACGTAAAGAAGATCCAACCGCTTCCACAATTGAAAAAAAAACTCACAACTCTATGGCAAGGCACTGAGCAAAACTGAATTCTAGCAAGAAAATTTCGGACAAGCGATGCTTAAAAGTAACTTGCGCAGAGCTTGCAACAGGGTGAGGACCGTGATCCTATCATAGCCTTTTTCCTAGGAACTTCACACACGTTCAGGGGGACAAGGCTTACCCCATTTATCCCCGGTGGCCGAAGTGTAATTCACTCCTTGCATACAGAGCAGAGAGGTGGTTGGGTTTCCCCGTTGGAGAGCAATAAAAATGCGGCATAGTTCAGTCTTTTCGGTAACCGTTTACTCTGCAAGCGGCACGGAGGCGACAGCGGTATTAAGGAACAATGTGCCGCGAGAGGACGAAGAATAATCCGCCTCCCAGAAGGACGTTGTCTAGGAATGGAGTAGCTTTTGAAGGAATCTTACAATTCTAAATACTAGCAAGTTGTTTTTAAATTACTTGTTCCCCAACTACTACGTCTATTTCCTTCCGTTGGAGCGCTCACGCTATTTTTAGTGGATACCGTGGATAGACACGAGAATGTGTAATCAACGAGAAGAGATTCATTTATGAGATAAAAATGTAGTAGAAGAACCAACATATGCAACAGCTTGATAAGATTGCTATAAAAATGGGATTCCCATGAGTTATACTACCCGCCAGGCCGACCGCCGCCCGCGTCAGCGCACTGCACCGTTTTACTTACTGTAAATCAACCTTGTGGTTGAATTTGCAAGTATTAGCAAGATTTTTCTTTCCTGCTATGCTGCGTATACTATACTCTTACTCATGCAGAAAACTCTGGGGAGCAAAGAGGCGCTATAAACTATATTGCACTTTTTATTTGAAAATTAAGGTAAAAAACGCTAAAAGTTTAAAAATCTTCTTAAATAATAAATTAAAAAATTAATCGAACAAAGCTTGGTTTCCATGCTACGCAAAGGTTTATATTTATATTCAATAACGTTTTTTGGCTAAATATATTGTCTAAAATTAGTCCTCCATGAAGGTGAACTTCTCCGAAATCGACTGATTTTACGCGACTGGCTTTTCACAGTGAATGTTCCATGTTTGACGGGTCCCAGAGACTACTCTGATCAACGTAAATAATAATGTAGTAGCGTATATGGTAGACCATATCCTGTAGATTCTGAGTACACCATTAACAACTTCCCCGCCGAAAGTCGAAAAAATGACTTATAGCCAGTTTTTTTTCGATTTGGGACCACTGTGCGGCGCCGCCTTCGCAGTTTCCCGTTGGGCTTCTACCATCCCAGTAGGCGACCACAGTCGGCGACCTTTAAATTGAGGCGGCTTGGAAGTATAGACCAACCTTAAGTCCAAATAAATTCCCAGGTCCTGAAAAGATTCCTGCACGCGTGCATAAAGAATTAGCTTGTGAAATAGCACCCTAAATGCAGAAAATGTGTTTTAAATTCATCAACGAACACGTATTACCCCAGGACTGGGAAATTGCAAATGTCACTCCCATATTCAAAAGCGGTGATAAAGAACAGCCCTAATACTACCGACCGATGTCGCTCACATATATCTCTTTCAAAGTCCTTGAACATATAATTGTAAGTTCAGTTATGAGACACCTCGATATGCAGAACTTGTTAACAAAAACGCAACACGGATTCAGAAAAGGGAGTTATAGCGAAACGCAAATAGAACTTTTTGCTCACGATATTTTAGTCTCGGGTGAAGTTAACGCTCCAATTGACGTAATTTTTCTTGACTTTTGATAGTTTCCCGTAGAAAGTAACTTATAAAATAAAAATCCTACGGGTTAAGCCTAGTTTACGATTGGCGTCAACGTGAACTTCAACTTCAAAGTTGAGTTGAACACCGGTACTTATGGACAGGTTTACGATTTCGTGAAAGCGCCAACCGCGAACTTCAACCGTCAACGTGAAAGTTCAGCCAATCTCAACTTTCACGGTTAACGGTTTGACCCCAGCGCATGCGCAGTATGAATGCACCACAGACTAGCGGGTATCGCGTTTAATTTGTCTGTTGCCTTGAGTTTTGGGCTACATTTATAACCTTTCTCTTGGGCCACGTTGTGCTTGGCTGCTGCGGTTCATCCACGTTCGTCCTGTGGAAGAAATTCGAGATGGAGAAGTCGAATAAATTTAATAAGCGTTCCAGCATAGGCGGTAAGATCATCAATGGCGGCGCTGAGCCACATTTAAACATAAACACGAAGGTTGACGTTGTTGGCCGATGACTGCTGACGTGATACCAGTTAACGACATCGTAAACCGGTGCCGTGAAACGTGAAATCAATTCCCGTTTAACGTTTGCAGTTGACGCCAATCGTAAACTAGGCTTTAGACGACGTCGTTTCATGCGTTAAAGAATTCTTAAGCAATACAAAATTCTTAAGGAATCTCGTACAAATGGTTGTATTAGACGGCACTATCTCTAGTGAAGCAAAAGTCGCTTCAGGTGCCCCACAGCGGAGCGTCATAGGCCCACTTCTGTTCGTTTTGTGCATTAACGATATCGGCGTAGTATTTAAAAGTAAGCTTCGTTATTTGCAGACGATGCAGTGGTGCATAGGGAAATCCTTTGCCTTAATGGTTATCAAGCGCTAGCTAATGGCCTCGAGACAATACAGGAGTGGTGCGATGCGTGGCAGCTGGAATTAAACCTGTAAAAATGCGTTGTTATGAATTTTTGGAAAAGGAAAAACTCACCCTGTAACCGCTATTGCATACACAACAGCAAATTAGAGATTGTAGAATCAGTTAAATACCTAGGGCTTAAACTGACTAATGACCTCTCGTGGAGTAAACGTATTCGGGAAATTACAGGTCAAGCTAATCGTAAATTGGGATTTGTTAAAAGAGTACTTGGCGAGTGCGACGATAAAGTTAGGGAAATCAGATACTTTTCCCTTGTTAGACCCGAATTGGAATAAGCTGCCAGTATTCGGGATTCTTATGAGATAGGCTTAAAGACCGAGTTAGAACGCGTGCAGCGAAGATCGGCAAGAAACGTTAAAGGCCGTTATGATAATCTCTTAAGTGTTACTGACCTGTTCAGTTCAGCCTGTAGAATAGTATGGCTGGCCCTAGTTCCTCTGTAGCGAGCCTCAACAGCAAGGTGAAGAGCGACCTCCTCGAGGCACGTGTCGCCGAACTGGAGAGGTTAGTTACGGAGATACTCGCCCGGGTTACGGGTTGTGGGAGGGTTTCGGGCCCCGGTGGTTGTAGCGTTTCTTCCAGGACCTTGCACAGCACCAAGGTGGTGTCCCGGGCATGCTCGGGTGCGAAAGCAAGTGCGGCGGCCTTGGGGAAGACGGTGCAATCTTCGGGTCTGGGGATGACTCACAGCCTGAGGCCCGAGTGGGTGGTTGTGCCCCAAGGGCGGGGGGCGGTGGCTCGACCGAGACGGGGAGTGGGGGATGCGGAGGCTAATCCCATCCCCGTTCGCAACAGCTTCGCGGTTTTGTTGGAGGACAATTCTGGGGAGCCAGTTAGCGAGGTCGTGAACGAACCCCCCGTTGCAAGGGACTCAACTTCGAACGGCAGCCGGGCTGGGAGGGCAGGAATAGTATTGTTAGGGAGTTCGAACGTCCGGCGGATTTTCCCCCAGTTGGAGAAGAGGGCAAGGAGAGAAGGAGCGGACCAACGGGTCACCTCCTGGTGTACACCAGGGGGAATCGTACCCAATTCTACGGCGGTGGTAAAAGCGGCGGTGAAGTACACGGGCTGCTCTAGACTGCGGGTGGTGGCCCATGTTGGCACCAATGATGCTTCCGAGCGTAGAGCCGATGAGATCTTGGATTCCTTTAGGGATCTAAACTCGGAGGTGGAACGCGTTCGGAGGGGCACTGGTGTCGATCTGCGACTATCCATCTGCAGCATTGTTCCACGGACTGACTGCGGCCCTCGAGTTTGGGACAGGATTGCCTGGATCAACAAGAGGCTGTGGAAATTCTGTGCGAGCATTGGGGCAGAGTTCGTGGATCTTCGGCCGGTGCTTAGATCATGCCGGGCTCCCCTCAACTCGTCTGGGGTGCATTATTCCAAAGAGGCGTCTGAACGGGTGGCTCGTAGGATTTTTGAGCACTGTAGATATTTTTTAGACTAGAGGATAGGTTATATAGTGGGATTTTTAAATATTTAACCAAACGCAGCCTCCGAGGAAATCCGCATTGCGAAAATGTTCACACCCAAGTAAACTTAGGAGCGCTAAAGCCGGTAAATAGTGGCAATTTTCCCAAAACTCGTACTCCAGTGAAAGAAATGATATCAAATGTAATAAGCACTTCCAGTGAAATTCGCCCACCTAATACCCATAAGCGTGGAAAAGAACCAACCGACACTCAATCGACAAAATATGACATTAACTTTATAGTAGTTAATTGCCGTAGCGTTAAAAACAAGCGCGCTGAAATCGAGCATATATTTCAGGACGCAGACGTGGTCATAGGAACGGAGAGCTGGCTTACTGAGGATTTAAGCGACAGCGAAGTTTTTCCTCCAGGATATAAAATCTACAGATGCGATCGAAGCGATAGGGCAGGTGGCGGAGTTTTTCTAGCAGTTAAATCACATTTACACAGCACCGCCCACGAAATAACTGACAATGAAATAGAAAGCGTGTGGTGTACAATTAAACAACGAAACAAAAGGAGTATACATGTTTGCTCTTTCTATAGACATCCAAACTCCAAAATTGATGTTATTTACCAATTAGATAATCAAATATCCGCATTTACTGTGAGAGACAGTAAAAGTGTAATAATTATTGGGGGAGATTTTAATCTGCCATATATAAATTGGGATTCTTACACTGTAAAACCGAATTCTAGGAAAAGGGAAATCAGCGAGATCTTACTCAACACACTTGCTAATCACTCACTTTCCCAAGTAGTTGACAAGCCTACGAGAGGAAATAAAATATTAGACCTTTTTGCAGTAAGCCATCCTAAGTTGATAAAACAGCTCGATATTATTGACGGCATAAGTGATCACAGAGTAATTTTTGCAACCTTAAAAATTGAAGTAGAGTCAGCTGTAAAACCGAAACGCAATATTTATTTATTTGATAAATGCAACTTCATCAAATTTGGCGAGATGCTTAATGATTCGTACACGGATTTCGTAGCTAAAACTGAGGATAAAAGCACTGATGAATCATGGAAATATTTCTTAAAAATTCTACGACGGGGAATCAACGAATATATTCCGCATAAATTGAAATGCGACAGTAAAGAACCTCGCTGGTATAACAACGATGTTAGGAGGGACCTTAAGAGACAGAGAAAATTGTACAACTTGGTTAAAAAGTTCACTACGGTAGGTGACAAATCGAAGGAACTTGAAGCAAAAGAAAGTTACGCTGCGCAACGCTCAAAAACTAAGAAATCAATGCGTTCTGCATTGCTAAATTTCAAGAAAAAAGTACTTGGTGAATTACTCGAAGAAAATCCGAAATCTTTTTGGTCATATGCGAGAGAGGTTCAGGGAAAATCTTCAACCGTAGATTCGTTATTTGATAATGATGGCAAACTTGTCACCGAAAATATTGACAAAGCTAACACGTTAAATTCCCACTTCAAAAGTGTATTCACCACAGACGATACTGCATGTAATTTTGAAATACAATTCACTGAGGAACCGATGAAAGAAATCACTATTCAACGTGATGGGATAACTAAACAGCTACAGTCGATAAAAAATAGTAAATCTCCGGGTCCGGAGGGAATACCCGCGCGTGTCCTCAAGGAGTTAGCGCCACAGATCGCACCGTTCTTAGACATAATATTCAAGAAGTCATTGTCTGAAGGAAAGATACCATTAGACTGGAAAATTGCAAACGTTACACCGATATTCAAAAAGGGAAACAGACACGACCCAGGGAACTATCGACCAATTTCATTAACGTCGATTATAGGCAAGATACTCGAACATATCGTCGTTAGCAATATCATGACGTTCCTGGACAGTCGTAACGTCCTCCATGGCTGTCAGCACGGCTTCCGGAAAGGTAGATCATGTGAAACACAACTCGCGCTCTTTCTTCATGACGTTCTCAAATCTGGCGAATCGAAAAGACAAGTTGACGCATTATTTCTAGATTTTAAGAAAGCTTTCGACACGGTACCTCATAACAAACTTTTATACAAATTACAGTCATGCGGCCTAAACGAAACAGTAGTAAACTGGATACGCGACTTTCTGAGTGATCGTAAGCAAAAGGTAGTTCTTGACGGAATTAGCTCTGATGTCGTTAAAGTGACATCAGGTGTCCCGCAAGGAAGCGTGATCGGACCCCTTTTGTTGATTATATACATAAATGATGTATGCTCTCGAATTAGCAGTAAAATACGTCTATTCGCCGACGACGCTGTCATCTATCGTGAAATTAGTGATCACTCTGACTTTGAAACTCTATCATCGGATTTAAACAACGTTCATGTGTGGAGCCAAGAGTGGGGACTCGAACTTAATCTGAGCAAATGCACGGCGGTACATTTCTTGCGGAAGTCGTCCAACTATTCCCATGTATATGCTGTGGATGGTGTTAACATAAAGGCGACAGATGAAGTGAAGTATCTAGGAGTTACGATAACTTCGGACCTATCGTGGGGAGCACATATAAGAAATATTTGTGGCAGAGCTCTGAAGAAGCTAGGATTCGTCAAGCGTATTGTGGGAAGATTTTCGGATGAAAAAGTAAAAGAGAGGTGCTATTTCGCACTCGTCCGGCCACACCTTGAATATGCAGCGAGCATATGGGATCCGGTGCAGAAAGACTTAGTCCGGGAACTTAATAAAATACAAAGGAAAGCTGCGCGATTCGTCAAAAACAGCTACGGGCGTACTGACAGCGTTACACAGATGTTAAACGAATTAGGCTGGGAACCGCTAGAGACTCGGAGGCTGCGCGCTAGGCTTAGATTGCTTGAACAATTGATATCTTTCAGAGTGACACGGAGAACATCATATTAGAACCCCACTATATTTCCAGGTCCGACAGAAACGATAAATTAAGAGAGATATTTTGCCGAACGGATAGGTATGGGAATTCGTTTTTCCCCCGAACAATAAGGGACTTCAATAAATGCTAGGCGTAATTTCATTAGAGCGTTTCCTTTTTATCTTTAAGCGGCTGGTGTCCTAACACCTAACGCCACACGCCTATTGAGGCGGATTGCGGGGTAATATGTAGATGTAGATGTAGATGACCTTTTGCAACAATTGGGATGGGAATCGCTTCCAGACCCTCGATTAAAATTTAGACTATCTATTACGTAAGTTCCAAACCGATTTATTCCATGACGACGTTTATAATATTTTACGATACCGACGTGCATACTACGGTAGATAAATCTTGAGAATATAATTAGATAACTAGACTGTAGAACGGACAGATTTAAAATGTCATTTTTCCTGCGAACGAAAAGGGAACATAAAAGCTACCAATGGGAATTGTAACTAGGTTTGTCGATTGGTAGTGTAGCTACTTACAATTAGTTGATTTTCCTCCTAATTCTTGTATCCTTATCTGCTACCTAGTACTCACAACGCCGTGCATGTTACCAGTATAACTCTTGAATGATTTTCCATGTAGGTATATAGTTGCAAAATACATTATTACTAACGGTCCCTCTAGCATTGGTAGCATATCTATAGAGTAGGGCGTGCTTGTGAGGCCTGACCTTGTGACAAACATTAGCTTTTTAACTAATGCATCAATAGTCGTAGTTAAACTGACTTGAGCCGTGTTTATACGATGCATTTACCCGCGCAAGTACGTGGCTGGACAGATGCGCGAATAGATATCTGGACAGATGAGTTTTCACGCACCTGAGGAGTGTTTACACGATGCATGTGTTCGCCCAATTGTTCGACCATTTTCTCGCTACGTATTGCGCGATTGCTTTAATTTTACTAGTATCAAGCGCCACTTTCACTTCTACGAAGCAGACGACATCATACCTGAACTTCAGCTACTGACTTCCTCGCTGCTCGTCATCGTGTTTACCATTGATTTCCGTTGTTTACATACTTTGACCCCTGCTTTTCACTGGACCTCTACTTTACCTCCTTTGACTTCAGCACCTCCTTGATCGTCTGAACGTATCTTTATTTATTTCCTCAGCCCTTATTCTGCCTTAATCGACCGCCGCCTGGACTACCGGAACGAAAGGAAATTGGTTTTTGGCTAGATATGGAATTGAACGAGGTCGAAGTTGCTGCTGTAGCAGTAATTGGCATCATAATAGCGACTCCGGAAGTCAGGAAAAGACGTGCTAGGAGGAGATCCGTGTGGACGAAGGCCTGGATTCAAAGGAGAGAGTGAGGTCGAGGGGTTCTGAGTATGGTTCATAAAGAGTTGGCGGTGGAAGGCAAAAGGGCATTTAAAAGTTTAATGAGAATGACTGAGGAGCAGTTCTACGAAATCTGGAGTTATTGAAAGACGACATCGGGGAGAAGGACACCACGATGAGGGAATCGATATCTCCTGAGAAAAGATACCTATTGCACTCTAACATCAGATATTTTGTTAAAAAAGATTGAACTATATGTATTCTGAATGCCTCGATGCGGAGTATTATTTCATCAAAAACATTTTCCAGTTTATCACTGACCTTTGTGTTTTTTTGCTACTGGAGAAACGTATCGTTCTATGATGTATTCGACGAGAATACATCATAGCACGATAAGTCAAATTATTCCGGAAGTGTGTGATAGCACTTACCGCAATTTAAAAGGATAATACCTTTAGGTAACTGTTTATTTTTGGTATATTCTGAAAGGTTATTGTCTACCTGTTGAATTCTGATAAAAAAACGCCTAGCTGACAGAATATTAATGTCTTTAAATTGAAGTCCAGGGAAACAAATAAATGAAGCAGCGATCCGTTAGAGCGGTCCAAGAAGAGCAGGGTTCAAACAGGTAGAATAGAGGTCCAGACAAAGCAAGAGTCGAAATATGAAAAAGGAGTTCGACGCACGTGAACACACCTACCTTTAAGCATACCTCATAAGGATCCCAAATACTAGCAGCATATTCCAAGTGGGATCTAACAAGGGAGAAGTAGCTGATTTCCCTAACTTAATCATCCCACTCGCCTAGTACTGTTTTAACAAATCCCAGTTTACGTTAAGCTTGGCCGGTAATTTCCCGAATATATTTACTCCACGAGAGGTCATTATTCAGTTAAACTCCGAGGTATTTAACCGGTACCCCGACAGATTCCGTGAACTTCACACTCACCCGAAGCTATAGAAGATGATACCGGACCGATCCTCTGGATCTTCACCATCGATGCCTTCTGTTGAAACTGCTGCCTCTCACCAGCGGAGCCGAGTAGTTGAGGATAGCTTGTCGTTGACTCCCCTAAATTTCCAGAAAATAACTTGTATTTTTAGAAAATTTCAAAAATTGATTATTTAGAGGCACCAGGATTTGAACCTGCGATCTTCTGATTGGGAGTCGAGCACGCTAACCACTACACCACCGCCCCTGATGTTCACCAAAGACTAAAATATTGTAGGCAAAAAGTGTTAATTGAGTTTCGGAAGATCTTTCCTTTCTGAATCCGTGTTGCGTTTTAGTTAACAAGTTATGCATATCGAGGTGTCTTATGACTGAACTTACAATGATATGTTCAAGGACTTTGCAAGAGATAGATATGAGAGATATCGGTCTGTAGTTCGATGGCTGTTCCTTATCACCGCTTTTGAATATGGGAGTGACGTTTGTAATTTCCCAGTCCATGGGTTCTTTCGTGTTTGTTTATGGATTAACTAAATTTATCCTGCAAGTAGGGTGCTATTTCACTAGCTAATTCTCTATACACGCGGGCTGGAATCTCTTCAGGTCCTGGGGATTTATTTGGACTTAAAGATTTTAACAAGTTTTCTATTCCGTGAGTGCAAATATCGATAGGCGGCATCTTTTGCTGGGAGTGATCATTTACCTTTACGGGTGTAATCTGTGATGACTTGGTGAACACACTTCTAAGGTAGGAGTTTAATAGATTTGCCTCGTCCGAACTGCTTTTTAATAATTCGCCCTTTTCGTTTCGTAGTGGAATAACTGTTGATCTTCCTTTTTCCCTGTTGAACTTCTTTGTTCTGTGAATCCTTCGCTGTTGAACTGCCTTGAACTTCCCTTACGTATGACCAAAATGCTTTGGGGTTATCCTGTAACTGCTACTACTTATATTAATCTTATCTACTTATATTTATTCCTTTGAAATCCATGAATGCATTCCGAAATACTTCCTTTTGTAGTGGCTTTATACAATTTTTATTTTTCAATTATGAAAGTGGGCGTTAACCATTTTTTTAAATTGACGAATCTGATAGTGTTTGTAAAATAAAAGGACCAGTATTTTTCCGTATTTCGTTCCATCACCTAGTTCTCGAGTTATAAGCGACGAAAAACTGATGTTCTTAACCCTTTCGGAGGAATGGGCGTTTTGGGACTTCTAACGTCATCCCTTCGTCCACAGCTCCTTCGCCCAATCAAAATCATCCTCTCCCCAACTCCAACCCCACTCCACTCCCCAAAACAGCGAACTAGGGGAGGTGGATGAGGTATAAGTCTCAACGCAGCTCATTCGATGGGCGTCACCTTTTGCGGTTTTAAATTTTCAATTTATGAGTGAATGGCTACGGTTAGAATATTGATTTTTTCACTATAATCCATTTTTTGTTTCCATCTAACGATTTAGTGAATAAAATTGCAATTTCTTTTCTGAGTAAACGCCCCCATTGTGATCATCAGTGGACATTTCTCTACGGAGTTTTTTCAGCTTGGCGTGACATACTCTCTGTCGTATTAACAATTTTCTCACTTCTGCATCGTATATAGCATCTTGGTTCGCAGCCCTCTTTGTTTACTTGGAATATATTTTCTGATCCCCGAATGTACGATCGAAAGAAAAGCATTCCAACTACCGTTCGTGTCTAACTTTATGTTTGATTCTTGGAAGTCGGGAAGAGAACTTTTTAGATGACTCTTATACACATTGAAATCGGAGTTTTTTAAAATGTAGAACTTCCTTCTTTGTTTTTAAACTTTTAAGGCGAAATTCGATTGCCCTAAAAACGGCTTTATGTCCTGAAGCGTGAGGAATTGAGATATTAGTATAAAATTTTAAAAATACGGCTTGGAGTACTGCTAAAGTGGTCCGCTTGGCTTTACATTGTATATTAATCTTATATAAGACTTAGAAATGGTTAGTTTTGGCTGAATATGAAGTTTTTTTACAAATAAAACCTGGCGGACTTTTTGCGTTGTTTCGAAATGTAATTTCAATTTCAAAAATAATGCCACGCCGACTACCAAATAAGTTATTGGAACAATTAGAATTGAATAAAACTGCTCCGTCTGAGAGAGACTCTGGCGGCGAAATCGGGAGAGTACAGTCACTTCATAAAGTATCGCGACACATTACGCAAGCGATTCGTATAGGTCGGCTGTCGAAGCTCGAAATACGTCGGCCATCCTTGGCCGTCTCTGGTGGCTATGAGAATTTTTGGGTACACTATGATATATATTCTATGTCGAGTTGGACATAATTCCGATCGTGCTCTCGGCTTCGTTAGAACGCTAACAATGAAATGAATTCATTGCGGGAAAGAAAGGGTATTGGCAACTCAATTGCCTCGTAATCTTACTCTGCAGTTCTCTTACGAAGTCGAAAATGGAGAGAGCTCCATTTTGCGAGACCAGCACAGCCCAGCGCGCTCTGATGGTGAGTTTGGTGAAGAACTGGCCCTCGGTGTCCGATGTGGCTACCGAGTTCGGAGTCAATAGATAGTAACCTTCTTCACCGATGACTAAGAAGGGCAAATAGTTCGGCTATATAAAAAGACATTTAAGGTGGCTGGTCTAAAAAACCAAAGTGAACAGATTTTCTTAAAAATTTCCAAATATGTTCCTTTTTGGTTATTCTATGGAATATCGAAGAAAAAACGGGGGATCATCGACATACTTTTTGCGATATTTTAGGTTCTTTTAACTTAGAGCCTTATGGCGCTCTCCACTCCAATAGGATAACCTACGCACTTTCTCCATTCTTACTGAACAGATTTTAACTAAAAACTGATATAAAGTAGCTCTAATAAATTAAAATCTATTCTGAAAAAATCATTCAATACTATCGACTGAAATTTTTCGTAAATACGATTAAAAAATATGTATGCGAGAATTTCAAATGTCGCGCGCGGCTATGTGGTGTAAAGTTGGCAACGTGGCACACGGACTGTGGCACGTGGCACGAGTACTGTAACAAAGAAACAACTGCCTAAAGCGTGTTGCAGAATGGAAGCTGTTGCTGGATTAAAGACGAAAGATTAAATAATTTATAGAAACATATTTTAATGCTAGTTCTCATTCAAGTGACAATACATCTTCATTAAAATACTTATTTTGAATTCTATGGCCACGGGTGTGAACTGTTTTCGGAAAATTAATTTCGCAAGAATGACTTAAGAAACGAATCAAGTCTGCATTTAAGCAAATTTTTATGGCAATGTCTAAATTTAAGGGACAATATTTCAGAATATACCGAAGACATTAGTTATTCCTACTGAAATTAGTATAACTACGACCTATTATTTAAATTTTAAACGAGCATTAAAATTTAAGTAACTTAATTTCTCAATGACTAACGATTACCCTACCAGCCACCTTAAAAGTCGCGCTAGATCTGGTTGACCCCGCTTTGCCATTAGGGACGAGGATGAGTCGATAATGAGGGATATCCGCAATGAAGAATTCTGCCCTCGGCGGATCATATTCGGCGACTAGAAGGTTTTTCAAAGCAATGGAGACAGAAAAATTAGTCGGTGGTGGCGAAGGGGAATTCAGTAATTAAAATCATTGCTCATTTTAACCTCCTTTTTACTTGTTGATGAATAATATATGCACTGTCACATTTCCTTTTTACAATTACGATATTGCTTAGTCGTGACAGGATACCATTTCCTTTGCAAAGTCGAAAGCTTCGAATTTTGGAAATAAGGCGGAAATTTTGCATTTTGTTTAGATTGGACTTTTTAAATCTAATCTAATGTAAAAATATTTTCCTTAAAATTCCTGTAAATAATTAATCCCATTAATTTGACGTTCTAAGTTCCGTATTTACGTATGTAATAGGCCCAAGTATTTCCCGAAAATCAACTGTAGCGCGTTATACTCGAGGATGCGCGCGAAAGACTGCACCCATTTCGCCTGACTCCCAGCTCAATACTGCATATCGAATACGATGTACTCTATGGTATGCTGAAAAAACTAACTTTCCACATTAGTTATTTACATCTATACATAATTCCAACCTCATCCGCTTTTAGTTAAATCACAATGCGTGAGAAAATTGTTCTTATGGATTTTATTCGTAAAAATCGCGATGCGTGTTCTACAGGCGTGCTGCTGGTATATTTACAAGAATAAAAACGGTATTTACAAAATCTTTTTGAACCTACTGACTGAAAATTGTTTTTCTAACAGGTATTCGTCTTCCCATATCTTAGAAAGAAACAAATCTAGGAGTATATCAATAGGTTTTTGGGGTGCGATGTCGGCTGCGGTGCCTGAGCCGTTGATCACCTGCGAGAGTGATGGCGCATTGTTACATTTATTTGTTAGAGCAAAATCTTTATCCCTACATTAGCAGTGTGGTTCCGGAAGGTGAAGATGCTATCCTTATACAAGACAATTCACCAGTCCACCCAGCTTGGGTGTGCCAGGAATATTTTGAGAACCACCCCAAAATTAATCATTTATCGTGGCCAGCCGGACTTGACTTGAAAGCCGGCCGGACTTGAAATCCATTGAAAATCTATGGGGACTAATGTTTAACAAGTGGCAGGGAGAGGCTGACACAGGCCTTGGCAGAGGTTACTTTAGAAAATAAAGGGAGAGAAATTTGGACCTCATTTTAAGGCAGGCCATTTTGTGCCAAAGACTTGTGCGGTCGATGACCATGAGGTAATTCATAATGAAGATAAGCACACGTCTTATTGAAAAAGAAATAACTATGTTCTGTCTTTATTTACCTCATTAGTAAACAAAACATGTTAAGCATGAGGAAGTCCCTTATCATATCTGTGATGCGTGAATGGCTCAAAGACTTGCTGAGTCTAACCGATAGCAATCTTTATGCTCCTCCTTCATACCTAGACAGGTCGTTTTCCCGTATACTCGCCTCTTCGTTTTCCTTCCAGTGCACTCACAGGGTGGCGATCGTGAGGGAAAACCTGGAATTGTCAGGGAATTTTGAATTTCTGGAAAAGTCAGGGCATTCTCGTAATAGTCAGGGAACAACTGAGAGAGGAAATTCTCGTTATTTTACTACCATTACGTTTTTTTACCATTTTCTACCATTTATCGGCCAGTCATTCTCGCCATTTGTTTCACCAAAATATTACGCCAACTAAAACTAATGTCCGTCGCTGACGTGCATGGAATAAGCTCCATCAATTTGTGGGACATTCAGTGGTGAATCTTATCAGTTGTGAATCTTAATTATTTACATCTACATCTACATACTACCCCGCAAGCCGCCTCAATAGGCGTGTGGCGGGGGGTGTTAGGACACCAGCCGTTTACATATAAAAAGGAAACGCTCTATGAAATTACGCCTTGCATTTATTAAAGTCCCTTATTGTTCGGGGGAAAAACGAATTCCCATACCTATCCGTTCGGCAAAATATCTCTCTTAATTTATCGTTTCTGTCGGACCTGGAAATATAGTGGGGTTCTAATATGATGTTCTCCGTGTCGCTCTGAAAGATATCTATTCTCAATTGCTCAAGTAATCTAAGCCTAGCGCGCAGCCTCCGAGTCTCTAGCGGCTCCCAGCCTAATTCGTTTAACATCTGCGTAACGCTGTCTGTACGCCCGTAGCAGTTTTTGACGAATCGCGCAGCTTTCCTTTGTATTTTATTAAGTTCCCGAATTAATTCTTTCTGCACCGGATCCCATATGCTTGCTGCATATTCAAGGTGTGGCCGGACGAGTGCGAAATAGCACCTCTCTTTTACTTTTTCATCTGAGAATCTTCCAACAATACGCTTGACGAATCCTAGCTTCTTCAGAGCTCTGCCACAAATATTTCTTATATGTGTTCCCCACGATAGGTTTGAGGTTATCGTAACTCCCAGATACTTAACTTCATCTGTCGCCTTTATCTTAACGCCATCCACAGCATATACTCGGGGATAGTTGGACGACCTCCGCAAGAAATGTACCGCCGCACATTTGCTCAGATTAAGTTCGAGTCCCCACTCTTGGCTCCACACATGAACGTTGTTTAAATCCGATGATAGAATTTCAAAGTCAGAGTGATCATTAATTTCGCGATAGATGACAGCGTCGTCAGCAAATAAACGTATTTTACTGCTAATTCGAGAGCATAGATCATTTATGTATATAATGAACAAAAGGGGGCCGATTACGCTTCCTTGTGGGACACCTGATGTCACTTGAACTGCATCAGAGCTAATTCCGTCAAGAACTACTTTTTGCTTGCGATCACTCAGAAAGTCGCGTATCCAGTTTACTACTGTTTCGTTTAGGCCGCATGACTGTAATTTGTATAAAAGTTTGTTGTGAGGTACCGTGTCGAAAGCTTTCTTAAAATCTAGGAATAATGCGTCCACTTGTGTTTTCGATTCACCAGATTTGAGAACGTCATGAAGAAAGAGCGCGAGCTGTGTTTCACATGATCTACCTTTCCGAAAGCCGTGCTGACAGCCATGAAGGAAGTTACGACTGTCCAGGAACGTCATGATATTGCTAACGACGATATGTTCGAGTATCTTGCCTATAATAGACGTTAATGAAATTGGTCGATAGTTCCCTGGGTCATGTCTGTTTCCCTTTTTGAATATCGGTGTAACGTTTGCAATTTTCCAGTCTATTGGTATCTTTCCTTCAGACAATGACTTCTTGAATATTATGTCTAAGAACGGTGCGATCTGTGGCGCTAATTCCTTGAGGACACGCGCGGGTATTCCCTCCGGACCCGGAGATTTACTATTTTTGATCTACTGTAGCTGTTTAGTTATCCCATCACATTGAATAGTAATTTCTTTCATCGGTTCCTCAGTGAATGAAATGTCGAAATAACATGGAGTATCGTCTGTAGTGTATACACTTTCGAAGTGGGAATTTAACGTGTTAGCTTTGTCAATATTATCGGTGACAAGTTTGCCATCTTTATCAAATAATCAATCTACGGTTGAAGATTTTCCCTGAAGCTCTCTCGCATATGACCAAAAAGATTTCGGATTTTCTTCGAGTAATTCACCAAGTACTTTTTTCTTGAAATTTCGCAATGCAGTACGCATTGATTTCTTGGTTTTTGAGCGTTGTGCAGCGTAACTTTCTTTTGCTTCAAGTTCCTTCGATTTGTCACCTAACGTAATGGACTTTTTGAATAAGTTGTACAGTTTTCTCTGTCTCTTAAGGTCCCTCCTAACATCATTGTTATACCAGCGAGGTTCTTTACTATCACATTTCAATTTTCGCGGAATATATTCGTTGATTCCCTGGCGTAGAATTTCTAAGAAATATTTCCATGATGCATCAGTGCTTTTGTCCTCTGTTTTAGCTACGAAGTCAGTGTACGAATCATTAAGCATCTCGCCAAATTTTATAAAGTTGCATTTATCAAATAAATAAATATTGCGTTTCGGTTTTACAGCTGACTCTACTTCAAGTTTTAAGGCTGCAAAAATTACTCTGTGATCACTTATGCCATCAATAATATCGAGTTGTTTTATCAACCTAGGATGGCTTACTGCAAAAAGGTCTAATATTTTATTTCCTCTCGTAGGCTTGTCAACTACTTGGGCGAGTGAGTGCTTAGTAAGTGTGTTGAGTAAGATCTCGCTGATTTCCCTATTCCTTGAATTTGGCTTTACAGTGTAAGAATCCCAATTTATAGATGGCAGATTAAAATCTCCCCCAATAATGATTACACTTTTACTGTCTCTCAAAGTAAATGCGGATATTTGATTTTCTAATTGGTAAATAATATCAGCTTCGGAGTTTGGAGGTCTATAAAAAGAGCAAACATGTATACTCCTTTTGTTTCGTTGTTTAATTGTACACCATACGCTTTCTATTTCATTATCAGTTATTTCATGGGCGGTGCTGTGTAAATGTGATTTAACTGCTATAAAAACTCCGCCTCCTGTCCTATCGCTTCGATCGCATCTGTAGATTTTATATCCTGGAGGAAAAACTTCACTGTCACTTATATCCTCTGTAAGCCAGCTCTCCGTTCCTATGACCACGTCTGCGTCCTGAAATATATGCTCGATTTCAGCGCGCTTGTTTTTAACGCTACGGCAATTAACTACTACAAAGTTAATGTCAATATTTGTAGATTGAGTGTCGGTTGGTTCTTTTCCACGCTTATGGGTATTAGGTGGGCGAATTTCACTGGAAGTGCTTATTACATTTGATATAATTTCTTTCGCTGGAGTACGCGTTTTGGGAATATTGTCGCTATTTTCCGGCTTTAGTCCTTCTAAGTTTACTTGGATGTGAACATTTTCGCAATGCGGACTTCCTCGGAGGCTACGTTCGGTTAAATCTTTACAAATCCCACTAGATGACTTACCCTCTAGTCTAAAAAATATCTACAGTGCTCAAAAATCCTACGAGCCACCCGTTCAGACGCCTCGTTGGAATAATGCACCCCAGACGAGTTGAGGGGAGCCCGGCACGATCTAAGCACCGGCCGAAGATCCACGAACTCTGCCCCAATGCTCACACAGAATTTCCACAGCCTCTTGTTGATCCAGGCAATCCTGTCCCAAACTCGAGGGCCGCAGTCAGTCCGTGGAACAATGCTGCAGATGGATAGTCGCAGATCGACACCAGTGCCCCTCCGAACGCGTTCCACCTCCGAGTTTAGATCCCTAAAGGAATCCAAGATCTCATCGGCTCTACGCTCGGAAGCATCATTGGTGCCGACATGGGCCACCACCCGCAGTCTAGAGCAGCCCGTGTCCTTCACCGCTGCTTTTACCACCGCCGTAGAATTGGGTACGATTCCCCCTGGTATACACCAGGAGGTGATTTAGTTGTGAATCAGACGTACAATGTATCCCTTTTGTATATCCGTATTGCGATATTTGCCTAGTAGTGTTAAAATTCATGATCATAATGTATTACGCTTATCACAAGGATGCCGAGGATATGTTGTTCGGAAAATTTTACCTCGCGTTTTTTCTAACTTCCGAGACTCAGGTCGAGAGGTAGCTGGAGCGCACTAAATCGTAGTAAATAATTTCTTACAGTGTTAAAAATACGAGACGATGATTATTAAAATGGTAACACAAGTAGGATCTCATGTCTAAACAAAGTCTTACGCAAGATAATCCTTGATTCTCATACCCCCTTTCGTGAGACAGTAAGAAGAGCCCTCCTCCCCTCCCCATCTTTCACGATCGACGTAATTATTGAATGACCCCCTTAAGGTGGGGTTTCACTGGTGCGTCTCGCGGCTGCGTCCAAACGCTGAGGCGAGTCGCTGCGGTGGGACGTGCGGCCGATTGCACTAACTCATGCGTCCCGCCGCACAGCCGCGGAAACGGCAGTTCCCTTTGGATTGTATTGTGATCGAGTCGGTTCTTCAACTCGTCATAAGTGTATTATACATAAAAAATAGACCGTGATCTGATGTTGCTGGTTTTATTGGAAGAAGAAGCTTAATGTGAAGAAATTAAGAAAATTAGGCGCCGCAGAGCCAGAAAGGATACACTTTACAGGAGACGCCACGAAGAATGGTTTCATCAAATTTTAATCAGGGGGCACTTGAAGACTACTGAACAGAAATTTTGCCATTTCTTTTGGCTCAATTCAAACCAGTTTGACTTTGTTTTGAGCCTTGTACAAGATGATTAGAGGAAAAAATTATCAAACTTCGTGAAAAAACCAATCTCATCAAATGAAAAGTTGGCTTTGACATTGAGATAAGATTACTTACAATACATTTTCATAATATGTCTATTGGTATTAGGCTATTGATGTCTTGATGAATGGATAACTGAAGGTGTATGGAGTGTGTCTTGTGGATAAATTACGCTTTGGGAAATATCGGAAATGTCTTGTGATGGAAGTGAAGAGTAAGAACTAGGATACGAACCATTGGATGGTTTTTCTAGCAGCTGAGTTGGGTGATTGAAGTGTGAAATGTTTGATATTAATTGCAGCTGAAGTTCGGTAACAACCGATAAAACATTCATTTTTGCTTGGGCGATTAAACTTAGGGGAAAGTTCTTCACTGTTAAGGCAATGCTTCTAAAAAGGCAGTCAACGTCGTCTTCTACTCTTCTTTGACGCTCATTAATTTCCACTAGTATTTGCATCCTTTTTTTGCTCTTACTTCGTAATCCTCGGCAGAGTATCTTTTTGTTGCCCCTGACTTCGGGGTACGGGATAAAGTAGGTGATAGGGATCGTGAAGTAGTTCTTCGAGAACTTCATCATCTATAATTCCATCGTCTTTTTCCGTGTGTTCCTACGGAAGGGTATCATTACTTTCTTCTTTGTGGTCAATTTTTTATTCTGGTAAATTTTTTTGGGATTTGTAAAAATAAGCGCGGAAAGTACTTCATTCATTACGCTGGACGTTCAATAGTAAATCGTTGAGTAGTATAGTAATAATAATTTCATGTCACTTTCATTTGAAAGAGAAATACAAAAACAATGAAAAGAGATGAGTCCAAAAGACTCATCTTTGCCGGACAATGGTTAAAAATATATGTACCTCCTTTCCTGTTTGACTGATCCAAGGAAAGCTAGCTGTTTAAATAAAGGCCATTTCGTTGGCCGTCCCGCGGCGGACGAACCTGTTCCCTGTTTTTGGCGTCTTTTTTATTTAAGGAAATTATCCTTAATGTTTCTCCATCTTTTTTGCATTCTTCCCCTAAAAAGACAAGGCACTCTTCATTACTTTTAAATTATTCCTTAGAAATTATTCGAAGACCCTTCAATAACTGAACAGTAAAATTCGTGACATTTTTCAGAAAATATAACATAATTAATAACGATTATTCACAGTTGGTTGAAGTCCAATTGTATTAGGTGTCATAGGCTTGAAGTTTAACCTAGCTACGTGGAAAATGAATATCGCTTCGTCATTGAGATCTAGGTATGTTGAAACATACTTGGTCTAATTACATTTCATTTCTTCTAAGGTTCCTTGCAACTGGGGAGACATTTCGATCGCTTGCATTTGTCTTCCGCATTTCAAGTAGTTACATCAGTACCATCGTCAGAGATACGCTTGAGGCCATTTGCAAATATTTGGTGCCTTTATTTTTACCTCCACCCACAAAACAGCATTTGCAGAAGGAAGCCAAGGACTTTTGGGTGAAATGGAACTTTCCTAATAGTGTTAGTGCTATTGACGGAAAACATGTCCATATCTTCTGTCCTAAGAAAAGTGGTTCTTTGTTTTTCTACTATAAAGGATATTTTTCCATTGTACTACTTGCGACGGTTGACGCGGATTGTAAGTTTCTGGTCATACGGTAAAGAGAGTGACAGCGTAATTTTTTTCCAAAAGCTTAATTGGTAAACAAATTTTATCTGGCAATTTTTTCCCATCAGATGAATCGCTTCCAGGTTCTTTCAAATACTTTCCATACGCCATCGTGGGAGATGAAGCATTTAGACTACACAAACATATAATGAAACCTTATAAAAACAGCAGCTAGGATAAACAAAGAAAAGACAGTTTTCAACTACAGATTGAGTCGTGCAAGAAGGGTGAGCGAAAATGCATTTGGACTAATGTGTCAAGTTTTCAGAATATTTTACACACCAATTAATGTAAAACCAGAAACATGTGACAATCTTGTAATTGCTGCTTGTTGCCCGCATAACTTACTCAGAGAAGGTTATTTAGAAAATAATAATCGCCCATTTTACATTCGTCCATTTACGAGCATGATGGTCATTTGAATCCTCCATCTAATGTTTCTTCACTAACCAGAGCTGGAGGATACGCAAGAGGTGTGATGGTTTTGAGTGAGAGAAATCTTCACTGATTTCTTCAGCCATGAGGGGGCATTGGAATGGCAGAATAACCGTATTTCCCGTAATAACCGAGAAATATCATATACTAAACATTATTATGAGTATTAATTATATTATTGTATGAGTATACTATGAGTATTATATGAGTACTACATTAAAATAATGAGTACCTATTATTATGAGAACCTATATATCATAACTCGTAACAATGAATATTGTCTAAATACACGTGTAATGATCCCTTAATCTCAATAAAATCATTGGTTACTACGAAGAAATGTAATTTAAAGACCTTCTTTTCCTACTACGCCGGCTATTGAGGACCAAATATTATCTTTTATGGTCGTACCCTTATAATCCCTGTGTTCTGCATTATACACGGCCTCGTGCTTCCTCACTTCTTCAATCAGAACATCGTCCTCTTCCGGGTAAAATCGGCAAGCCATGCTGCGACATAGACGCGCAGAAATATACGAGAGAACACCGTCCAGCTAGCTCTGCGTCTGCGTCTCGACTGCTCACGAAGCAGTCGAGCCGCAGACGCAAACAGTCGTCTGGTAGACGCAGCGTCTGGGACGCACCAGAGAAGCCACTCCAATTAGAAAACATAGTACCAGTACAATGCGTCCAGCCGCAGCGTCTGGACGCAGCCGCGAGACGCACCAGTGAAACCCCACCTTTAAGCTCCCTCTCGAAGCAATTTAGTCAGGTCACAAAGCACCTCAAATATGATATTCCTGAACATGACGCTGCCGTTGCTAATTGCCTCCTATTGTCCTCGCGCTCAGTGGCGCGCTTACGTTTTTTAACCAAACTTTTTTACATTTTTTTGTTCCCTGACTCACGTGAATCAAATTGTTATTCGCTTCTGAAGGTCATTCGTGCCATCCGATTTTGATCCAGCCCAACAAATTTTCTTTTGTTTGCATTTTTCGTGTACCTTAGTGATACCTGTGCTGGAGTCCGCCAGTATATTGGCCATTAACTTTCCCTTAGATGTCTTTTCAGTAATCCTCAACTTTCCAGAACTACCACGATGCGCTACCTCTTTCTTGAAGAATTAGACATTGTCAATTTGTAATTTTACCTTAGGAAACATAAACTGCCACGGAAATACGATACACGGCCGCTTATACGCGGCCGCGGAAGGAATATAGCTCGCTCGCCTGGGTCGCTCCAACGCTCGCAATGGTTCAGTGGACTCACCATAATGCAAAACTGTTGTATGCGTAATTCAATAACCTGCTGTAGGAAAACCAAGTGTGTAGGGAAATGTTGCAATTTTGTAGACAATAAAACGGCCGCTGCGACGGCGCACAGTTGTCGTAAATCGAAAATATCCGGACAAAATCCAAAATTGATTTTTTTAGATAAAGACTTGAAACATAGCATTTATACTCACAAATGATTGCTTATAATGAAATAGGAAGTCATTTTTCTTAGGTCCTAGCCTTTACTTGTATACGGAGGCTCAAACATGACCAACATTCCAAAAAAACACCCGTTTTGATTTTTCTTTGAAAATCTTAGAAGTTAAGTAGCTAGTAGAGTTGCGGAAGGATTTTAATTAAATAAAAAACAATACCATTTGTGATAATGGTACTCTTCCTGTCCTTTGCATAAGTTTAAGAGATTATGGTCGATATTTGGGTACTATTACGTCACTAAATGGCGGACTTCGTTTTCAGGCAAAATTTCACATACGGTAGTCGTTTTAATTGGTTTCACGAATATGTCCACCGAGATATTTGTACAGAGTTTTACTTGAAGACTTCTTAAGATTTTTCTGAAAAAATCTTCGAAAAATGTCAGCATCTTTGGGGTAGCGGATGGGGGAGAGAAAGTAGTGTCCTTCGCCTTGACAGAGCATTCGGGGGTGGAATGGACCCTCCTCGATGTGTTTTTTTCTTTAGGATGTACTTTGTAGCTTTTAATGTATTGATTTCAGCTGTTAACATTTTCTTAGTTTTGACGAAAATTTAATTCAGCAGAAATAAATTATTCCAATAATAGGTGACCTTATGGCGATAGGTCAGGGAAATTGGTGAATCCATCAGGGAAAAGTCTGGAAAAAGTCAGGGAATTTAAAAATTGGATATCAGTAGCCACCCTGACTCAATTCACTCGTTTACTCCATTCAATATTGCTTTTTCAACTCATTTCCCTCTTACTCCGTTCCTTATTCGCTTCTTTCCTACCATTAAGGCCGTTTTACACGGCTAATGATCTTGCGCATGATCATTCTAGCATTAATTCGCGAATTAATTTCAATGATGACCTGAAAAGGTCCTGTTCTACACGGAGAATTAATTCCGTGAATTTCCTGCGCAGACTGAATGCGCAGTGGTAGATCTATCGATTGTATATATCGATTACGGGAGATTTCCGACCTACATAGCTGTTTCGACAGACGGAGCAGACGGAGTTTTGTTTAGTTTGTTTAGATCAAAAATATTATTATAGATACTTGGATATTCATTTGCATTATTATTAGGTTTAGATATATGTTTAGATTATTTACTTAAACACTGAGCAACTGCAAAAGTTAAGTGAGTGACGTTATGCTATAAAAGATGATGACTAAAAGACCGTGATGAGATAATTTTAGCGACCGCTTCTGCAGTGTTTATTAAGGCCGTTTTACGCGATGAAAGATTTTGTACAAACGTACGTACGTGAGATTGTACGTTTGTTTCAACGAAATTAGAACAGGTTTTATTTTCCGTTTAGGGATTGAGGCATTCGCACATGCGTTCATACAATTTACCGTTTTACACAATACATTTTGCCTCGTGCAAGAGTTCACGGAAGAGTTAGTACCAGTTTGTAAAAAACAAACGTACCGTGTAAAACGGCCTTGCGGTAGCCACAATTTTGTCTCACAAAACATCCACGATAGTTTTAGGCTTATTTCACACCAGCCAAAACGTATGCATTGCGTTTTGTCTACAGTGTTCTTTTAATAATTGACAATGAAATATGGCTATAGTTTCCATCAATATTTTATAATAAGGGTTTATTTCCGCGAATTGAAGTGAACTCACTATCAAAACAATGAAGATAATCACCCGATATTAATATCACGGTGACATAAAAATGAAATTATTGCTGTATAAAATGACAAATGTTGCTTGCAGCAGGTCTGATTACTATCTGGACGAAATGTTTTAAGTTTTTAAACGTTTTGAAAAAACGCAGTTCTTTGGATTATGAATGGATAACGATATGTTAAAAAATGTTAGCAAAGGAACGTAGGAAAACGATCAAAATATTTTCCCCAATCGCCTGATTCGAAGTGACTGTCGCCAATCGCTCTTCCCATCGGGATTCGGACACGCTACCCACTCGTCCAACGATACCTAGAGTAGGTTTGAGCATTTTTACAAATATATACCTGATATATTCTGTCGGCGGTGAGGAATGAATGATATGCAGTGAATATAAGTATGATTATTTCAATCAACAGGTCCAAAGAGATCATTTCACCAAGATCTGTTTGCGTTTCTGCATTTGGCCAATATCTCCCATAGTCTTTAGCCTGAAACTTGGATGAAAGATGTAGTGTTATATCATTACGAACATTTTTCTGCCGTCCATCCTGGAGTCAAAATAGGGCCAGATATGTTGTACTCGTTGTACTGCAGCCCTGAATAAACAATTCAAGGTCTGGTCAGATCTTCTTAAATCAAGGTAGATGAGCTCTACGGCCTCTATAGATTAAACAGATAAAATATTTCTCCAATGGCCGTAAAATATATGCACCACTCGTCAAAAAAATTAAATACTTACTGTGTTGGTTTGCGGGAATGAGGTTCCACAACAGGGACCAACCACAGCCTCTCCACCAGAATACCCTCCTGTGGTAGTTTACGGGAAAATAATTTCCTCGCCAGGGACTACCACAGACACACACACACAACCCAATTGGAATCCTTTGTAGGCTAATGAGACCTAGCTAAGGAATCCTGGGTTATAACCTGGGATCCTTCGGAGAGCTCTAGTGACTCTACTAAGGCTGCCAAGTTATTAACACAACCACACACGCAATCACACAAAACACTCACTCACACACACAGCAGGGCCCCATATTTCTGGGAGAACAGCTCAAAAAGAGCGTTGTCAAATAGAAAAACAACAAACAGGGAACGAGGGTGAAATTCGTATACGCGTATTTCGACCACAAAGTGGTCCTCTTCAGCGAGCTGAAGGGAAAAACAGCAACACGAGGTTGAAAGTGAATGAAGAGGAGGACAATCCTAGAATAAATAGGGAAGGGACAAAAGGGTTAGGAAGCGGGGGGGGGCTTTTCCTTCGGATCGCTGAAGAGGGCCGAAATACGCGTATTCGACCCTCACCCTCGTACATTCTTGTCTGCAAGATTTTTACCGCTCTCTTTTGGAGCATTTTCTCACAGAAGTTGGGGCCCATTTTTGTGTTTAATTGAGTGATTTTGAGTGCTTGTGAGGGTGCGTGTGGCTGTGTTAATAACCAGGCAACTTTAGTAGGGTATCATTAGCCTTAAGGAGGATCCCAGGTTATAACACTACGGGCCGTATTCTAAGACGTTCCTAGAGGAACGACTCTTCCTCTATGACGCGTTTGTGGTGACAACTCAACCTCCAAGCGTTTTTTAAACGTACCTCTTCGGTTGTAGGCTCAACGCTCTCTACAAACAAACGAATCTCTTGATCCTATTAGTAGCATGGCTCAGACCATCCTCCAAAATAGAAGGAACAGTTCCAAAGCCTAATATGGCGAAATTTGTCGATTACCTCCGGATTTAGGCATTTTTTTTCCAGACACATCACGCAATAGTTTATTTTATTTTATTTATTTCATCAACCTGAATACAGCCTCGAGGGCCATTTTACATCAGGCGTTGTAACAATAACAAAGGACAACACACACAACCATGTCCAGGGAGGAGAAAAATCCTCCAGTGGCGGGACTCGAACCCGCGACCTTTGGGTTGGCAGGCGAGGACGTTACCCCGCCGCCACCGAAGCCGACGAGCGATCAAAATATCTTTTTCCATCTTTAATTATTCTTCTTCTTCTTGCTGTTTCGTTAAAGCCGCAATGAACTGTGGGCAGCAAACGTCACACGAAACGTCATCGAAGCATTACGTAGTTATGAGAATTTCAGCGATCTACTCAACAGTCCCTCCAAGCCCCTCCATCGAAGAGGAAGAGTTTGGTTTCGCTGTAGGAACGTTCTAGAATACGAATAGTGGGTAGAGTCACAACTCGCACTCTTCCTCCTCCGGCGAAGAGTAAGAGGAAGAGTATGGTTTAAAAATACGGCCCTAAGTATCCTTAGCGGGGTCTCATTAGCCTAGCGAAGGGTCTATCTAAGAACCTATCTGGGTTGTGTGACTGCGGCTGTGTTGGTCACCGGCGTGGAAGCATTCTTCCCGTTAACTATCACAGGAGGGTATTCTGGTGGAGAGGCTGGGGTCGGTCTCTGCTGAGGAAGTCCCATCCCGGCAAACCAACACAGCAAGTATAGTGATCTTTGACGAGTGGTGCCAATTTTTTACGGCTATTGGAGACTCCCTTTAATTTTTGTACTCACTGTCAACTTATCACCGATATCGTTTATGTACAAAAGGAACAGAAGTGGGCAAGATACTTCCCTGTGGGGCACCTGATGCGACTTTTATTTCATTAGAGATAGCGCTGTCTTATACAACCATTTGCACGCTATTGCTTAAGAATTCTCTAATCCAGGAAATTATGTAGAACTTTCTTCTTTGTTTAAAACTTTTAATGATGTTCACAGAGAACTTTGCGGTAACTATTCTATGATCACTAATGCCCTCAACAGTGTTCGCCTTAATTACTTTTTGTGGTATATTTGTTGCCAATAAATCAAGAATATTGTCCTCTTGTTAGGCGTCGTATATGTCTGATGTCTAGGGCATTTGATGAAAACGTGTCGAGCAGGGACTTTCAGATATCTTTGTCTCTTCCTCCTGGTATGCAACTGTAGGTCCTCCAACCTATAGAGGGCGTATTGAAATCTCTACCAATGATCAAATTTCTTTCGACGTTCCTGGATGTGATGCTCTTTATTTATGTTTCGAGTCAAGAATTGAGGTGACGTTGGTGTTAGGTGGCCTGCAGTATGCACACACTAATATTTATTTTGATTAACGCATCTAATTGATCACCATACAGATTCTAGGCAGGTATCTGTGATTATTTCCGCTTGGCTGACAATGGCATTATTTACTGCTATTAATACTCAACCTCCGGTTCGGTTGGACCTATTTTTTATGTAAACGTTGAACGATTTAGGAAAAATTTCACTCAGAAATATCGTCTGTCGGTCAAATATCTTTGCCAATAATGACGTTACACCTCGTGCTATGAATAAGGTGGTGAAATTCTGGAATCTTATTTTTTAAACTACGGCAGTTAACTACTTCAACGACTACTGTTACATGATTATCGTTTATGCGTTTCGGGGACATTTCAAAATTGCTATCTTCGATTAAGCTATTCTCGGGCCCTATACTTGGAATCCTCTTTGCTAAATTACTAACTGACAACACATAATTATTGACCACACTAATTGACCTGCTCTCTAGCCTACCGTCTATGTTAAACTCGACGAGTGTGCTCAAGTATCCTGCGCGCAACCTCCTGCGATGCCTCGTGCGTGCATCTACATCTACGAAATACCGTGCAAGCCACTACTAGGGTGTGTGGCACGGGGTGATTCCACATCAGGCGTGCAGCACTCGTCCCAATACAAATCCTGACATCGCACGTTCCCCCGGCCGCTAGGCGCAGACCAAAAAGCAGTCAGGAGAACAGTGCGCAGTCAAACTAGAAACTGGGAGAGTGCGACGTAAATAACATGCAAACATACAGTGTAATGCTTAAGAGACATATAGTGGTTAATGTTACCTACTTATGTCAATATCAAATTATATCTTTGTTCAAATTATATCGTTATTGTATTTTATGAGGAAATTTTCTGCGTATTAGTCAGCGATACCAATGTTTTTTATTTACGTCTTATCCAGACTATTGGCGTCGTCATAGATCGAGTTAAGGGATTTGTATTGATGAATTTTCAACATTATAAGCCAAAATATATACCGTGTGCTCAACTATTGTTTTTGGATCGTTGTAATTTGACTATCGTAGTCCTTCATTTTCTAAAACTTCCGACCTCTCACGTTGATGCACAACGTGCGATTTCAAAATCGGTGTCTTGTTAAATTTTGAAAATCGACCACTTCACATCAAGGCACAGAGCATGTACGTATCAAAGGGTTCCACTTAGCTTTCATTTGAATGATTAAATTTTGTTTTTCTTGTGTAATATATATAGATGAAATCAACATATCCCATCCTTCTTTTTCATCCAGGCTTTAGACCGACAAGTATACAGTCTCAATTAATGCAATTGTGATCTCTTATCGTTCGCGGAAAGAAAGTTTAAAAAAAATGCTTTATTTAATTTTTGCATAAAACCCTTCTAGCCATAACTGATATTTTCAAAACAAATCACCCGATTTTAGGATCAACTGTTTTCTCTTGGCGGAAACCCTTGAGCAACGATAACAGAACTGAAAGTAACCTACGTTATCATGGTCAAATTATCGTGAGAAATATATAAGGAAAAGAAGACAATTAAACTTACTATTAATATGGCCGTCAATCCGTATGAAAAAAAATCTCTTAGTTCCTTGCCATAAAACATAATAACTCCCAAATTAGTCCGGAGTTTCCTTTACGCATGAACTATGAAAAACATAACGGTAGAACTCCGTTTAAAATTTGTAAATGTACAGCTAAACATAGGGAATGTACTTATACTTGAGCCTCAATCTTCAGAGTTCGTATAAACTTTTATTGTCACAACTACATAGACAAGCAGTTGCCCGCGGACACATGCTGTGAGTCTAGCCCAGTTTAGAAAAAAAGCTGGTAAATTGTTATACAGATATATGAAGGTTTTAACTCGTAGGGGGATGAGTTGAGACGACGAGAGGGGTGAGATGAGAGAGATGAGAAGAGACTAATGGATGATAAATACATACCGAGGTACTGTCAGATTTGTCCTGTTTTTTGGTAAGCATCGGCCTAAGTCGTGAAATTCAACATTCTGCCTGCAGACGTTTTCGACTATGTTTTAGAGAAAGGTTGAGCTGGTAAAAGTTGTAGGTATTAAAGAGGCGTTTAATTTGCATAAAATAATTGTTAGTTTAATAATAATTTAATTTGCAATTTTTTATGCATAAAAATTGATTAATAATTCCTTGAGATAATGGCGAAAAACCCTCTTATTTGCACTTTTTTTAATGTTAATAAACTTTGTAATAATGACCATTTATGACGTATAAAACCTTGTTAATGAGGTCATTATGTTTCTTAATAATTGTGCAAAATTTCAGCCAGATTGGTTCGATTGATTATGAGAAATCGCAATTATTTATCCGTTAGACCGAATTTTTAAACAATTGTAAAGAGCGTTCCTCATTTAGGTGACAGTATGGGCTCTTATTGAGATTCCATTCCCATGTAATTCTCCGTAAGGCCGGAGGTGCGAAGTTGCCAATTACAGCAGGAAAATTAATGTGATGCTCAGCAATATAAAAAGACATTTTCTGAAGCAGAAAAATATGCTAAATTTAGTGGTGTCAATAATTAATCAATTTAGTTGAAAATAAATTAAAAAAAAAATATTTCTTGAATTTCCGTTAGTAACGGAGCACTTCTGATTTCAGCTTCCTCATCCAGTTGCAGGCAAACGGTTTACAGTATGACGTTCAAACTTATGCAAAACGTTTTTCATACGTTTCCCTTCGTAATGGTTAGCTTTAATTTGTTTTGAACTGAGTTTCATTGTTGTTGTATTCATTTAAACATCTTTTGGACAAAATATTTTGAATTTTGCAAGGTAAAAAGCGGTCGCCTACTAACTTTCGTATCTCACGATATAGATCCATACATGCTGCGTATGAAATTTAGAAAACACTTTTTATTTGTTTTTGGTGAAAGAATCGCAACTCTCCTCGTTTACAAAAGGAGTTATGAATTATTGATGTCGCAAAATTTTTTCGACGCGCCATAATTCTGCCGCACGTTCTGTCCTGCCAGCTAATCTATCGCGTGGAAGGGAGATTCTCGGTCGGAGAATGAGCCTGATCCTTTAATTACTCTTGCTTCTTTGCTATCAAAGATATCGTATTTTGTATGACATTTAGTTAAGTCAGTTGTAATGTATTTAATTAGAATATACTAGTTACAAGAACTTGACTGATGAAAATACGTTAACACTGAAGTATTCAGCAAAAATATTTGACAGCCAAGAAAGAAGTGGTAAACGTCTTACGTGCCTTTCGGCAGAAAATGCGAATGAATTCGTGCGAGGGATATTCTTATCCAGTGCATCATGGCCTTTAACTGAGTGTATATTGGGTATTTCTAGAAGTTCCGTAAAAGAAAGTGCCATAAAACATCTGCATGAGAAGCAACCCGTCGGTGTAAGGGACCGGGGAAAGAATGGGTGAAGGCGTTCAGCTTCTCATTAGATTCCTATGCGTGAACAAGTGGTGTGCAGAATAGTTCAACAGCATTGTGGAGTATCTTCCAGATCAATTTATTTCCTACAGTGTGCTATCGCCATGTCCGAAACTAAGCGGAGGAGGAAAGGGGAGAAGTTCAGAAGCCGTGAAAGAGAAATGGTGTTTAATGTGTTCAAATATTTCATGAAATCTCTCAATGTCGCTGAAGCCTGCAAAGATACCTCGAAAGACACTGGGTGCTCACAGTCCACTATCTACAGGGTAAGAAAGGAAGCATCCTGCGGTGCATTGGTTACTCCTTCGAAAACGAAAAAAAACAACCCTTTAAGAATGCGAGATCAGTGATGCATGATGATTTCGTTTTGTTCGGGACTTCGAAGGAAAGTTCATGAATCATTCATGAAAAAATTTCCTCCAACTCTAAAAACCATTCTAAACTCCGTAGATATAAAAAAGGATCTTCCTAATATTAAGAGGACCACGTAATACCGTCTTCATGTTGACATAGGCTTCGTATACAAACGCAGGGGCAGACGAAGCATGCTTATTGAAAGAGACGATGTTATTCGTTGGCTTCATAATTATTTAAGACTGTTGAAAAAATATATGTGAGTATACCGTGAGTGAAGGGAGATTTTGTACACAGACGAGACGTGGATCAATGTTGGAGAGACGATAAACATGGCTTGGCGCGATAAAGAAATAAAAAAACCTAATAAATACGTTTGTTGCTTAATCACTGAATCGAAATAATAAATAACTTAGTTGGTCAATCACTGAATCGAAAGAAAATTACAATTGGTAATAGGTAATTGAGCAAACCCGAAAATGTTTCATGCTGGAATTTTTTTCAAGAATTGAATTACGGAGGTGGATAGTGGGATATTTTGGCATTTCCTTGTTTGTTTGGATCGCTTGGCGTCTTATCCTACTTCCCAGAATTATGGCACCCTCAAATGTTTGGGAGGGAGGTTGGGTCTAGGGTAGCCTACGAGACTTTAAGTTGCTGCTCCAGGTCACCCGCAGCGTCTATTCCCCCATAGTTAAATTAAACTGCAGTAGTTGTACTGTCCAGTGAACTACAACACGTGTTTCTACGCTTAGGGCGTCATCATCAGGTATGATGACATACCTGATGATGACGCCCTAAGCGTTGAAACACGCGTCGTGTATTATTGTACATTAAATATTAGTGGCCAGTAAACTACTGCAGTTTAATTTAATCAGTGAAATGCTGTTCAACCACGTATCGCCAGATACGGTCGAATTCTTGCCTCCCATTCCCGTCTCAGACTCTGAAAAATAGGAGGATTTAGCCTAAGGCAAGGCAAGTAAAAGGACATTGGCAATTGGCGTCAGGCCCGGGTACTCGTGGGACAATGAACGGGGATGGAGACGGGGCTCAAGTTGCTTATGGGGGGCGCAAGCAGAAGGGAGGAGAACCTTGAAAGGAGGAGGGAGAGACGGCGTCCAGTGATCTAGTCTGGATAAACCATGAAGGGTGATTCGGACATAGCGGTCGTGGCAAGGGAACGCGAAGTTTACGGGGTGTGGTATATTTTATCATCACATTAAAATTTATGATAATAAGAAAACAGGGAAAAACATTTGCTCAAATAAGAAGTTCGAAATAACTACAAAAAATGAACAAGCCGCAATAAGGTTTATTATTTTTTATTTCTCTTACTCAAGGGACCCAGAAGCGCTGACCTTTGAAGTCCCCCACTGTGACCCCTTCCCACCATTTAGTGCCTCAAGCAAAAAGGGGAGAGTCGACACCACTAGCGACCTTTGAAATAAGTTTTTCTCACCCACAAATCTTTCGTGGCATTATCGGAAAGTTATTCCTTATTCAGGCAAGGCAATGCATGTTTTTCCATATTCAGGCATGACATTTCCTCAGCATTCTCGAAAAAAATCGATCCCTAACATTCATATCTACGTAAACATCTGTACTATCGAAACCCATGGCATTAATAATGCTGTAAATTATCGACACGCGAGGTGAATGAAACGTATAATGAAGCGTTAAGAATTTAAAATTTTCCATTGCATTATTCAGCTTATTTACGTAACTTACATTTTAAAAATACGGGATTTTGAAAACAAAATGTTTACTTTATATTACATTAATTCATGTAACCTTTACATAGCAAAATTTCATCTCCATAAGTCTCATTATGTGCTAAATTAAACACTTCTTTGAAACTAAATAATTTTGGCGCGGAACTATAAGTGGTTGCCTATGTTGTCAGGATGCCGCCCACGGAGTGAAAGCTTGGCAACATCGTTCTCCATAAGCCCCATACTGTCAATTAAGTGTGGAACACGCTATAGTTGCCCAACTAATGTTTCTAAAGATGTTTGACAAATGTGGATGGATTCTTCAACGGTTGAACTACAAGGGAAGTTAAAAAAATAACCTATTTATTCTGAAATTGTTGCAGAAACGTACATGTAACATCAAACAACAGGATTGAAAAACACCTAAAAGTGGTTCGCAATTCCGATTTGCGTTGCGGAGGTAGTTAAACTGTTAATTTAATGCACGCAACTTTGAAATATTTCTTAACAGCCAAATGCTTCATCATAGCAAAAACTATTGTGCAGCAGCTGTATTTCATGTCAGCCTACAAATGCAAAAATGCTGCCCTGAAAATGTCCAAAAATGCAACTTAATAATAAGCGTCACAATAGGAAATGGAGACAACCATTTCGGTTGAATTAATATTGATAATGGTGCGTGAGTGTTATCGGTACAATTTTCATCTTATCTTAATTAATAATTTTAATAAAGTTTAACCTCACATCGCTTTAAAGCCCGTATGACACTTCCCAATTTATTGGCCAATCCATTGGATATTGGATTGTGGTCCACCTGACACACACCAATTTCTCGTCCAATCTCCCTTTCACAATATTGGATTCAATTTCTCGCCCAATTTGGAATTTAGAACGGGTTCTATTTTCTCCCGGCCAATCTCCAATCAGAAGTCAGTTTTGTTGACTCCTAGCGGCCAAAACAAGAATCTCTTCGCAAAACATCCAGTTTGTTATAGAACATTACGAATATAAAACGATTACTATAAAATGTGGACGAAAGAAGTCGTTACTTTATTAATTGAAGCATACGAATCGCATGAATGCTTGTACAACGTGAAGTCAACACGTTACAAAAATAAGAGTTTACGTTTTATATTAGCTGCAGCACATATAAGTGCCGCTTCTTCTACATTCATTTTTAGGTGCTACATTCATTCAGCCACTATCAATGGTTATTTAATGAATAATATTTTCACCGCCTCCCTTCCTAATTCTCGTAGTAAACAAACCCGCGTTTCGTGATGCTCTTTTGTTAACTTATATGTGGTGTTCTCTAGCGGGACATTAGAGCATTGTTATGGGCAATATTGGTGCCAATATTGATGCGTGCCATACGGTACGTAACGCACAATATTCTCAACAATATTGCGCGCCAATTCATTGGCCAATAAATTGGGAAGTGTCATACGGGCTTAAGGAGATTTTTGTTCTTTCCTTGGCTTAAGGGTAGTATGGCCATTAAGGTAGTTTGAGCGAAATATCGCTTCACCTAGAATTTGATTAATTTCACCTTATTAAAAAGAATAAATTTATCTTTCCAATAATAGCAAAACTGCCTTGAGAAACTACTTTTTGAGCAATTTTCCAAAATATACGAAAATGAGCTGTGATATAAGTTGTAGCTGCATCCTTTATCTTTCAATACGGATACTTCTCAAGTACGTATGTTAAATACAAGTACTGTAGTAGTGTAGAGCAAAGAGGATGTCCAACGTTTTTTTCCTTAGGCCTTCGCTCCGAGCGCTTTCGGCAGTCCAGCGAACGGCTTCGCGTCCTTGGCCTACCTCTCGCTCTCCCCTCCACCACGCCGGGTCTCTCTCTCCCCCCCACCCTCGCCTCCGCGCTCATCAGAGGGTCGGAGTGAAGCGATATTTTTTTCTCGAGTCAGCATCACATTTCATCAAAAGTATCATATTTCACTCATCGCCTTCCCATGCCCTAACTTCTCAGGTGGCTTCCACTAGTTGGGGGGGAGGGGGCGTCCTTTCGGGAGCCTCAGCAGCCAACTTACATGGTTCCTACTAGTTCCATCATGGACCGCAACATAGGATGACCGTTACTTAAGACGATTTGAATGGTATACCCTTAAAGGCGTGAAGCATGTCGCACTTCTTCATTGGCGGTTTGCTGCGATGGTAACGCCAAGGCCAACCCTGGGCCGCCGATTCAGCTGACTTCTTCGTCTTTGCTCTCTCCCCCCACCCTTTCCGACATCAGATACTTTTTTCGGGTTCGCTTCGGGAGGACGGTGGTAAATCATTCTGTGATGAGCACAGGCTGGCAGTGTCTTCCCCCTCTTGGCTCGTATTTCGGCGTGGGTGATTCTTTGATAACACCCGGGATCATTCGGGTTCGCATCCTGCTGCTCCGACGCTCGCGGACTCTAAAACCATTGACAGCTGATTCCCTCGCGTGCCCCTCTTACACCTCCCTAGGCCGCCCTCTCGCTTAGGATGAGAAAACATCACCGCTACTTTTTGAACAAGAAGAAATTTATGAGCGCAGGACACATTCTGCAAGAACGATATTGGATTCATGCGAGAAGATCGCTCCTTCGCCTTACGTGAACAATGAATGTTGCCATTATTAATTTGTAATGTTCATTTTTTACTTGCGTCATAATTTGTCCGGATGATTCGGAAGGTCGTTGAAAGCCGAAAGCCAACACTGGGTTGATACGGCTGGTGCTCAAACGAATCGAGGGGAGCCGTTATTTCAGTCGATTCAGATTGTAACCTTACCCCGGTGGCAGCGGTGAGGTAGATTTCGCACTTCCTCTTGATTTTTCCACAATCTGAAGTTAGGTAGCGTGGCGCCCGAGAGATCTTTGTGAGCCGTCCGGGCCCAACATTGCTTACCTTCGGTGATTTTACGGGAACCGGTGTGTCAATGTGGCTGGGCCCTTGCCCAGCTCTATGACTTACATGGAGATTTCGCCAAAAAAATGTCAAGAACCAAAATGAGACCTTTTTATGTGATAGTAGACTATTACATAGGAATACGGTTGATGGGTTCTGGCTCCATTCGTCCGGGTTCGAAAGAAAAATGTATTCGAAAAACTACAGAATTCTGTAAAACGCATTATAAGCCATAACTCTATCCTTCAAATACTATAACACCTTGGACTAGGGTAAAGCGTAGGATTCACAGCGACTTGTCAGGCATTTGTCTCGGGTTCAAGGCTCGGAGTCAGAATACTTTTTTCTTGTTTTTTAACTTTTACATTTTTAGTAAAATGTATACAAATCTTTAAACCTGTTGCTTTCAGTAATATTAAACTTTTTCATCTTTGCAAATAATAGAAAATCCACTCGTCACTAATATTTATAGCTAAATCACCCTTTCCTCACATATCTTACAACCAAGATATATTCAAGCAGAATAGAGAAGGCGGCGGTGCTGATGCCGACGTTAAGGAATCTTAATTCGAAATCGAGAGAATTTTAACTTTATACCAACGAGGAAGGTCCCAGGTTCGAGACTTGCTGCGAGTAGTTTTCCTAATCTTCCAATCCGGTCGATTTGGAGTAATCCAAATGCTTATCTTCGCAATTGCTGCTTTTGATATACCTAATTTGAAGAATCAGGATGATATTGAGTAAAAATTTACCAGGAAACAAGTGAAAGTAAGGTGTTCCGCTGGTTGTTTTTCATACTTAGCTTTTCAAGTAATTTATGCAGTCAAATCAAAAAATATTATAAATTAAAGGTTTTAAAAATTAAATAATACTAATACCTAACTAATATGCACCTGGCAAAAGTATTTAACAAAAAATCGAAGGCACCAACTTTTTTACATGAGCCATAGCTGGGTCCAAAGGCAGCAGTATGTGTCACGTAGCTCATATTAATGTGATGACTGTGAAGGTCTGAGGAAATGCAAGCTGAAACAGAAAATTCAAGGCGAACACAGCTGACTGTCATTTTTTGATGATGCTCTGACCGATTCAAAGCGCAGTGGGTCTTTCATTGATGTCACTCAGCTTCAGGGTGTAAGGGAACAAATGTTTTGGAGAAATTATCTGAAATAAATGTCTTGTGGGTGGGTTGTGTAATGAACATGTGGTTGCTAAATTTTTTCCATTCACCACAGTGAGCAACCTTGGGAGCTAAGTTTTGATTAATTTTGCTCTAAAAATGGCAGTCATAAAATAATTCTCATGCAATAATCATCTGTATTACTGAGGTGCTGGTGAAGGTCATTGAGGACTTATAGTTTTCCTATGAATGTCACTAATGACTTTTGAAAGTATGGTTGTTATATGTAACGCTAAGTAAAGTCAAAATGTGAGTGATTGAACTTCAAAATTAGTAAAAGTGGCCTCTCAAACCCTTACAATTCTTGATTTGAATGAGGCCTTTTTTGTATTTCCTTGTAAAAGAAACATACCCTACACCTAGGTAATTTTTCTATCATGGAATTGGTGTATTTTATTTTATCCTTACCAGGTGACGTAACTGAAGTTACTTTCAAGGTTGTTCCCTCAGTATCTTGAAATGGGTTCAATTGTCTCACACATTGTATGGTTTGATCTTGTTTGAAGGTTTAATTTATGAATTTCTTGCATTAATTGCTATTTTATTTATTTATTCAGGCCACAACCAGAATAAAGCTAATCTTTTTTGACAAAATTGTCAAATTTTGGTACCTGCAAGGAACTGCAATCAAGTTGCCTACAATCGAGAGCAAAATTTTAGATCTCTTCACTTTACATAAGATTGTGACTCGAGAAGGTACGATTACATGATGTGCTACCACAGGAGAAAGAAATGACCTTACTGATTTGTTGTTTGAGTTCTTCATATTTGTTATTTAATAATATTTGGTTATTTACTTAAAGGTGGCTTTGAGGCAGTATGTTCCAAGGGTCAATGGGTCATGGTGGCCAAAGAGTTGGAAATCATTGACGCAGTGGGCAAAGCTACCCTCATTAAAATGCATTATGAAAAGCTCCTATATCCATACGATGTCTTTGAGAGTAATAAGAGACCTGTGGTAAGTGAAAGTGAATGACCTGGAGCATATTGTGAGAATCTGTTTGAGTTCTTTTGGTATACCTGATTTGTAATTGTAAATTATGCCTTGACTGACCCGTTTTAGAGTGAAAATCAGGAAAATGATATAAAAACAGAACCACCTTGCAATGACATGGAGATTAGAAGTGATGATTATTATTCAAAGGCATGTGGTAGTCATGATGACAACATTGCAGAAACTACTATCCGAATAAAACAGGAAGCATTAGATCCAGACTTGGAATCTGCATTCATTCTTCCAGACCCTGAATGCGGCAGTGAAAAACATAAAGGGAAAAAGTGCTCTGAAGATAAGGAATTCAAGTCATTTGCAACAAAAAAGCCAAACATGCCATCTAGGATTCAGCCGACAAGGAGTTCCAAGCGCCTTTCTGTAAGAAATATTTTCTTCCCCTCAACCTTTCATGTGTATTGGAAACTGTGCCTATTCATTTATCTCTGGACTGTTACTTCTGAACTTGAATATGTTTTGTAGGATCCAGTGGCTGTGAAATCCCCTGTGAAAAGCAAAGAACTGAAAAGGCTGGAATTTTTTGGTGCAGGGCCAAAAATGGCTGGCTTTGCCAAACCAAAAACTGAAGCGAAGGGAAAAACCAGGGGGAAGAAAATAAAATATGTTGATCCTGTAAGTTCTATATTTCTGCTGATTTTTCTTATTGAGTATCATGGCAGCACATTTTGTTGATATTGATCATCTGGAAAAATGGAATTTACTTTTAAGTGAGAAATTTATGCACTTACTATCTGTGGCTAAGCCCTCAGACTGGTATATTTTAATTCAATTTAGTTTTGCTAATGTCTTATGTTGAACAATTTTTTTTTAATTAGCTTGCTAAGTATGTTTGTGTGAACTGCAATCGTGGCGATAAAGAAGCATTCCTTCTCCTGTGTGATGGTTGTGATGATAGTTACCATACTTTTTGCCTTATTCCATCCCTCAGTGCAGTTCCAAAAGGTAACTTTGAGATTATATCAAATATTATTCTCGTGCTTAATATCGTGAAGTGATGATTTTGATATTTAATTTATAGGTGATTGGAGGTGTCCAAAATGTGTTGCTGTAGTTGTAGATAAACCTACTGAGCCATATGGATTTGCACAGTCCAAGCGAGTGTTCACATTGCAAGAATTTGGTGCCATGGCAGATGATTTTAAGAGCAATTACTTTCATAAGCCGGTTCATGTAAGTAGTGACACTCACCCTCCATATGTAATGAAAGCTATGCTTGGATACCTCCATAAGTGGAGGAGGTTGACTAAGTTTACAATTTACCTAATATTATGCTGTTTATTTAAACATTCCATTTTTGAGGATGTATGCTATTTCAATGTTTATGCAACAAAATGGAAAATCATTTAGGATTATTTGCTTTATTTGAATCAGGAAAAATATTTCCTTGATGGTAAACAAATTTGACTTGGGCAAAAACTCTGTTCATGTGCAATAGTCAGACGAGGTAGATTCTGTAGCCTGTTTCTATGGGGGTTCTGAGTGATTTATCAAGTGCATTCTTATGGTTTGTGCTTTGCATAATTTATCTGGGTTGCTAAAGGCCTGGAACACCAGATTCAGACCGGAGTCGTGGGAAATGAAATTGTGCCTGGAAGACCTGGAAAAGCCATAGGGAAAGAGAGAGTTGGAATTTGCTTTCCCAAGTGAAAATCTGTTTTCAATAAGAGTGTGCAGTACCATTTGAGGCGCTGTCTGTTGGTGTGTGGACTTGTGGGTTTTAGAAATATCTGACTGACTGAAGTAGGCACTGTGGAGTTCTTTTTTAGTGTTAAGCAAGTAATCATGCCAATTAAATAAACTTCCAGATTCTATTCTTTACTCTCGTGCTGAGGAAGATGGGATATTTTTTCTCATCAAAGTATGTACATACAGGTAATTATTTGCTTGCAGCTCCCAAGACAATATTCTCCTACATGAATCATAGTGATAGAGAATTATAGGTTTTGCATTTTTGAGAAAAATAATTTCTGCTTTGAAAGCTTTAGTTTTCATTGTGAAGAGATTTTGTTATTGAGAGGTCAAGATGCAGAGGAATTCTTAATGACTAAAGTGGAAAGATATTCATTAACTACTGAAAAAATGAAAATGGCAAAAGGTAGTTGTATTTAAGTTATTTTTGTACGTGCCTGAAAACGTATTTCATTCTTTTCAAAATGGATTTCTGAATTAGCTATTCTCTTAATTGACTACTTTTTGTTAAATCACAATTGTGCCTTTGTCTTCATCATCACTGCAGATTATAAATCCTACGGTTGGATTTATCTGGTTGTAGGCTACCAACATTTTATCGAAATTCTCTCCCCTTATGACTTTGCGCCGAGAAACTGAAAGAATCTGCATCTCACTGCCATTTAGGTCGCTGATACGCTCTACTGTTGTGTGAGTATCAGTCTTCGGGGGTGTTCCATAAAAAGTGGCATTGTAGACAAAGGGCGTAGTTCGTACTGTGAACCCTCTCTTTAACAACTACATTAATTATTCGATAACAAAACTTGCCAGAAGTAGGTGGATTTTTGTGGGAAGTTTGCATAGTGACCTTGTCCCCTAAAGTGCAGCTCAAGCAAAAAATAACACAAAGTAGGAGATATTGAAGAAACACGATGAGAGTACTCGAGTAAGCAGGGTTGGCACTTTAGTGGTGTCCGAAACGAAGGGCAGAAGTACGTATGGGGCATGTGTGCCCTTCTGCTCCCTTTGAAGGGGACTTCTCCATTCCCGAATCGACGTGAGAGCCATTTTCGGAAAAAAAGTGTTCTCAGAACAAATGAAGTTTGAATAAGTTCCTTGCAAAGTAGTTAACTTTTACATCGATCTTTTCCATTTAATTATTTGCTGTTTTATTATCTTATAATGCACATAAAAACTTTAGGGTATTCATTGCTGTTCTTATTGTCATTATTAATGTTCTAATATCATTCTTTTATTCAATTCTTTAAGTCATTTTGTCTACTTTTCTCCCTTGATGTCTGAATTTTGCAGCATTAGGCAATTTTCTTTTAAATAGCAGCTTTTATGTCGTTCAGATTAATTGCTGTACGTCATTCCGTGCTTCAGTATTTTTCATAGATATCTCTGATAATATTTTTTGGAATTCCTATATGAATGAGAGTTACTTCCACATTTATAAACTTTTATTTCTTTTCTCGTCCTGTCAGCTTCTTGATGGCTTGTAGAGAGATACATATATTATAAGATCTGCATAAAATTAAATACAGTAAAACCTGTATTAAGCAACTACCGATGGTTCCACTGGAAAATGGTCGTTAAGAGGGTTGGTCGTTTGACAGGGGTTTAGGAGCCTAGAGAGGTTGTTTCTATGAATATATGTAATTGCAAATGACCGGGCGGCTAGTTTGAAAAAATGGGAAAACTACTGAGCTCAGGATTCATTAAAAAGTAGTACAAATCGAGTTTGTTCCAATATTTTTTACCAACTCAAAGTAAATTTTTGATGCATAGGAATTTCATCAACATTAGATATTTTCAAAGTACATATTTAAATTTATCGTACTGGTTACTAGATTCAAATTACAGTATATAGGTGAGCAATTACACTGTATTGGTGGAAATGCTATAAAAAAATGTATATGGCGCTCCTGTGTATCAACATACGTTGATACACAGGAGCACCGGTTCGAGGATACTCCGAGGCAGTCGGTGGCACGTGCCACAGACTGCATTGGAGTTTCGCAAGTAAAGTACGGAGTACAGTACAGCCTGTCGGTTAGTTGACGGGAGCTTTATCGAAAGGTGAAGTACCAGCATTGTTTTTTTTGTAGCAAGATAATAAAACCGGTTTTGAATAACTAAATAAATTAAAATCCATACTTCCTTAAGTAAACTAGACAACCTAAAGTGCATTAAGCAAATTAAAAATGGTAAAATCTCAAATACCTACTGTCAGACACAAAATTGTGTGCACTAGAGCTTGAAGCTCAATAACAAAATTGCCACTGATTGAACTTAAAAACCAATTACATTATATTTTTCTTTGGTTTATCCTACGTCAAACGTTTATAAATAATATTTTATTACATTGATAATGATATTTTTTATTGAGGTGAGAACGTATAAAGTCCCCGTTTTTAGGCATATTTCAAGGAGTCACGTTTAAGATTTGTTTTCCTAAAAACGCACTGTATTATGGGCACCAAATTTTGTAAAGTGATAGATAATATTATTGTTTATGTATATAATAAATTATAGCATTATATCTTATAGAACAAGGTTTTTGTTATGAGCTTTATAAACAAGCTTTTTCTCCGGAGCGGGACGTCGTAGAACAGAATTCTTGGCTGTGCTGTCATAAGCAAAGCATGAGTAATTATTTTTTTTATGCCGGTATAAGGCAAAATAAGTAGCTGATTTTATATTGATTGCTATTTATGTCATTTTAGTGAGACTGATCTTGGTGTCGATCCCGTGCAACTCTCTTTGTAAAGAAAGGATGTTTTTCTTTCCAGGTTAGAAATTATGAATAGTACTTGGGTACCCAGTGGGAATATGTAATCTGGGAATGAAATTGCGTCCTAGGTTTTTGAGCTCTACCCAGGTTTCGACTTTGCTCATTCACCATATGGTTCAACAGATAACTAGCTTCATATAGGAGTGGTTTGGAATTGGGTTGGCTGTCAGGTTTTACATGTTACTCCTGAATAGTAGTTGTATTATAATCATGGATAGAAGCGCTAAATACGATTCTAAGAATTATGCCCTGTTTCTAGAAAAACGAGGAAGAGTTCACAAAGTGACATTTGAGTATATACATTTGTTCTAATGGAAGTGGATGGTTATAAATAATAGTGCATTAAAGTAATAACATTTATTGCTAGTTTTTATTACTTACATGCCTTAATATTTTAATAGTAATCAGCTACACAAGTCACATTTTATGGCATTGTTTTAAGCAATGAAAAGAGAAGAATAAGACTATGGTGAGGAAGTGTTGTTCCCCAAGAGCCTCGTTACTTAACTGAATAGGCTTATCTTAAGAATTTATGATAATAACTCAAGGAAACATTTATGAATATCAATTACAGGTGTGAAACGGAAAAATTGTGTGGCCTCATCTTTGAAACCCATCTACCCAGAGCTTTTGAACCATTACTTAGTATTTTTAGTTCACTTCAGGTGATCAAGTTCCAAGCTTTACTCAAATATACAGGTTTTTTAGCTGTACCCAAGCCCCTAAGCTCTACCCAGGTACCCCAGGTTAAACCTGAGCTAATGGACCTGATACCTGGGTGGACCCAAATTTCAGAGGCATACCTAATTAAACCATTAATTCTTTCTTGTAGTATTCTCACTTTTGAGTTTTGTTGTTAGATTACTCTTTATATTGCACCTATAGTCAACATATCAGATAAAGGAAGGACAGTTTATGGTCCTGTGTGATTCTGTGATTTGTGTTCAGTGCTTTTTGTACTTAGCCGGAGCCTCTGGTATATGACTACCATTGTACAAATGGATGCAACCACATTCTTATTTAGCTGTCAAGTCCAAAGTTGATTGGCAGTCTCACTTTGTAATACATTTTTCTCATTTAGTCTTTTTCTTTTCTAATTTACTAATAGTCGTTGGTTCTGAACTGCTAAATTATTTCTATGTAGCTTTACATTTGTCTAGTCTGCTAACCTCTCTCTGTCTTGATTGATTAATGTGTAATTCAGTCTAGGAGGTTATTAGTGACCTCCCTTTCCCCTCCTATCTTCACTCAGACTATTACAGGTTCCCTGCCCCCAGAAGAAACGCCACCTTTCTTCCCCCTCCCCAAATGCTGATGACTATAGATACCCTAGTGTTTTCAGTAGAAATTTACCTGATGATAGCATACTGCATAGGCACCTAGGTCTTGTGTACAATAAATATTATGTGAAATTGATAATCTACTGCTTTCATTTTAACAGCAGTGAAAAGTTAGTCATTGGTGCCTCTGGGTTGTGTTAGAGGACACACCATAACCATTGATCCAGCATTGAGGAAAGTCATAGTTTTAGCCTGCTTTGTGCAGATTTCTGTGGTTATATGAGTTTATGTTTAACTCCACTAGGTCTAGTAGTTTCTCTAAAACATAATGTCATTTTAATAACTGAGGAAAGTAATTTTATTTAATTTCAATCGTAAGCTGCTGTCCTAGTGACATTGTTCATATTCTTATAATGCCTGGCATGTTATTATTGCTCATCTGCATCATCTTTGCTGCAGAAAATTAACTATGCTTTTTCATTGTATCATCAGTGTCTACAAATTACTTTAATGATAGGGTATTCCAATGCTTGATAGAAGTTATGTTATTTTTAGGAAAATTGTTCTACTTCAGTTTCAAAGTATGTATCTCGTATATTTTGTCGTATCGACGTTTTTATTTTCTCAATGCACAGTCTCATTCCCAGAGCACTTTGCTTGCTGATTTTCTAGATGGCTGTGGGAAAGGTTTTTTTCTCAATCTTATGAAACAACATAATTTTTCCCAAAGAATAGATGCATCCTTTGTATTGCAGGTATTGTAGTTGTGTTTACTTGTATTTCTAACTCTGTTTGGTATGATATTTGAATAGGCTTGTGATGGGTGAGTGATGGACTCATACAGAGTTTTTGACTTACTTAAGAATATAGTTTTCATTTCTATTTATAATATATTCTACTGTAATGGTTTCTCTTTTACATATTGTTATGCCTAAGAGTTTCTTTGAGTTTGAAATTTGAGACAGTTTGATCTAATGTTTGATACATAATCATGAGAGTCTGATATTACCTTCAGTGTTTTAGTTGGTTAGCTGTTTTTGTTTCCAGAAAGAAAAGAGTAAATTCTATCAGTGAATGCATTCTAATTATGTATTATGTTTTATTAAGTACTGCAGGCAAACTTCAGTTCTCTTCAGTTATTTAGGGTCGTAATTTTTCAACAAGTGTTTCATTCATCTCTCCCACTGACCAATAGATTCAGTCACCATAAAGTTTAGTGTAATTAGTTTTTCTTCGCATCAATTTTAGAGTTATAGTATTGTGTTGTGCTTTGGCTGTTGGAATTATTCCCCAGCACTCTGGTGGTGTTGCATTAATTCAGTTAGGTCTTAACATAGCCAATTATTTTTAAAGTATTGTAACAAAGTGCAATAGTAGAATGAAGGTTTGAATATAGTCTCTTTTTCCCTCATAGTTCGAAGCACATGTGTGCTGCCATGGCTAAAAGATAAATACAAGTGCGTATAGAGTATGAGAATGGCTCAAGGAGAAGTGTAAGCTCAAATCTCCTTGCCCTTCTCTGGTTGCACGCAAAACAAGCAAAATGATGCATGTGTGGTTATTATGAACTCTTCTGATACAGAAATATTTATATTACAGTTATTTACTCCATCAGGAAACCTTGGTGAAGGTTTGCTATAATTTTAAATGATGTTGACCTTCTCTTTCTTTAAACTTTTGGTTGGAAATTAAGGAAACAGTTTACAATCATGGTTGGAGAAACTGCTTTCTGTTAACATGAAAAGTTTTAAGAAAGTGAGGATTGATATACTTGGCTGGCTTCTTTTATATAATCCATATCTCCATGTTTCATAGTTATCTTCTGCATTTGAATTACTGTATTGAGTCCAGTATTTTATTTGGTCAGTCCCCAAGTTGTCTTTAGTCCTGTTGTTCTAGGTCCTCATTTTTTATATGGTGCCCAATTATTTGGTGTATGATGAAACTTCTTGTAAGATTTTTTCCTTTTGCACAAATGATGTGGTTTGCAGTCACATGCACAGGTGCAAAGATGTACACCTATGAGGGTGAATCACCCAATTAGGTGTACTTCTTGTAAGATATTGGTGCAATATGATATAAAAAGCCATGCCTGAAAGTACAATCTTCTAAGATTTTGATTATTCCAAATTTGTTAGTCCATTCCTTTATATTGTTATGGCTCAAAATATTGTCAAACTGATGACTTGTTCTTATCTGCTACATTAACACATTCAGCGCGGAACACGTCTATTGACGTGGTCCTTTTACTTTAGGCCCTTTAGAAAATGGGTTCCGTTTCTAGCGTCTCTCTTAAATTCGCGACCCGCATTGAATGTGTTAAGGGTCTTTAAGGGTAGTTATAGGGTAGTGAATTTTGAATAAATGTTTTCAGTATTAGAGAAAAGTGTAACTGGTGTGCCTATGTATTTGATCGCTTGCATCTTTAGAACCATCGTATCAGTTGTCCCCATGTTAACAATTTCAGTCACCCACTGTTCATTTGACCTGCAAATTAAAAGTGAAGATTTCCTGAAATTATACGCCCTAAGTTCAAACCCACATCGTTCTGGGAAGTGAAACCTCATCTCTGAGCCCTTATAGCATAAGTCATTGTACTCTGTCCTCAGCCACCATCCTAGCCTGCTAAATATACACCAGTAGGCATTAAGCGTTCTTAATATCACTGTTCATTGACATATCATTGTGTCAGCTAGTGTTTATTTTTTTATGATGGTTCCCAATTATGATGGCAGTTAAGCAAAAGTAAATAGAAGGTGTGAAATGCTCAGAGCCATAAAGGTGTAAATTCTCAATTTAATTCAAAATGAGAAAACAACAATTAATGAGGTCATTGGAATTTACAATGACAAATTGTCCTTTGGTGAGGTGGTGTAGAACAAAAAACATTGGATAAAAATTTAATAGTAAAAAGAAATAAAAAATGTGCAATTTTACAGTACCTATTTTTTAAAAATATTTTTCATTTGCCCATCTGTGCTTGAGGGCAACAACAAAACTAAGGAAAGCTCACCTTGCGAAAGGAAAGGTATTGGTGGAGGTGACTGGTGCAAAGCTTATGTGATCCTCAGATTGCCTTGACACAAATATTTCTGACTGAAGGGAGTGGGATGTGAGTTGTTGTAGTAGTGTGGAGCAGGTAAAAGAACCTTTCCCCTCTGTAATTCTTGATTGTGCTCACTGTGATTGTGATTTCACTGTGGCGTCCAGCGGCTACGTCCAACCTCCGCGTCTGGACGTCACAGCTTGACAACGTAGCCGGGTGGTTTCATTCAGGTGTCTACGTCCTGATTCCGCGGCTGGGAGATGTGGGAGAATGTGTATTTAGTTTAATTATGAATTAATTATTGGTTTGTGTTTTTTGAGAGTGAGTTGATTTTGAACTGAAATGGATGGTGACGATTTAGTTCTGTTGCTTTTGTTGGAAGACGAAGAAGAGGACGACCAAATGTTGCGAGTAGTTTTACAGAAAGAGCTGAAACGACACTTCATATAAAACAAGGAGAGATGAAAAATCACTGAAAATTGAGACTTCCCGACTAGGCGTCCGCGTCTCGGCTGCTCTCAAAGCAGTTGAGACGCAGACGTCAGCAGTCGAACCTGACGGCCGAGAAGTCTCAGTGAAATTGAGCCCATTTGATATATTTATATATATTGGATGAGTATGGCAGTGATTTCCAACTGCTGGACGCGGCCGCGGGACGCCCCAGCGAAACCACGCCTTTACTATTGTAGCATTGAAAAATGAGTTATCGTTCAGGTAATTCACATTCAGTGCATAATGTATTCGGTGACGATGATTAATTAGATGTTTAACTCTGACAAGTAGCACCCAAAAACGTTGCTGTTATCCGTCACTATTTGTATAAACGAATAACTTTTTCACGTCGGGACCAAGACACGAAGTTCGTGTAATTTCAAAACTTCGTTATTTCGTAATATCGTGTACTGTTACATACACTTAGATACCCTTTTGGCCGGGACTGAAGATTTTGCCATGTAAAATCAAAATTTCGAGTTTCGTATTTTCGAATTTCTACTGTAATCCGTATATGAATTTCTTGCTCATTACTATTGCAGTTATTTTTCTCAATAAAGTGGTTTATTGAAAAAGTTTTCATTGTTTTGTCTTTTAGATAATTCTGGAGCATGGGGTTTGATGAAATAATTTTTTAGTGAAATATCCTCTAACAAGAAGACATTGCGAGACCTATGTTGAGGTTGCTAACGACTCAATGTTTTTATGAAACTAGGGAGAGAGTGTAAAAAGAGTGTCACGGCTTTCTCTCTTAGGCCCGGGTTTGTGAGAAAATTGCTAATATAGAATTTCTTTCTGTGTAAATTCTTTGCATTACTCTCACACTTTCAAGCAGCGACGTTACTGAGTGTGATGCAGCGGTGGTGGAAAAGTTTCAGAAAGTGTCTAGGGCTCGTGGCTCTCATGTGGAATATTTTTTTTCGGTCGAATATGTTTCGGAAGCAACGCAAAATGCCCGATCCCATACGTGTACAACGGTAACAACACCATATTTTGTTTTCAACCTATTTCCTGGATTTAAAACTTATCCTTCAGGGAAAGTAGAGTGGCCAATTTGCGGAATTCTATTATTTGCCCAAAAAGAGACTACTGGCAGAAAGTGTGCCATTGGCCAAATATTTTCAGATTTTGAAAATCCGATGAGACTTTTAGGGCGAGACAGATCTCCGTTCAGTCGTGGATCTTTCTTGAGGTCGTTAACGGTAGACAAATATATATTTTTTATTGCAAGCCGATGTATTACTTTGAAATTCGTAGAAATTATACTCGAATGCTGATATTTGTACCTCAATTTTTCCTTCAATCGTGAAGATTGTACTGACAGGATAGGTATGGATATGATGGGTCCATATATTCGTGTGAACCTGGACGATGACACTCAGACGTTGAAACCTCGGTCGGTTTTTTTGATAAAACTTGTGTGGAATATACCAAGTATTGTTATTTTCAACAGAGAAATGATGACAGCTACCAAGGGTATAAATAAGAGGTTTGTGAAGAGCTTGATATGGATCGACGTATTGTATGGAAGTGAAACTTGGAATATGGGGGAGAAGAAAATAATCGATTCCGTACAAGAAATGATTAGGGCAATGATAACAGTATTTACTTTCCCACACATGTTTATTGCAATCTTTTGTTCATTCGAAATGTTTTCGAATTTCGTAATTCGAACATTCTGCCAATGGCACAATTTCCGCCAGTAGATTCTCTTTTTGGGTAAAGAATAGAATTTTGCAATTGGTCATACCTGATTGGTGGATTGGTTGGAATATGGATTGGTCTCTGTTGTATCCTTGTGTTGTCTCATCCTTTTCACATTCTTATATTAAGCTAAGCTGTTGATTGTGTTAGTTTAGTGTTCTAATGTCCTCATACTGATTTTCGTCGCTGTGTCATTACTTTTTGAAGAATTCTCTCTCTCTCTCTCTCGCTGAAGAAGCTGATATGCTAAGCTTTATCCTCTCCATTTAAAAATTTCTGATCATTGCATTTGCACAAATGATCTGGTACGCAGTCACGTGCACGGGTGTGAAGTTTTACACCAAAGACAGTGAAATTCGCCATTAAAGTTGCACGTCTGTCGAGGAACTCTCCTCATAGGCATTGGTATAAACCTGAGTCAGCTTTTTGAGCTTTCATGGGGCTGCTACTGATAATACTTGCTCAGCACTTGCTAATTGCTCTCTTAAGGTTTACCTAAATTTTTGCGATGGTGCAGTGTATGTAGAAGCAGAATGTTGATGACTTACCTCCTTACAAATCAGTTGAAGCTGCTTGACCAGGCTTGTCACTGAGCTTTTCTATTTTAATGTGCTTCATATTATATCATATTAGATTGTATGGCATTGTAAAACATTTTTATTAATCATGATAAATACTTTTTAATTAATCCCGATGAAATACCTTGTGCTGTATGTGCAATCTTCAGAATGTTAATTATTTTGCAATGTCCAAGTCTGTGGAGGACTACCAATATCATTCACCAGGGGTCTGCATTAATGGCCCTTGCTTTTATTGAAGTAGGCCGTAGATAGTGTACATTTTTTACGTTAACTGTTAATTATATGTACATTGTATGAAAAACTTGCTTATTGTGAAATGAGGAATTTATCAATAATTGAAATGATGTTAAGTTTATATGGTGGTCCTTTGATTTACAGCATGTTGAGACTCATTTGGTGGAAAGTGAATTCTGGAAGTTGGTTTCATCAATTGACCATGATGTCACAGTTCTGTATGGAGCAGATTTGCATACTATGGACCTGGGGTCTGGATTTCCCACTGTCAACCATGATGAGCTGCTTCCTTGTGAAAGGGTGATTTGAAAAATTGTGTTGAATATATTATGCATGCTTCAGGAAAGACTCCATTAATAAATTAATTTCATTGCTTCATTTCAGGAATATGTTCTGTCTGGGTGGAATCTGAACAACATGCCAGTATTACAAAGATCTGTACTTAGCCACATCAATGCCAACATTTCTGGAATGAAGGTCCCCTGGATGTATGTTGGAATGTGTTTTTCAACATTTTGTTGGCACAATGAGGACCACTGGAGTTACTCCATCAATTATTTGCATTGGTAATTTTCGTCTCCTTTGTTTATTGGAAATGCAGTGATTAACGGAAGTAAGACCATGCATGTGGCTGCTGTATAGTTAGTTTGTCCATATTTAAATAAGTTTTAGGAGTAGATAGATATTCTTCCATTTTTGAATGAAGAAATTCATGCAATTTCCTATTGTTTCCTCTGTGGTTGTGTTTCCTCATTTTTCATGGCAGTCTTAGTCATATAGTCAAGGTCATATTAGGTCTTTAGAAGTGTAGTTTTGATGATTTGTGCATTTTATAATAGACTGACAAATGTAAAAACTTCTTGTTACCCCAGGGGTGAGGCCAAAACATGGTATGGAGTTCCTGGGGATTATGCTGAAGAATTTGAGGCTACTATGAAAGAATCAGCACCAGAGCTATTTGATTCACAACCAGACCTTCTCCACCAGCTTGTGACAATCATGAATCCAAATGTTTTTATTTTAAAAGGTGAGTAAAGTGGATGAGAGTTTGGCCTAAGTTGCAATGACCTTCTCAATTAGGTATTTTACTGCATGAATATGTGAAAAATTGTTCAAGCTGATGGTATATTAAGATATTTGTTGTAAGAATTCAGTGGCGAGGATTCTAGAATTGGTGGGGGTTTTCAATACCCAGGTTTTGGAATCAGTTTTTCTTTTTCTACTTTTCTAAAGTAAGTAATTAATATGCGGCCAAGGGCGAAGCCATGTTGAAACACTGGTTCCTGTCAGGTCACCGAATTTAAGCAATGTTGGGCCCGGATGGGGGTTGGAGGGGTGACTCTACTCCATACCTTTACGGTGGTAATCCATTCCCCTGTCTGCAAGTGGCAGGGGGGCACAATGGACCAAAGGGGTATAAGTGCCAATAGGGCTCCAGAAGGCCCTAGCCCACCCAATCAATCAATCAAGCTTATAAGCAATAAATGGAGTGGTGGTAGACCTGATAAGTTTTGGGATTTTTAAATCCTTTATAATTCATGTTGTAAGAATTACTTTGTTAGGATTGTATGGAGTGTTCCGCATTTAGGTGACTGCAAGAGTGAGGGAGCTCTGATGGGGATTCTTTTCTCATGTTCCCATATCTACAAGGCCATAGGGAGGTACATTGTTGCCAATGGCTCCAGGGAAATTCAAATTTAAACTATGAGGGAAATTTTCTACTCATTAGTGTTTATATCATTACTCTTTTGTTTATATTTCATTCAGTTATAACTGTGTTATATGCATTTATATTGATGGATTTGCGCATTTAAAAGCAAACTTAGTTTTATCCTTTCTGACAGCTCATCTTTATTGCTTCCTTCTTTTGAGATGGTAACAACAACAATATCAACAAAACTGTTTACAAATAACAGCTGTTACTAATACCTCCAACACCCCCACTTAACAGCTTATGTCATCAGTCCCATTTCATTACTTAACTCTTCAAATTTAATTTTTGGGAGTGGCTTCATCAGTACATAAGCATCATGTCATCACCCCTACAATAAACGAACTGAATAATATTATTTTTCATTAAATGTCACATAATGGTGGCAGACATCGATGTGCGTGGTTCTGTCTCTTAATTTTTCATTTGAAGCTATCTTGTTGCATCCCTGGTTATTATCATAGATATTGGTTCATTCTGCACCTCCCCCATATCATGCTGCAATTGTTGCAGCCAAACACCTTCCTGACTGGCACAAGCAGCTGAAATATACTCAGCCTCTGTTGTAGTTAGAGCAACAGACGACTGTTTCTTACTGGAGGAAAAAATTGCACATTTCCCAACTTAAAATAATATGCATGTGTAGATTTTTTATCTTGCATATCTCCTCCCCAGTCTGCATCTACATAGCCAGTCAATTTAACACATTCAATGCGGGCCCGATTTTCATGTTAGTCGTCAAAATCGGCTTTAAAAAATTTAAAAGGGCTTCGAAACACGTGCTCCGTCTCTCGGTGTAGCCATTGAATGTGTTAAGACCCCCACTGGCATAAATATTCAATGTCATTTCCCGGGTTTGCCTGAGATAGTGCTTTAGTTCCTTTTAAAGCCTCCCAATCCAAGGCAAGGGCCTAGCCACGTTGAAATGCCAGTTCCTGTCAGATCACAAAAGTTAAGCAATCGCCTGGATGGGGGATGGAAGGGTGACCCTCCTCCATACCTCTACCACGGTGCTCTTGTCCCCTGTCTTCAAAAGGCTGGCAGGTTAAATGTGAGACGGCACAATGGACCCATAGGGGTTTAAGCACCAGGAGGGCTCCAGAAGGTCCTTGCCCACCTAATCAATCATCATTGAGCCTCCCAATCTTGCTCTCTTTGATTACTAACCCATCTGCAGAGGATAGATAGATAAATAGATTGTTTGTAAGGGGGGCCTTCGACAGGAGCCCAGGCGCTGAAGACCTTCTTGGTCCATTGTGCCAACCCCATGCCTGTCTGCCATTTGCAGACAGGTGACAAGAGCGCCACGGTGAAGGTATGTATGGTCACCCATCCAACAGCCATCTGGGCACAACGTTGCTTAACTTTGGTGATCTTACGGGAACCGGTGTGTCAATGTGGCTGAGCCCTTGCCCAATCTGCACAGGATACTCATTGCTCTGGGAGTATCTGGTCTAATAGTTGTTAAAATATACAAATGTGCTCCCTCTGCTTCCATGTATTTTCCATTACTTGGCAGAGCATCATCCTCTCTCTTCTATTTGGGGTATTCATGGGTATAGATACTCCTTTGGCATCGTCCATCCCAAACTTTTTCAATATTTCATCTATTTTGATTCTTTGATTCAACTTATAACTTTCATTTTTTTGCTGGATTTGTATTCCTAAGTAGTTGGTTGGATCCCCCAAATTCTTTACTTCAAAGTGATGGTTTAAAATTTCTCTTAGTTCCTTAATTTTATCTTCATTCTCATGTATTATAATCAGGTCATCTACATACATCAGAATATACATTCTTTCATCCTTTTCATTCTTCGTATAAATACACAGATCTGCTGGGCTGCGATGAAATCCTTTTCCAAGTAAAATTTAATTTATTTTGACATTCCAAGCTCTTGCTGACTGCTTGAGGTGTATACATATATTGGTTTCTGAAGCTTACATACTAACGTTTCTTCAGTTTTCATTATGTAGCCCTGAAGTTGCATGTTTAATTCTTCATCAATGTCACCATTAAGTAATACTGTTAATGCCCCATAATATATGTAATTAAAGTAGACAAAAAAAGACAACTTATATTTCCCATCAACAACAGATATTGGGTTTATTGCAGGCAGTGTTCTTAAAAATTTGAAAGAATTAGAAGAAATACCATCAAATTTGGAATGGATTGCCAAAAACTTATTATAGGAATTTGTAAAAAATTAAAAGACAAATGTCCTTTACAATACGATATTTTGAAAAGGTGTATATATATTGGTTTCTGAAAGTGCAAGCTACTTGTCACCTTTCGTGGTGCAAATACCCGATACTGCAAAAATTAGAGTAGAAATTGTTTTAAATGTATTAGAAGAGAGCAATCATATCAATGTCATTGAAGACGAATACCTATTAAAAGAGTATATGTCATTCATTGAAAATTAAAAAAAGAATTACACAATTTTGATAAGAAGGACAGTCTAGATATTTTTTATTGAGTTATATAAAGAGGCCTCTTTATAAGAGTTCTGAAAAGTTCAGTAATTTTATTAAAATAATTTTAGTTCTTTTTCCTGGAAATTCAGCCATGGATAGAAGCCTCTCTTTTAATAAAGTGAAAATTTACTAGAAGATAGTTTAAAAGCTTATCCCTTTCGCTACGAACGACGTTTTACCACGGCGTAAATTTTTCTACACAAACGAACGAACAAAGTTTTAAAACGGCGTTGCTGCTAAGCTAGCCTTAAGCAGGCCTAAAAGGTGTGCGGCATTAAGGACCCTTTCTCAGGATGCCGTAGGTACCCTTTCTCGGTCCGTGGGAGGGGATAATCTCGACCCTTCGTTGCAGTGCGAGCCCCACTCACAGCAGGTGTCCGCGGTCAGTTGCTTGTTGGTGCAGTGGAACAACAAATAAAGAAGTTTTTGTGTGATTTGCAAATTGAGGGTTATAAGTACATTCCTTATGTTTACCTCTACAACTACATACAGTAAAACCTCTCTTTTACACTTTTGACGGGGATGAAGGAAAAAAGTGTAAATCGTGGGAAAATGTAAATCGAGAGAAATAATAATTTGTAGGAAATAGAAGCAAAATCATAGCCTAATGTTAAATAATTTGATTTAAATTAACAGGTGATGTTTAATATTTGATGGGTCACCAAATGGAGACATAAATAAATGAGTAAACAAAAGTTAACAAAAAATAAAAGTATTCTCATATTTTAACTTAACTTGATTTGAGGTGGTGTCTACCTACATATATTTATCTTTGCATCAAGGGCATAAATTTTTTCTTCAACAATAGTCTATGTCATCCATGCCTTTGTGTTGGCTGCATAGGTTGTAGCCAAGGTCTTTCTTAATGTTTTTAAAGCAATGTGGATTTTTGGACTTTTCAAAAGCAAAGGGCTTCAGTCTCACACTACCATCTGGATTAGCTCCTGATAAAACAGTCAGGCGACCTTTGCAGAGCTTGGCCCCATTACAAGGGTCCCCTTTGAAGTGTATAGGGTCTTGTTTGTGGCATTATTAAAAAAAAAGACCTGTCTTGTCCACATTAAAAAATTATTTCGGGGGAAGATTGAAACAATGTCTTCAATATTTTTTCAAGTTCATCATACTTGGAGTCAAGAACCTTGCAATGAGGACGGAAATCTTGGTGCGCTTCCGATCGTCATTTACTCAAATTACGGGTCGCCAGTTAATGCACTGGTGTTGTGAGGGAGGCCTCTGTAAATGTGAGCTTTCGTCCCACCAGCATTTTCGCAAATTTCACCCACTTTTAACAGAGATATCGGAACCAAATTATTATTTATGAAATGCACTTATTATGCAAACCTTGCGCATTTGTAAAATACTTTCAACACAACAATGCATCAACTACTCAAGGAATGGGAAACTTTCAAACCTGAGAAGTGCGATTTTTCCTCTCCGCCATCTTGTGAAAAAATGCTGTTTCCTCTTATCCACTGTACGTGGCTCAGCGATCGAGCAGTTGGTTCTTTAGCATATACACACCTCTCCTGCACAGTTTCTTCCCTCCTTCCACTCAAACTCGCCCCGCAACAGCCATTTACTACAATCATTTTAAGACCATCCACTCCCAGAAATGCTTGGCCTCCCACGTGGTTTCAGCCCCTCTAGCGGTCGAAGTTGGAACTTGATTTCTTTCGCGGCCGTTGATAACACGATCGAAATAGGAGATTAACGTCCTCTTATAAGGTTTTTGCTTGGAGTATTTAATGAATTTACGCCTTTTTCCAATATGGCCGCATTCCTTAAAGCACTTTTCTCTATACATTTATGGGTTTTTACAGTCGTGTTCCACGTTGAACCTGGTATATCAAGTTCTTCGGTCAGGGACACGCGAGTTCCCATATTAGAGTCAATTCTCTTTGCAAAATGTTGATTTTTTCTTCAAATGATAACGATTATCTCGCACGCTTGTTTGCCTTTTTAAAATACGTTTCCTCACGATTGCCGTAAGTAATTGCTCAATAAATAAAACTAAAGGTGAAGTAACTAAAAACCTAAAAACACAATGGTATTAGTGCGTGTGTTACGAGAAATAAGAAAAAGATCGCTGCGAAGCATGAGAACAAGAGTACGTGTTAACATACGTTTTAACTTTTCGCCACAACGACAGCGGTAGTTGGCCAAATAACATCAAATAAAATATATTTATGGCATCCGCTACAAATTTAAATGTACAGTTTAAACATCTAGTACGGCCAGGGAAGAGAATTACATTTGGGATAGGGTATAGTACACAGTATTGAAGCTGAGTGTCCTGATAGAGATGTACCCAATTCTTTTGGTACTAAGATTTAACAGTCAAAAGTATTATGTACTCGTATTTAGTCATACCCCCAATTTTTCGCCTATAACTTTGCTATTAAAAAGTCATACTATACACAAGTGTAAATGGTAATTGTATTTGCAGTGGTGTTTCTAAACAAATATTTGTTATATATTCCAAACATTTAAGTTCTAAAATGGATGCTTTGTATTTTACTGAACATTTGCTACTTTTGGACAAAATTCTTGTGTTAATACTTACAGAGGTCTAATACTGAGCTCCTAAACCATTTAAAAGGAAAAAATCCTCGCTTGAAGAAAAATATGCATACATGTAGTTCAAAATTGGTAATGACCTTATTTCATACCACCGTTTTTTATTTCGTTTCATATTTTCTCATTTTTTCTTATTTAATTTTATTTTATCGATATTTTGGTTATCTAAGGAAATTAATCTTGTAAAACCCAATACATACCCTCCAAAGGTGTTACCCCATGTGAATATATGGTTTTCTTTTATGATTGCAATTTTGCTGGATGCCTATGTTCCCTTGAGGGTTTTCAGGTTACAGACTTATAAAAACCATTACTCCCCTTCCTATGGTTTTTACCCATGTCCATTCATGGTGGTATTTTTCTAATAAAATTTTCACTGAAATACTGGGTTCCCCCCTGGTTTCTTTGAAAACAGATCCTGAAGAATGGTTGCCTCTATGCTTACAGTGGTATCTGATGTGCTCTACTGCTGGGGTTATTTTCAGTCTTTTTTGCTGATTGCTAAATTCCTCATTTTGCTTTTTAGAAAACCTATTGTTAAGAGCTCCAGCCATGACTCTATAGCAAAAAGTGTTCCTTCTGTGTCCCAGCAGGTGTGTTTTATGTAGCCATCTCGGTTCATATTCATTCTTTGTAGTATACCTGTTCAATTTGTCACCACCTCAGTGCAGGGGGTCGATTTTGTAACTTGGCTGACGTTCGAACGTTAGGGATCCGTTCACCTTTGATCGAGCTCGATTTATTCGAGTGATCACCAATGAGGATTTTATAAGGCCGATCATACAGCAGACCATCGAATGTTACAGTGTTGTCAGATTTACAGCAAATTTTACACTTGTTTCTCTTGTGTGCATGCGCAATGAGCATAATATTGAATGATTGCACTTGTTTTAAATCATTTTGAATATTAAGAATTTAAAATAAACAATACAATGCCTGCAAATTGAAGTTAACTTTGTCTGGAGTATTATACACTGCCATCAATGCATTCTCATTTGATAAATTAATTCCTAATTACTTGTCATACTAAGACTTCTACGAATAAATAACAGAAATTTCTGCTTAAATTACCTCTTATAAATTTTCATTTTACTCAATTCGCCTTATCTACACCTGAGAGCAGTTCCAAAAATACTACTTCATTGTGTTATTTTATCTCAAACTTCTTGACTGGAAAATAAAACACTTAAAATTATGTATTTTAAACCAGCAAACAACATTTCTGAGCTTGATGTGTTGGTTATCATCAACAACATTCAACATGTACATACTTAAAAGACATTAGTCTCATGTTCATAACACATTGTAATCCACTCCAAAGACAGCACTTTCTCTCAGAAATGAACCTCGACTGAAAGATAAATAACATTCATCTAAATAATGAAGACAGAAATTGCAATTTTCCACTGGCAGACCAGCGGATTTTTACTAGTGGAAAATTGCAATTTCTGTCTTTATTATGTTGAAATTCTACGGCATCATGCCTGATACTTCTCGTCATCTAAATAAACTAATGTTCTATGGTTCACTTCTAAGATAATTTACCGTAACTATGCTCAGACAAATATGACACCTTGGTATACGACTTCAGACATAATTTGATTAGGATATTTATTGACACTTAAATATCATCCTTGAGCTAGTCCCCAGCATTAATGCACTCACCAACCTTCATTACTATTGAAACACAGCCTTCACCCCATAACATCGACTAGAAATACTGATGTAACTCACTTTTAGAAGAAGGTATATTATCTGTTAAGGGCTTTTTTGTAGCATACATGATTGCCTACCGTGAGATATATAAGGCAGCTTTATATCATTTCCACTATTTCTCCAGGCACACACAGCGGCACTCAAATAAAGGAACAATCCTTGCTAATGACATCAAGTTGAGTTAATGAAAAGATAATTTTTGAGGTGGTAAAATTTACTGAATGAAGCATAATGAAACATGCATTACATAAGTAGACAAACATTATCACCCTTTCACTTGGATGTAAACAACTACCCTCACCATTGAAGATATTCTAAAATAACACAATAATCTCTGCTAAGGACAAATCCTAATGCCTATTGCTTAATAGACATTATCTGCCTTGAACGTAGATTTATTAATTATTTCAACAAAATCACGTTGGACACAACAATGCAATGAAATTAAAAGATTACACTTGGGGTGGCAAAATTCAATGAATGAAGAATAATAAAACACTTCACTGTTATCCATTCACTGGGATGTAGACAACCACAATTACAAGACGAGAGCAATTCATCTAGTCACCAACTTCACTTCATTTCAAATAGATTCATCTTAATTTAGTCAATAGTAGTAACAACGAAATGATCGCTGTTACATATCCTCCAACACTTACTACGTATTTGTTACACTTTTAATACCATTCCTGTATTTCACATTATTTAGAGAGAACAAGTCAAGCTAATTCATGTAAAATATGACCACTTAGACACACGCAATCCAGCGCAGCACATAAATAATACTTGTAATCACTGGCATGCCACAATGTACACAGTCACAACACACAAAAAACCTTCATTTCAATATATTACCAAAAATGACACGGTTTTTTCTTGCACATTGAAACTTAGTGATGTCAGCTTAATTTAAAACTTGAAATTAAATGCTCCTCTGGGATTATTTTTTTTTAAATCATCACACCTAAAATCCATAACAATACGTGTGATCGAAACTATCTTCCAATGTAACGTTGCACAGCATTCTAGGCCACTATTCATATTTGAAGTCCAAGAATAGATGTTTTAAATGATTTGTAGTTCACAAAATATATCACACTGCGATACTTCTTCAATTATCATTAAAAACAAAAACAAATTGTTCTTTGATCAATAACGACCGCTTTGGCATGTATTTTGATGCCGAAGCCGAGGAGTCAAGTGAAGGCAAAAAATGTTCAAACATGGAGTTACAAAATCGTGATCAGCAGTCGTTATCGAAATATTGCCCACAATCCAGTGGGAATGACTATTTTGCTCTTGAACATAAAGTTATAAAACCGACCTCCAGAGTAGTGGAGTGAAATGCTCATGGTACTTTTGACAGGGGAAGCATTTCCCTTTGCAAGGCTGTGGTCCATAAGAGTTCACTTTGGATTACAAAATGTTGAGCCGTCTGGGCTGCAACTGTTTTGGAATGAGTTTGGCAGATCTTTTTTTTTCACTTCAGGAATGATTGCATTCCGTGGCACAGGTGGACCGCTGCCTGTATTTAAATAAAATTTTATATCTATCCTTCATGGTTTGCTAAAAATATTGTGCTCAAGGTTGTTTTGAGTCAGTGATAATCATGAGAATAGGGCACTTGATATCGATTTCTCAGTTCCTAGAGCAACTAGATGTTTAGATGGATCTTGTGAGTACAGTATTTTAGGTAGTTTCTTTATCTGGCTTCCTGGTTGTGGGTCATGTACCCCTGAGAATTATATCATTCCTTGGAGTGATAGGAATTATGTGCTAAAGTGACATTAGGTGCCTTTGTAGCCACATCTCGTTGGAGGATGTGGAAGGGGTATGTTGAAGAGAAGTAATCCCTCTAATCTAGTTGGAATTTTTTTGTTTATCTTAATGCTACAAGGATATTGTTTCTTATTTTATTTGGAAATTTGCAGGTATCCCAGTGTATAGGACTGATCAACATGCAGGAGAATTTGTCATAACATTTCCTCGTGCCTATCATGCGGGATTTAACCAGGGTTATAATTTTGCGGAGGCTGTTAATTTTGCTCCAGCTGATTGGGTAGGTGTCAATATAATATTTTGTCTTTATAATCAAATAACTAGAATTTGATAATTTTTAAATATTAGTTAGGAAATACATTAGCCTTCCCTCAATAAGTGTGCCAAGAGACGACACAGACTTGAGCCTGCATGTGTATTCATTTGGTCCAGCAGGTTTATGTGCTTGCTCTTGGAAAATGTCTAAATTTTAATGCCAACATTGGCAATATGCTGTTCACTATTACGGTGAAAAAGCATCATCAAGGGTATGAACTTGTATTCTACTCCAAAGTATTCAAGGCTTTTAAAAAAGCCTTGCTTTAATGGCTGTTATATCTTAAAACTAATAGCAATGATGTGTTAATATATGATAATTAATTATTATTATTAGCAATCAATAATTATAGTAAGATATTAATTTTAAGTGTTCGAGTGATGATTTGAGGCCGTCTTGGTGAAGATTGCATTGCTACTGAAGATGACCAAATTTGAACAATGGTTGAATGATCATATAAAATGGTCTTGACAAAAATTAGCTAATTAATACATAATAGTAATAATGTCTCTATAGGTAACAGCCGAAGCCGATTACTGCTTATTTATTATATAGACGAACACACACAACCATGCCCTGGAAGGTGCAAATCCTTCCCAGACACGATTTGAACCCATGACCTTTGGTTTGGTAGGTGAGGACTATACCCCACCACCACCAGCGCGGGCTAATTAACAACAACACAAGCAATCTTCATGAAGCTGGAGCTTTAGCAATTGCTTGAAGTATCAACCAATCACAATTGCCATCTCATTTATTTAATAGGTAAAAGTTGTTGTGTGAAACATAAATTATGCAGTGATTTCAATGAGATCTCATGAAAAGGTTCTTATGACAAGCCTAAAAAAGGAAAATATTTGTGAATATGTCATGGGAAAATCATCATGGCATTAGGAAAAAAGATTGATGTCCTCTTCATGCCTTTGAAATGTGAAATGCTTCAATCATGGCTGATCTTTTTTCTTTCTTAGATTCAATATACTGCAAAGAACTTACCGTGTTCCAAAAACCCTTGAGTGGTTAATTTCAATTTTCTTTTTTATAATTTCTTATATTGTAAAAGTGTTTGGGTGCTCCTAAAATATTTGTATGCTTTTGAATTTCTTGTTACTCTTAAAGAGGTTTGCCTCTTCCAATTTAGTCTACTCATTACACGAGTAAGCATTCATTCTGAGAAACTGAGGAATCATGAGAATAACTTCCTCCATAATGCCTATCCTTGAATACCTCTTTGGCTTCAGTTACACTCATGCACTGGTTCATATACACCTTCCTGTTCTGAAGACTTAATGTTCCTTCTCTTAAGAGTATCTTCCCTGTCATATGCCTTCTCTAAATCCATAAATACACAATGCACTTCCTTTCGTTCAGATTCAAATAACTGTCACAAATATTCATAACAGAAAATTATAGATCATTTTGTGAATACCATTTTAAGGATTTTATTATTGTATATCTCCGAGTATATTCCCCCCTTTTTGCTCAAAATCGTTGTGGGTAAAGTAATGGAGGGGACTAAATTCGAGCTCAAGTGACTAGCATCATTCACACAATCATTTTTCAGGGATAGTGGCAATGATAGCTCAACTAATGGCTCTATGAGGCCATTATTTTCAGGGATAGGAGCAATGATAGGGATCCGTATCCATTTTTCCATCATTCGCGAACGTCCCATTTTCCTTCCCTGGACACGTACGTGACATCCAGCTGTAACCAATCAGAGGATATGGCAGCAAATATGAGTGATACAAACTAGCACCACTAGTGAGCTGTGATCGAAAGTAATGATGTAAGTAAATACCTACGGTCAGAGATATGCAAACAAAATCCCGGGTATGGAAATGATCCTAGTTACAACACAAATGACCGTGTGATATGGAAAATGATGGCCTAAGCTTTCATTTTCCCGATTGTTGAAAAGCATAGCTTAAATGATCCCTGAACTTCTACAAGGAAAATGATCGTGTGATTCAGGTATACACGATGCATAACTTGCGGGTTCGACCGTAGAAGAAAAATTCATCATTTAAACTCTCTAATTAGGGTGAATGGATGTCCAGGAAATAGCCTGTTCTAATTCCTGGGGTTCATGCACTGAGAAAACGGGTAATTGACCTAGGTCCTACCTACCGTCCAAAGTTCTATCATAATTAGCCAGCAATTCATTGATGTCGAAGAGATGATTTCACTAACTGAAAGAGGAAGTGCAGTCTATTATTGTCGGTGAAATGTTGCTCGAAATATAATTCTGCCACCGAAAAATTGATGAAGGCTTCCGCGGAGTGGCAGAATTGGTGTGGCAAATTTTCCGTGATTTCCTCCGCGTCGATACATATTTGTATGACAGTTTCTCCGGCGTTTCAGCAGGCGTCTTCAGGAATGAAGTTTGGATGGTGGTTTCTTCCCGTCTTGTATAGGCTTTGTGCAGTAAAAACCAAGGCCTGTATAAGACTGGTGGAAACCTGAATCCACACTTCATACCTGAAGACGCCTGCTGAAACGCCGGCGAAACTATCGTACGAATATGTATCGACGCGGAGGAAATCCCAGAAAATTTACCACACCAATTCTGCCACTGATACAAACAATGATAGACTCAAATAAAATACTCAGAATTAACCAAGTACTACCCAAGAGGAAACGGGCGTGTAAAATGAAGCTTTTGTTTTAGAAAAAGAAGCCCTACCCGTGACAATTCCGAACTTTATTCTTCAAGGGCCATACAAAGGATTTGTAGGTACAGGATTCGTCAAGTTTGCAATTAAAACATGAACATAGTATATGTATACATATAAATAATAAGAATAATACTCTAGACATTATTTTCATGTTAGGTTCCCTTTCTTAAAATTGATTATTTCCACATTTTTAAATCATCTCTAAAAATTCCTGTACAATATTTGGGCAACAGAAATTTTTTCATCATTTTTTCAAATATTTCTGTTGACCTAGCATATTTCATACTGGCCAGTAACGAGTTAAATATTTTTATACCCATAACCATTAGGTTCTTTGATGTAATTCGTTTTTTGTGGTATGTTACATTAATAAGGTTCACATATTAAGTGGCGTGAGAATGAATTTCACTGTTAAAATTATATTGCTGAATATTATTTTTAACTGGAACAGCTACACAGTAAATGTAGATTGCTGGAATTGTTGATATGTTCAATTGCTTCATCAGTAGAGATGGGAAAAACTGAAAATTACCTCTGTAATTTTCTTAAATTACCACAGTATTTTTTCATAATTTTCTGCACCCCTTGAAAATTACAATAATTTTCTAGATAATTCACCTATATTAGAGATAATTTTTCATACAGATAAATACCCAACATGTTCTTTTAAGCCAAGTTCACATTTCCTACGTGTTTAATAATAAATTGAGCCATGTACAACTCATTTTTGGAATATTTTACTTTGATTATAACTAGTGATGGGTCGATTCCAAAATTTTAGCGATTCTGGTCCCGATTCCGGTTCTGACATTTCGATTCCGATTCTACCAATACCGATTCCATCGATTCTGATGCCATAAGCTCCATGAAAAATATCACTTAATTCCAGACAACAAGACAACCACGTAAAAAATTATTCCTCTGTGAAAGAATCAGTTAACAAAAGCATCACTCATATCATCACTATATAATTAAAATATAATTGTTAATTTCAGAACAGAACATACCTGAAAAGTGGTGTTATCTCATAGGTATTACTTAAGAATATTAACACTCGTGATTAAATTTAAAATAAAAGTATCATCTTTAATAGCTATCTTTTATTGAAAATATCTGATCATTATCAATAATGTCTTACAAATTTAGTCTCCCTTTACAGATTTTAAATTTTTGCTCAGAAAGCAAAGCATCTTCACTCTGTCAGGCCTGTCTTCACTCTGTCACAAGCCTGTTGCGTTTTACATCACATATTTTTCCTGCTGAACTAAAAAGTCTTTCACTGAACACAGTGGATGGCGGTATGGCAAGAAACTTTTTGGCTAATACATTCAGCCTTGGGTAGGAGAAGCAAGCCTTCCAGTATTCCCCAGGGAAGGAATTTGGTGGTGCATTCATCTCTGATGAATAAGCTTCCACTTCAGCTTCAACAGTATTTGCTATGGTGTCTTTGGGTACCTTTCCAAACACATCACTGTACCTTGACCATATACCTGTCACAGGCTCCCTAGGCTGAATTTGCTCCTCCGGATGTGGTGTGCCACTGCCTTCAATCTAATTTGAAAAAAAAAAAAAATCAGGAAATAATACAATTTTTTTTAATACGAGGCTTCACTAGGTGCAATTACAATCACCTTACCTGCTGAATTTTTTTGGCTTCCTTTATTAGTGTCATCTTTACAGTCTCCAAATGCCTTTGGTTAGAAAATGGCTCCTTCTTTAGCCGGGGATCTAATATTGTTGCAAGAGATCAACAAAAGTCATCTTCTATATTCATGAAACGTTTGGACAGTGCTGCTAACAGGTCATTTGTTAATCCCTGCAGGCCTGAACCTGTTGGAGCGGGCTTCTTCAATTCATGTTCCAGTAAATGCACCAGTGGAATTACCTTTAATCAAAATAACATTCATCTTTTGTGAGGACCAATAATTATACCATAGAATGCAGAATTCAGAAAAAATAAACAAACAAACGAGGTACTTTGAAATTATCAAGTAAATGAACTTACCTCAGACAGGGTTACATTTTCAGAGCTAACTTGCAGAGTTGCTGCATCAAAAACTTCCAGTATAGAAATACTATTCTCGATCATATCCCACTGTCCCTGGGTTAAATCTATTGGTTGTTTGAGCTCACCAGATGCCAGTGCAATTGCTTGTTTTTGTTCCAGAATTCGCTTAAACATATGAAGAGTTGTGTTCCATCTAGTAGGCTCATCCTGAATTAGTCTATGATTGGGAATCTGGGCCAGTTTCTGGTATTTTTTCAAAATTTTAACGTTTTTAGAAGAATGTTTGAAGTGGCCTACAATTCTTCTGCAGGCTGCTGTTAGATTCATTATTGACTTGCAGTTTAAAAATCCTTCTTTTAATACAAGTTGCAATGTATGTGCAAAGCATGAAAAATGCCTAAATGATGATCTTTCTAAAGCAGCAACAACATTGCGTCCATTGTCACAAACAACACACGCTATCTTTTCCTGTAGGCCCCAATCAGATGAAGTCATCTCCAAAAATGTGCGTATATTCACTGCTGAATGCGATATTTCAGGGAATGAAATCACTTCAATGCATAAGTGCTTAAAATTGAATTCCTCATCAAGGAAATGCACCGTTACACTAAGATAGTCATCTTGTGCATTAGAAGTCCACAAATCTGTGGTTATTCCTGCAAATTTTATCATTTTTATCATATCTTCTACATTTTCTCTGGTTTGGTTGTACATTTTGGGAATAATACAATTCGATAGAGTTTTCCTAGATACCATGGTATAGCGAGGTTCCAGTAATTCCATAATTTTGACAAATCCTACGTTTTCTACAATAGAGAAGGGTTGCAGGTCTAAGCAAATCATTTCTCCTATTTTGCGAGTAATCATAGTAGACCTGGCGTCTCCAACCTTAAATTTAGAAGTTTTATCCATAAACTTCTTCAAAGTAGGCTGATTAGGAGATAGAAGTTTGGAGGGCTTACGCTTAACTGCATTACTCGCCGTAATAACTTCGACATCAGGAGATGAGGGATTAGCTGGTAGAAAAGAAGAACTGAGGCTGCTCTCATCTGTTCTTGAACAGGAACTCACTGAATCACTAAGTACTTCACTTTGAACTGGAGGTGACAATTCAGGTATTTGAATCATCAATGGTGAAATTTCAAGTGTCCCATCTTTCGGTGATGAAGCCTTTACTAGGGATCTATGTTGTTTATTAAAATGTTTTAATAAATTTGAGGTAGATTTTGAAGTTCCACCATGGGAAATTCTTGCGTGGCAGTGGATACACACGGCAATTTGATCATTTATAGGATCAATATGAAAATGATTCCACACTATCGACATTACAACGCTCAGTAGAAGTCGATGACAATGTCGTGCACCTAGAAAACGTATGTATCTTTAACGTCACTACGGGACTACGGCATGGAAGAAACGGTCACTACGCTGATTCGAATGTGTTTTGTTTTTACGATTGCGTGGCGCGAAAATTCAAATGACTTTTGGAAGCACGGTCGTAAATAAATTTGTGGTTTGAAGTACTACTGGAATCGGAATCGATTTTTCACCTTGGTAAATACTCATTTTCGATTCAGATTCTTGGCATAGAATCGAGGAATCGAAGAATCGAGGAATCGAATCGACCCATCACTAATTATAACATTATAAGAGTAAAGCATTTGAATATTCTTCTTTAAAATTTCTCACACTTTGACAAAAGAAAGCCAGATTGCGTGTTGCTGCCGTAGTTCTTTTTACAATTTTAAAAATTTCTAATACATTAATGTTGTATTAGGTATGGTTTAAGCATTGTTATTCCCTTCCTATTGCTATTGGCTTTCTTATTTAACTTTGCTTTTGCTTTTAAATGCTTAAAACTAAAAAATACTGGAAAATTACATTAATTTTTGAAAATTACTGTAATTTACTGTGGTAATTTACCTCAGCTGAAAATGACGGTAATTTTCCCACCTCTAGTCATCAGTGGTTTGCACTAATTCTTATGAGGAGCACCCATCATGCAGCTAACTATTTTATTCTGTATCAGGAAGATTTTTTTAAGTAAACTAGTTGAGGATCCCCAGTGAACTATTATGGCATCCGCTACATTTTAAATGTACTGTTTAAAAAGTAGTACAGCTCCAGCTCCTTAGCACCATTCTACGTTCCATTCGATAACAATTCCGATCGCAAGCATTGCAATATTCGGCATAAATACTTTTTAGAAATGCAATCTATGTAATGTGCTACCATCAAACGATCGATTATATTTTTTTAGAAAACCAAATAAATCAGCATTCATTCATCATGTTTAAGCATGTATTTTATCGGTATTTAACATTAATCACGCTCACAGGGTCGCAAATTGAAGTGCGCCAGCCACCATGTTTCTTGCCTTCAAATGTCGTAAATGGCGGGATTTGTAAGTGTAAATAGCGGGATGAAAATACATTAGAATGATTGAAACATTTTGGGGACCGGCAAAAATGTTGTAAATCATGGGAAAACGTAAATTCCGGGAACGTAAAAGTGGGGTTTCACTGTATTTATCTTTGCATCAAGGGTATGCATTTTTTCTTCAACAATAGTCTGTCATCCTTGCCTTTGGTGTTGGCTACATAGGTTGTAGGCAAGTTCTTAATGTTTTTAAAACAACGTGGAATATTTGGACTTTCCCAAAACAAAAGGCTTCAGTCTCACGCTGCCATCTGGATTAGCTCCTAAGAAAACAGTAAGGCGACCTTTGCTGTGCTTGGCCCCATGACAAAAGCCCCCTTTGAAGTCTATAGGGACACTAGTGGCATTATTTAAAAAAAAAAGACCTGTCTCGTCCACATTAAAAATATCTTGAAGCGCATAGGCATAGCCATCAGCATGATTTTACAAAGTTGTGCACTTCCAGTGAGAAACTGTTTCAGGATCAATGTAGTGTACACTTTCAGATTCACCACAAATGGTTTTATAGACAATATTTATATCGACTTTTGAAACTGTCTATCCCGCCATTTGATGCTTTATTGAAGTCATCAATGCCTAGTCTTGCTCCTGCATGCAGTACCTTTTCTTTTAACAAAACTCCACTAATCTGTGTAGGTAGGTACCTGCTGCCAGTGGCGAATATAGGTTATCACTTTGGGGGGGGGGGGGGGGGTAGTAGCTGGCGGCGACCGGATGTAGTTTAGGTATCCGCACATGCGCTTCTCGCAGCGGTTATGCGGCCTAATTTCGGGGGCACATGTATTCGCCCTGCCTGCTGCTCTGGAAGACTGAACCCATATCCTCAATATTTCTTCAAGTTCATCATACTTGGAGTACCTATTTAATGTATTACGCCTTTTACCAATAGGGCCGTAGTCCTTACCACTTTTCTCTATACGTTTATGGGTTTTTACAATTGTGCTCCACGTTGCACTTGGTACATCAATTTATTTGGCCAGGGACACGCGAGTGCCCTTATTAGTGTTAATTCTCTTTGCAAAATGTTGATTTTTTCTTCCAATGATAACGATTATCTCGCACGCCTGTTTGCCATTTTAAAATACGTTTCTTCACAACTGCTGTAAGTAATTGCACATAAAATGAAACTAAAGGTGAAGTAACTAAAAATGCAAGATGAATGGCATTAGCGCGTGAGTTACATGGAATAAGAAAAAAGATAGCTGCGAAGTATGAGAAAAAGAGTTAACATAAATTTTAACTTTTTGGCCACAATGACAGCGGTAGTTGCCCAAATAACATCTAATTAAATATATTTATGGCATCTACTACTTTTAAAATGTACTGTTTAAAAAGCTAGTACTATATATACTATATTTTATCTTTATTTAACATAAATCACGCAGGGTCGCCAGTTGAAGTACACCAGCTGCCATCTTTCTTCCCTTCAAATGTCATAAATCGTGGGGTTTGAAAGTGTGTGAATAGCGGGATTGAAATACATTGGAATGATTCAAACATTTTTGGGACCGGATGAAAATGTTGTAAATCAGGGGAAAACGTAAATTCCGGGAACCTAAAAGTGGGGTTTCACTGTAATTACCCAACAGGGAAATTAAGAAACTGCCAAGAAAGAATTTCCAATGTTCCGTCGGAAAGAATCGATGAACTTGTTGTGAAAATGACGAAACGTAATCAAATTACGAAGGTCAAAAATACACCGAGCATCAAATCAAGTCTATTTTTAACTAAAGAAATTTTACTGCAATAAAAATCGGGACCATGAGAGAAGAAACAACCTGTTTTCGGATGGCACAAGGACGAAATTCTTTTCAACATAACCCAATAAATCCATTTAATGACTCTGGTTGATATCTCGACAGAATGCATATTCCAAGAGAAGGTACATGTTGAAGTCAAGCTGAGGATCATAACTGAATTTTTGTTGGGGATAATTTGGTTCTCAAAAATCTTAAGGTGTGTGTTAAAATCAACATTACTTGATTTTTTTTACTACCAGAATAATGGATTGCAGTGGGATTTAGTAAGCGGTAGTTTTTCTAATGGCAGAGAATGATACAAATTCAAGGAACTTTAGATAGTTAATGAATTATTTTCAGGAGAGCCTCTACAGTGATGACTGAAAATGGAAAAGGTGCACACGCATTGGAATTTTACACCATTGTAGTTTAATTTTCATTGCATAATGGTGTATAACATTATGAATTATTTGAGGATTACAGGTTTACTGATTCACGCGTTTTAGGATCCATACGGGATATTAGAAGGAGTAAAATTAACAGAAGGGAGATATCATACGTTGTTATGTTGTAGTTATGCACTGAGTAATATTTAAAATAAGTACTTGCCATACTTCATACACGTACTGTAATACTGCCAAATATGTCACTGGCATGCAGAGATGTGTGAATATAGTGGGATATGACAGCTGTGAGGAGCTAGAGAGGTATCAAATCCAGCATAATAAATCACTATGACCAGGCACTTGGTCGTATTGTTAACTGGAAGAGTTAATCGGGCAAATCCAGCAAAAGAGAAATCAACATATTGTTAGTCAACAAAACGAAAATGATTAATATGTCCACGCATTGAAATAAAAAGACACGTTTTAGTTGATGCCCAAGACAAGGTGCCGATGGAGACGTCAACGGGACAACACAATGTGACACATTCAAGAAAGATCATTGCATTCATTGCATGTGTGCGTGGTAAAGAGTGAATAAGACCGCATTAGCGCCCAAACGCTCACAGTCAGTCAGCAACCAACAAACTAAATACCACGTGTTAACCCACGCCAACTACGAGGGAAATGAGCCCTGACTATTTAAGGGGTCAGGGGAGGCTGTTTGAAACAAAGTGACCAACATGCATCAGAGATCCCTTACTTTTTAGGCGATGAGGGAAGCAGCTTTGCAAGAGGTGTAGGCAAGACAAAAGTGGGATAGACGAAGCCTCAAGTGTGACTCATCTCCTCCATTGGGTCCTATCCTCTGCCCAACTTGAAATGCCCGAAACAACTTGCTACCAAAAACACAGTTCATGCTTGTTGGAGAGAGACACGTGTTTTTTTTCTAGCATATCAGTGCTATTAAGCTGTTGGTAGATTGAAGTTAACCATCAAATCACATGTTTTCTTTTGCTTGTCTGACGTCTTGGGGGAAATTTCCCCCATTTCCCACCCTGTGGATCCGCCACTGATCCGGGCTGATGCAGGAAAATTTCAAGCTCCCAAAAGATGAAGAACAGCTGATGCATGGGTTGCTGAAGTGCTTGGAGTGGGGATTCCCTTTGCATGTGAAGGATGTGCAAATTATAGTTCAAAGTGTTTTGAATAATTCTGGCTGGCTAGAAAAAAGATTTCTTGAAAACTGTCCTGGAATCAATTGGGTGAAGAACTTTCTCAGCTGCCATCGTAATATGACCCTTCACCAGGGCGAAAATATTAAGCGTGTCCGAGCGGACGTAGATAAGTGTGTAATACACTCATATTTTAACAACCTTGAAGCAGTTCACACTGGGATACCTTCTCACAACATTGTCAACTATGATGAAACGAACTTCTGCGATGATCCTGGAAAAATTAAAGTTAGTGTAAAAAGAGGTGTCAAACATACTGAAGTCATAAAAGAAACATAAAAAACAAGCACATCAGTCATGATTGCCACCTCTGCTAGTGGAGTTTTACTTCCACCCTACACAACATTTTTGTGTAGGGTTTGTAGCAACAAATTTGTATCCAACATGGATTGAAGGTGGAGTTCAAGGGTATCGTTCAAGGTACAATAGGAATCCTAGTGGTTGGTTCAACATGGTTATATTTGAGGACAAGTTTTTTTCTGTGTGTGCCTTACTTTTAAACTTAAATTGAACCCAAAATTTTAATAGGCGACAATCTTTCTAGCCAAATTTCAATGAAAGTGATAAAGGCCTGTGAGGAACAAAACATTCGCTTAGGTCTTTTGCCTACCAACACAGCACATCTCTGCCAACCACTCGACATTACCTTTTTCCGACCACTAAAGGCTGCGTGGCAAAAATGTCTTGATGAGTGGAAGCGGAAAAACTGTGGCACCCTCCAGAAAAGTGAGTTTCTTCCTTCTGGGGATCCTTCTCAAGATGCATCTTTGACAGATGCATTTGTGTCTCTCCTACATTTCTGGGCTTGAGGTGGGACTGCTAAGACTCTGAGAGGAAAAAGAATTTCAGTGCTACCAGGAAAAAGTATCCTTATGAAGGATTTCCTTCAAAACATTACAGATGTTGACCAGGAAGTTGATGACCTTGATGTTTCTGATGAAGCTAATTCACCCTTGGAACCAGTAAACTCCTTCATATCTAAATTCAATGAGCCTTCCCAGGAGAGTGAAAGTGGCCCAAGTGGCAGGCAAATTTATGATGAAATGGAATTATCTAGCTCCCTAATAGTGGGTGACTTAGTTCTCATGTCATTTAATACAGTCGAGCATCTTTAATCGGCTTTGCTGGGACCTAGGTGATGCCAGATTACAGATTTTCCAGATTACAGGTGTTTCACGTAATGTCTTTCTATTTAAGGCATTTTCAGTCCAGTAAACGATACTTCTATGATATCATTTTTTTTACTGTTTTTATGCATACCAATGTGCATAAAAATGATGATAAACATCTGGCTTTAACTTCATAAATCGTTGTAAGATAGTACTTTTCCGCTGAATCTGCTGATGACAGGGGTCATGTCGGTCATCGAAACGCCAGAAAAAATGGAACCTTTTGCCCGTTTGGACACCCCAGAAGCTTTAACTTGCTAATAATCATTTTTAGAAAAAATATATTTGTTAATATAATGAGTAAAATTTTAGAATGCCGAAATAAAAATGAAAACTACAAAAAATTCACATGATGCAACACTCCTTGCCGCAGCCGATTGATTGATGCGATTGTCAATCAGTTCTTTCATAATTTTTGTTGCTACCTTCGAGAGTTTGGAAATTAAGCTTTATTTCTATGGAGCAGTTTAGTCTGCTTCATCCATATTGGTTTCAGGAGGCTGGTGAGGAAGAACTTTACTTTTTGTACGACCGATAATGCTTTGTGCCGTCGCTTCACGGCTCTGGCGTCACTCCACCCACTCAGATCAGCAGTGTGTACATAGCTAAGAATTCTAATGAAGTTTCTTGCACTTTACAGCCCGAGAATAAGCAATAAAGCATTTTTAAGCATGGCTGAAGCTCTGGATAAGTACGGTCAACCTAGCGTGCATGGCCATGATTGGCCGAATTTGCAATCCTACTCTTTACCTGATTTTTTTTTCAACGATAAACTTGTCTATTTGTGTATTATAATGATATTGGTAATTCTTAAGGCCATGATATTGATGGAGAAAGTTGTTATTTATGAAATTCCTAAGTTACCATACACAGGGATATCATTGAAGATAAATGACTGTCCGAAGTTATCCTATTTTATGGGGTAACTCCGGACAGAATTTATTTCAATGAAAAAGTAACATATTCCTGGATGGAGATGGATGGATAAAATGGAACTTACGATCATGTACTTGCGGGTTATCAACATGGAAATAAGATAATGTGTGAAAAAATCACAACATATGTTTTATGACAAAGGAAGTGCTCCTATTGACTTGATCATTGCCTACAGTTTCATTAATTTAAAAACTAATCTCAAACATCTGCATGACAAAGAAATTCAATGGAATAACCTAGTAAACAGGCAAAACATGTTTTTGTCAATGAATGTTCACGAATTGATCTCCGAAAGACAAGTAAGGCAGCAAGATTGACATCAAAATTATTTTTCCATGATGTAAAGAGGGATAGGATATATTAGTTAAAATAGTTTAAAAATCAATCCTTTGGGTGTCCTAATTCTCTGGACAATGGCATCACCTCAAGAAAAACACAATAAAGAGAAAATAATATCATCGGATTCACAACAATGTACACGCTTCACAAAAAATCAACAAAACACTTTGGGAATGCACATGGATTCCACTGGAGATAACTCCTACCACGGTCTCGAGGCCGGCACCTGCTGAAGCTCCCATCTGAGGCATGCTAGGGCTCCCAAAAGAGCTTCGGGACCGTTACAGAATACCATGAGGAGATAAAGAAGATCTGGAGGCTTCTCTAACTCCTTCCGGTGCCTTGAGATGATGAATTCCCCGGGTTGGAGCCTAATGAAGCTCCTTGTCTATGGAGCTTTCCATTACATAATATGAATGGGAGCTAGGAGCTTATTTTAGCTCTTTTCACCTGTTAGCTCCTAAGCTTAGAGTTACAAAATAAGGCCCCTGGATATGTCTCTTATTTAAGTCTTTTCACATCATCTATCCATCGTTTACATGGGCTTCCCCTAACTAGCTTCCCACATTCTCTTTTAAATCCTGGGAATTAACTGTTTTTTATTCTTCTTTAGTGTCCTAGCCACATTAATCTATTACCTTGTACCTAATTTCTTAACCCTTTAACGCCGGGGAAATTTTTTTTGTCCGATCTTCTTCATTTTTACATATGAGTATTAAGAGCACCTAAATACAATTATCACAAAGTTTTAGCTACATAGGATTAAAAATGACAGAGTTATATGGCGTGACCATGTGGTCACGCTAGGCGGTTGTGGTGTCAATTTTTTTCCAAATAGAAAGTTTTGTTTCATTGTCATGAGGTTTATTCGTCTTACATAAAAACGTCTAGAGAATTATCATTATAAATTATAAGTGATAAATTAATTTTTATATATTTATTTTTTAAACAAATTCCCAAATATTTTAATTTTTAATTCAATTAGAACACATCGAAATGCAAGAGAATACTCAATAAAACTTGGTGCGCGTTACGAAGCAACGGAATCTGGAAAACACTTCGGGACATGGTGAAATAGTAAAACTCAATTAAGCACAATACAAGTTTTAAAATAGCATAGAAAAAAGCTTCTAAATTACTAAATGACATATCTTATCATGGTGTTATTTTGTGTGAAATTCAATAAAGCACTCAATGCTCAATCCAACGGTGCACCTAACACATTCTGTGCGCATGGAGGAACCACATAACGCAGACCTTTGTCTTATTCCACTCCCTTTGTTTAGACCATCCACAACCAGGCTGACTACAACATGACTTTGGATTTAACTGTTAGTAACTAGCTGTCTTCCACTTCTCTGAGGAGCGTTTTGGTACCTTGTGAGGTATTTCTCAACAATTTCTCTTCTGAATTCTAGCGGAGACATTTTACTTCCAGCTTTTTATGCATTAGTCGTGACAGCGTCGATCATCCACGTAATGAGAGGCCGCCACCACTCTTTACTCCTAATGCCAATCCTGTTGTAGCTTATGTTCTGATCCATTCAATCAGTACCTCCCATAAATTTACTGTACTCTCCAAATGCGCTGGGACGGGGAATGAGAATTATTTGTTTCTGTTCCCTTAAATATCGTTTCACAATAACTGCAGGATTTGCACCATACAATGTCGATGCGATTTTCACAACTGAGTCATCAACCCAGCGTACTATTGAGATTTCGTCGCTGCTTGTATTCTCATGAAGAGACCCCCTTTTCATCTTCTTCATAGTTTTTACCGAAGAATTGGGACATCACTAGGAATTCAGTTTTCACGTATCTTTCCCGTATCTCCATTTCCTCGCTCTTTGAGGTCAGTGAGGAGAGGAATTCCTGTAAAGAAATTGTAAAAGTGCAGCTGAAATGACAGTACTTCCATTTCTTCAGGAAACTTATCAAGAATCTTGAGCATGGGTTTGGCAGCCTTACCAAAATCACTCTCATACTCAGTGTTAGGGTTAGAGGGCTTTCCCTGGTAAAAACCATATGCCACTAGATAACCTTCTGGAATCTGGAGTGTTCATGCACCAAATCATAGCCAAATCGGATAGTCTTTCCTCATGAATTGTTTACATCCATGACGGCCAAAGTAAGGCACAATGCATTCATCATAACTTAAATGCTGTTCACTTCTAAACTTAGTCATAAATTTGTCCTGCAAAATATCAGAGTAGGGCCTCAAATTCCACATTTTAACATTTGGATCCGGTTTCGTACTGTCTGCGCAGTCAACAAGGCGTAAAATTTGGAGAAATCTAGCTCTACGCATAGCATTACAAAGTAGATCATTGTGAATATATCTCTTTGATTCCCAATATGATCTTTTAGAAGGAACCTTGTTGTATCCAGACAGGAGCAATAAAGAGATGAAAGTTTTCATCTCTTATATGGTTATATTTGGGTGTGGAATGTTTTTTTTAAGGGCGTACTTATTGGATTCGGCACATAGAAAACGAACCATGTTATCGTCAATGATTGATTAAAATAGTTCTATTCGACTCAAATTACGTTTATTGGTGTAATCTAAATCAGAAAAATTGGGATGATTTTCTGCAGTCCTGCTGTATTCCACTCCCTATGCACCAATATTTTCTTTCTCTTCTTCGCCATGGAATTACGTTTTCTGGCCACCTTGTGATCTGGGATAGCTGCCGTCGTTTTCTTTGGGCAGCACAACTTCCGGAGCGCGCCGAAGCTGTTGGCCATTTAGTTTATATCAACCAGGCCACCATCATCCTCATCGGTAGAATCTTAGTCCGTGAGGTCGTTTACATCTGGAGGCTCGATGTATATTTTATCAACATCCTCATACTCCCAAATGCCAAGAGAATCTGGCAATGTCAAGTCTCCACGAAATACATAAACTTATATTATTAAATATATGGTTGAAACTTGCAAAAGTACATACATACATTCAGATTAGGACAGATTACATTTATGCATGCAGAAAACAATATGAAAATAGTAACCCCCGAATTTGAAAACAAGTGACCCCATATGTGCCTAGCGTGACCATATGGTCACACCTATGAAAAACTACTTGTAAAATATCTACTATGGCAAATACATATGAAATAATATATAAATAATTAAAAAGGATCCTTAACATGCTAATATTATCTATTAAAATACATGCATTTACCAAAGTATTTTAGTAAGACCATACTTACACAATGTGGAAATCCATGAGGAGGAGATTCAATGGCACGAAAATGATCTCCCGAGTATAACAGCAGCAAACGTTATGATTGTGGTCTAAAAACTGCCTGTGGTGCTTCCAAAAACCCTTCGCGATAATGTAAAACCATGTAGACAAGACGGCAGCCGTGCGACCATTTATTGTTTCGATATTTCAAAGTAACTTCTTTCCGTGACCATATGGTCACGCTAGGCATTAAAGGGTTAAGCTACTAACTCTATCTTCATTTCTGATGCCTGTATTTCTTTTTCTGTCCATTCTACCCTTCCTGCTATAATTCTGGATAATAAAGAGCTTCATTTCACTAGCCTGCTGTCTGTTCAATTCCCTCTCATCCATCACCCATGTTTCTGATGCATACCTACATAGCTATTGGCTCGCAATAAATATTATGCATCATCATTTTTACCTTTCTTGGTAATTTCTTGCCCAGGTGTTAATGTCTTACACTCTGAAACAGCTTTTCTCCTTTATTAAATATTTTTTTCAATTTCATACTACAGTGCAACCTCAATAAAACGAGACCTCACGGTGTCCAAGAAATCCCTTGCTATGGCGAATTATCGTCTTACCGGGGATGGAGCACATAATTACCATTAATCCTATTGTCGACACTTTTCTAGGAATCGGGTTGGTGTGGTGGCCGAAGTATTTCCATCCGGTGAGCCTGAGCACAAATCCCAAAAGAAGGGGAAAGTTTTCGCAGTAATTCATATCCCTACTTAATTTATCAACTAACCATTCAATCAGAAAGCACCGTACCTACTCCAAAAGACGCAAAAAGCCTCGAATTGTCTGTAATTTTCCCAAATGCACAACTGACCAAGCTATATTTTTCTAGCGCATTTTAATGTTGATTCCATGATTTTGATTAGTTACACCAAAAATGTAAGCCATGATTGATAAATCAAAATTGTATCGCATTTATTACTTGCCTTTACTCTTCCCCTTGGTTGATCTCAATGTTTATGATGAGTATATTCACGTTCTGCGTGATATTTTGCGGATGCCATTTGGAATATGTATATATTTCATTTGTCTCTGCAGACGAAATGAAACAGTGGAAGGGATCCTGCCTTGGAGAACATTTTCTCCCATCAGATTTTATGTCTACATAGAAAAACAATCTGCTATAACATGCATAACAATTTCATTGAAATTATAGTGGTTGTATCACAATAAGTTCTTTTTAAAAATTTAGTTAGGCCCTCGACGTACTTACAATAATTCTACGTCTGGGAATGTAGACGTATTGAAAGTAAATGAACTAAAAGCGGAACTTCTATGGCACCGCATTCATCAAATTACATCAAGTATAGGTAACAAATAATAATTTGCAAACTTCAATAATCTCATAAATTGTAACATTAACTCACGCAAATCCCCAACATTGATAAATATAGAGTGAAAGAAAATATATAGAGACTTGAGTAGCTTGCCGTTTTGCCCTTCCGACAGACTTAAATACTCAATTAAGCTTTGACATTAATACGCGAAAACAAAGCATAAATGCATTTTCAGTTCAGCAATGAAAACCATTAATTATGTACAAAAGAGTCTAAAGTTGTTTGTTTTAGTTTTCCTCCAGTTGCACGCATGACATACTTTTTGTAGTGTCGCTCCCTTGCGGATACGCTTACTACATTCCAACTGACAAGTACCATCGGGAGGATTAATATATAAGACATGATTCCGTTAAACTTGAAGGCGTCCCAAATGGAGCAATCGGAGCGATACACCATAATGCCCGGTTACGGGAATCTCACACACACATAATCTTTGACACACACCATCAACTCCACAAACATGTGATCAATGTGATCAGAATGAGTTGTTGCAAGTTCTGTAATTGGTTGAGATTGGGCAGGGTATTGCAGACACAGCCAATAGAATTTATTATGTATTTCAATTCAAATACAAAATGAATTTAGTACATTACACTTTTCAATGGTGGAAAATTAAGTTAGTTAGTCGGCTGATGCACTGTTTGCCCTGTACACGTTGCTTATTACTTCAAGTGCCTATAGTGCATCTTGTTTCGGTGGGAGGTAAACCACATCGTCCTCTGGATCCTCTGAATCAGAACTTGATTCCACACTGTCATTACGCACTGCAAGTAGAATTGCGTCATCCGTCAGCTCCTCACGAGAGGGGACAGAGTTGTCAACTTCCATAAAACTTTTAAAAAACACGGACCAAAATGACCCTCTTTTCTCTTGCCAACCTTTAGGGTCCTCAGTATCTTTATCCTTCTATCGTGGGCTGGAGGCATAATTTATCGGAGATAAATTAAGCCTCCTGCCCACTTCACTCTTTGACAATATGCCAATTTCGCATTGCTCTATTATTTCATTTTCTCACGTAGACTAACAATAAGTGTCTTGCCTTTTTTGGGCCATGATGGTGTCTATCTTTGAAATGCTCTCAACTCACTGCCGTGTGAGTGTGCTTTCGACCGCTCAGGGAACAAAAGAATATCGAAAATCGCAACTGCTAATGTTGAAGTATTTCCACCAAAATTAACAATAAATTAATCCTACGGCAATGTACAATGTGCATTTTATACTTAACACGCCATATTAATTGCATTGCCAACAGATCGCAAGCAATTGTAGAGTTTGGCCACTCTTGGTGATGTTTACTGGTGATGGAAACTCTCGCAATGGCGCATGCCAACACCAAACGGGCCTCATAAATACCATATTTTTTTACATGGCAAACATAGGGTCAATTGACGGTGCCCGTGCAATCTCTCGTATTGGCGGGTGTCTCGCAACAGGCCATACTCGTATTAATGCGGTTCTACTGTATATTCTGCCATTACTAGTTAACTTCAGCTAATAAATATGTTGGTACAAATGTCTACAACTTTCAGTGGACTGCCATTTGACTGGATGTCTTTTTCAAGCTTCCTGTCCCTTCCTTTGGCCAGCAATTGGCAGGTAGTAAGTGTGCAAGTGCTGCAAGATAAGAATGTAAGATATGCAAGTGGCAGACAGTTAGTGTGAAAGACCCTGGTTATTAATACATGTTCAAAAACTACTTGCAAGATGTGATTACAATGACGTGGTCATCCAACACTCGTCTTCTGCTTAGTCTAGCACTTGTCACTCAACGGGAACCAAACTCTGTATACATTTTTAATAAAAAACTTTGTACTTTTCCACACTTTTAAACTCACACTTAAAGTGTGGAAAAGTACAAAGTTTTTTATTAAAAATGGATATCTATCACTTCCACGAAGTCAAGCCTGAAACAATCAAATTTATTCAAACTCTGTATGATTGGAATAGACCATTTGATGAAAACTTTTTGAGAGTAGGTAAAGTTCTGGAATTTTTACGATTCCTGATTTTTTTAATGCCTCATCTTTTGTTCAACTGTTTTTATACCATTGTGGCTCTCAGGTTTTGATACCTTCTCCAGTAAATATAAAGATGATTTATAAGTTGCATTATTTACACGTAAGGCTTTATTTAAGAGTTATTCTTGTGGATATGAAAAATTTTGTTGCCTGTTGTTTCTTTATCTCAATTTGAATTCATACTCACTACTATATTAAAATTTATTTTTCAGCTGGAAATGGGCAGGTTGTGTGTAGCACATTATGCTAAATGTCGAAGATTCTGTGTGTTCTCCCATGATGAGTTGGTGTGCAGGATGGCATTTCAAGCTGAGACATTAGACTTGACAATGGCTTTGGCTACTTTCATGGATGTGAAAACCATGGTTTCTGATGAAAAGAAACTTAGAAGGGCAATGATGGAAAATGTAAGGCTTCTTTTATATTTCTTCCTTTTTATTCTGTTTTACAGTAATTACATTTTTTATTTAATGTAAGCCAAATGCAAGATGCTTTAATTTGTTACAGAGTTATTTGGATTATATGAAAAGAGAAAATTGTTCAGGCAAGCTTAGTTTTCTGTGATTTTTATGTATACTAGAATTAGCCCCAGACTCGAATACAGTAGAAACTCAATATTTCAAATTCAATGGGAATGGAAAAGGCACTTCGAATTATCGAATTTCGTATGAACGAGTATCTTTCAAAAACATCACGATGAAGCTATTTATTTTGTTTCTTGAAATTAAGGTGCACTCCCGCGACCTACTTGCATGATTTATGAAGTTATAATTCATTAAAGTATATTTAAATGTGTATTCTTGCCCAAAGGGTGCACACAGTTGAACACAACTAATGTGTCAGAGTTTGATTCTTCCAATTTTTGGGATTTCCACCGCGTCGTTCCATTTTTTACGGTGGTAATCCCGAAAATCAGAAGAATCAACCTCCATCTAAGCCCGTAAAAATCTACATCACAACAATTAACTTGTCGTTCTTTTTTTCCAATGAATGATTATGATTCCAAAATTCTCGTGCAGTTTGGACTAAGCCTATGTAGCTTCTTAGTGCATTTTTCTCTTTTATTTGTGATATCTATCTGTTATCAGTTCTCATATCAAAGATATCAGAACTAATATCTTTGAGGAAAGTATAGGTAAAGGAAGCTTTGAAGAATAGAAATCTAGCTGTTGTTGTTGACAAAACTTGTCACTTTAACGTGAGAAATGTATAATTGTAAGTAAAATTGATTGATGCATACACTAAGGACGTGTGCGACTTGCCCGATGATTTGCACCGGATATTGAAATTAGAGAAATACAATTTCATTAGAAGAAGACCATATGCTCTGTACGTATATTAAGCTAAGACAGTGAAAAGAAGATTCTCCCGTGGATGCTATGCCATGGATGCATGTATTTTATTTTGTACAAATAATGATATGCCCCTTAATTTTGCGAAATAACAATCATTATTCTCCCTTGGATTCTACTCATTTGTACGTGGTTATTTCCGAGACGATGGAGCTGAAAGAAGAGCTTAAGAAAAGTCCAGCTAAATGTGTTCCTTCTATCAAAAACAGATTGTACAAGCCACACCTCTACGGTGAAGGCGATATAATTCCTTTTACACTTCATTGGCTACTAATGATGCTAACGCTACAAATCAATAATTTTCGTTTTTCTCTCTAATGTGAAAGCTTCATTTGTGTCTCCATTCAAATTAGGTAATCTGCTCTTCATTTATTAAATCTCAGGCTTAATTTAAAGATTCGATATTGAATTAAAATTTTGGATATTTTTGCTTATCCTTTTACCTCTGCTAGCTAGGAGATTTTCTTCCGAGCAATACAGCTACAGGTCAGGCCAAGCATCAGGCCTGAATCTGGTGTCTTTCCCTCTTTTCCCCATAATTGGGCAAGGGCCTAGCCACGTTAACACACCGGTTCCCATCTGATCACCGCAGTTAAGCAACGTTAGGCCCGGATGGCGGTTGAATGGGTGGCCCTCCTCCATACCTCTACCGGAGTGGATTGAGAGATGACACTCCCTCTAGGACCCAGACCAGGATAGAGGGAGGGAGGACTCCCCCCGTAACTGTACCGGGAAGGTTGGGGGTGGCCCATCCTTCATGCCTCTACCGTGGTGCTCTTGTCCCCTGGCTGCAAGTGGCAGGCAGGTTAAACGTGGGATGGCACAATGGACCAAAAAGGCTGAAAGCCTGAAGGGCTCCAGAAGGCTTTCGCCCACCCATACAATCTACATCTACATCTTCCCCATCATTGCAGGAGTTACTCCATTCACCCTCTCTCAAAAACAGCTATGAGACCCATGGTCTCGGAGTGTACAGTAGATACTTGAAATTACATTTTGATTTTACGGAGCAAAATCTTCGGTCCAGACTAAAAGGGTATCTAAGTGCATGTAACACTACGCGATATTACGAAATAACAAAGTTTTGAAATTATGAACCTCTGGTCTTGGTTCCGACGTGAAAAAGTTACTTGTTTATACGAATAGTGATGGATCACAGCGACGTTTTTAGGTACTCCTTTTCAGGTTAAAGGAATGTTTTCACGAGGCAGTTTTTGCATCGTTGCATTGCTGCGTTGTGCGTCACGCAATTACCCCGTTTTCATGTCAGTGTCAGAATTCGTACGGCAGCATCTCTTATGTTATGCTCTTATTTAATAAATATGTAATTGTTTATTGTTGCTAACTCCTCAGCATATTAGTTCCATTTTGCTTTAAATTGAGAAATATGTTTGTGGGCTATACGAGGCATATTATGGTTTATTATGGAACCTTTCTTCCACTACCTCCGATCGGCAGGCGTTAAATCGCACTTTCTTCTCATGGAAGTCTATTACCGCTTCAGCGTCTGTCAACCAATCTGTTCCTAACATTAATGCTCGGAATATATATATATATATATATATATATATATATATATATATATATATATATATATATATACATATGTGTGTGTGTAAATTGATTGTTCTTGTTTTTCAGGGGGTGAGAAAGTCAGATCTATGTCGCTTTGAAAGATTGCCAGATGATGAGAGGCAATGTGATGTCTGTAAGACAACATGCTTCTTGTCTGCCATCAAGTGTTCCTGCAATGACAAGAGAATTGTCTGCCTGCAGCACTTTCGAGATATTTGCAATTGCCCTCCAGGAAACCTAATTTTAAAGTAAGCACTGTTTTCTGATCCATTACCATTAGAATTTTTGATTTGCATGCACTTCCCAGGGTATAGTAATATATCCGTAATACCAGTCTTATATTATTTGTGGGAAGCTCTAGCCATATGTTTTATTAGACTTTAAAGCATTCTTTTACAGGGTGGCGATCGTCAGGGAAAAACGGGAAACCTCCCCTCCCCACCTTTCACGCTTGACGTAATTATTGAATGGCCCCCTTAGCTCCCTCTCGAAGCAACAGCAAGTCAGGTCACAAGCCACCTCGAATATGATATTCCTGAATATGATGATGATATGAATATTCCTGAATATGATTTTGCTTCGTAAAATCAAAATTTCGTAATTTTGAGTTTCATATTTTCAAGTTTTTACTGTATTCCAATAATATGTGACCTCCTGGCGATCGGTCACGGAAATTGGAAAATCGATCAGGAAAAATTCAGGAAATTTAAAAATTGGATATCAGTAGCCACCCTGTTTGAGTGAATATGTAGCTTAGTTCTCATGAATCCTTTGAAGGTATATGCATCGATGCCAAAGGATACGAGATCGATCCCCACAGATGTTAGTTTTTTTTCTCTTTCATTTTGATGGGCTAAGGAGAGATTTTACCACCGATTTATGTAACTTCGTTCTAGGACTTATGCACAATTTATTTTTAATTTCACTTGTCCTAGAGCCCCAAGTTGCTCCAAGGATATCAGACATGACTACGGCGTATTAGGAAAAACCACAGCACATTAACGTAACATTTGCGAGATGTCACATAAAAATGTCGACTTTAATTACGTATGGAGTTTCCTATTGAACTTTCGCGACCTAATATTTCATAGCGATTTATCATTTTAGTACGGGAACTTATGCTCTGCATTTTTACCTCTCAATGTATAAACACAATGACGTGACATGAAAAGTAGGTACATATGTATTGATAAATAGTATTAAATAATACTAGCCAACTAGTGCGTAACTTTCGCATTTTCAACCATTCCCACCTCCCCAAAATGATTTATTCTTTATCAAATGAAATCATTTATAAATTGCACGATTTAAAAGCAACATACATGTCTCCTGTCGGAAATAAATCTTTCTTCTTCATTGTTTATTCACAAAGTCTTTGTGGGGGTGTTCTTGTCTCATTACATTTTAGTCTAAATGGCTTTTCTTTTAACTTTAAATTATCAACAAACAATGTGTTTTAATGTAAACTGAGTATGTTATGATAAAAGTCTGTAAAAAATCCTATCTACTGATACCTTGTTCGTCGCTATCGCCTTCGTTATAGTTGAGAAAAAGAGATCGCAAGCCGCTTTTCATTTGTTTTCCCAGTTATTCTTTCCGATTTACTGCGATTTACTCACCTCGGAGGACTAGAAAAAAATTGCTTCTGCTTCTTTTTTCACTTGCAGCAGGCTATTCAATTATGCACATGACAGTGCTGCATTATAATGAGCTCGTTGAATCACTGCTCAATGTTTACGCCTGTTTGGGTGTTTACGCCTGTTTGGGTGAGCAAGCTTACATTGCTTCAGCAGTAGTTTTATATTTGCTATGTTTTTTTCAGGAAAATAATTGTTTCTAAATGTCTTATTCTTTGAGGAAGAGGTAGTGCGTCATGTTGAATATTTTGGAGAAGCTGAGGATAATTGAAATGGCATCCAAGGGAGACTTAGTGTCTAACATAACTTTGAATGGCTCAGTCATGATGAGGAATTGTAAGGACATTAGATTCCTGATGATGATGCTATCATCTTTGTTGTGTTGAACACTTGTTCAGTGTAGATGACTCTGATAGTGATGAGGAAGAAACAATAGATTTAAACTGAGTTCCTCTCGTATTTGTGCTGCAATCAGCAAAAACGTTGAACCAGTTCTTGAGAAGGGGAATAGGTCGATGATACCTCTGTATCAGGCATTTCTTGTGTTCGAAAAACTAGGATGACCAAACAAAAGAAAATATGTAAGATAAAAATGCAAAAGAAAGTGGAAAATCTTTCAACATTTTGTAGATGATTGCGTGAAGTCAGGATTATTTATACCTTAAAACGTAATAAAGTTACTAGCTATGTCCTGTGTGAAACCTTCATTGAGTGTATAATGAATATTATTTTACGTTACCCACTTCATTACAGGAGGTAACAGAAGCTGTAAAAATATTTGGATAAGGAATCAATTTGTCAGCACGCCAGTGCAAGCGAAGAGGAGATTAGTATAGGGTTCCCATTCGTCCCATTTTCCCAGGACCAGGTTTTTTGATAGAATGTCCCAGTGTCCTGACTTTTTTCTCTAAATTTCCCACTTTTTTCTTTTGTAAGCATCATTCCTGAATGCAGTTCATTAGGCCTTCCATTTTAAATATGCAGCACTCCGTGTCGAGTTCATGAAACTTTTATGAGGTATATTAAGATGTTGGTAATTTTATTAATTTAGCTCTTTTTTACCCCCATACTTCTGTTGGCATACATACACATGGTTCCCGGTTGCATATAATGCGAAGTCAGTTCAGTGCCATTTTGCTAGATTGTAAATTGGTTGCTACTCAGTGTTTCACATATGTAGTTTGTATCATGCCGAAACGTATGTGCTTATTTAACGATGTTATTAGATCCATGATAGAAAACAACTTAGTTTCAATCCACACAATTTATTACGTACGACCAGGGTTTCAGCAACTGACACATCGTGCCATCTTCAGGTAACAAATTTCACAGGTGGCCGGTTATATATATGGTTGAAGGTGGGGAGGTTGATACATATACCCTGCATACATATACCCGGCCACCTGTAAAATTTGTTACCTGAAGATGGCACGAAGTGTAAGTTGCTGAAACCCGGGTCGTATTTAATAAATTGTGTGGATTAAAACTAAGTTGATTTCTATTATGGATGTTACCAACTTCCACAAAGTTAAGCCTGAAACGATTATTGATATTATTAGAAGAGAATTTCTCTTCATAAAATGAAACAGCACAAGTTTTAATCATCGTAAGAACTTATTTTACAGATTTGTCTTGTGTTGACTGCTATGCCCAAATATCTAAGGAAGAGAAACTTCTTGATCAGGTTTTTATTTAGTTTCATTGAGAATTGTGTTAAATATTCTTATGTATCATGTAAACATGAACTTTAATCATTCACATTTTGAAATTCTGTTCTTCTAATCGATGTAAGTGCAATTGTGATTCATTATACAGGCATGGTAAATTTCATTATATTTTTCTCATTTCTAATGTCTCCAACTTTTTTACGAAATGTCCCAGTTTTTTAAAAGTGAAAAATGCAAATGTCCTATTTTTTTTTTAAATTAAGTATGGAAAATATAGGTTAGTAGCATTGGTAGCATCAGTAGCAGCATGCATTCGGGAATTCATCGCAGGAAAATTCATCATCATAAATATGTGCAGTGCCAGCCAAAAATTCCTTATCACCTCGGGATAGATTTTTTAAAGTCCTGAGTTGACGTCGATGTGACAATGTGGTCAAACCACAACCCTGCTAAGGAGAGTAATAAACACTAGACTGGAACAAGGACCCTTCCTCCCCACGTCTGGCGAGAGACCAGGATGAGTCGTGCGAGGGACAAAGGCAGAATTTTACCAGCTGAAGGATTATTTTCAAGGGAAAGGGTAGGGTTCTGGGCTTCTGTTTGCTTGTGGGTGAGCGAGAAAAGGAGGAGGGCCTACGAAGTTATCAACAAGGCTTCTTGTTTTTTAAAGCGTCTTGTGATGCGAGGTGTCCGGCGAGGGACCGGTAAGAGTTGTGTGAGGGACGAAGGACGAATTTGACCAGCTGAGGGAATATTGCTGAGGAGAGGGGTAGGGTTGTGGGGCTTGTGTTTAGTTATGAGTGAGCTACAATGGGAGAGAGGCTGGTTCAAAAACTGGCGTCTCAGACTAAGCCCACTCTCGGAATCAGTCCATGGTCAGCCATTGCCTTACACAGTGGATTAACTAAAAAATACTTGTTGTTTACTCGGAAATAGGCTTGGGAGTGCATTCCGTATGGTATGATGTGCATTGTAAAATATTACGGTAATTATTAACAATGTTCTTTCATAAAAGAATTAATAAATTTGGTAAATTATTACGTTTGAGTTACATTTGAAATTTGTAAAGACTCAGAGTAAGATAAGGAATGCTCTTCTGACCCTATAATTTCTGAGAATGAAATGAATAGTTTTTTTGTTTGTCCCCTTGGGAAGTTGAGATCACCAAACATCCTGTAAGGAGGGTTACCTCCACATGCACATCGACAAAAAGGACGAAAAATTTATAAATCCAAAGTTTAAATAAGGACTCCTGAGCCTATATTTTCTAAGTTAACAACAAAACTTCTATTTAGTTAATACCTGCATGTACTAATGGTTGACCGTGGAAAAATTCTTCCCAAAATGGATGAAAGGTGTGCCTAGACGGCTTAAAACGTAGTTCTAAATTATTTCGTTCAACTTTCTTTTGTGCTTCGTTTTATTTTATAGAAGTTTTTGCAGTGTCAAAATCATTTATTTTTCCTTCATTTCTTTATCTCATTAGTGAAACAAGGAAAATTTTTTCACAAAATGTCAGTAGTTTTCTCCATTCTTGTGGTGCCTAGCTCTTATGCCATGCACGTCTCAATCCCTTGTTTTGCTACCATTTTCAAAATAATCTTATTCTTAACTGGTGCTTGGGTATCATTGAGGATTGTATATAATTGTGATTCACTTTGAGATGCTTTCTGCCACTCTTAGTTTCCTTACCCCTTGTCTATGTCCTTATTTCCAGTTGAGAAAAACTGCTAAGTTACTTGTAGCCTGTCTGAAGAAGGGTGACCCGATCCTTCTCCATCAACCTGACTTTCCCCATTTACCTGTGGTGGACTTAATATTGTAATTTGTGTCCTGTCTTCTATTAGCTTTCAGAAATGAGGGAAATTTTGCAACTGTGACCTATCATCCTTTCCTATCCACATTCTCTCTTTCTTACAAGCAAACAGGAGCATGATACCCAACCCACCACCTCAGAAATAATCCCTTTGCAGGTCAAATTTTATGCTGAGTTTCTCACTTGCCTGTTGAGGGTGGGAGAAGGGGCCTTTTTTCTGTCCTGAGCATATATTTCTTTCATGTAAAGGGGAATGGTTTGGCCACATTGTTACACTGTCTTCCATGTAGTGTATGGAAAGTTTTTTACTCCTCTAAGTGGTTAGATTTTTTTGATAGTAAAAATTCCTTGTGTGGTTCTACCTTTCAGATACCGGTACAAGTCCCACGAATTTTCTGAAATGCTGTTGAATTTGAGAAAACGTTTCCAACCATTCACTGAATGGCATGTGAAAACAAAATCAATATTGGAGGCATCACCTGGAGAAAAGCAAGGTTTGTTCTTATCTAAGTAAGGAAAATTGTTGAAGCTTTGGATGGGAATATCTCATAGGTATTTTATTGCGAGTCACCCGGTAGTAGCACTGTAGATCTTAAATTATCATATTAATGTGGTATTGATTTTTTGTTTAAATTTTAAATATTTAACCATATTTTTCTTTCTTGTTGGTGTAAAAGTAAACAAGTAGAGTATTGAGCCTGAAAGCCCTAACACCAGAACTCCTCTACCAGTCATTTTGACCAGCTAAGATACTCAGGTCACTCCTAATTACCCTGTATTCTTTCTAGTGGGCTGGATTTAAAAAAATTGTATTCTTGTTGTGAGAAGTCTGTATACCAGATATGAGCCATATTGCCTTTATCATGGGGGGAGGGGAATGGGGGAAAATTGTGGAGTGGGGGACTTGTTATTGTGCAACAGCCGAGAGGATGGTGGAATTGGAGAGAAACAATTATTCATTTAGGAGGTTAACTCCAGGGTCACGATTTCATTTTAAAATTTCGAGCTGCTCCTAAGGTTTTGAGCTCACGTCGATCGTTAGTTAAATGCAACACTTTGAGACATTAAAATCACATTGGGGGTCTGTCACAAAGGTGTTTTGAGAAGTTGCTCTTCTCGTCATGATTGTTTTTTAAAGCACTATAATGTTCCTTTGTCCTGATTTCGAAACATCTTGAAGTCCGTCCCACGTGTTAACTTTGGTTGTAGGTTCAAAAAGAATTGTAGAGCGTATTAACAAAGTAACTTCACTTTATTTTACCATGCTGGAGATTACTAGAAAACGTGTCCATCTCAAGAGCTGAACCACTACTGGCTAATCATACATACGACACATACATATTCACTTAATATACATGTCACTCACGCCAATGTGTGGCGCCACCTGACACCACGTACCCTCACAGTCGCCACAGGCTTGTTCATAAATTCCACTTTTCTTCATGATTTCACCTTGTCTTTATAATGAACAAACATGTTGTTAATTCAATTAGGCGATTTAAATGACACATGAAATTATTTCTTCAGAAATTTTTTAATATTTCTATTGGTTACGTCAGCATATAATACCTTACAGAACACAATTTCTCACTATTACCACTTGAATAGATAAGTTTTACAACTTTTTTTTTCTGTTTCTTAATCAATAGGTCTATCTCTGGGGAATAGCCATTAGAAGGACCTATCTGTTTTATTATATTCCTTTCTTTTTCAAAACTGTCCTTGGTAAGGGGCACTTGTAGTAGCCTTATGTACCAAGGAATGGAACACTGTTATTTTTGCCTTGAAATAGCTGTTGTAACGTTGTCAGTAAAAGTTGGCTTACTGTAAGTGGAGATGGCATGTCGATTATTCACCAGAGAAATAGTCAATTCTAAAAACATTATCGACCTGTTGGTGTCAGTCTCACTAGTAAAAACAATTTTTGGGTGAATATTATATAAAACATTTAAAAAATTGTCCAATTGGCGATCTGTCCCCTTCCATAAAATCAATATATCGTCAACATATCGAATCCAGTGTACGTAATGTCCACCATATGTAATAGGTTATGTCCTGCATTAAAAAGTTTATTTTCATAATTGTCAATGAAAATTTCTGCCAGTAGTGGGGAAATGGGGGACCCTACGGCTAAACCCTCCATCTGTTAATTAAGACAATTGTTGAAAAGGAAATACATATTTTTTTACTGACACACATTTAGTAGAAGAGATCTTATCTACCACATTGTCTGCTACCCCCATGATTTTTAACAAAATAATAGATTACAAATACAACTTCCTTAGGTGGCACATTGGTGAAAAGATTAAAGAGGTCGAAGGACACTACTCGTGCCTGTTGGTGGAAATTGATGTCTTTAATTTTTTCAATGAGGTCAAGTGAATTTTTGATGCTATGCTTTGGTTTAAAGACCGTTTATTGTGGCACGAGTCTGTTAAGGGTATGCACCAGCTTGTGACTTGCAACACCAACATTGGAGACCACAGGTCTAATAGGAAAACCAGGCTTGTGAATCTTAACCCTTCAATGACGAGCGACGTAGTCACTACGTTGGGCACGAACTTCACATGCCGTTGAGCGACGTAGTGAATACGTCGCGGAGATTCCATTTAAATCAGCAGAAAACCAGCGGTTCCATTTAAATCTCCTCCGACCTACGAGATGGGATTCATTTAAATCTCCTCCGGGCTTGAAGGGTTAATAAGCCCATACAAGTGCGGGGGCATTGGATTTGGCATCGCCCGTAGCTAATTGGGAAATACCAGTGTTTTGGGTTGGTTGTGCAATATTTGTTCAATGCAATTGACCTCATGAAATGCATTAATATTTCATAGCTGAAGTACCAAGTGTATTTGTCAGTTATAGATCCTAATACGAAACTCAGAATGCATTTCTCGGTGAATATTCTCCGTGGCTTGTCAGTATTAGAGATACATGTGGTTTTATTCAAGTGATATGCAGAAATAATGACACGCCAAAAAAGTCACCTCGAGTATGAGTCAAAGGTAGGTTCTCAGTGACGACCGAATTTAGGAGGAAATTTCTCGTCTTATACAGGAGTATATGCATTAATCTTTCAATTGGATGATTTTCTTGAAACTTAAATTGTGCTACTTTTACTGCTTTTATTGTTATTGGCATATATTTTTTTTGTAATTTGCTGGTAGGTTAGTTCAGGTCCTATGACCTTGGAGACTACCAAAAGCTCCCATTATTTTTGTATCTATGAAATGGTAGTTTTTATGTTATTATTTCATTGTGAATTTACCGTTAAAATATAAAATTAGAGCATCATTTTACACTGTGGTAATAAATTTGTTCTATCATAATTTATGCAGGCATTTATTTATCGCTTTTGGACCTTCAGGTGTTTGTGTGGGTTGCCTATAACACATGTGTAACTCCATCCCCCCCAAAACCTGCATTATAATTGAATTTTATTTTAGTTTAATTTATTATTCTTTGTATGATCCCATGTTATAGTGGGAGCTATTAAATCAATGCTTTTTCTATAAGTATTGATTCATGCACGTCTTAAACATTCATGTATCATAGAAGTCAAAGTATTGTCAAGGAACTCAATGATGGTCCGTACTCTATTTTCATAGACTTCAACACCCTGACCAATTTGCTGCAAGAGGCACAAAAAGGCCAGTACCCATCTGATTCGGTTCTTATGAACCTAAAAAGGGCACTGGCTAAGGCTGAGGTTATCATGGATTTACAAGAGAAGCTAAGGTTAGTATTTCTTTGATTGAATTTGGTAAATTCATTTGGTTTTCGTATAATTTCTGAACCTACTTGTGGGTTTCTTTTCAAGTGTGAAATACACTTTGTCAAAATCTTTAAATTAATTTTTAAAAAGCTATGAAAGTGCATGTGAAATTCTTCATAAGAAGTACACTTAAATTCCTTGCCCATCAGAGTTTTATTTCTTCCTTATTACAATCTTAAATTTAAATGAGTTTTTTACATTGATTTTCTTTCTAGGGCTGGGAAATATCAAAGCCAGATAAGTCTTGAATCATTCCAAGAAGTGGTAGATGATTTAAAGAACCTTCCCTGTGAAATTGCAAATTCAGATATCATCATTGAAACCCTTGAACAAACATTGAAGTTACAACAAGAAAGTCGCATACTTCTCAATGAAGAGCATCCTGACAGTAAAGAACTTGAGAAGTGCATCAACACCATGAGCTTTGCACCAATTGAGTTACCAGAGTTCAGGAAACTAAAACAGGTAATGATTGGGTCATGAAATTAAAGCCTTTTAACTGTCTGAAATCAGATCTTCAGTCTAAGCTGAAGTCTGACCTGGTATTAAACTGGGAAAGGAAATATAGCTGAAAAAGATCTCATTTAGCTATAAAACCACTTTCCTGATGTGCCCAAGAGAGAACTTGCACTGAGAAAAGTGTGAATTCTGAAGCCTCTTTCCTCTCATGCCCGAATATTCTCGGCATATGCTGTTAGTTAATTTTCTTAATGTCAGAGGTACTAATTAGAGACCATACCACACTGGCTGTGTGGTGCAGTGCTCAAATAGATATTTCATGTTTGTTATGCATTTATTTCATCAAGTGAAGTTCCCTTTTGAGAACATGGTTCATTTTATGATTTTTTAAAAATATCCTTCACTTTCAGCTTGCCTGGGGAGTAGTAAGTTCCTTTCCCTGAAGGTGACACTGGGGTTGACCGGGTTCGAATACACTCTCGTTCCATTTTTTAGTGGCACATCTTGCTACCCTTTTCCTATAAGGGACTGCATTGGCGTGGTGGAAGGGAGAAAGTGACCATTTCCTTTCCCACGTGGGCAACACCCACATCATTGTATATTATTGCTTTCAGCAGTCTGAGAAGGCGGAAAAACCTCGCCAAAGCATTAGTAGGCTTGGAATGGAGGAACGAGGGAAGGGTCCTTCCACATGTCCGTCGTTTATGGTTTTACATTGTAATGGATATTTCTCTTGCTATAGTTTGCATAGGCATTAGGTAAAGGATAATACAGTAAGACCTCATTCAATCGAAATTCAAGGGACCAAAAAAATTAGACTTTGAATTATCCGGGTTCGAACTAAACTTACTTTCCAAAAGTGAATGAAAAAGATCCTGTATTTTCCGAGATAACTGTACTGCTCTATTTTTTATAAAAAAGGCAAAGAATATGCTCTAAATTGAGGAGTTAATGGACAATATTCTTTACGTTTATCAGATTCAAGTTAAAGTTTGAGAAGTATGCACTATCAGAAAATAAAAACAAAATGAATGATTTCGGACATATGTCCAGTAATATCACAAGGTGTATTTTTCAGGTTACCAAAATTTTCACCGTAGGCCTTTCAATTTACCGGCCTGTTCTCAGCCCACTTCCCCCAAGATGTTTCTATAATGAAGAACTGCTGCATCATCATCCTTGCCCATTGGAAGTCGCTTATCAGTTACGACCGCGAACCATAAGTATCACGTTTCACTCATTGCTTCCCCACGCCCTAACTTCTCAGGTGGCCTCCACTAGTGGAGGGGCTTAAGAGACTGGAGAGAAGGGTAGGGGTGGAGTATCATGTCAAGGTCAGCTACGAACCCAGAATCCCTTAGCCCTCCAAAAGAAGCTTGAGGGAACCCAAGAAAAAAATCGCTGAAGCAGTGTCGGACAGACACCACCCGGAAGTAGTTGCCTATATAATGCCGTGTCCGAAATGGCACCTAAGGGCCCTTGAAGGGCACTTCGGTGGTGGTGGCCACCTTGCGAAGGGTGTCCGAAACGTTAAGGCCCTTGGGAAGGGGTCAGAGCGAAGGGTGCAAGGGATGCACACTTTCAACCCCTTCTCATTGTGCTTCAATTCATCTTGAGGCGGAGAATCATGGGACTTGTTTTGTGATTGGTGCTTTCGTGCTGGGCTTCAAAGTGCGGCGGGATAACTTTGATCATGTTCATATATTGCTATGGTGATCCCTTCTGCTCCAATTTGACATGGCTTCTAGTTGCAAACAACATAGTAACACAGTAACAAGCATCTAATGAATGTTTATTTTCAGTACTACTTCATTATAAAATATTATATTGATGTTTTACATGAAATGTTTATCGTTCACAGTTTAGAAATAATGTTAAAATGCCAATTAAAAGCATTTAATTCTAAGGTATGGTGTTATAATGACTGGTTTATGCTACCACAAGTTCATGTTGATTTTCCATTTCCTTTAAATTAACTTAAAAGTTGGAATTTTGTTCGCAGTACATAAGCCTGTAAGTTAGTTGACGGTAGCTTTATCGAAAGATATACTAGCATAGTATTTTCCGTAGCGGGATAATAAAACCGGGTCTGCTAAACAATTACATTCTATACCTTCTTAGGTATACCAGGCAACCTAAAGCTCAATAGACAAATTTCAATTGGTAAAATCTCTAATACCTAGTCATTTGCGTCATAATACATGCCTACCAATTATGAATGTGTTAACGCTATTTATTATCAGAGGTTTATACTTTTAGGTACCAGAAAATCTTGCAATACTTAAAGAAAATACTGTATTTGATTTTGTTCTGTTGATCTTATAATAAATCTCTACAAGCCATCAAGAAGCTGACAGGACGAGAAATGAAATAAAAGTTTAAAAATGTAGAAGCAACTGTAATTGATATAGATATTCAATGAAATATCGCTACATATACCTACCTACGGAAAATTCTAAAGCACGGAATGAAGACAGCCACTACTATGTATAGCAAGTAACCCAAACAACGTGAAAGCTGTTATTAAAAAATGCCTAATGGTGCAAAATTCGGACATCGTGAGAGAAGAGTAGACAAAATGACTTCAAGAATTGAGTAAAACAGTGATATTATAGCATTAATAATGGCTATAAGAACAACAATGAATGCCCTAAAGTTAAACAATTAATTATAGTGTTTTCATTTGCATTAGAAGATATTAAAACAGCAAATAACTAAATGGAAAAGATCTATGTAAAAGTTAACTACTTCGCCAAGAACTTATTCGGACTGCATTTGTTCTCAGTACATTTTTTCGCCAAAGGTGGCGCTAGCGTCGATTCGGGGCTTGGGAAGTCCCCTTCCAAAGGGGGGCAGAAGGGCACACTCGTCCCGTACGCTTTTTTGCCCTTCGTTTCGGACACGGCTTTAATTTGATTGTTTCAGGCTTGACTTTGTTGAAGTGATAGATATCCATTTTAAATAAAAAAGTTTTTTATTCAAAATGGATTGTCCCTTTGTCTTCTGCCTTCCTTACCTCATGATTGACATTTGAATTTGGGGAGATGGGACAAGAGTAGATGGGAAAAGCATAAACAAAGCTGAGAAACATGCCTTGTCAGCGATTCAGGGCAACCAAAAGAATCTGGGGAAGCGCACGAAGTGAGATGGGAGTAGCGGCTACCAAACAATGAAAGTACTCACGCAGGGAAAATGGGTAAAGGATATCACACCATCCGGAAAATACTACTCCACCATGCCTGACGATCCTACAGTCATCACTCGAGGGAGGGAAGCTCGGAAGGAAGAGAGGGAAAGGTATTAGTCATGGAGCGAAAGCCCTGAAAAAAAGTTTGGGATGGAGCTACCGAGATATGTCTGTACTCTAGGGATATTGATTGGGGGTAAACAGCTGCTGGTGAGTGGTGCACCATAAGCATAAGCAAATGTTCAAAATAGCTTGGCAACACTTAAAAGTAACTTATGCTCAAGAAAGCGATACTAAAATCACAATGACTTTGAATTAAGCACTAACCATTGACGTGCACTGCCCCGGTGAATTGTTTTGAAATGAACAATACGTTGGGGTATCACGGTACGAAATTTAACTTTAATTACATACAAAGGGTATTTCGAATTATCCGTACCATCAAGTACGCAATTTCTTATTACGTTTGCCGGTAACTGCTCACAACTTTGTATTAATCGATATTTCGAATTAAGAGGATTTGAAGTAACAGGGGTTTACTGTAGTTGCAATACCGTGCATCAAGTTAGGCTACAAGATAAATTTTCTTATCCTATTTTTTTACGTTTTGAATTTTGATTATTTTTAAATTTCATTATGTGCTTACGATAACGTGGAAGAATTTTGAATTCCTGCTTCTGCATCAATGGCCGACTATAATTCATCTCTGTCGGTGTTTGTTGGCATCTCCTACAAATCACTACATTTTTGTCAATCATTTCTTTTGGCCCAAGATTCAGCAATTGCTTTCACCCTCTTATTCCTCCTTCTAGCATTACGAGCGTTCTTGCGCATGGTGATACTGGTGTGCGACTAGCATCACTCTAAGCAAGAGTTAGACTGAGGTTATATAACTACGTAACTCGTTAAAATCGGCACAAAACCAAATGTAGGACATTTTTGGGGGAATTCCCTCCCGGAAAGGGTTGATGGACTTATTGCTCTGGGCAACACACTGAGGCTGGAGAAGTGGGTGAACGAACGACCCTTCTTCTTCTGACTGCCTTCAACCAGCTGACTCCCTCGCCCCTCCGCTCAGAACCTTCCCCACATTCCCCTCCTCACAACAGCAAACTCTGCAGCCAAGTTCGGCCACCAAAAAAAACAGTAGGCGCACCCTGGTGAAAGCATGAACGTCACATTACTCCCCCTCCCAAAAGAAAATGTAAACTTGCTTTAAACTGAAAACGAAAAAAGGTAAATCATTAACGTCTGCTGAACCGTATTAGCACACCGGCTTCAGATCACGCATGTGCCATCGACCCAAAGCTTTACCCCCTGGGGTTACTAGTTCGTGCACGGAGTCGGCAACCGTGCATTTAATTAAATAAGGTCTGAGGTACTTGGTTCCAATTTGGCAGCCGAAAATTTGCCCGCATCATATCTTGGGAAGTTACGATGCCACACTAAGGTATCGCCTGGATTATCCACCTCCCGATAGCATAGATAATAGTACTGAGCCTGTCATGCCGATGCTTTCATTTATGCCTTAAGCCGCCCCCATAAACATTTTTTGTTAGGATAGCCGTAATTTTCCATGTGGCTGTGGGGTTTGAATTCCAGAACTGCTCGGAATCGGACACTTGGTATAACTCCTTCGGCTTCCTCAGTTTTCTCCCAAAATTTAATTCCTCTGGAGGGAAGCCTGTGGATTCTGAGGCAGCGGTCCTCAAGGGGAACATCAGATCGGAAATGTTTTCGTCCCATTTCAGATGCAATTCCTGACAATATATCGCAATCATGGTTTTTAGCGCTCTGTTGGTTCCCTCGCAAGGGTTAGCTTGCAGTAAGTAAGGTACAGTGTGACACAGTTTAATCCCGAACATTTCGCACACTTTCTTTAGCATCTGACCAACGTACTGGGGCAGGTTATCGGTCAACAAGATTCATGGGCAGTCACACTGGTTGATTACTGGTTCTATTTTTTTATTAAATTTTATCAATAATGAAAAAATTTTTTGGGGTCTGGAAACTTATTACCTGTTTGTAATCAATGCCATAAAATATTTTATTTTTCCAGAAACTGGAGCAGGTGAATTGGCTGGATGAAGTAAAGATCATAGACAGGAATAACTGCCGACCAACTTTAGAGGCTATTCGGACCCTCATTTCAATGGGTAGTCAATTGCCTCCACACCCTCATGTTGAGTCAGTGATGTCCCAACTACAAGAGCGGCTAACCAGAATGGAGAATTGGGAGAAAAAAGTGGCCGGAAGTGTTGACGAAGAAGAGTATGTTTTCCTTGTCTATTTTCCTTTGTGTAGTTATGTGATGTATAGATATGTGTAAGTGGTTTTATATTTGTCTAATATTTGATTTAAAATTATGTGGTTCCAGTGCTCTAGAAAATGTAGCATTGTAGTTATAATTTTACCATTTCTGTGCCTTTTTGAGGTAGCAGTAATGTTGTATGTTTTCCACATTTACATGCTTAAAACATTTTTGTTGTGCATCTAACTAAACTTCTGGCTGTAGAAAACAAGAGAAACTTTTAACATTTGTGTTGATGTAATAGGCACAGTAAGGAGAGGAACACAATGAACATTTCAGGGTATGAGTCATAACTATGTCTATGTGAGAATGACTGTACCTTGTTCATTGTAATAACACAGTTGCGCATTTAAACCTACGGCAAATAGGGTGCTGGCTTGCAAATGCCTTTTGGTGAGAGGCAGAAATGACCTAAAGCGGAAGCTGTGTATAGGGAGGGCTCTCGGGATCTGAAAAATCACTCGCTAAATGGAACTCTCATTGTTACCAAAGATGATTAAATAATCATTCCATAACCAATTCCTACAACTTCAATGCTAATTTAGCAATTATTGTGTAAATTTTTGGTAAGTGGCGAAAACATTCTATTGAGATAGCTATTAAAATTCATATTTTCGAACACTTCAAGTACTTATGATCGTATTCACTTTAAATGACATCAAATTCCATATTAAATGTCATACTCTGTAATATAAAACGCCAAATTTTGACCCTTCAGGACACGTTTACTGTACTGAGTATTGCTGTATTGTTATTGCCCTTATGTTTCGGGTGCGCCAAATATGTCGCGGCTGCAAGTAATGGCAATCCAACGCATTATAAATGGCAAACACTTTGAAAATAAGAAAAAATTTCAAACCTTCTACTTCTCTAAAAAGTGTATAAAAACAGATATACGGTTCAGAGACAGTTGTGCTAATTAAAATTTGCAAAAATGCTAGATAACTACATGACCACGATATTACCTTCGGGGATTTAGTTCCGCGCAAGCACCAGGCTGCTATCTTCTCCAGTTAAAAGGTGGAAATAAAGGAGAGGACTTTAACATCTGAAAGATCGCCTCAGAAAACAGCCAACTTTGGCTTGTCGGAATCATAAAGCCCATTAACCCTTGATAGTATGTTTATTTTACGTTACAGTTGTAACATGCCCCTCCGAGTCCCCGGCAAGCATCAGGTTTCATTGCCATCATAATGGCCGGAGACTCGTTATAGGCCGGAGATAGTATACTGTTGTTTGTGTTATTATTATAATTATTATGCATGGAATGCTCTTGAAATTATGGAAACATGATTGTTACAAGCAATTCCACACATGTCAGTTTTAAGTTCCGAAATGAATTCCATCAAGATTCGCATCTTCTGCCATACTTACATCTGGCAGCAGCTCTGGAAACTTGTTGATAATAATACAGTGGAAGCCCGGTTTAATGAGTGCTCATAATCCCTCGGAAATCACTCGCTAAATTGAGCGCTCGTTGTATCCGAAAATGTTGAATAAAGCCATCTAATTCTCATAGTCGTTAGTATTTACTGTTTTTCTTTTGTTTTCATGGTATTTGACGAAGGTAAACAGCAAAAAAAGTAGTTTCAGGCACAATCTGGTGGAATATCAACTAATTTTAAGAAAGAAACAGGACATTTTCCATTACATAACATATGAATTCCTCCAGTTTCGGTGTTTTTCTTCCAGTTCTTCTATTTTTCGATTGCCGAAGAAAGCTGTAAAGATACCATAACTAATTGGAATTAAAATATTAGGTATACTGTAGTTTTTGGATAATTTTGTGAACATGTCATGACGATAATATCAACTTTGTCGAGTTTTCGAATGTTAACCAGGACCTCCATCAGTTGGGAAAATTGGCCTGAAGGTTCACTGAAATACGGCATGTACCGGTGGTCGAAGATATTTCTCGCATAGTCACCTATTCCTAACAGTTTCTATGATTCAAATTCAATTATCTACCGCAAATTAGTGTCATCGAGTATTTATTTACACTAGAAAAGAAAATACCTCAGTCGATTGGCTAGCACATCATGTTTCGTGCAAGTGTAGACAGCTTTCGCCTTTAACATCGGACCGTTTATGGGCAGTCCTGCAGACCCTTGCTGACAAAACCACTTGAATAGTCCAGATTCCATTTGAGGATGTTCCCCATGCCACAAATGTTTTTGGCTGCTAGGTCGTCCTAGTTCGGTCACTGCTGCAAGAATTTTATCTTTGTTCTTTAATATTGTGAACAACGTAGATGATGACACACCAAACCGCCTCCCGATATCAGTCTTTGAAGACCTGTTTCTTTCGCACTCGTCTATAATTTTAATTTTGGTTTTAAGGTCCAAAGATTTACGTTTCGCGAACATGATGCTGCCGCACAAACCACATGAGACAACTCCACCCCTCCGACCGAGAAAATTCCGCCCCTCCGACCGAGTAAACTCCGCCCCTCCGACCGAGTAAACTCCGCCCCTCCGACCGAGTAAACTCCGCCCCTCCGACCGAGTAAACTCCGCCCCTCCGACCGAGTAAACTCCGCCCCTCCGACCGAGTAAACTCCGCCCCTCCGACCGAGTAAACTCTGCCCCTCCGACCGAGTAAACTCCGCCCCTCCGACAGAGTAAACTCCGCCCCTCCGACTGAGTAAACTCCGCCCCTCCGACTGAGTAAACTCCGCCCCTCCGACCGAGTAAACTCCGCCCCTCCGACCGAGTAAACTCCGCCCCTCCCACCGAGTAAACTCCGCCCCTCCAACCGAGAAAACACCGCCCCTCCGACCGAGTAAACTCCGCCCCTTACCTACATCACAACTCTCTGCTGCCGTGTGATTGGGCGCATCGAGTTGACGGAATGGTTTGAGGTTTTCAATCGCTCCGACAGATCGCTCTCATTCTGCTGAATGTTCCCTCTTCTACTCTCAACTTGCTTGTCGTCCGCCCACTCCCCTCTCACTGATGACTGGGCTTAACAAAAGAAGAACGTAAAATGGGAGCGCGCACAGCGTACTCAAGGCCATAAATCACTAATGTTTGGGCATAACTGGCTTCAGGTGTTGCAGATATGGCTCACATCTTGAATATTTAGTTTAATTAACAGATAATGCAAAACAAAATAGTTAATTTTTGCTAGGTGGTGCATCGCCCTCGAGAGATATCTGTCGTAATACCAAGCGTATACCGTGGAAGAACTTTTTGGCCTCGCTATATCCACTTTATTTTACATATAAAACATATGCCTTTTGGTGGTACAAAGACAATCACTCGCTAAAACAGAATTCTCGCAATAAGCCGTACTCACTATACCGGGCTTCCACTGTACCGTGATGAATACTGACTACGCTCCCAATGTGTTTCAATTCAATTTTCCACAAGTAAATATTTAGAAACTCAACTGTATAATCCAGAATTATTTCTTTTTAAACCTTCTACTCTGTAAAAAGATTCACTGTGATATTACATCTAGGTTTATGAATTAGTATACACAGGCATACAATTAATACAAAGAACTTGGTTATCGGACCATGCATGTTAATTGGACATCTAACATTTACTAGTTAATCACGATCCATATTGCAAGCCATCTCGTTGATCATAATGAGTCTGCTTGTTTTACAATTGTTACTTATCATCTGTTTCATGGATTGAAATATAATTATCTTTCAGAAGACAACATTCTACAAATAAGGCCTATTCAAAAATCATCCAAAAATCGGAAGTTCTCTTTAACACACAAATGTGGCCATGTTTGGATATAAAGTTCCTTTAATTGTAAATAGGTAATACATTATGAATAAAGTGAAGAGCTCTCTTAGAATAGGTAAATTTGCATATGAAAGTATTTATGATATATGGTTAAAAGTAGAGATGGGTCGAATAGCATTTTTCGCATATCTCACTCGAATATGGAATACTTCATGGTCGTTTTTCCACCAATTTTAAATACAAATAACAAATTAAATAAAAAAGTGTAGGACTACTATTTCTGAGAACCTATTTACAACATCACATAAAACTAAATTGTAAAAATAGTTGAACAGAATTTATCAAAATTCTGAAGTATTGAAGGTTCTAAAAAAGATACATTGCTCTTGACACGATATTCACACATTATTACCTATGTACTGATTGTCACAAATCGGTTGAAACACAGCCACCAAAATAATCCAATTAATCTAAAAATATCACCTGCTCCAATTAGGGGTAGACTTCTTAGTTTCGGGTCAGGTATTTATTTTTGACCCTCGGGCCTTGGGTCGAAATGTGTCAGGCCACATTCTACAATTGAACCTTAATTTTTCTCCAAAAAAAATCATCCAGAAATCCATAAAAATATGATATTTATGAAGGTCTATCATAGGAAACTTGTAACCAATCTGGGCCTATGTGGCATTCTACTGCATAAGTGTAGGAAATCAACATATAAATTGTAATGTTTACAAACAGTAGATTCATTAATTGCCTGCCCACTTAATTACAATGTAATGCAAGAGTAAGTTATATAATGGAACAAAATAAACGTTTTTACTGTTCTTTATTTCCAACTCAGTTCACTTAACAGGCCGTGAAAAATTTATGCTAAGTATTATAATTTTATTTTCAACAAACATTCTTATAAATTATCTGATAATTGAAAATTCGAACATTATTCTCCTTTGTAGTAGTTTTTATTTATGCTTAATTTTCAGTGTTTTTAGAAGCAAAAGTGAAAACCCTTAAACTAAAACTATACAGCCTCGGCGAACATTAGCCTTTGAGTCTTTCCGGGAAATTAAATAATCAAATAAAATGTAGGTACCTAATTTTAGTAAATTTAGTTTAATTGTTAGGTATTTGTATAAGAGTTTAAAATACATTGTACTTTTTGTGAAAAATTCAATTCAATATATCAGTAAAAAAATAAATTTCCAACACTGGCATTTGTATAACAGTCGATGAAATTGTAAAATTCGAGAAACAAATAACAATATATCTGGGATCGAAGTGAGTTAATACTAATCAACATTTAAGTCCTGACGCATTATTAATTAAAGAAATAACAAGCTCACTTTAAAAAAATCACATTGGAATGCACTGAGTTTACTGATTTAATAGGGTAACTCAACAAAACATTTATGTGGCTAAAAAAAAATCATAAAAAATATGAATACAGTAGATTTTCCATAATATGAAGTTCATGGGACAAAATAATCAGCAATGCTATGTTTTTAAGGTTTAATGACATAAATAACAATTTAGCATTAATTTTTATGTCGAAACAGTGTGGATGCCGGCTCCGCAGATACGTCTTTGTAGAACTGGAGCTTTTACCATTTTTTTTAATGTGAAATTTTATGATGAACTTGGGTTTATGATGCTCATGTGACATTTTAATTGAATAGTAAAGGTCCAATTACTCCAATATGAAAATATGCGTCTTCGTAAAATGTGTTACATTGATGCCTACATTGGCATTAACGTGGAAATAATGGCAAAAGGAATGTACTTTTACTTTGTTTTCTCGAGATATTATTTTTTGTTACTAAACCTTCAAATGATAAACTTCTCAACCAGTTAGATGTATGTGAATCAAATATTAGGGGCGGTTCTAAGAACACCTTTTTTTCTCCATATAGATGCCTCTAAATTTTTAAATCATTTATAGTTATTTTGATGCAATACATCGGATGGCAGATTTACCTACTGGATGGAATTGGTATTACGTTGCACACAGGATTGGTAGTTCATGACGGCATTGGCAATTCTTGGGTGCAGTCACATTATTAATTATAATTGTATTTATTCCATCCTATTAGATTGCAAACATTTTGAACCCTGGAATTCCTCAATGAATGAGGCGATTTCTATCATGTGTGTTTATGCAAGTCAAAATAAAACCTTAAAAATTTTATTTTTTTTTCAAAATATGGTGTCAAAGGTTAAACAAATGTGAAGTTTCATGGAAAATATCATGCCAGAAACCAAAATACGTAAAATTTTGTCATTTAATCATCTTCATGACATTTTGGTGATTTTTGCAAACCTGAAATGAGCAAATTATAACTTATACATACTTTGTATATCAATATAACTAATTTTTTACTCAGAATTCATAATGACAAAAACACAGTACCAAATTCCACTATTTATTTTAATGCTGTCGACCGGTTTCAACGTCAAAAGCATCATTTACAAGACAAATAGTGGAATTTTGTACTGTGTTTTTGTCATAATGAATTCTATCTTCAATTTCTACCAAGTATCGCCACAATGGATTAATTAAATTTTTTACTCCTTTAAAAAAATTTGTGCAAAAACCCATTCACAAAATTCCAGGGTCCTGCCAATAATTAAAGGTACTTGAACAAATTGCCTCTCTACTAATAAAATGCAGTGTTAGTATTTTAAATGGTTTCTCAGATTAGAAGTACTTTTTGAGGCACCACGTAAAATTCAAATAATCCAGATTTTGCGCCCTATTTATCATTCACATTGTCGATTTGGAGTGAATCCACATGTCTTGCACCACATCCTGCACCCATATCCCTTACCTGCATTTCATATCCTAGCCCTCAATCGAAATGTATTATCTGTGTATTGCACCATAGTTCTTCATCCACGTACTGTACCTGCAACTGTAGCCTGTTTTGCGCCTTTGTCCTTCACCCAAGTCTCTCAACTGGGTCCAGCTCCAAAATCTTGTGCTCACATTCTGAACCCGTGTCCTGCACCCATTTCTTACACATGTATCCTTGATCTACATCCCTCACCTGCATACTTCGCTCAAGTGTCATACACAGAGCTCATTCACTCAGCTCATGTCCTGGAAATAGTCTTCACTATATGGCATGAACAATCATATCCTAAAAGAGCAAGGCTTGTAATAGGTTGCTCATCTCAGGTAGTGAATGAATATGAATATAATTTGTATCTTGTCAGGAGATAGGTATGTCATTTCATAGCTTACATTTCACTATATTTTACTTTGAATTTTGGAAAATGTTAGATACAGAGTAAATTGCATCTATTAATTAAATAAGAAAATCAAGACCTCCTGACATGATAAATATTATTAAACTAGAGGTCAAGAATAACTTAGCATGTGTATACGAATTTATATTCTTTTGTGAGTGACTATTTGTTCCCATTATGGACTGGTAAATTTTAGTGAATGAGGTCCCAAAGTTTAAAATTTCAGGTTTGATGGTAATTAATCATACTGGATTACATCCCTAGATTGATTATCCTTTTATGGCATGGCAGGCTACGAGGCTGGAGCCTGCAAAAATTGAAACACACATGACAACTTGCCAACTGTGGAGACTTGTGACATTGTGCATGCTCTAGAAACAAATGAACAAATTAATGGCTGATTCACTCCCGTGCGAAGGGGTGCTTTCATGGCTGTTAGCCTCATTGAAATTGGCAGCCCCAACTTATCCACCTTTGGTCATTTTCACTTGGAATTAATCCATAGGGGTCTTGATAAGTATAAATAAGGTTTGGAGCTGAACTCAGAAACTCGCAGGATTGAATAAAAGTTAATGCATTATACTTGAAGAAAGTGAAATTTGACCTGGAAAATCTGGATAAGTCATGGAATTGAAAAGCTTTAATTCAGCAGATATCTTGATGACCTTTTCTTGTATGTTTTCAATTTTTAATTTGTAATGTCATCTTTGTTTTAGAAACAAGCAAAAATTGCCCTATTGGGTGGGATTGCTGAAAGAAGCAGAAGATATCCATGGTTACTTGCCTAGTTACCTGATTGTGGAAGGAATTGTGAGGGAGGTCAGGCTGTGGTTATCTGAAGTTCAAGATATTAAGGTAAGTTCATTTCATTTTATGTATTATTTAGAAAGTGTGAAATTATTAAGGATTATTTCAGTGTAATGATGGTTTTGATATCATCAATTGTACTGCTGGTGTCTATAGTTATGTGGGTACTTAAAAGTGAGCCCTTAGTATTTCAAAATTGGATTTGTTTAGCTAACATTCAGATAGGTGAATGTAAAGGACATCCATTATATTTATTCACTTGCTATATAAGTGGCACCATTTAGTAAGCCCATACTAATCCAATCTATGTGGGGCTGAGAGTTGTCTGGAATAAGCTAAGCCTGCAATGTCAGGTGATTTCTGTAATTGTACCCCATAGGTTTTCATTAGGGAAAGTTCATGATATGACTTTGTTGCATAGTTTTATTTGCATGAAAGTTCATTAGAGATTTTATTGTATGTGCTGTTAAATTTTATTTTTTATGTAATTGCCCCTTTGAGGCTGGGAACTACTGGATTTTGAGCAGTAATTGTAGTTTACAAATAAATCTCTGCATGTAGCGCTTATGTTGCGTATGACATAAAAATTTGATTGGTTCCCTTTCTGAGGCACTCTGAAATCTGTTTCATGTGTGCTGGAAACAAGCATCTATAAAAGATAATCTATATCATCTCTTAATATCAAGTGTGTTTTGAATATGTGGTTTATTTCTGAAGCTCATGGATGGCAAACTCAAGTATTCCAGCAGTGATTCTCCACAGTCCTAGAATGAATTTGAGGTCACTAATTTGCTGTAGAAGGAAATAATTTTTTCTAAAGGACTTGGTGCATGAGTTCTCCGAATTTATTTCGGAGTGAATTAAAATTACCTTTCTCTGGTGTTTACATTTCCCCTCAAGAGAAATAAATAATGATCCAAGTCCTCTCCTGAAAGTTTTTATGAGGGAATGAGAACTTCCAAAAACTAATTTTCACTTTTATTTATTTTGAATGTGTTGAATTTAAATGAATTCAATTTCGATTTTATTTGACCATTCTAGGAGTCACCATTCTACCCATACATGCAGACAATTGATAAACTGGCTTCTGCTGGCCGTCCAATGCCAGTGAAATTGGATGTAATTCGTGAAATGGACCTGCTAATCAGTAAGGCTAAGATATGGCTGGATAAGGCTGAAACTACCTTCTTGAGGAAACATGCACATTACACCCTCCTTGAGGTATTTAACATTCTTATTAAATTAAATTATGAAGGGCTTGAATGATGCTAGATTTAAACTTTAAGCAGTCATGCCTTCCAACAGAACATGGGCAGTCACAATGGTGTTCTGAGTGTGCCAGTGTTGTTATTGAAATATTTTTGGCTATTTCCTTTTACTAAATTGGTTGGTTTACATCGGTCGAGTTAGCTCAGACACCACTATTGACGAGGTAAAACATAATGTTTCCCAAAATATTGGCGTTTCGTTCGATTATGTAGAGAAAGTCATTGGAAAAAGTTCTTTTGGCTCCTTTAAAATAGGAGTCCATTCCAACGACCTTGCGAAAATTCTTGACCTTCAATTTTGGCCTAACGACGCTGTTGTAAATAAGTTCCGTTTCAGAATAAGAAACTTTTTCGCCGAGATAAATTCAAATAGTGAAAACTCAGTAAATATCGGCAAGAATGCCTCTTGACAAGGCCTCTCGCCGCATCTCGCGATGAACCATGCGCTCACCGTGATGCATTTAAATATCCAGTGCCTACGAAACAAACTCATTGAACTAGAAACCTTGATAAATGATTATGAACCTGATGTGTTGTGCATTTGTGAACACTGGCTGAGCTTAGAAGAACTTTCTACCATCTCTCTTACGGGATATATCATTGCAGATGCGTATGCGCATACTCATCGCAAAAATAGTGGTGTTAAAATATTTGTGAAATCTACCTCAGTGATTTTATCAGGCCAATTTTCGTGCATGCATCTAAATGAAGAGTTAACCTTCGAGTGCTGTGTCACGTGTCTATGTTTGACTAATGATGAGAAACTGTATATTGTAAGTGCTTATAGATCGCCCCTTGGAAATTTTTCTGTGTTCTTAGAGAAACTTGGGTAATTGCTTGATGGACTTCACAATATTGATTGTAATATCTCCATTATTTTAACTGGTGATTTTAACTGCAATTTGTTTGTTGATGATAATTCATCACGTGACTTCCTGCGATTACTTAAATCCTATAATTTATTACCTACCGTCAATACTACACCAACCAGAATCACGTCAAATTCAAAATCTCTACTGGACAACATTGTTTCTAACCTGCACTCAAGGCATGTGCTTACAAAAGTTCTTGATGCAACCATATCTGATCATTGTCCCCTATTGTCGTCCATAAATGTTGATCCACTCACTCGCAGTAGGAATACTTATTATTCTAGAGTATATTCTAAAGTAAACCAGGACATATTTTTATCCAACTTAGAGTCTTATGATTGGTCTGAAATATACAATAGTGCATCATTTGATGCAGGCTTTCAACTTTTTCATGTTTACCTTCAGCACAGTTTTAATGTTGCCTTCCCTCTTGTTCCCATGAAAAAAACTTTGATATCACTTAAAAACCTTGGGTAACAGATCAAATTCGCTACTACTCCGTTTTCCTCAAAAATCTCTCTGCAACAGTGAAACATTCAAATGATCCTTTCCTACGCGATGAGTTCACTATCCAAAAAAGGAAATACAGGAGACTCTTGGAACATGCCAAAACGTCTTATAACAATAATAGGGTACTTGCATCAAAAAATAAATCCAAAGTGTCTTTGGATATTATACGGGAGTCTACAGGGAAATTCCATGAACACCTTCTCCCTGGAATTACACAGTCAGAGGATGACTTACACATTAAATGCTCAAACCTAGCAAATGAATTTAATGACCTTTTTACAGTCAAATCATCAACCACCTCACCTCCTACCTCTTCCAATAACTCACTCCATCATCAAACCTCCCATTTGGCCTCTTCATTCTTCATTCACCTTTGTACGGAACCTGAATTAAGAGCCATAATATCTACGTTTGCCAGCAAAAACTTCTCAGGCCCTGATGAAATCCCAGGGAAAATATTATATCTTTCTTATACCTATATAAAAGAACCTCTCTTATTTCTTGTTAATGAATCCCTCAGGCAAGGCATCTTCCCATCTTCTCTGAAACATTCAAAAATCATCCCTCTTTATAAAAATAAGGGATGTTCCAATAACTTAAATAATTATAGACCAATTGCACTTCAAAACGTCTTGTCCAAAGTCTTCGAAAAAATTTTCTGTAACCAATTAACATCATTCTTAGAAAAATTTTCCCAATTGTCATCTAATCAGCATGGGTTTCGAAAAAACCATTCCACTTCTACTGCGTTATTTCAAGCCACTGACTTCTTATTGTCTTCTCTTGACCATAAACATAAAACAATGGGAATCTTCTATGACTTCTCCAAGGCGTTTGACTATGTTAATCACACATGCCTTTTCTACAAAATTAATAAACTGGGCGTGAGAGGCATTGCTAACAAATGGCTTCACTCTTACCTCGCCAATCGAACACAAGCTGTGTCACTCACTGTAAAGGGTAACAGATATTGCTCTGCGAGTAGTACCACTTCTGTTGGTGTACCGCAGGGGTCCATATTGGGCCCAGTTCTTTTTCTAATCTATATAAACGATTTGCCAGCATCCATTGCCAATATTCCTAATGCTGAAGTCGTAATGTATGCTGATGATACAAACATCTTACTTTCTGCCCCATCACAAAATGACTTTATCATGAGTTCTAGATCCGCAAACCAAAACATTCTTCGCTGGTGCGTTGATAATGAATTGAAATTAAACACTGGCATATTGTTCAATTTGGGTGTAAAAGTCATCTCCTTGAAAGTATTTTAATTAAAATTGATAAAAAGTCCATTGAGAATGTTACTCTAACTAAATTTCTAGGTTCATATATGTGGTAATATGTCCTGGGAGAAGAATATTAAAATTTTAGCCAATAAACTTAGCTCTATTTGCTACCTTTTACGCCACCTCCGAAACTCTGTTAATGTAGATATCTTACTTACTGTATACTATGGTGCTTTTTATTCCCTGATGTCATACAACATAATTCTTTGGGGCTCATCACCTCACGCATCCAAAATATTTACATTGCAAAAAAGGGCAATTAGAATTATATTAAGAAAACCTTATGATGCTCCCTCCAACCCCATCTTTAAAACTTTGAAGATCCTCCCATTACCATGTGTCTATTTATTATCTCTGCTAATTTTTACGCATAAAAATCTGGACATGTTTGAAATTAACTCCAATTTTCATAAGTATGAAACCAGAAATAGGCAAAGCCTTCACTATAAAACAGTGAGGACAAATAGGACTAAGTTAGGTCCAAGAGAAATGTGACTCCGAACCTACAATAAACTTCCGCACCATTTGAAAAATCCATGTGAGTCATTGGTGTCTTTTAAAAGGATTAGATTGTTGTTGGGGGGGCCTTCGTCAGGAGCCCGGGCACTTAGACCTTTCTTGGTCCATTGTGCCAACCCCATGCCTGTCTGTCACTTGCAGACAGGGGACAAGAGCACCTCGGTAGAGGTATGGAGGATTGGCCTCCCCCTGCCTCACCCCAGTACCAGGTATAGAGGATGTCCTCCCTCCAACCGGCCCGGTTTGGCCTGGCCTGGCCTCTCAGGCCTGCCGGTATAGGTATGGAGGGAGTATCATCTCTCCATCCATGCCTGGTTGAGGTATGGAGGAGGGTCACCCATCCAACCACTGTCCGGGCCCAACGTTGCTTAACTTCGGTGTTCTGATGGGAACCGGTGTTTCAACGTGGCTAGGCCCTTGCCCTTTTAAAAGGAAGTTGAAAGTATTCCTACTCGCAAAGAATTACTATTCTGTGACTGAATATCTAACTGACTCTACAATCTAGTGCTTTTTTTTATGTTGAAAATATATTGTATGTGAATTCAATATATACTTTGTTCGTAACATTTCATCTTGATGTTTGTGAACTACTAACTTGTATTAATTCCTCCTCTTTTTTTGACGTGTCTTATATCTTTTTGTAAGATCTTTGGACAAAAATAAATTATTATTATTATAATTAGAGATACGTGTAAATAGCACTTTAATTTTTATTTTATATCACTTTCAATTTCAGTTTATAGCATTTTGTAGCGTCTATTTTTTTCTATATTTTCATACTGTATCATTAGTTGATGATGACAAAATGTGGTGAAATACAGTTAGATGACAAAATATGGAATAATTGAAATAAATACGAGGTAGAACAATAATAAAGTAAGGAATAAGATAAACATATTGTAAATAATTAAATATGAGATTAGTAGCCTGAATATCATTTAAACTAGTTGAACATCAACATAGAACAAGTTTCAGCCCTTTCTTCCTTCAGCCGGTTGCGTCTGTCAGTCACGACTAGATTGTACTGACTGAAAAAGCTCTCTGCATCCACGCTGTTAACTGGTGCCCAGATTGTGTGGAGTGCAGCATTTCCAAACTCAGTTTTTTCTTGGCAGATGGCAAGAAATATTTGCTTAACATCGCAGAAGCTACCAGGGTTCTCTCTCAACCTCTCTAGTTGCTGCCGATGAATATACATGTAACCATCTATGAAGTAGTCAGGGCCAACGTCTCGGAAGGCTGGTAGCTTTGCTTTTAAGGCTTGCTTACTTTGAAAGGTAGTCCCTCACTGCTGGATGGTCTAATTATTGCACCGGAATATTTGCCTTGAGGCACATTGACAAGAGTGTCATGTATGAAATAGTGTTTCCCTGTTTTTGTCTTCTTGGCATTTTCATTTGCCTCAAATAAAGTGGTTTGTCTCTTGTTGCTTGCCTGCAGATCTTGAGGAACAGACACTTTCGCAGCCAAATGTGAACTAGTTAAAATATGCTTGTCTAAGGTATCTTTTTTATTCCAGTCCAATCTGAGCTTAAATATCCCACACATGACAATATTGGATTCACTTACATAAAACTTATCGTTTTTGTAAGCTTCCGCACGTTGCTTAATTGTTATTTTAACTCGTGGCATTTTTCCGGTAACACGTGTCGAGATCAGCTGAGTATAAATGACCGCCAGTAAAATCAAAACAAGTAGGTGATTACACCGAGATAAAACTCTGTATGCCTGTAACGGCGGTGCTCACGCAAAAGTCCCGCGAGACTTCCAAACTTGCGGCGAGTACTGAACGAACTCTTGTGACCCGGTTCTCGCGGTGCCGACTGGCCTCCTCCCGCGTGCTGCCGCCCCAAACCACCGCAGCCGTATCTACATTGTCACCTTCCCGTTATTATCACACTCGGCCACTCCCGCGCTCCACCAACGTGTCGCCGCAACGCTATTCTTAAATCGTAAGACAGCACGTAAAATCGTAATACAGATACCACTTTACGGCTTTTGGAGCATTTCCTTATACAATTAGAAAGCTCCGCCTTGTGTAAATGCTAAAAACGCAAGTCAGGCGGTCGGGTAACAGGGTGGTGCGTACTCCGATCAATGAGTTTGAGTCAGACGTGGCTGCCGACGACATTTTTGTCGGTGGCAGCAGCTGACCCTCTTCCGACCCAGCGGCGGCGGTGGCACATGCGGCGTGGATCTGATAAAATGTAACTACATACTTTCCAGGAGCGGATTTTTTATTACGATGCAATCTCACAAGCAGTGAGCGTCGGCGGAGCATTTTAACTGCTCTCGGCACTAAATTTATGAATTTTGCCATTGAAAAGGCAAATTTGCTGTAAAAATATCAAAAAACTCCAGTCATCGCGCCTATGTCGCATTTATTCACGTGCATCACAGAAATATCGCATTTATCGCATATGCGATTTTCACGTGTAATTACATACTTTCCAGGAGCGGATTTTTTATTACGACGCAATCTCACAAGCAGTGAGCGTCGGCGGAGCATTTTAACTGCTCTCGGCACTAAATTTACGAATTTTGCCATTGAAAAGTCAAATTTGCTGTGAAAATATCAAAAAAGTCCAGTCATCGCGCCTATGTTGCATTTATTCACGTGCATCGCAGAAATATCGCATATGCGATTTTCACGTATCTCTAGTTATAATATTTAAATAACTTATGATTGATTTTCTAAAAGAATTAAATGAAATAGCACAAATATTTTGTTCATAGTGGCACAGATATGCTTGAAGAGTATTTTCTAGTGATGTGGTCAGGATTCAAGGATTCAATGGAATCCAGAGATTTGAGATTCGGTCGAATCCTTCAAAAAAAGAAAACCAAAAATTAAAGGATGCTATTAAGAAAAAGGATTTTGAAAGAGCCAGAGTTGCCCAAGGTATATTAGAGGGTGCCATGGCTGTCCGTCCACGTGCGAGACATGCGCATAAAGAAAGCCGAACCCTTAAGAAATAATTTTGAGAAGCGCACTTCCTCCCTTTTAGCAAAGCTATTACAGAATCATGGAAAAAGGCAGCGGGACAACATTGAGGATTCAGATGATCCCGATCCAGCTTAAGAGACATTACTTGTCAGCTGAATTGTTGAGTGACTTGTCTTTGTCTGTGATTTATTTCAGTCCTTGTAATCTTTTCAGTTTGTTTTATTTATTGATGATTTGAGAAAATATTTTGTTTCTCGTCAATTGAGTCCGTATATGTGTATTAGTAAAGAAAACTCCCTTATGTGTTACCATTGATGTCAGCATTTATGGACATTACCCATCAGTTGAATTCTTTAATGACTTAATTTGTGTATGCTTTATTTCCATCCTGATTCGCATCATATGTTCAGGCACTTCCAATGAAAAGTGACCACTGCAGAGCCGAAATTTTTAAAGTCCGGAGATTTTGGAAATATGACAACACTGCGTCACGGAGCCTCGGGAAGCTCTAACCGTAAACAAACCCCCTTCCCTCCTCCGCCCTCCTTTCCTTTCTTAGCGGAAGGGACCAAGGGATTACTGACGGTCAGTCTTCTTTCCATGCTTCTGCTCATGACGGTGGCAAAATACCCCTGACTATCGCTCTACCCTTGTGCCCGACCGTGCCATTGAGCCGCGTGTCCTCCTACCCCTGCCGAAGGATCGCCGCACACTATTCTCCTCCTCCCGTAGGGGAGGGGCGGCGAGGAAGCATTGTCTAGCTGGAAATTCCCCGTCAGGATGGGTTCGCACACGGGACGCGCGGGCACCCGGCCGCCTCCCGGCGATCTCCTCTCGAGGGGCCAATTGCTCCGATTGCGGAAAGTGTGGACGGCAGTTAGTAAATTTCCTTACGAACATAAATCGCAACTGAGAATACTAATTACAATATGCTGTTCCTCTCTTTCCCTTCTGATGGACAGGTTTTCTATTATTCGACCATATTGCACACCAAACAATACCGGCAAAATGTTTGGATATATTTCCAAAAAAATCCTGTAATAATATTTCTCCGAATATCTTCAACTTAATTCGATGGTGACGCTGTGGGAGGAAATTGTTCAAATACAAATAGCATGATCTATTAACACAATTCTTTGCTTTAATTGCCTGAGCTTCAAATATTTTTTGAATCATTTCATTGCCATTCCATTACTTATAGGCGGACGCTGTTTTCAGACAAAATGTTTACATAAAGTAGATAATATCTAGTGTTTTAGGGAGACACTTGTCAAGTCACTTATATTGGAGCACTCGTTGAAAACTCATATGCACGTAACTGAAGAGAAATTTAAAATAAGTTTGCAACGCAAAAAATACATATGATTTTCCGACCGCACGTCCGGGGTCTGGCTCCACTCGTCACGGGCTGGATTTGACGTGACTCGCTTACATTGCTGAAGTGACATGGACCCTAAGGCTCTCAATTCGTCGTTTTTCAGCTGTAGTCTTTGTCACTAACCTCCACGGACTCTATTTTGACGAAATCACGAGAGTATTGAACCGTGCTACCGGATAAGTTTACGCGGAATCACGTTAAGTTATTTTTAATTGCGTACGCTCCGGGAATATACTTTTTATTCACGCCCTTCAGCCCTTGAAAAGAGATGAGTCTTTTTAGGACCCAAGTCTTTTGCATGTTATTCATACACACTTTCAAATTCATTAGAAATTTATTTAATCACCGAGTGGTTGAACAGTGGACACCAGCTAGGATTATTGGCGCATTCTGATTCACTATGGGTAGTTGATTTACTTCGCACATATTATCAGTGATTATTTTACCTTTCGGGTATCCTACGCTTTAAAGTAGCAGTATTCGGCCATTTCTAGGATATACGCAATCGCAATCTAGTGCTATCAGAGTTTTATGTTGACTCTTGTTCATCTCGGTGGAAATTATAAGAGACAAAGCCTTCTCACAGGACATCTCAGCTTGGACAGCATCACATTTCCTGCACAACTTTTGTTACCGTAGTTGGTAGTTGTGGTATGGTAGTTGTTATTTCCACTAGTAATTTAGCTGTCGCAATGCTTCCTTTCTCATGTAGACTCATGGAAGTTGCGAATGCCGTTTATTTAGCAGAGGTAAATGTTTTGAAATTTGGAATTTTTCTTCTTCGGTCTATCTTAGGAAGTGTGAGACTTTCTATGTTTCTAATCGATTATGCAACATTTGAACCTATCTGAAAATATTGATCAACAGGTTAACATCTGCATCTACGTTATAACGTGCAAGCCACCTCGAGGGTGTGTGGCAGAGGGTGAACATCGTCAAATATGAACTACTTACAAGCAATTAAGAGCTACAATGTCACTACTTCACGGAGACATGTCACGGAGAAATAAGAGTCACGTATAACTAGATGGTTGGTATTTACTAATCCATGAAGCGAGTAGAGGTTAGAAAGTGTGTAGAGCGGAATTTCCTCAGAGAAAAATCAACCAAACCGATTCTAGAACCCGGAATCCCGTTTCCGGGCCAGATACTCTACCAATTATCCTATAGGAGACTCCAGCCAAGGAAGACGACAACTAGCGGAGAAATTCCGAATCTCTCAGTCGAGGATAGCAGTTGACGGCGAGTGTGTGACCACATTGAAATTTGCAGGCGATATTCTGATTTTAGTAGCGTTTTGGTAGCTTTCTCATTTTATATTCAGTCTAAATTCGTAGTTTTATCATTCATTAGTGTTAAGAGTAGTTTAATTTTTAGCAGTTTCAAGTTTTTTATCATTTAGGTTTAAGCATATCTATACGGTTAGAACTTTGTACACGGTAATTTTCTCTTTTTATTCTCGATAGTTTTGTTTTGATATCTTTTAATTCTAGTATTTGTATTGTTCTACTTAAATATTTTAGTTTGATAGTTTTGGTGTTAAACCTTAGATACTTAGGCTGTAGCTTTTCATTCATTCGTAGTCGTTCTCTTGTGTATTGGTGTAGATTATTTTCGTAGTTTTCCATAGCGGTCTAGTTCAATATTAACTTTCGTTCTAATAATTTTGTTTTGATTTTAGAATTCGTAGTTAACTGTAGGCAGTAATTATTCTAGTTTAGCTTTTGCTGATAGGTTATTTTCATAAATAATTTCACCTACCATAATACTGCTAACATTGAAACTATGGTAAACTAACATGGGGTGTTGTGATGCCATGTTAATTGAAATTCAGTTCCTGTTGCACACTTGATTGTAGTCTTTATCTTGGCACAAATAGTAACAACATTAGGAATATTAAGGTGGATGGATTGCACATTAATTACCGTATTGATTGATTGAATCTGGACAAGACAAGGCGGGTTGCATAATTCTAACTTACAGGCTGTGCTGGTAACCTTAAGTTACTGGCTTCACATTTAGGATATGACTTGTATGAAATAAATTCTCATCTAGCTCATTCTACACTTTTCACATTATTTTCGACCATGGTTTACATTTACAATGTCGTTATCAATGCCAAGTTTAGAATGATATGGTATATGTCGAAACCATGGGTGGAAAGAATAAAAAAGGGTGGAATTTAATAAGTGAAATCATTTAAATGGCCAGTTAGGAAGGGAAATTCTACTTGATTGCTGATGGTTCATACAATCAAAGGATAGCTGTAGGGCTGAGGTTGACCAGTTACTTTTAGTCAGTTAAAAATTAAGTTCATTGACTCACTCATACTCATTCTGACCATGGTTTCAACATCTATGTTTTCATTATCAATGGCAAGTTGAGAATGATAAGGTAGATGTGGAAACCATGGTTGGATAGAATAGAAAATGAGGTCAACCAAATCTTTAAAAAGATATTTAGACAAGATGAATTAACTGAACTAGCTGAGTTGAAACTTGAACTATCAGAGTAGCCCTATGAAGGCTTTGTGGTTGAAACTAGAAACCATGTTTGTGACTGACCCTAACGCTTGTGACAATGAATAAAATAAAAATTATAACATTAAAGAGATGCCTAAAAGATGAACCTAAATTACCTTTCATCATACATAGCAAAAATAATGCCTCAAAAGCCAATTTCTATAATTCGATCACCCTAATTATCATTCCCTTGCTCTTAAAGTAACAGTTAAGGGAGTCCCACCCTGAATTGCCCCCTCGAATGTCTCAGATCTCCTCTAAAAAAACCTATTTCACCCTTGGTGGAATAATTCATCTCATTCACACTTCAGACATCCTCCACGATATTCCCCTCGAACACTCTTCAATGCCATCTTATTAATTAAAATAATGGAAATAATAGAGATATTCCCATTGAAAACAAGTCTTAATTTATTCATGTTTATAATGCACTGTTTATACAAAATCATAAATATAGATAACAAAAAAATGCAACGAATATAATTAACAAGGTTGCTACAGACCAGAAATATTAAGTTCCTGTACTTTACCAGATTTTCCAGGCCAAAATTTCAATTTTTTTCAGGTTAAAGTATCCACCAAAGTAAATTTAAAGTGATAGGGCGGTTATGATTTAGGAGGAAGTAGGTCAGTTGGTATATGAGCACATTCAGCATCGACATTTAACAAAGAATGAAACATATTCTGAGGAATGTAGGAAAACAACTTTAGTCTAACTACCTCTATTTATTTTAAGGTAATTATGACTTGGGAGTTGGAATAGCAAGGAATTACCTGTACATACACAATCTGAGGAGAAACAAATATTACATCACCCTCAAAATGATCATATAAAATTGGACCAGAAATTTAATTTTAGGTGCATATTATTAGTTGATAAGACCCAAATAAGAGCATCACTGCCTCATTTAAGCAAGCACTAAAACTAAGCTAACTCACACACAGGAAGGGCCTAAAATGGTACTGCTCAATAACAGAAAACAAAAAGATTTTGACTTGGGAAGGCAAATTTATAGCCAAGTTCTCATTTTCCCTGACTGTTCCAGGTCTGTAGCTACCCTGATTGATGGAAAACCCATTAAAGGTTTTCATTATCTTCTCCTACTCCACGGCTACCTGCATCCTCCTCCAGAGACCCCATGCCCCTGCAGAAAGATAACAGTTTTACTTATGGTTTAAGATAACAGATACGTCAATGAGAAAAAAAAATGATTTAATAAACAGTATTAATGATCATCCTTCTCAGAATAAGACAATTTATGCCGATATATATTTCAGAAAATGAAAACACTCATGGTATACAGCAAATACTAAATTCTTACATTTGTAATGCCAGTGCTGATCCAGGGCTGACACTGACCAATGAATTGAAGCAGTGCTCCAAGAACTCCTCGCTCAGCTGGGGTGCAGGAGGGTTTCACATGGCAAAAATCCCTCAGCTTTCTCGCTGAATACTGAGCTTTGTTCAAGCTTTTTCTTTTGCTCCACAAACATTTTACATCCGTGGAAGACAGCTCTTCTAAACTATTGACATCATTCCTATTGAAATAAAATAAAATTTAGTGGTTTTCACATCCCAGCAGATACTTTAAAGAAAATCAAAAAGTTAGTTGCAACAACAAAAATAAAGTAATTCATATTCTAGTATGCTTTAAGTATACGAGGTAGAAAGAGTGAGCTTCTGCTGCAAATAAATAGTTCCTGTTCAGAACACAGGTTGTTTCATATCCCATGCTAAGTAAGCAACTTGCACTCAACTGTGTAAAAGAAAAATTGTTTATCGCAGCATTTCCCGAGCTCAAAAATTAGTGATGGTTTGATGCCCATGCATTATTATGCATCCTCAGTTTTAACTTACTTGAGTAAACACGACTGTATATCTCTTTAAATTTTCCCAGTCCATAACCACTAAAGTTATTCAAATTTGCAATAAAGTTACATTTATAGATGTTGGGAAATACCATAAGAAATCCATATGAAAGCATAAAATGCATACAATTGACTTAACAATAAGACTGATAATGATTAACAAGGTACTAAGTTGCCACCGAGCTCCTAATTGCATACTTTCTCTCGAAGCATGGAAAAAGTAGGTACATTACTATCATGAAGTACGAATGTATGCCAACGAAAATATTGTTCTTTAAGGTGAAATCCACGAACGAATCTGAATCAACTGAGTGATTTGTCAACAGCTAGTACTGGTCCTTTATCGCCATAACTCGAGTGACATTTAGATCGACGTCACAGCAAACAAAAATCGAGTATTAAATTATAGCAAGATCCGTAATTCATAGGTAATTGTTCTCAAAGCAAAGGAAGTTCAGAAGAGATCACGTTATTCAAAACAGCAAAGAAGTCATTTGCTCCGAAACCTTCGTTTTATCCTATCCTTAGTCATGATTAACGCACCCTTGTCGACACCTATCCTTGTTTTCGCATAAATAATTGCCAATTTCGGTTGATAAATGAAACGTTAGCATTCCATTTTGCAACACAATAGACAGTTCCTTTTCTAAAATAAGCAAGCACCGCAGCATTCGCTTCGAAACAGTACGCCGGCTGTGAAACACTAAGAAACAAGCCACAAGAGAAAATTTTTAATTTCACCAAGAAAGATAACCAACCAGTGCCATAGAAAATAACCTTACAATGCAGCAGAACATCACTTAGTACGATGATAAACGAAAAATAAAAGTAAAGTAAGTTGACTTACCGGTTGAGGTACCACAAGGCGGCCGCGACATGTTTGCAAGACCCCGACTCCCCCTCTTTACATGAGCAAAGAAAATTTTTAACTTCTACACAATCGCACACTTCCACTCTTCCCGTGACTTGCAGCGGTTCTTTACTGATGCCACTCGTCTGTAGCACCAAAGCCAAAATATTAAAAGACTCCTCGGTCCGATTTTGATGCCCAACCAACATCACCAGGCCCGCATTCAGAACGCACTCGCCTTCTTTAATATTCCTGCGTCCGGTCCCTCCTAAATACCTTACGATTTCGTCGAAGGATAAATAAGTTTTTTGGCTCATTTTTGATGCTAAAGTTTGTGGAATGCACTGTGGAACTCCTCACTGCTCGCCGTTAACCGCTGTAAACACTTATTTGTGTTTTGATATGAGGCAAAGTTATCCTCAGAGTGTCGGCCATTTTGAAAATTGACATCATCGACTCGAGCGCCGCCATCGGTGATTTGAGTCTCCTATTCAGTGATACTTCACCAATATTCCTTCTCCCATGTAGAGTTCTAGAGGCATTAACGGACAATATGCTACGTGCCTGCCGTACTTACAATATCACAGGTAAGCCGAAGTGGTGCACACATCGCCACTGTCCACGAAGTTAAGGTCGCCTTTAAACACTAAGGTATTACTAGAACAATCCTAAGGATTGCGAACTAACGGCGAATAACAGCCCTATAAGTTTAAGGGACCGCCAAGGAGATTTATAAGATTGCTTTTAATGGACTATAGGAATATGCGAATAGTAGCCGTAGTTTATGACCGCAGAATTTCGCGGGTGAAGAATAGAATCGTAAATAAGAGGTATTGCAACTAAAGATCTATATGCCGATGACTTGGGTGAAACTAGTCGCATGAGGAAAGTCTCCTGCCTGAGGTCTTTTCTCTCTTCTCCTCTCAACCTAGGTCCTTAATCTCTCGCAGAGCATATTGTATCATTGTCGCAGGGAGGCCCTCGTCTCTTATCGCAGCAGATATTAGACCAGATTTTAGGGAAACGGCTGCGTGGCCAATAAAAGATGTGTATTGGTATTATACAAGCAGTAATCTTATGGGTATTGTTATTATTCAAATTACGAGTCTATACCATAAATCCTACAGCAAACTCGTGGAAATTACAACAATTCGGAACGTTATTTTCTTCTTTTGAGCCTATTCCTAGTTTTAAAACATTGAGATCGCATATTTATAAAGCTTCTGACTACATCGATGTGAGAATAAAACATACTAATGAACTCACTCTGAAATAGCAAGAACGTGAAACAACACCAATAAACCAAGGAATTAATTATTCAATTATTTATCGTATATTCAAGGGACACATACAAATTGGGGGGTGATAATGAAAATGATGATTTGTGATTTGCTCTTCTAAGTGAACCGACAGACCGTAGAAGTGTGTGATGAAGACCGGCTGTCAGTAATCCCTTGGTCCCTTCTGCTAAGAAAGGAAAGGAGGGCGGAGGAGGGAAGGGGGTTTGTTTACGGTTAGAGCTTCCTGAGGCTCCGTGACGCAGCGTTGTCATATTTCCAACATCTCCGGACTTTAAAAATTTCGGCTCTGCAGTGGTAACTTTTCATTGGAAGTGCCTGTACCTTTTATGTTACCAGTTAACATCTTTTATGCTCTTGGCTCAAGAAAATCTTTTGTTCCTTGTCAATCGAGTCAGTCTTTGTTTATGCATAGCTGAATTTGATTTCAATATTTAGAGATTTTGCCCGTTAGTTAAATTCTTTGATGACATAATTTGTCTTGTCTTTGTCTATGCTTTATTACATTATTTACATCCTGATTTATAAAATAAATTCATTTTATGTTACCAATTTACATTCTATTTGTTGATGACTCAAGAGAATCTTTTGTTCCTGTCTTTGTTTATCAGTATATAATACTTGCCCTTTATGTGCTATATTTTATTCCAATATTTACTTCGTTGTTTCTGCATTCCCCTCATTGAAACATCTTCGTGTTGACATAAAAATTACAAAATCACACGACTGCACTTGCTGTATGAAGTTTGTAGGCAGAATACGTTCATCAATGGCTCCAAACTCAAAATATTGCTGTTATTCTTTAGTTATGTTCCTCAATATCGTCACTATTTACTCACTTTTTCCATGTAAAGCTCACTTTTTGTTCGCTTTTCTTGGAGAAGACTCTCACTTTTCTCATTTAATGTTGGAATTTACTTGCTGGCAGCCCTGCATATATGCCACGTCGGAGTAAACTGTAAATCTCGGTAAAAGCTTGCCTTGGAATTTTAGCATCTCGACCTCATTTTACATCAAATGGTTGATAATTTGCATGAAAATTCATCTCGTTATAAATATGTACATAAGTGGAAATTTCATGGTTATTAGTCATGGAAAGTTTACAAGCAGGAGTGAGTCGTGCTGTAATTACGCATGGCAGGGAATGTGGGGGTGTGCAGGCAGGATACAGAGTCATGAAGTAGAAGAGTAATGCATGCATAGCTGGGCGTGGTGGCAGCAAACAGCCAGTCGTGCAGTCAGGAGCGGGTGAGGCATGCCGGTCAGGACTTCATGAGAGAGAGAGGTCTGGTTCCTCTGGTGGTTCCGTGTGAAAAGAGGTTGAGGCATGCCGTCTCAATTTCTCAACTCCCCTTTATGGAGGAGGAGGGGGGAGAGAAGGGAAGCAGTGACAGCTCCACTGACGACACAACAGACAAACAAAAAAGAAACAAAATTAAAATTTGTGGGAATACTGAGCATAATCCGCCACCTATAACTACTTTGTTCAACAAAACAAAATGCACCCTAATATGAAATATCCACATAATTAATTGATGATTCACTGTAAATATGTAAATTAAAACATAAAGTTACAATAAGAGGGTCGGAAGGGATGGTATTAAGATACTATGGAGGTGGAGATGAGGTGTCAATAGGTAAAGGAAATACTTTCACCGCTGGTCTTGTGAGAGGTCCCTTTGCAGTGCATAGATGGACCACACGTACTACTCCATCCCGGCGTGGGAAGATTGAAGACACTCAGGCCAGACACCACAAAAGGGGTGGTGTATTTGGTTCATGCACAAGGACCAAATCTCCAGGCTTTAAGCCATCTCTGGATAAGGTTCACTTTTGTCTCTGCTGCAGGGTGTGAAGATACTCCCGATGCCATCTTCTCCATATCCTTTGGAAAAGAGACTGCACTCTCTTCCAGCAGTTTAGTATGTTGAAGGGAATGTTTGAGTGGTCTTCCATTGGAAGAGAACTAAGAGGTGCACCAACAAGAAAATGTCCTGGAATGAGAGCAGATACTGTATATTCTCATGTACCACGCACCCCTGTGTGAGATGCACTCCTTGTTTTTGGGTTACGAATTCTGGGAAAAAAATAATTTTGAAAAAAATTGGCAAAGAATGATATGTATTCTTTTTGAGAAAAGTAACAGCATTTTCTTAATACAAAGGAACAGTATTCATTTTTTTCTCGGATAAACCAGCAGAACAATTGATCAAAATACAAAATTGAATGATTTAGCATCAATGTTATTTGTCTTGATTATGGCCGCCATTGATAGGAAAGCAACATTAATGATTGTCTTGAATATTTACCTGCGAAGGATGATATAAATATTGATTTAAAACTCAAACAAATTGAAAAAGGCAAGGAATATGTAGAAAACAAAAAAATTGATACTGACTTTTAATTTTCGTCAGAGCTACAATCCTCGCTAGCAGAACTCTCTTCATCCTCACCGCTGTCACAAACCATACTATCCTCACTACTATCACATTTGTTTGAAATGCAGCATTTCTTAAAACTTCGAACGATCAAGTCCTCTTTAATTAAATTCGATGAGGTAATAATCCATTGACATATTTGAACAAGGCCGGCCTTCTTAATTCGTCCCGTTGGTGTTGTTTCATGAATGGCACTTGCCATCCATTCTGAATACAACCTCTTCAGATGAGACTTGAAGGGGCGATTGACGCAAACATCGAGTGGTTGATGTATAGAAGTCATTCCTCCTGGAATTATCACTTGTTCAGTCTTTCCCTCTTTCAAGCGTTTCTTCATGTCGTCCGTAATATGGCTGCGAAAACTCTCCAGCAATAGCATACTACGGAGCTGAAGAAGGGCACCCGGACGTCGTTCCCACACACACTTAATCCAGTCCAGAACAAGATCATTATTCATCCAACCCTTTTCTTGCGACCTGACCACTATTCCTGGTGGGAACTTCACATTTTTTGGCAGTGTTTTCCGTTTAAATATAATGTATGACAGAAGCTTCTTTCCATCCGCCAATACTGCTAGCAGGATGGTGCAACGTTGTTTCTCTGCGCCAGCTGTGCGCACTTGAACTGTTTTTGCTCCAGCTTCATTCACTGTAGTGTCATATGGCATTTAAAAGTAAACAGGAGTCTGATCAGCCTTCCCAATTTGCCCTAACAAATAAGAATACGTTTTTATAAGGTTGATGACGTACCTCTGAAATCTCAACAGCTTTTCTTCGTATGCTTCAGGCAAGCACTGCGATATAGTTGTTTTCCTTCTTATTGAAAGGCCATTCCTATTAAATAATCTCTGCATCCAACCCCTACTAGCCTTAAATTCATCGAAGGTTACACCAAGCTCTCTCACTATCTGCAGGGCTTTCATCTGGCACATTTCTGTCAAGAATTCAAACCCAAATTGGCATCTGTCTCTAATGTACTCTGAAAGTTGTTCCTCTATGGCAGGATATTTTGCAGATTCTCCTCTAAATGCTCTTTTTTTCACTATTACTAGAAAGAAGTGAATCTTTTTTCTTCCTCCAGTCTCGTATATAAGATTCCGGCACATCAAATTTACGTCCTGCTGCACGATTGCCGATCTCTTCCGCTTCTTTTATAATGCTGAGTTTCTCGCGAACACTGAATGAACATAGTCTTTTACCTCTGTTCATTTGGATAAATATTCAATAAAGAAACAATTAATTCACTGTTTGAATTGGTAGCCACAAACTAAAGCAACTGCCTTGCGTACCATGCACACGGGATGAAATGAAGGATAACTACTATGTACGAGAAACAGAATATGCATCTTGAAGTGTTTAGTACAATTTTGTAGTTTCACAAATTTTTTAAAGAACTATGGAAGAAACCAAAACCAACCAGCAGGTGAAGTGTGGTGTGCATATTTCAATCAGTCATCTAATTATGTGTACCATTCTGAACTGCTAAAAATTGCTGTCCATTTTTTCTATTCCTAATCTAATTTCTGATATAGAACGCATTTTCTCTCTTGTAAATGCTTCTTCTAAAGACAGGAGGAGATTTAAAATAGAAAACATGAAAGGTGTAGTGTGTGTGCAGTACAATTTTAAGCACTTGGGCTGTTGAAGCTTTTATAAAAACTTGCTGGGAAAAAACCGAAAACTGCAAACAGATTACTTTATCCTACAAATATTCATGGTATAAAGGTGAAAAAGACATTGATGAGATACATAAAGGTAATGATTATGATAAAAATGGTGGGAAAAATAACCAACTATGAAATGTCATCTTTTTTATAGGAAGTATCCTCTTTTTTATGATGTACCTATGGTAACCCTATATTGGAATAACTTCGTTTTTTTTTTTTTTACTTTTAGGCTCTATGTCCAAGAAAGAAGGTTGGGATAAGTACTTTCAGGTCAAGAAAGAGGCGATGTAGAGATGACTCCAGTTCTTCTCAAGTGACTGCTCCACTAGTACCTGTGGATGAGCCCTTGTCACCAGAAGATCTAGTGACGACTTTCAAGGTTAGCTTTTGTAAACAAATAATCATTTCTAGATCAGGTTCACTTTTCTGTCATCCAAATCTGAAATCCTCTCATTCACATTGATTCCTCAAAATTTAATTCTGCTGTCCTATGCTTTGAAATTTTATTTATTTATCACATTTACTTTTATTCTATTTATTTTTGATCCTTTAAATAAATGCTTAACTCAGGAACAATCTCAATTGTTTATCTTTTAGCTTTGATTTCTGTAATAGGTATTTAAAAATTTAAGTTTCCATAAGGGGTTGTGCATAAACTACATTACCAACTTAGGGGGGAGGGGGTTGCCTAAAAACCTGCAGTGGGTAGCGAGGGGGAGGGGGGAGCGATGATGCCCTGCTCTACTCATCATTAGAATTTGTCTGATGTAGTGAATGATGCTACATATTCACAAAATCTATCAATTTCTCATTCATATCAACAATCATATTCCAGGTAGCTGTTCTACTCTGTGATAAATGATTGCAATTATTGTTACTGTATTATAGTCACCAACTCTTACTACCGTTGGAAAGCATGTTAAAAAAATTACCCTATTCTTCTGTTAACCATTTGCATAGAAAGAGCTTATTTAAACTCAAATGCAGTCTATATGTTTATGCTGTTCTAAATAAAAAGCCTTGACAATGTACACCATATTTTCATCTCTTACGAAGAATAATCTTTAATGACAAAGGTCTGCATAGCATGTGTGGTGTTAGTTCAAAAATCTGAAAAATATTAATGCTGATAGTGAGATTACGGGAAGCAGTAGAAGTCGTAGATGCTCAGGAAGCAAGGCTTCATAAAGTAGTCCTTCACAAGCAGACTAACACTGTGGCAATGGCAGGCAGGCAACGATGCTCATGACGTGTGTGGTGACAATGAAAACTCAAGTCCCTGTCATTCCCTTAAGAGACTAAATATGGCCATATCCATGATGTAAAGAGGAACAAAGTGAAATTGGAAATCATTTTTACAAAATTTTTCTGTTAAAATTTCGTAGTTAAATCTGGATAGCTACGAGGAGCCTTATTGTGTAACTCGAAGCTCCAGGGCTAACTGCTGAAAAGTGCTTAAATAAGCTCCTAGCTCCCATTTGTATTCTGTAATGGATAGTTCCTGAGAAAAGGAGCTTCATTAGGCTCCAACCTGGCAAAGTCAGCATCTCAAGGCGCCGGAAGGAGCTGGAGAAGGCTCCAGAGCTTATTTAGCTCCTTATGGTATTCTGTAACGGTCCCGAAGCTCTTTTGGGAGCCCTTAGCATGCCTCAGATGGGAGCTTCAGCAAGCGCCAGCCTCAAGACCATGAACCTTACAATGAGGACGGAAATCTTGGTGCGCTTCCGATCGTCATTTGCTCAAATTACGGGTCGCCAGTTAATGCGCTGGTGTTGTGAGGGAGGCCTCGGTAAATGTGAGCTTTCGTCCCGCCAGCGTTTTCGTAATTTCACCCACTTTTAACAGAGATATCGGAACCAAATTCACCTCACTTATTATGCAAACCTTGCGCATTTGTAAAATACTTTCAACACAACAATGCATCTTTTACTGTAGGAATGGGAATTTTTCAAACCTGAGAACTGCGATTTTTCCTCTCCGCCATCTGTTTGCTGTTTCTGCTGCTGTTTCCTCTTATCCACCGTACGTGGCGCAGCGATCGAGCAGTTGGTTCTTTAGCATATACACACACCTCTCCTACACAGTTTCTTCCCTCCTTCCCACTCCTTCCACTCAAACTCACCCCGCAACAGCCATTTAACACAATCATTTTAAGACTAGAAATTCTTGGCCTACCTCGCAGTTGCAGCCCCTCTAGTTGGAACTTGATTTCTTTCGTGGCCGTTGATAACACGATCGAAGTAGGAGATAAACGTCCTCTTATAAGGTTCTTGCTCAAGACCATGCTAGGAGTTTTCTCCAGTGGAATCCATGAGCATTCCCACAGTGTTTTGTCGATTGTTCGTGAAGTGTGTATGGTGTTGTGAATCCAATTATATTACAGTAAAACCCCGCTTTTACGTTCCTGGAATTTACGTTTTCCCGTGATTTACAACATTTTCTCCCGGTCCCAAAAATATTTGCATCACTATAATGTATTTTCATCCCGTTATTTACACTTTCAAATCCGGCCATTTACGACATTTGAAGGCAAGAAAGATGGCGGCTGGTGCACTTCAACTGGCGACTCTTCAAGCGTGATTAATGTTAAATATGGATAAAATACATGCTTAAACATGATATACAGTCAACTCTCGATTATCCGGCTTCCGATTATCCGGTTTGCGGATTATCCGTGCTGTTTTATTATCTCTACACCTCAAAGTTTGAAAAATATTCCAATGGTAAAATTAAGTAAATTCTTTGAAAGTTCGATGTATCTAAAGAGAATTGCAAGTTTGTAAATGTCTCTTTTTAGTTTAACTTTTTAATTTAATCACAATATTATGGAAATTGTTTGCTTCATTTAAGAATGATGAAAACTCAGCCACATCTGCTTCTGAAATTATTTTATCCGTTCTTTCCCTTTACCCTTTGCCACTGAATATTCTATCTTCCTAAAACAAACAGAATAGTAAATATACAATGGAAATAATTTCAAATAAACTACTTGTAAATAAACTAACTTATATTATACTTAAAAATAACTACTTATTGCTAGTATGTTCTTACTTTTCGGCCTGAATTAATAAATACGAAACAGTATCAGTGCTCCCTGGTCATTATTCGCCGTTGAACAGTCATTTGTTTTTGCCCAGATACGATTGTGCCAGCTCATTTTTATGGAAATCTCAATAACTTCAAAGTTGCATTCATTACTATAGTGCCGCGACAAAGCTGATACAAATGGCAAAAAAACAGAAGAAAATTGTCCTTTTCATTGCAAAAAACTAGAATTGATTACTAGAAATGAAAAAGGAGAGACTCCGCTTAAACTGGCAAAAGAATATGATGTGGAGTTACAAACAATTTGCGGTATAATTAAGAATAAAAGTAAGCTGATGAAGTTCGCTACAACCTCGGACAGTGGTTTGGGACCCTCAAAGCGTAAGACTATGAAACGATCAACCTATAAATATTTAGACTCCGCCATGCTTCTTTGGTTCAATCAAAAACGTTCAATTCATGGTATACCCGTCTCAAGCCCCATGTGCGCGCAGCAGGCGAAACTTTTTCACGAGTCTCTAGGGATAGAAGGGGATTTTAAAGCTTCTTCTGGGTGTTTGATGAGATTCAAGCAGCGACATAGAATTCATGAAATTGCTATTCAGGGAGAGCGATTGAGTGGCAATGTTTCAGCCGCTGATGCTTTTCGCTTGGAGTTCACAAAATACGTAAAGGAAGAAGAGTTGTCACCCATACAGAAGCTCTCGCGAGTGTTGAAACTTAGCTGGATTACATGCGACAATTTGATTTTGATTATTGCGTCGTAAAAAAAAAAGAACTGCATTAAAAGAAAACATAAAGAAATCAAGTAAACAGCAAAAAATAACTTGTTATTTCAGAGATTCACAATAAAAGAATGTGCTCTATTCTGATATTCACTTCGATAATGATTTTTACATTGACTTCAAATACGCAATACATGCTATTGTTTTTATTATCGATATGGTCAAGTTAAGCGCCCATTATCTTTTATTTCAAGCATTAGAAACTATTTATTAGATTAGAAAATATTTATGGATGAACATTGAAGATTTCATGATATTCGAAATAATCAAACTGGAAAATTAACATTTCATTTTTCACTTGATTTCTTGGCGTAACTCCTGCTGTCAATTGTAATGCGAAATATTTTTGATCCTACTAATGCCGAATCTATATATTATATCACGATATATCAGAGGCTCACAATTATATCAATGTTTTGTATTATACAATCACTTCGATGTCATACATTAACTGAAAATAAGCAAGGTGTCAGCTTTTATTATGTACGTTGTCAAGCTAAGTTACTACCCATTATGTTGTTTCAAGCATTAAGCCGTGTTTACACGATGCATTTACCCGCGGGGGTAGATGCGCGAACACAATCACCATCAACATTTCACCGTTTAAACACTCAAAATTGCGCAAATGCGTGAATGCGTGGACAGAAAATAGCCCCTGTTCTAATTTGGTGAATGTGTTCACGCATCTGTCCAGCCACGTACTTGCGCGGGTAAATGCATCATGTAAACACGGCTTTAGAAGCTATAAATTTATAAATGTTTACCATATTATTATATTTCGAAATAATAGAAATATTTAGTATTTCATTAGCAGTCTTGCGGTAACCACTTTTATGTGAAATAATTTCTTCCTACGAAGTGAAATGTCAATATCACGACCGCATTTTCCATGTTTTTCGGTTATCCGTGTTTATCGATTATCCGTGCCTCGTCGTGCATCCATTAGCACGGATAATCGAGAGTTGACTGTATGAATGCTGATTTATTTGGTTTCCTTTAAAAACACAATTATTCGTTTGATGGTAGCACATTACATCGATAGCATTGCTGAAAAGAATTTATGCCGGGTATTGTAATGCTTGCGATCGGGATTCTCGTACTAAGGAGCCATACCAGGGAATAGAATTCTCTTCCCTGGCCGTACTAGATGTTTAAACAGTGCATTTAAATTTGTAGCGGATGCCATAAATATATTTAATTAGATGTTATTTGGCCAACTATCGCTGTCATTGTGGCAAAAAGTTAAAATGTATGTTAACTCTTGTTCTCATGCTTCGCAGCGATCTTTTATCTTATTTCTCGTAACTCACGCACTAATGCCATTCATCTTGTGTTTTCAGGTTTTTAGTTACTACACCGTTAGTTTTTTTTAATAAGCAATTACTTACGGCAATCGTGAGGAAACGTATTTTAATATGGCAAACAAGAGTGCGAGATAATCGTTATCATTTGAAGAAAAAATCAACATTTTGCAAAAAGAATTGACTCTAATATGGGCACTCTCGTGTCCCTGACCGAAGAACTTGATATACCAGGTTCAACGTGGAACACAACTGTAAAAACCTGTAAATGTATAGAGAAAAGTGCTAAGGAATGCGGCCGTATTGGAAAAAGGCGTAAATTCATTAAATACTCCAAGTATGATGAACTTGAAGAAATATTGAAGACATAAAAATTTTTAATGTGGACAAGGCAGGTCTTTTTTATTAATAATGCCGCACACAAGACCCTGTAGACTTCTAAGGGGACCCTTGTCATGGGGCCAAGCTCGGCAAAGGTTGCCTTACTGTTTTATTAGGAGCTAATCCAGATGGCAGTGTGAGACTGAAGCCCTTTGTTTTTGAAAAGTCCAAAAATCCACGTTGCTTTAAAAACATTAAGAAAGACCTTGGCTACAACCTATGCAGCCGACACAAAGGCATGGATGACATAGATTATTGTTGAAGAAAAAATTTATGCCCTTGATGCAAAGATAAATATATGTAGGTAGACACCACCTCAAATCAAGTTATGTTAAAATATGAGTATACTTTTATTTTTTGTTAAATTTTTTTATTCATTTATTTATGTCTATTTGGTGACCCATCAAATATTAAACATCACCTGTAAATGTAAATAAAATTATTTAACATTAGGCTATGATTTTGCTTCTATTTCCTACAAATTATGATTTCCCTCGATTTACATTTTCCCGCGATTTACACTTTTTTCCTTCATACCCGTCAAAAGTGTAAAAGAGAGGTTTTACTGTATTTTCTCTTTGTTGGTAGTTTTTCTTGAGATGATGCCATTGTCTACCATGACGGAAGAGTCAAGATACCCAAAAGATTGATTTTTAACCTATTTTAATCAGTAAATCCCATTCCTGTTTACATAATGGAAAAATAATTTCGATGTCAATCTTGTTGCCATTCTTGTCTTGTTTTGTGTTTTATATTTTGCATGTTTATTAGGTTATTCCATTGAATTTCTTTGTCATGCAGGCTTTTGAGAATAGTTTTTAAATAATGAAACTGAAGGCAATGATCAAGTCGATTGGAGCACTTCCTTTGTATTAATGCATATGTTGTGATGTTTTCACGTATGATCTTATTTCGATGTTGTTAACCTGCAAGTATATGATCGTAAAGTCCATTTAATCAACCATTTGATAAAATCAAGCTATTAAGCAAGTACTAATGTGTGGTCGAGTATGATTATTGCGCTTACCTATTAATAACATTCTTTCAACTAAAATTCGAGGTATTAATCTTAAAATTGATGTTTTTGCGTGGAGAAAAGAAAAATACACGATAAAATGTATAAAGGTACGTATATGGAAGTTCAAACGATGACAAAAGCTATATGTATAAATACATGTACATATATGAAGTGATTACGCATGCACTCGCAGAATGATTTCTAACATGCGTAACTGTAATTAAATGATGTAAATGAATTACTAAGCAGCTAGTACGTTTCCTAAGTAAAAAATGAGAATATACGCAACATTTTAATTATTCTGAGGCACCATCAGCAGTGGAGCATGAGCTGCAAAGTTCTATTCCCCTTTAATATTGTTGTGAATGGAATTTCTTGTAACTAGCAGCACTATAGTGCAACAAGTTCCTATTTACCAAGACTTTCATTTAAGTTTCTCCCCCAGTTCATTCGAAAGAGTACAAAAAAGAGTTTTTCACCCAAGCCTAATCAAATAATTATGTGCTGTAGAACCTATACTTTCAGGAGAACATAATATATTTCACTGTGGTATGGCATTAAATTGAGGATTTCCTTCAAATATGGGCAGGAATCTTCCCAATTTGGTTTCAGTTGCCTTAAGTTCTGTCGTTTCATTTCGCAAAATCAAATTTATACCTCCACCGGGGATCAAAATAGCCTTACGTAAAATCGATATTGTAAAATCAAATTTTATGTAAAATCGAGATTCTACTGTATGTTGTAGTGACTTTCCGCACAGATTATCAGCACTTATGACGGTAAAACGATGCCATTCATGAGAATATTATGTTGCGAGATCATTATCGTAACGTATGCCACACGCAATACCAGGATTTGAATTTATCGAATCTTTTTTGAAAGGATTTGATCAAATCTCGAATCCATGGGTTCGATAGGATTCAATTGAATCCTGGTCACATCGCTATTTTTAAAACAAGAGGAGAGATAGAGGGAGGGAGGGAAGCCAAGATGCCTACTCGGAAGCATTTATCGAAACTGAGATTGTGGGAGGAAGAATGGGTTGGAATGGGGATGTAACCATTTTGCGAGGACGGCTTACAACTAGCACGATGGCCAGTTATCCTAACCCTGAGGGTGTTAGTCGTGAGTCTGATGTAGTAAGAATCGAATAAGTTGCACAGGAGGGTGTAAACAATTTTATGGGAAGTGCAAGAAAGAGAGGGAACGGAAGGAAGTGGGTGGGAGAGGAATTTAGCGGGGAAGCGATCGGTGATCCACTATTTAACTGGAGAAGAGAGCACCTCGGTGCTTGCGTGGAACAAAATCCCCGTAGGTTATATCTTGGGTATTAAGTTATTTAGTATTTTTGCAAATTTCAACTAATAGAACTCTCCGAACGGTATATCTGTTTTAACACACTTTTTAGAGAGGTATTAGGTATGAAATCTTTTCTTGTTTCCGAAGCGTTGCCGTTTATTGTCCGTTGCATTAGATTAACTTGCAGCCCCGACATATTTGGTGCACCCAAAACATTGGGGCAATAACAATACAGCAATGCGTAGTACAGTACACGTGTCCTGAAGTGTCAAAATTCGACGTTTTATATTCCAGTGTATGACATATAACATGGAATTTGATGTCATCGAAAGTGAATAGGATCATAAGTAATTGAAGTGTTCGAAAATATGATTTTTAATTGCTACAGTAGAAACTCGAAATTACGAAGTCGTCGGGGACGGAAAATTCGGCACTTAGTAATATCAAATTTCGTATAAACAAGTATCTTTCAAAAACATTTCGATGAAGCTTTTTTTTTTGTTTCCTTTCTTAAGATATACTCTCGCGACGTACTTGCATGATTTACAAAGTTAGAATTTATTAAAGCATATTTAAATGTGTATTCATGCCCACAGGGTGCATACAGTTGAACACAACTAATTTCTCGGAGGTTGATTCTTTCGATTTCTGGGATTTCCACTGCGCTGTTCCAGCTTTTCAGATGAGGTTGTCTGCTCTTCATTCATTAAATCTACAGCTTTATATAAAGATTCGATATTGAACTAAAATTTGGGATATTTTTGGCTATTGTTTTTCCTCTGCTTTCGATCAAGTAAGGAGATTTTCGTCCGAGCATTGCTGCTCCAGGTCAGGCCACGCACCAGGCCGGAATCAGTTGTCTGTTCCTACTTTTCAATTCGTGAAATTTGAATCTGAATGCCCACCAAAAAGGTCATAGTACCTTGAACAAGGATAGGTGGCATGTAACACAGTTGAATTCCCTGCCAATCATAACTAGGGGTGTTCATGATAATCATAACTTTTAATGAGGTTCACAATAATGAGAATAATAGAAATTAATGTTCCATTTTTGAGTCATTGAATTAATTTTTATTTGAAACATTCATTGTTGAAATACCATCAAATTTGGTGGGAACGTAAATCCTATCAATAAAAATGAAAACTAAGAATTTTAGAAATTTAAATATCAAACTTGAGAGTCATGTTTTCTTCAGGCATGCCTGTAGTCACTGTCAGGGACATCTAGTGCCACTTGTCAGTACTACTTACCCATGGGTTTTGCTATTGGTCAAATATTTTCTAAGAATGAAAAACTGCCAAAATTATAGTGATGCCATGCATAGAAATTCCTTGGGAAAAATCTTAAGGAATTTCTGGTTCAGGTGAATGCAAAGGAGAAAGTGCAATAATAACATGCGTAACAACGTAAATGCAAATTTTGCAAGCTCAAGCACTGTCTAGCCATCATGAGCATTGAGCATCTGTGATTTGAAGAGTAAGTGCAGCACATGAGATTGCCAGTAGTCGTGGAGAAATTGTGGTAGGATTTAGCATACAGAGATTAGTACATAAGTGAGAGTGCAGTGTATCACAAATGATTAAGATGCATTTTCCTGACCGAACAATAATTTCAGATCGTTTTGTTTTCTGTGGGCATAACTCCATGTTGAACACTTTTGCTATCATATCTTGCCAGAGTAAAACTTCAGGCTTAATAAAATATGAAATGATGTATTATGTGAACTGTAATGTTGATCATAAGTGTGGTAGCTCATATGTAATTTTTCTAAATGTTTTCAGAATGTGGAAGCTGGTGAGGTAGAACTCATGAAAGCATTGCGGGCGGAAAATTTAGCTAAAAATTTTAGTGACAACGGAAGTGCTACATATTGTATTTGCCAGAAGGAGTTCTCAGAGGGAATGCTTCAGTGTGAGCTGTGTAAAGATTATTTTCATGGTAAGTCATTTTCATTTATCATCTTACTTCAATTTCTCAAAAATAGGAAAAGTATGCGATAATATCAGTGAAGTGATGAATTGGTTAGAGAGATTGTGATCATCTTCATCTTTTACATTTTCAAAACATTAAGACTTATATGACAAAGAAACTATCAACTATCGCGCCAAAAGAAAATATCGGAGTATTTTAATAACTCCCGTTAAAGTAGGGTGTGCATAAAACTCATAAAGCATCAATTGCTATTTTATTATGCAAATAAATTAGTTATCAAATTTTCGTTTATGGGTTTTTTATTGTTTCCCATGCTTTTTCCCACAAGAACACTGTTTTCCGATAACCCCGGTGTAAACTCCGTCCCCCTAAACGTGCTTTATAACCAAATTTTACTGTATATGCAGAAGCCTTGCTGCAATTATTGAATTAAATGCAAAAGTTTTTTACTGCAGTAAATAAATTGGTCACTAAAAGAATGAAATGTACCATTGAGGTTCTGAATTGGAAAAATTAGGCCATGTGAACATCACAGCTTTGGTTTTCTCACCAAATAAATACATTTTAAATTGGTTCGATCCCGAGATGCTGTTAAAATTCAATGGGTCATTTAGAGTGACATTTTAGGAATGTTAGTGTCTCTATAAAAGCACATAAGGTTTCATGGTTTGGCATATTTGTATATGGTATGTGTACTTTAGAGTGTAGCCCCAAGTGTGCCTTCATCCTGATGTGAATGTCGTGTACGAAATACACTTAGGTTTTTTATAGTTACATTGCTATGATGATACATGGACACGTAAGTAATGTTGAATTAAACCCTCGATCATGACTTGAATGGCTAGTATTTTATCTATTCATTGTACATTGTTCCCTAATGTTGAAAATTTCGTGCTTATGTTCACTAGAATATTTTTAGTAGGGATGGACCGATACTAGAAATTTCCGATACCGATACCATTTCTACTCCCCCGATACCATTACCGATACCGATACTACTTCATTCTAGGTATAATACGAACTCAACATTCTACCACAAGCATTTTAAGGTGGCTCAGTCAACTAAGAAACCAGATTACCGAAACAACCATTATTACACAGGCAAAACACTAAAATCACTGAAAATTTTTTATTAATAATAATATTTTCATTGTTCAGCAGGTCAAGTGATGTAGAACTCGTCAACAAAACTGTACTCAAAGCGCAAATACAAGATAAAAGACAAGAGTATACATGGCAACACAGTTAATAGACAAATTATACATACTGTAAATATAGTCAATGACACTGCATTAAAAAAATATTAGATAAAAGAAAAGTTATGTATACATGAAATCACAACTAAAAGACACAGTTTAGGATCATCATCAAAATATTCATCAACACTGTAACAAAGTTTACTGTGCAATACTTCACACAATCTCCTCTTGAAAACATCTGGAGAAGAAATAGATTTCAAAGATCTTGGGAGCCTATTGAATACTTGGGATGCTGGGGGGTGAGGACCTCGTCAAAAAGTCTAAATTGTGACAATTCAGATGAATGCTGTCTCTACCATGGGTCATGTATGGTTATATGGGATGGTCTGAAAACAAAATTAGTACACACATTTGAACATCGGTGCAAAGGAATTTCAAATACCTGAATCTCATTGACTACTATTAAAAACACTTAATTTTAAATCCCACCATATCTTAAGTTTCTATTGAGAAACACTAGCATTTGAACTTTTTCAGGATCCAGCCGACTTCGTTTTTTGTCACATATTAACCCTGAAGTACTGAACATACGCTCTGAACAAACAGTAGCTGGTGGGATAGCTAAATATTTTCGAGCTAGTTTCTTGAGTTTAGTAAATGATGATTCTTTCCAATATTCAAGAATATCCTCTGAAGGATTTATTCGTGGTTCTTGTAAGTATAAAAACAGTTCACTGACGGCATTTATAGGCTCTTCTTCATTACCATTTGCTTCCATTAACTCTTTGAATAATGACCAAAGAGGGCTTTGCTTTTCAATTACTTCATCTTCTGGTGGCACTTGCTCAGCCACTATTTCTTGTTCTTCACCTTGCTGTATATCTCTCAGCATTGTGTCAATATGGTCACAAGCCTTAGCTGCGGAGTTTTTGTCTATAAAGATATCTTTCTTGAATTTAGGATTTAGGATAGTACTTATTGCAAATATAGGATTACTTTCACATGATCCATACCAGATATTTAGAGATGCCAACATATCATTCCTGATGCCATCATACCTACCAGTTTTCTTCGTTAGGCTCTGACGAACACCATTAACAATTGGTATAACTTCAGATGCACTTGATGTTTCTAAGCTGACAGCTTTTGTTGCTACACTAAAGATCTGTAACATATCAACAATTGTTTGTATGCATGACCATTGTACGTTCGTAAGTTCAACTGGAACACTTAGCTCTTGAGAGGAACATGAAATGGCCCTTCGCTGTTCAAGTAATCTTTCAAGCATATCTAGGTACTGTTCCAGCGAGTCGGCTCATCCTGCACTAACTTATGCTGTGGTACTCCTAAAATTTTCTGGGACTTCTTCAAAATCTTATTGGCTAGTATGGAGTGTTTATAATGACCAACTAAACGTCTACAAGTTTTAAGCAGATTATTGATTTCATTGTTGTGGAATATGCCATCTTTGACCACTAATTGCAGAGAATGTGCAAGGCATGGGATGTGTTCAAATTTGCCTTTTTCCATTGCAGAAATGAAGTTTCTACCATTGTCTGTTTCTATGACATTTACTTTGTCAACTATATTCCATTCTTCAAAACAATTATGAAGAAAGTTACCTATGTTTTCTCCTGTATGAGTTCCCACAGTAAATGGAATAACAGCCAAAGAAATGTGCTCAAGTTCACAATCTGGTGTTATGAAATGACCTGTTAAGGCCAAGTAGTCATCATTAGCAGTAGATGACCACATATCTGTAGTAATGCTTAAGGTTTTTGGCTCAACTGTAAGTAGTAGCTCACTAACTGAGTTTGTTGTAGTCTTGTACAGTGTTGGTATGGCTACATTTGAAAAATATTTTCGACCAGGTATTGTGTATCGTGGATCTAAGTAATTGATTAAATCCCTAAATCCTTTATCTTCCACTAGAGTAAAGGGTTGATTGTCTGTTGCAATCATTCTGGCTATAGTCGGCTGCATAAGATGTGAACTAAGTAAATCATCACTTGATGTGGAAGAAGACACAGTTTGGTCAGGAAATGCAGACCTAGCCTCGTATAATGCAGGAATTTTACTTAAGTAGTTTGCTAAAAAGTTAAAGTAAAACGGAGGTAACAGACCACTAGTTAGTATCTTGTCACCGACGATGACAGCCTAACCGTCGAAACGTCCCATAAAATATTTTGTGAGTGTCCTTTAAATTTCCGTGTGCCTGTGTTTTAAAACTATATTTATATTTGTGTGTAAATATATATCTATATATATGTTATCTACCATGTTGCCTCTAAACCTTGAGTTATATTATTATTTTTGCTCTTTTGGTTGTGATAGGAAGCTGTGTACCAGTTGTCAAAGTTCCTAATAGGACAAAACAGCAAACAGCCTTGGCACATTTATCACATGCCATGCTTCGTGAGAAATTTTTGTGTCCATGTTGTATGAGGAGTAGAAGGCCACGTCTTGATGCTATTCTACCTCTATTGGTTGGACTCCAAGATCTTCCCATTCGTATACCTGAAGGCGAAGCATTGCAGATATTAACGGAAAGGACAATGAATTGGCAGGTTAGTAATGAAATGTATTCATTTTAAAGTGGGAAAAAATATATTTTTTATGTGCATGAATCAAATATTTTTTTTTACCCATTTTCCCTTACTCGTCTGGCAAATGAAAGATTTTTGTCTCATTATTTCTGTTGATTGCCATGTGCTCACCTTAGGCACTCCGAACTGCTGTAGTCGTGCAAGTGTGTTCCAGCTATCTTGACCAGGGTGGCGATTGTCAGGGAAAACCAGGAAAGACTGTAACAGTCGGGGAGAAACTGGGATATGAAATTCTCGTTATTTTTCTACCATTATGTTTATCGGGCAGGCTTTCCCACCCTTTATTTCACTAAAACATTTCACCAACTAGAACTAATGTCCGTCGCTGACGTGCATGGAATAAGCCCCATCAATTCGTGGAACTTCAGTTGTGAATCTTATTAGTTGTGAATCAGACGTGCAATGTATCCCTTTTGTATATATCTATGTACAGTGAACTCTTGATTATCTGGGCTAATGATGAGGAGAGGGCGCATGGATAATCAGAAAACACAGATAATCCGGACTTACACTTTTATTTCTTATAATTCTCATAATATACGTAAAAAACTATGTAATATCATTTGTGCACAGTCCGTTATTTTAGATGGTTTCATGGACTAATTGTGAGTTTTCTTCACCCCACCGCATATCTTTTTAGCAGCGATAATGCCATTGTAGTCCTATTCCCACTGCTCCATATACTACAGCAAACCATCTACGAAGTTGAGCACCTGGCTGTGATTTATGCGTTTGCTGCCCCCATCGTCTTCATCCCCGCTACTTCAACTCTCCCCTTTGTCCGATCGCGGCGGAAACAATATCGCTATCAGTCACATGCTGGAAGCCCGGGACACTTTCGTCTCTCATTAGCCATTCGTCTAAGTTCTCCGCATCTACATTTTCGAATCCTTTCATGGTTTTCACTAAACCCCCCAACTCAGAGTCGTGCACTTCAGTTTCTGAAAATCCCCAAAAATCACGTTCGAGGTTAAACAAAAGTTTCCTCCAAGAACGAACAAGTGTAACAGGCTTCAAGAGCACAATCAGCTAAACCATCTACGTCAGGCGGGAGCCTCTGCTAAAGAAAAATAATTTCCAAGTTTACCTTCGGATTCTGAAGATAGCTGAAATGAAGACAATTTACCGCCTTGTGTAGGTTTCTGCGGGTTGATGGATGTGAAGATACAGGTCTTCCAGGTTTTACTCTGCGTTGGTCCATCTTCTTCGGACGAAATATTTTGCCGGTGTCGCAGTCTGAATTCGGCGTTGAGTTGACCACTTCACGACTGGCAAAGTCAAAAGTCAGCGTAGAGTTGACCGCTTCAAGACTGCAACGCCGACGAAACCGTTGTCCGAAGATGATGGACCAATGGGGGAGTAAAACATGGAAGACCTGTATCTTCACAATTTACCGCCACATTCGAAGAAGAAATTCCCAGAATTCATATGGCACTCTACGGATCTGAATCCGGGAATTCATGGATGCGATCCCCAAGAGTCTAGATGCAAGGCAAGTGCAAGCAAAGATTGAGCGATATTAGGTTTTTCCGTTAATTGTTTTTTTCAGTGGATCTCATGATGTTTATCGTGGACGAAACCATTAATTATTGTAAATATACCAGCGAGAAAGCTCTGGAGAGTGCGTATTCTTGGCTCAAAAGTTGGAAAGATACTGACGATGAACAATGAGGTAAACATAATATGTTCATTGTGAGTAAGTAAGGAAAGCAATAACGTTTTATATGGTGGATTTGAGTGGCAAGAAATGGTCTTACATAAGTCTTGCTTGTATTAGATTGCTAATATCCAAATTTTTTTTTTTTGATTGAATTTTTTATATTTACCACAGAAAATATCGACGAAGAGTATAAAATCATGCATGGATAATCCACAACACGGATAATCCACGCACGGATAATCGGGAGTTCACTGTATCTGTATTGCGATATTTGCCTAGCAGTGTTAAAATTCATGATCACGATGTTTTTTGCTCATCACAAGGAATCCGAGGCTATATTGTTTGGAAAATTTTACCTCACTTTTTTTTTTACTTCCGAGATTCAGGACTCAGGTGGAGAGGTAGATAGAGCACACGAGCTCGTAGTAAATACATGCTTACAGTTCTAAAAATACAAGATGTTGATTATTAAAATAGTAGTACTAGTACGATCTCACATGTAAACAAATTCTTGCGCATGATCATCCTCGATTCCCATTCCCCCCTTTGTAAGTAAGACAGTAAGAAGAGCCCTATCACGCTTTCTCCTCCCCACCTTTCACGCTCGACATAATTATTGAATGGCCGCCTTAGCTCCCTCTCGAAGCTATTTAGTCACGTCACAAACCACCCCAAGTATGATATTCCTGAACATGATTCTGCTGTTGCTAATAGCCTCCTGTCTTAGCTCGCAGTGGCGCACTTACGTTTTGTTTTTTTAACCAAATATTTTTACATTTTTTGGTTCCCTCTTGCAATCAAGGGGTTATAACCACGTTAATCAAATTGTTATTCACTTCTGAAGATCACCCACGCCATCCGATTTTTATCCAGCCCAACAACTTGGCTTTGGTTGGTATTGTATGCGCACCTTAGTGATGCCTTTGCTGGAGTCCGCCAGTAAATTGGCCATTAACTTTCCCCACTTTCCCTTCGATGCCTTTTCAGTAATCTTCAACTTCCCAGAACTACCATGGCATGCTACCTCATTCTTGAAGAATTAGACATTGCCAATTTGTAATTTTCCCGAAGGAAACATACATGGCCACAGAAATATGATACATGGCCGTGGATACGTGGACACGGAAGTTCGCTCGTCTGGGTCACCCCAAAGCTCGCAATGGTTCAGGGAACTCACCATAATGCAACACTGTACATAATATGCGAAATTCAATAACCTGCTGTAGGAAAACCTTGTGTCTAGGGAAATGTTGCAATTTTGTAGGCAATTGAATAGTAACTGCATTTCAAATATGGCAGTGCATTTTATCATGTATCGTGCCATCATTAAAACAAACAAATCATAAAAAGTCATAGTACACTTTTTCAGGGAGACATATTGTCAGGGAATTTAATGGAAATGTCAGGGAAATTTCAGAATATTTCAAAGTTAAAACTTCGTGGCCACCCTGTTATAGTTGAATTTCACAATAGTATGGCATTATACTGAAGATTTCCATTAAAGATGGTCAAGATTCTGTTCAATTTAGCTAAAGTTTCTTTAAGTTGTGTTATTTTGATTCATAAAATGGAATTGTTACCACCTCTGGGGACCAAAATAGCCTAATTTAAAATTGTTACGTCAAATTTATGTAATATCAAAGAATGATTCCATTAGAATACTTAAGGAATAAGATGGGACTGCTCATTCATTTGTGTAAAATTAAATTTTATGCAAAATCGAGATTCTACTGTAATGACAGATGGCAACTGGGTAACCTACTAGGACCTTGTAATTCCCAGTTCATTTCATGAGTAAATCATTCGGTATTAAATTGTTCCTCAGACAAATCTCATGATGTCAAACATCTCATAACATATTGTACAGTGTGTCCTCGTTTAACGTTGTTAACTCGTTCCTGAAAAAGTAGACGTTAAGCGAAACAACGTTAAACGAAGCAGTATTTTCCATAAGAAACAATGTAAAAAATTAAAATCGGTTTCAAACTCACCAATTCTTCATTTCATAACAATAACGATTTCTTGTGTGAGAAAAGTAGAAAAGTAAGGGGTATTAGATGAATGGCAAAGGAAAGTGAAAGGAATGCGCATTTATTAAATGTAATAAAAAAAGGCGTGAGATTCTTAGTTTTGGTGAAAATAAAGTTTGAAAATGACCAAATTCACGTATTTTTTGTGATATTTTGACGCCATATTGCGAGATTTTTTGAAGTCCCGGTAGAGGGATACGGACTAATTTCCTGTCTGAAATATGGCCTTACCCAACACCCCCCCCCCCCTCCCCAACAACGTTGCGTGTCTGTGGAGTGAAACAGGGGTGCTAAGGTTGGACAGACCGCGGCGTCGAGAAGGCCATTTCTGAACGGAAAAATAGGTTATTTGGCGGATAGTTACGATTTATTTTCACTAATACCCTTTTAAACCAACCCACCCCAATGGTGATTGGTTTGCGTAAAATTACGGCGAGAGGCGAGTTGGTGATGAAAGTTCCGTATGTAGGCAGTGGAATGAAGTACCTCCAAAGATTATAGTGTAGCTCCGAGAGGTTACCCGTCCCTCCTGAGTGTAATAAAGCCGTCGAAAGGCGGGAATACTTTTAAGTTGAAGGCGGGAATAGTCATCGGCGGTGGGTATAGAAAATGAAGACACTGATCGACTGCTGCGCCATCTGGGGGAACTAGGAGTAAAAGGTAAGCATTTCCAATATGGCGTCCAGAAGTAGATTTACATCACAGGTTTAAGTGAATAGTTTACGAAAGAAAAAGGATTTATGAAGCAAACGAAAGGTAAATGCGCATATGTAGCGTAGCAATATAAGTGAAATAGGGGGTATAAGGTGATCGGGAAGCAGGTGAAATTAATTTTCTCCCAGACTGGACGCTATGATACAAATACCACGGCGTATTTTAATTACGCGGACAGTCGAAAAGATGTTTTCACTAGTCAGAGATCTTCATATCTTAGATGAAACAAACTGAAAAGGCATTTATAAAAGAATAAGCACCAGGTTTCCCTCCTATATTTCTGATATTTAGTGCTGTTAGCATCGGCTTCCCTCGGAGTAAAAGAAATTTTTGTTCTTCACTGCGGGAGCGTGCGCATGCGAATGCAGTGAAGGGCAAAGATTTCGCTCGCTGCGATCGCGAAGACGTAGGATATTAATGAAAATAGTGGGTGAACTAGGGAAACTCGGTGCTGTGTACAAAATTTTTGTTATTTCGTAACAAAGTTTTAGGAACAGTATCACCCTCGACGATTTACTGCATCATGGAGGGTTTAGAATACTTCCTCTTACACACTAATTCAACACGAAAAAGACGTTTTCGATACACCTCAAACAGCAGTAAATCTACCTTATGGCGGCATGGGATTTTCAGGTATTTTTTCCCGTAGATATCTGCCCCTGGATCTACCATTCGGACATGGTATTATTAATACCATGCGATTCAAGATGGTACACTAACGTTGGTTTGAGTTTTAAATCACCCGATGCATTGCCCCCAATAACACCGTAGTAAATAATAAGCAAACATATACTTATGAAACAAAATAACGTAATAGTTATTGGCTCAGGTGAACTTTTGACGCACGCTATGAGGAGTTAACGTCAAACTTTTCCGCCGAATGGAAATTACGCATCAGATGCGCCAAATTCCTATTCGTAATTCATTTTTTTTGGTTGCGCAAAATTTGAACAACGTTATCGCGAAGCACTGACGACGTTGAACGATTTAGGGTTTTAATTGTTGGACAATGTTATCGCGAAACAACGTTAAACGGGACAACGTTAAACGAGGACACACTGTACTTGTAATTGTGGAAGTTCATCATAGTTTTGTGTGTTTAAATTGTGTGCATGTAAGAAAATGGAGGTTATTGCTATAATGTTGAAATGGAGGTGGGAGGCTATAATGTTGAACATTTCTCTGTATAATGCATATTTAGGTAAGAAGGTATAATTTACTTTCCAGGATAAAGCACGGCAAGCCTTGGACACTGAGGAGTTAACTGCTGCTTTGGCCAAACTGTCTGTTCTATCAAAAAAATTAAATGAAGCAGCAGCTAGAGAAAAGACTGAAAAAATTATTAGCACTGAGCTCAAGAAAGCTGCAAATAATCCAGAACTTCATTGTAGAGTGCAAGCCATTTCGTCAATGAGTGGCATTATCAGTGATGATGTGCATGTTCATCAGGCAACTACGGATCATAGTGTAAGAGTTTTATTCTTGTAATTAGTATTTGGCTTATCATGTACTTCAGCCAGGAAGGTAGGGAAGGTTTACTCTTTAGTGTAGGAGTGACAGTTCCTATCCCATGATTAATTATAAAAATTGGGTGTAGCTTAATTATTCTAAGGACCCAACTAGGTTTTAACATGGAACACTTGGTCAATGGCCAAGTGCTCTTTCCATTGGCAACTTGTTTTAAAAATGTCTTTAAAAATGTCCCTATTTTCTTACCTAGAGCCCTCATAAATTTCAAAGCTGTTAGTGACAGAAACATCTCTTGATTTTCTTTTCTCTGTCTCTCTCTTTCTCTCTCTCTCTCTGTCTTGTGAACCTAGGTAAGTTCTGATTTTGTTTTACACCCTTGCCAAAATGCTGTAGAAAGCATTACTTATGACTTATGGATTATGGATGACTATTTACTTATGAAATTGTAAAATTTCCATGAATTTTATTTAACCTTAATCAAGGTTGACCTGTTGACGTTCGTTCAACTTTAATTAAGTATTTAATTGGGGAACTGGTAACTTTTCTCTTAATGTTTTTCTTGTTCTTTATGTTCTTCATCATATTGAGATTTTTGTTTTTATGAAGTTATAATCATATTTTGCTGTTGTTGCCAGTCCTGGGCAAAGGTAAGGCTGAGGGTGAGTAAGGCAAAGGCATGTCAATCCAACATTTCATTTCTGTTTTTAAGGGATCAGTATTGCTTGTCACAAGCTTTCTTTGCTGGAAGAGAAAATTACTTTTGAGATGAGGTGGTATAATGCTATGGCGACAACATTTTTGGTGACTGAATTTAAAAATGCCCAAGGGTGTGAATGTTCAGCCAAGCTTTTTTTTCTGTCTTCATTATCTCATTCTGAATTAGCAGCTACAGACCTGAGTAAAAGCTACATTATGTTAGATCAGTGTACAGGCATGTATGTACTCATCAATCCAAAGATTGGTTTGCTGCAAATATTCACTCCACTCTCCTACCATCCAACCTACGTAACTTTTCACTTATGTATTTTTTAATGTATCCAATAAGTTTGCCTCTGCTTCTTTTTTCATTTAACCAGTTCAATCTATTTCAAACCAGTTAAATCAATTTCAAGTGATCTGGTTCGTTTTCCTCTAGCAAAACAAACAAAGAGTTGTACAGTGGAAATTGCAAAAAATTGTTAGATTTATGTTTTTTCTAAAGCATAAAAACTAAAGTGTGTTTATTTTAAAAGTTTTAGCTAACAGAAAAAAATTACAAAAATATCATGATCTTTCGCAATTTTTCATGAACTTGTATGATGCGAGAACGGAAGATGTTAACTGATTTTGATTTTTTGCATGCCATTTTTCTTCTTATTACAATACGCAACTTCTCCGCACTAAAGAGTCCCGAAAAAAAAAATATTTTTTTCTCAACCCACCCTAATGCTTATCCAGGCATACCCAAATTTCGCTACCATAAAATCAACTGGGAAGTGGTACAATTTTGTGTACTGTAATTTTTGATTTAATTTTTGTTGTATATACATACATACTGATTATATGTTTGAGTGTGTTAAAAGATTTGCTATTATGTTCTCTTCTCAAATATGAGGAATTTATGTCGTGCGTATTCCCTATTGGGGTGATGTATATCATTTCATATTGAAATATTTTAAAAAACGAATTCATTGCATTCTACATACAATTTTTAATGAGCATGATTGTATACATCGTAACTGTGAGAAAAGCAATATCTCAAGGAATTGCCAGATAAGTTGGGACCAGGTTGTTCTTGCCCGGGGACATATATAACCCTAAAAATATTCTGAGATTGCATTTCTTTTCTTTTTAGCAATATCTTTCCAATGAAGAGGAGATTCCTGAACCATCCCTTGGATGTGGTGACCCATCAAAGGATGCTAATGCTCCATACAGTAATAGTGAGCATGCCTACTCAACAGGTATTATGATTTTATGTAGAAGCAATTTTTGTTTTATGATCTCAAGAAATTTGGGCTGAGGATAATCACTTAACCCTTTCACTGCCAGTGAATTGCAGATGGGCATGCTTAGACTGAGAAGCCATATCCGTATGGGTCTTAATTTAAAAAAAATCTAATGCATTAAAGTCTCTTTATAGTGAAACAATATGTAGAGAAATATTCAATGCAGTGGTGTTTCTTTTTCAGTCCTGAACTTATGATTTTATACAATATACTGTTAACTCTCCATTATCTGATAACATAGAGTAAGCATTAATGAGGGGGAAGAATTTGCGCGTTCCACAAGCTGGAAAATTAATATTATGCTACAGGGTGTATTCTTCCGGTCCCAAAAATTTTTGCATCATTCCAATGTATTTTCATCCCGCTATTTACGCCATCATCTCTTCATCACAGTTACTTCAAAGATATCTGAGAAACCCATGCGTAGAAAGTAGCGTTGAAAGCTTATTAAAATTATGTACCCAAAATTAGGCATTGAGTTATGATAGAAATAGGCCTAGTACAGTGTTTATAGGAACCTGGGAAAGCCAGGGAATTTTACGTGGGGTCAGGAAAAAATTGCAAATCGGTCATATTTCAGAATTTTTCACCTGAAAATGCTAAGAGATCGAAAACTGCACATAGGAGTGGAGGGCGGGGTGAAGGAGGGGACGACTGGCCTCAGGCCGGCTTCGCTGCAGAGGCAGCCCAGGGGCCCTAATCTGGTTCTTTCTTGCCAGAGCCTGCTCGATTTGGCGAAAAGATTGGCAAACGATGTGCACATTCATATTCTCATTTTCATTCGCTTGTGATTTCCTCAGGAATGCTTCGCTTCGTCCCTCTGGCGAAGAAAAAGTTATTCTCATTCTGTCCAGCGAGCATTAAGCAAATGTAAACATTCGCCAAGAGAGACTTTCGCTAGCAACGACAATAAAGTTGCTCTAGCGGCTTAGTGGAAGAATTGACGAGTCCCCGACTTGCGATTTAATAACTGTTATACACCATTATAATGTTACGTTTTTGATCCCACTTAGTTTAAGTTTAATGAAAATGTTTGGGATAAAACCTGTGTGTTGCTTTACTCGTCTTGTCGTGCTATGTAGTTAAATAAATGGGAATAGAAGTGTGTTGGCATATGAAGCATTTGTTTGATAAGTGGGGGGGGGGGGGGCACGAGATTGCCAAACCCACCTCTCTTTACATGCTCATCACCTATTGCGTCGCATTGCCAGACTTCCACCACCTTCTGTTGGTATTGCTCTCTTGAGGGAATATGGGCTTAACATCTAGTTTAATCTTTCCTTAATTGCTTGAGGAAGTTTAGAAGCCAGTCGGGGTAGCATGGTGGTCTGCATGTTGGCTTAAGCTAGGCAAAGGTCTATCTGCCCAGCTGGATTATTTCCTGGAGCAATCTATTTTCATTCCTGTTTATAAATATGCACTAATTCACGTTTTAGGTAGCTTATAGGCAAATATGTTGATCGGAGGCGTTGATGGGAACTATGTTGTCTTTTTGGTGTTAATTGTGTGGTTCTGATGTCATGACTAGCTTTTTGTAATTGGTGTCATAACTGCTTGAATGATAATCTCCAAAATGTATTGACTTATGTTGTTTTTATTGAATTATGCATGTGATCCCTTTCAGCATCAAAATCTGTTGAGAATGGGAAAGGAAAAAAGCACAGTCGGAAGTCACCATTGGTGCCTCGACAATTGGAACCACCAGTATTAACCCTAAGTGAAAGTGGACAGAGAACTTTGGAAGAGTTGATGATCGAGGGAGACTTGCTTGAAATATATGTGGATGAGGCTGCCTTTATCTGGAGGATTCTGCAGGCTACCAGACCTCGTAAAGACGACAAATTCCCTGAATTTGAGGTTTGTAATTTTGGGGTGAAACATGAATATGCCACTTAGTGTTGTAGTGTCATCTTGAGGTGAAGCACCTCGGGTGATATCCTCCTTTTAAACCAAGGAAGTTAATGGAATGAATGGTGAATTGATGCAACGGAAATCCTGTGTATTATTGGTGTTCCCTCCTCCCTGTCCATCTTCTTTCTTTTATACCCACTGCCTCTTGCTTTTGAGCACTGTTCCATATAAACTAGTGATGGGTCGAATCCAAAATTTATCGAATCTGAATCCTGAAACCGAATCTCTTTTTTTTATCGAATCCCACTCATCGAATCTTGAATCCGAATCCTTATTTCAGAAAACTATGAATCCCAGTTACTTTTCAATACCAACTTCATTTATAAAACAAATTCAAATCCATTTGCAGTAGAATCCTGATTTAACATTTTTCAGGGGAGAAAAAATTTTAAACACTGAATGCAGACCTACCATTTTTTGAGGTTTTAGAGTATGTAATGAGCTAGGACAGTTTTCTATGAATAAAAAGGATAATTTACAGTCACTAAAAGGTGTAATAAACAATAATAAAAATTATAATAAATTTAATGTGATCTTCCTAAAATAGTTTGGGAAACACTCTCCAGGAAACAACTATAAAAAGGAAATTAAAATCAAATATGATAGACAATTTGTGGATGATATTTTAAGAAAATTATTTTATTAATTAGCTTATAAACCTTACAGAATTAGGAGCTGACCCAGAGTAACTACAAAAAATTGGTTAAGATATTATTAATTTGGTGATCTCCTGAGCTATCATGGAAATTTTCAAAAGTGTGGGTTGTTGCATGAGCAGCTTCTTCACCAAGTCAACTTTCTTCAAGTAAGGATTTTTATCCACCTCCTCTATAATTTTTCTCTTTTCCTCGATACTAGGAGATTTCCTTTTTAAGCCATCCCAAAATCAAAGTCAGCTCTCTTTAAACCACCGACACCAAGATGACTAGTAACTCGTTGATCAGTGGCCTTGTTGAAGAGTTTTCCTTTAGTCCAAGAAACAGAAGAAAATGGGAATTTCAGGGATGTAATTGATGAATGGATGGGACCTGTTTTACATTGTAGGGGACGATGAGAGAAGATCCCCCAATATGTTTGCAACTCGAGATTCGGTGTCTATACAGGGAGCTATGCTCAAAGTTGGCCAAAACACGTTTTTTTAAACTCTACAAGCCAATATAAGATTTTTAGAGAATTAAATGCATAAATAAGACACTTGCTGGTAATTCAATGACCTTTAATTTGAGCACTTGTAAGTTCGGTTTGATTAATTTGTTATTGCAAAATTAACGAAAAACCATCCAAAGCTGCCATTATTAAAAGTAAGTTATTTACCACAAAGCAATTTTTTAAACGTTTTGATCATGTTAAAAGGAAGGTTTTCCAATTCCAAATCGATCGAGAGTTTGTAAAAGTCAATCGATTAATTTGTTGCTGACAAGGAGACATTGTGAGACTGATGTTCGGGATCCAAACAACGCAATTATATTCTGAAACTTTAGAGAAAATGGATGAAAAGGGTCACGGCTTTCTTCCACATAGGCCCAGCTTCATTAGAAAAACACTACTGAAGGATCTTCCTCCGTATAAATCCGTTGCAGTGCACATTTCTGTCAACAGAGGTCGTAGCCCAGTGGGTTGAGGTGCTGAGTTGGATATCCTCATGGAGACTGGGGTTCGATCCTAGGTTTTGGCATATTTTTTTCTTTCGAATATTTTACGGAATCACTGTAATCACCCCCTTGAGAGACTATCAAAGCTAATTTCGGGATTCTTGTTTGGCCAAAAAGAGGCTTCACATGCTGATAGACCTAATTTGTTTAGATTTTAAAAATAAAAGGATATTTCCGTGAATAGGATGGGCTTTGATTGGTCATGGTATTTCTCAAGGCCGTAAATAATGAATGGATTATTACTTTTTAATATATAACGTTGTGCTCACTTAAAATTTCCAAGGACCCGTGCTCGAGTAATGACTTTTGTCATCCGAAAGTATGCAATTCCACGCCATGAATGAAAAGTCAAATTCCTTCAATTGAAATAAACCTGAGATGGGAAAAGAAATAGTGTTATCTTTATGTGATATTTTTTTGAGCTGGAATATCTACCTCTCTCCCACGAAACAGGCTTCGCTTCAATGTAATATGTTGCTCCGCAAAAAGGTCATAGCAAATATTTTTTACATAACCTCGGAAACAGTTACCATCTCTTTTTTAATTATTTCATGTTCACTATTGAACGAAAAATTGAGTTAAAAAAAGTCATTATTCGAACAAAGTTCCTGGGAAATTTGGAGTGCATGCATCTCTGGGAAATTTTAAGTGAGTACATCGTTGTATATTAAAAAGTAATTATCCGTTCGTTGTTTATGGCCTTGAGAATGACCCACGACCAATCGAAGTCCATCCTATTCACGGAAGTATCCTTGTGTTTTCAAAATCTAAACATATTAGAGTCTTGATATTCTCAGGTGTTACTATGTAAAATTCGATTTTGACAGAATCAATACAAACTTTGTAAATGATACAATGGATTTTATTCAATACGACTAGTTCCATCGCATAAACGACATCTTCAGGTGGCCTGGAGATGTCGCTTATGCGATGGAACCGCTCGTATTGAATAAAATCCATTGTAAAATTTACAAAGTTTGTATTGCTTCTGTCAGCATGTGAAGCCTCTTTTTGGCCAAACAAGAATCCCGAAATTAGCTTTGAAAGTTTCTCAAGGGGGTTAATTGAAAATCCAGCAAATAGGCTCAAAATTAAAAAAATTTGTTGCTATTGCTGTAAATATATGGGATTGGGCAATTTACAGTGATTCCATAAAATATTCTAACGAAAGAAATTTGCCGCAACCTGGAATCGAATCCCAGTCACCATATGAGGATAACTGGCTCAGCGCCTCAACCCAATGGGCTACGATCTCTGTTGAGAGAGGCGTTCACTGCAAAGGATTTATAGGGAGGAAGATTCTTTAGTAGCGTTTTTTTCACGAACCCGGGCCTATGTGGAAGAAAGCCGTGACACTTTTCCCGCATTCTCTTTATTGTTTCAGAAAATAATTGCGTTGTTTGGATCCCGAACATCAGTGTCGTGATGTCTCCTTGTGAGATATGTTAATTTGTTTATCCTAAGGCGGTAAATGTTGAAAGCCATAACTTTTTTGTTTATCAACTTTTCAGGTCAATTCAAAATGGAACAAAAATCAATGTAAAAATTAAATATTAAGTTCTTGTTTGTTGCTTCAAAAAAGAGGGTACTTTTTTATAATCATTTAAAGCCATAGCATCACTTACAAGGAGACGTCGCGTGACTGATGTTAGGGATTCCGGACTGGGATTCGAACCCGCTCCACATTATGGGGATTACTGGTTCAAAGCCTCTTAACTGCTCGGCCACGACTTCTGTTGGCAGGCCTTCACATAGTAAAGGATTTAAACGGAGGGAAATTCTTTAGTTGCGTTTTCTCTCGAACTCGGGCCCAAATGGAAGAAAGCCGTGACACTTTTCCCGCATTTTCTCTATAGTTTCAGAAAATAATTGCATCATTCGGATCCCGAACATCAGTCATGCGATGTCTCCTTGATAGATAAATGGTTACTGGTTATGGTAGGTGTTTGGTATTGAAAATAAAATTGTTGGATTTACTAGTTATTTCCAATCTAAAAATTCTGGGTATTGCACATAAAAGAAAAAACTGTTTGCTTGCAAGTTTTACAACCGACATATATGTGACTGTTGTCAGACCTGATATCATTATTAGCTTCCAATGTGTGAGGGTAGCTGTAAGTATATTTGCAGTAGCATACAAATTTATATATTTTATTTTATGAGAAACATGTTGGTAATATCAAAAATGGTGGGCCAAAGTACGAAATCTGTTTCTCTTACATGGATTATACTTAACCCTAAGTAATGGAGAGAATGAGTTGTTTTTGCATAACATTATGATTTTATAAAAATGCGTAGAACTTCATGTTCACAGTGTTCATAGTCAATTAATCAGGCAGTTTTATGTAGTACCTGTGTTTACTGAGAAATAACTTTATCTTGCTTTTTCTCATGTTTTTTATTGGACTGTATACAGTAGAACTTTGTTATAACGTTACTTGATGTAACGTAAAATTTGATATAATGTCAGTTGAAGGAAGGAACCAACTTTCTTTGCCAATGTAAAAATCTTGATGTAACATGAAATTTAATATAACGTTATGATGTAAAGCCGTCGAGGCACCACCAGACGTCGTTATTTCGTTATTACGCAAACAGGATTAGTTTCCGCATCGAGTGTGGATGGAGCTGACGTATTACGGCGTGGGGAATACTGCCCGATTCAAATCTGCGTACGAGTATTTCTTTAATTGAATTTTAGATTAATAGAGGACACTGAACCCATTGAATGCGATAAAAGTTTTTAAAATAACATTACCAGGGGTAACTGTGAAGTAGAACACGTTTTAGGGGTTAACTCAATTTATCACGTAAACAAGAACACTTGCATGGCAAAGAAAGACTCGTTTTCAAACAAAACACTGGTGGAGGGAAATACCATGGAGTCTTTCTCTATCTTGAAGCTACTGATGCGGTAGCTTCGAATAAGCTATCGGAATTGTCTACCAACGATATTCTCTTACTCGAGGGAGTTTTCTCAAGAACGTAACAGAAAGTTGAGAGAGGTTTGGGGAAAGGCAGGTACTAGAATATTTTTAAAGCAAATTCGCGGAAATTCCATTTCTGGTGACGTCATTCTTAGAACCAATTGAATAGCTCGTATCAATGTTTTTTCCGTGGATAAAACTGGTGAAACCTGTTTTAAGGCCTTTTTAGATGGTGAAGATGTTCGTGCATCGTGTTTAGTGAAATATTCCACGCATTAAAAATCATGCGAGAAAAATTAGAACATGCTACATATATTTTTGCTCACATAATCTCGTGAACAATCCCATAATACGAACGCACGATGTCCATCTTGGCTGTTTTGGTTCGTTGAAATAAGATTGTTCGAAAGTATATTCGTGAATTAGGATTCATGTCAATGACATGGTTTGTGCTATTTGCTCTCATCAATTACCTGTTGCTTCAAATCATTTAAATAGTATACGAAGATGATGGTTTCAAAAGAAATGCTAAGGTGATACTCACATAACCACGGCCCACAAAGTGTCCCATAATGAATCACGCTACCTACCGAAGGTAAAGAAGGTAAATCTTGCTTTCCATCAATCCAGCTAATACCCTTTTTTGTGAAAACCCCGTTAGTGGTGAAAATGACAACGTAACCCAGTGAAAGTGCAAGGAATGCACATTTAAGAAATGTAAGAAACATTCCCATGTGTTGGATAGTTATGGAGAGATAAGCGTTAAAAAACAACCAACATTTAAGCAGGGTATTCGGAGGCTGCGCTTCGTGAGGCTACCGTGGTAGCTTATTGGGGCTATGGCAGTACCTTCGTGACAGTTACAGAATACTGGTAGGAGCCTAATAAGCTACCGGTAGCTTTCTGCTAGCTCTTTCTCCAGTAGCTGCCATGATGGAGAATACCGATGGGAGCAATTAGCTTATTGAAGCATCTTTTCGCCAGAAAGCTCCATAGCTTCGAGTAAGAGAATAGACCCCCATGAAGCTGTTAAGCTAGACAGATATTCAAATTACACCATTCACAAGGCATATTGCCAGTACAGATATGCAATTAACAATGCCCTAGGAGAAGTGATTTTTGTTTCATGATGATGGAAGCTTCTTAAATAATAACACCTTTTATCTTCAAAGTAATTCCAACTCAAAAGCCATGACAAATCTTTTATGCGCAGCACAATCTATGATTTAGAGAAAACCTCACTATAAATAATAGGTAGGTAAATAATCCGACTGCCGTTCATTGCCATCATGGATGTTTCGCAGCTATTGTGGACAAACGCAAAGAAATGAACTCAAAGCGGCAATTGACGCATGCACAGTCCGTTGCGCGTATAGATAAGCCATACGAAATAGCTGTGGACACACGCGCATGTTTTTCTTCATTTCTTCGTCTCGTAGAGGATAGCTCACAAGAAGTAATATGCCAGCAATATGCTTGGTGGTTGCTGCAAATCGAGAGAGCCTCATCACTCCATCTGGAACAATTTCACATCGTTTTCAGCAGATCCAAGTTTTACGCGCATCAACTTTTTAATTAGCCCTATCACCAAAATTTTTACGCGGCTGCACAACAAAACTTGCAGAACGCACATATTCCTTGCGAAACACCATTTCATCCACCTAATTGTAGAAAAGCAGTACTACGAACTACAGATGTCAAATTTTCACATATTTCTTCAAATTTTGATGTGGACTTTAGGATTCTTTTCCTTTAATCAATTGTACTTTATACGTGTTTCAAAGGTTCTACGCAATGAAACTAGGGCCGGCAAAAATCATTCAGGGCCAACTAGTACCATTCAAGGCTGGCAAATTTCATTCATGGCTGGCAAAAATAATTCAGGCCGGAAAAATTATTAATGCCCGGAAAAAATCATTCAGCAATCATTTATATTTTTTATTCAACAATCATTTATAGCCGGCAAAAATCATTCATGGCCGGCAAAAATAATCAATAATTGGGCAGACTACAATCATTCTGAGATGCCAAATTCAATAAATGATTATTAAAAATACATTTTTTGCAAGCTCAACGCTTGATAACCTTAAGTCTTTAAGGTCCAGCACATTTTCAAGAATGCACAACCTAAAAAAATCATTCATGGCCGGGAAATGGAATAGATAGTATTTAATTAGCCGGCCTTGGTGGTGGTGGGGTGGAGTCCTTGCCTGCTAATCCGAAGGTCCTGGGATCGAGTCCTGCTTGAGTGGGTTTACTTCCACTCAGGGCATGGGTGTAAATGTAATGTAATGTCTATGGTTAAATGTAAGAGAGGGCCCTAATTTCAACCTAAACAAAGGCAATAAATAAAATAAATAATTAGACTTAACTTGAAAGCTATACGTTATAAAACCCTGGTATCATTCAGGACTGGAAAATTTTAACAAAAGATAACCAAAAAAATTATTCAGTGTCGAGAAATAGAACTGAAGATGGCTAAAATGGACAGATGGGTGGATGATGGATACTGAAGACCATGATATAAAGGAAAAACCTTGGGTAAGCTTGGAGGTTGTAAGAAATGGATGAGTAACATAGATGCCATGAAAGTGAAATGAAGTATGTATAGTAAAGGAATGCACAGAGTTAGACAAAAAGTTTTTTAGTTGAATCTATTCATTGATATTTCCTGATATTCGATTCTAACCTTTCTTAACCAGTAGGATACTTCCAGGGCTTCAAAATTTACTGAATAAAAATTATGATGAAATCTTGTTACAACATAATTTGTTATAGTGTAAAGGCACATTTCATACCCCCTTGCCTTTCCGTTAATTTAAAAAATGCTGGTAAATTTATGCCAACACATGCCACCAAGTTAAGAGAAGGACTAAGTGAACTAAAGGTCAATGATGAAAGGAATCAATCATACTATATTACCATCAAAAGACTTGAGAGACGAATTAGCACTTCGCATTTGGCCAGCTGAATGATTTGCTTTAGCTTAGTGCTATCGACATGTGACGTGCAATTGATATTTGCATATTATATCGATAGTTGGTAAAACTATGTCTTACTTTACGCATGCAGTTGAATTCCCTCACAATGTCTTCCAAAGTGTAGGAATACTTCACGGTAGATGCAGCCAACGAGTTTGTCATGCAGTGTAGTATTTGTCATTCCCTAATATCCAATGATGCATGTAAATCCACTTCTTACCTAAAAAGCATGTGCAAAAGAAAGAAGCATAAAATACATTTTCACTGTAAGAGTCCGACAGTGTCTCCAAAGAAACAGAATACTTCACTAAATGCGATGAAAATGTTTGTGACCACTAATTCTAAGCCGAGTGCCATCAGTGATGAAGAATTATGTGTAGTTAAATGTGATCCCCTTGCAACTGGTAAAGCTGCAACTACAGCCATGATATTTCCAGCTGAAAATCCAGCATTGCTGGTCACTAGCCTTGAAGTCCATTGTGCCAGCAGCTCTCTGGAAAGTCCATATTTACCAACTGCTTCCATTTCGGCAGCTCATTATCCTAAGTTCATTAACCAGGGAGCCTATTCTCTAACTCGAAGCATCAGAGCTTTCTGGCAAAAAGATGCTTCAATAAGCTACTTGCTCCCATCGGTATTCTCTATGATGGAAGCTACCAGAGAAAGAGCAAGCAGAAGCTACCGGTAGCTTATTAGACTCCCACTCATATTCTGTAAATGTCACGAAGCTACATCCGTAGCCCCAATAAGCTCCCACGGTAGCCTCACAAAGTGCGGCCTACGAATACCGTGCTTAAATATTGGTAATTTTATAACACTTATCTATCTATAATTATCCAACGCAACGGGTGTTTCTTACATTTATTAAATGCGCATTTCCTTGCACCTTATCTGGGTTACTTTGTCATTTTCGCCATTTGCGGGATTTTTCACAAAAAAGATATTAACTGGAGTGACGGAAAGCCATAATTACCTTTGGTAAGTAACCTGATTCCAGCCCATACTGGGATACTTAGTGGGCTGTGGTAACGTATATCACCTTCACATTTCTTTTGAAAGCTTCATCTTAGTATATAATTCAAATGATTTGAAGCAACGAGTAATTGACGAAAGCAAATAGCACAAATCATATTTAATCATACCATTGACATTAACCCTAATTCCCGAATATTTTTACGAACAATCTTATTTCAATTGACCTAAACAGCCAAGATGGACATTGTGCATTCGTATTTAAGACATCGTTCACGAGATTATGTGAGCAAAAATAAAACATTTTAGAATTTTGGTCACATGATTTTTAATGCGTGGAATTTTTCACTAAACTCTATGCACGAAACATCTTCACCATCTATAAAGGCCTTAAAACAGGTTTCACCCATTTTATCCATGGAAAAACATTGAGACGAGCTTTCCTATTGGTTCCAAGAATGAAGTCACCAGAAATGAAGTTCCCGTTGATTTGGTTTAAAAATATTCTCATACCCGCCTTTCGTCAAACTTCTCTCTACTTCCTTTTACGTTCTTGAGAAAGCTCCCTCAAGTTAGAGAATACGGTTGGTAGCCAATTCAGGTAGCCTATTCGAAGTTACCACATCAGTAGCTTCGAGATAGAGAAACCCCCCCTAGGCCTAAGTCAACATACCACCAGTCCACTTTGGCACAAGAAGATCAACAAGCTATAGCTATTACACGATTAATTGCAGAAATGATATGCTTAGATATACAGCCATTTAGTTTAGTGGAAAATGTAGGCTTCAGGAGGCTACTAACTTAGAACCTTGCTTCACAATCCCTTCCAGAAAATCTGTTTTAAATAAATGAACTCCAGAGACATTAAACAACAGTATGATTTTGAGAGCAGAATTGGAAATGTTAAATTTGTAGCTGTAACTACAGATTTGTGGACGTCTGTGAGTAACAATAATTACTAAGCTGTGACTTTTCACTTTTATGGAAAGTTAGACCTAGGTTTCCATCTTCAGCATAATTTATTTATTTCCACATCCCCGAAAACAGCACGAACGGCCTTTTACATCGGGTGTATAAACATGTAACAATGGACGAACACAAACACCCATGTCCTGAGTGGTGAAAAATCCACTCAGGCGGGACTTGAACCCGCGACCCTCAGTTTAGCTGGCGAGGACTTTACCCCGTCGCCACCGGGGCCGACAAAAATCTTGATCTTGGCTGGCCGATAAGATCTTGGAGGAGGCGACTCAAGTTCTTTTCCTTAGAAGTCTTTAACCCAGTAGGACCTAGGTGATTCATCTTTTTTAACAACCACTGATGGTTCCCAAATCTTTCCTTTCTGTAACCACACAGGACCCCCCTTTTAGTGGCTTTAGATCTATAGCACTACGATCAAACAGTTTTTTTTGGCTTCAACACCTTTCCCTCTAACTTTTTTTTTCACCCGGAGACCACTTAAATATATTATATATGTCGAGTCCAATGTCTTCAATTAGATTTAACAGAATAGAAATCTTCGCCAGTTTTCTGCCACATTTTCCGATAATTCCATCGGTGTGGGAGGCTTAAAGTGTTCCATTATTATTGGTTTATTATCCCACTTCTGACACCAGGTAAAGTTCAGTCACCATTCAGGTAAGACATTTTATTTAGAAGAACTCTGACAGTCAACAAAACAAACAACTTATAAACAATTACCTGGATGCAGGTTACTAAGGCTAACATACTCATGTGTTACACTAATTTTTCCAATTTTAAGAAAATAATTTTAAACCATAAGTCCAGTACATTTACTGAGGCTGTGTAATACATAAATAGCAATATAACCTCTATATTTACCCTACTCTGTGTCGAACAATCCAAATATTCTACCATAGAAAAACTATAAAAACAGAGTATAAAACATACATTTTTTAGTTCTCAAATACTCAAATACTTTTTTCAAACTCAAAGAAAACTAATGAGATGATTGCATATGCATAAAGCCATTATTGAATGCATGAGCTACATTGTTCGCCTTATATATGTGTACCATGGTTATTTATGAGCAGCAAATATATTACGATGCATTTGTGTTGCGGGTTGCAAAGCATCCTTGCCAAGTTGCTGTACTGCTATAACAACATCGTCATGGAGATAAATTAGCGAGTAATTGAAAAATGTTGCTTATTGTTTTTAGGAAATCGACTATTTAAGTGTCATTAATCGACTATATGAGTGTTATTAGCATATTATTACCCATTTTTCTATGCTATTTTTGGTCATTAGTAATTGAATTTATGAGTAGTTTTCTTTCTTCAGGCTGCAAAAGAGTCCATTCCTACTTTTTACAGCCAATGTTTGGTCGAAAATCTGGGGCTTATATTGATAATTGAAATACTCCAGGCCTCCTGTCCGGAGCTTAATGTTACTACACAAAATCATCAGTTGTATAAAATCAAGGTTTTGCTGTAGGTAAAGATTTATTTCTTCAGAGAAAGTTTTGAAATGTGTCATATGTCAAGGATAATTTTATGCTTGGTTAATTGAGACGTTTCTCTCAATCTCCAACATTGCTTCATTTTTTTCAATCAAACATTTTCCAAAATTTTTGCTTTAGGAAGAAGACAATTCAGGCAAGTCTTGCTCTAAGCAGAAGAGAAAGAAAAGGCGCCCAGATGAAGCAAAAGAAGCTGAAGAGAGCAAAAAAGTAAGGACTTCAAAGGCCTCTCTGAACAGGCGAAGTGATGAAAAAATGGTTTGTATTTATTTCTGTTCATTAGTGTTAATGCTTCCATTGAGCCTCATTAAGCCCTCAAGTGTAAATTTCATCTCCCAGCTATTTAAATCTATCAGCGTGCATTTTTTTCACCTACAGAAGGTTTTGTAGAATCAGAACTTTAATATTTTTATGTATCATCATTTTGTTCTTAGGAAGTTTCTTTAAAAAATATATTGTGTAAAAATCTTCATGCCCTATTTTTAACAATTTGCACTTATATTTCAAAGAACCACTTGTTTCTGCACTATCTTTTCTTTAGCAGTTGAGCTGCATGTGGTGGTCCAAAGAGGGTGGAGGCAAAGTGCTCCTGGACACTTTTCTCACCCATCGCTCATTTCTTTCCTCTCTCCGTTTTTTGTTCACACCACGCACTTTCTTCTTCCAGTCTTAAAAGTTTCCATTTTTGATTAAATAAAATGCTATTCCTACCAGCCACATACTTTCAGTATCAATATCTGTTTGTCATGCTTTACACTTTTTTATATTTTGCCCATGATACCTTGCTTTGATCTTATCCTTGAGGCTAATTCTGCATTGCAAATATTTTTTTGTCACCTGCCTTGCAGTTCAGAAGGCTAACATTCAAACCTTTTGTGTTTACTAAATGGTTGAGTAGCTTTTTCTGCCACACATCTTTATGTGTAGTAAGAACTTCTATTGAAAAGAAATCTGCTTCTCCCATTTACTGACTTAGTCTTTTTTACTTGTCGGTTTGTTCTTATGCTCTAGCCCACACTTTCACACGAGTAGCATTTCCGCGAAATGATCGATTTTAGGCAAGTTAACTAATTTTTTCTCCGATGTGGTTGATATCAAGTACGCACAAGTGTGTATCAACTCATGTGAAATTTACAAAGTTTTTTTCATTCCGATATGAAGCAATTTCACAAAGTTACGCCTCAAACCATTCAACCTATGAAATAGGTTCTAGCACCATCCTTCCTGCGCCAAACGGTGCTAACAGAATTTCTTTATCTATTAGCATGTCGGTGTAAAAGTCAAAGCTCTGAAAATGGATTTCCTGGCGTGGTATCCACTTCCATAAGTGAATGATGCTTCCTATAAAAGGAAGGAAAAACAGATTAGAGTTCCGATTCTCTCTTCGCATGCGCCGATGCACTACGTTATTTATCCCATTGATGTGACGATGCGTTTCAAAGCTCTCTCGGGCGCTACGCAACATAATTTCAGGTTGTGGAAAAATCATGTAGGAGTGCGAAGTCAACCTTACAGCTACCACCGAGGTAAGATTACAATTTGAATTGACCGAAATAACGGCTCCCTCGTTCGATCATCGGCGGTATCAACCTAGTGTTGGCTGCCGAGGCCGCTGAAAGGAGGCCCAACCCCTCCCCCACTAGTGAAAGCCACCTGGGTAAAAGCGAAACTGGGTGAGGGTAGATAATAACAGATAAGGTGAAGGAGTGATCCTCTCGGGTTACCCCCTTCTCTTTCTCGCTGAATGAGTCCCTCGCAGATGAATGTCGTCGCGCCCAGGAATAAGAAACGAAGAACTTTTTTCTTGAAGGGTCTTCTGGGAAAAACCAGTTTAGACGCGTCAATTGTTCAGATCCGACTGAGGTATTACCCTAAAATATGACAGCTTTAATGTTTCCGGCTGAGTGATTGAGAGGGGCAGCTGGATGGAAGAACTGCTCATCTGGCAATTTCCAAATACCCTGGAAAGGATATTTTACCATTCATCACGATAACCTGAATCGAGCCTCGTATTGCCGGTAATAATCATTTGTCAACACAAAACGAATGAGTGAACGGAATAATGCCTCTATTTGATGCGAAGGTGGCTTGACACACGGAAGTCGATTTCCATTGAAATGTCAAGAGTAGCACTATCTCCAAATATTTCACTACTTGCAGGGCATCTTTCGGCTTTCGTCTTACTTCCGAATCATCTGTAAAAATTTAGGACGCAAGTAAACAATAAACATTGCAAATTGATATATCGAGATAATATTGTTAGAATTCGTCACGGCAAAAAGAGGGGTAGTACCAATCCGTGAGTTGCTGCACGCCACACCGCCAGCTGTAACGGCAAAATAACTTATCCGGTGGTGCCAAATTTGAAATTCCCGAAAATAGGAATAATCAAACTCCGACAAATAAGTTGTGTTCAACTGACAATGAGTGCACCCTGTGGGCATGGATACACATTTAAATATACTTTCATGAATTATAACTTCGTAAATCATGCAAGTACGTCGTGAGAGTACATCTTAATCTAAGGAAACAAAAAAAGAGCTTCATCGCGATGTTTTTGAATGATACTCGTTCATACGAAATTTGATATTACGAAGTGCCGATTTTTCTGGTCCCGTCGACTTCGTAATTTCGAGTTTCTACTGTAAAACCTGTGCTGGGTCAGGTTGCAGAATAGGTCTAATATAAAATCTAGTACCCCTCAAAATAAAAAATAAATATTAGAGTTCTTTAAAAATTTACAAAGGTTTATTTTTGATATTCTAATTCAAAAGTAGATAAACGATATAAAACTTTTTTAAACAGTCAAATACATTTATAAATCCATGCCTCTTCCATTACTTTCAGATTTAATTTCATGCATGGAAAAATTCTTTTGAAAATCCAAAAAATATTCAGAAAAAGAAACAACGCTTGACGAAGGTATACCAAGGAGCCGGCAGCTTGGCCTAAAGATACGCAAAAAGCCAGCTTGCAAAGAGTATGCGTATATCCGAGTGGCACACATGTTGACTATGCATCATCGCTGGCCACCGGGGCTCGGCAGCCTCTGTCGACTCATAGTCGATGGTGGCACTGATTGTGTTAATAAGGGGAAATAGCCCTTTTGTATCTTAATGATACTCATCATACATGTGCATCCTCAATATAACAAGACCTCACGGTGCCCAAGAAATCCCTCACTATGGCGAATTATCGTCTTACTGGGGGTGGAGCAAATAATTGCCATGAAACCTGCTGTTAAAACATTTCTAGGAAATGGGTTGGTGTGGCGGTGGAAGTTTTCCATCCGGAGTGCCTGAGCAGAAATCCCAAAAGAAGGGAAATTTTTTTGCTGTAATTCATTTCCCTACTTAATTTACCAGCTAACCCATTCAATCAAAAATCATCTACCATACCTTCTCCAAAAGACGAAAAAAGCCTCAAATTGTCTGTCATTTTCCCTAATGCACAACTACTTTGCTAGTGTATTTACATGTTCATTCCCATACTTTGATTAGTTTCACCAAAAATTAAAACCATGATTGATAAATCAAAATTGTAACGAGTTTATTACTTGCCTTTACTCTTTCCCTTGGTTGATTTTAATGTTTATGATTACTATATTCACATTCTGCATGACATTTCGCTGAACCCATTTGGAATAATGCACAGTAAAACCTCACTTATGAAACTTTCAGCGGACCAGCAAAAATAGTTTCATAAGTGAGGAAGTTTCACAACAAAGGTTTAATAGTAAGGGAAAAAGAAACCCTTTTCAACTGTCTGATTTGGTCTGCTTTGTTTCATGGTTGCAATTACATGTTTGGATACAGGTTCATGGTTGCAATTACATGTTTGGATACAGGCAAATGAAACCTAATAATTTATCATACTTATAAATAACTCTACCAATGTAAGCATGTTCATGTCACCAAGAAAGAAACAATGTGCATTTGCATTCCTGAAATTTGGTAAGATATATTACCATAGTTCAATTTCATGGTCTAATAGTTAGCATTCTTGGCTCTTGACCAGCAGGGCTTAAATTAGTTTCAATTAATGCTTGGCACATTTTGTATTGATGTTTATTGCCAGTTCATGTTCTACAAACAAGCACCAACTAATGCAGGGGTATTGCTTACTAAATCTTCTGGTGTGATTAATAGGTAATTTTTTCCTTTACCAACCAGTTTTCTTCTAAAATAGAATATCACTAGACATGAACAGAGATCTAACTGAAAATAGTTTTGAGATTCTATTAAATATCAGAAAGCAATTGGTATTTAAAGTTATATACATATTGTATTCATTCAGCTATTTTGAAATTAAAAATAATAAATTTACCCTGAGTTTTTGTCACCTAAAGAGTGCAAACCCCCAAAAAATGATTTTAAATAGTGGATTTTCGACTTTTCGAAAAAGTGTGACCTCTGGTTCCCGTGCCGTAATTTTTTAATGGTGTGTCCGATCTGGAATCTGACGAAAAATTCAGAGCGGATAATTGAATTTCCTACAAGATGCCACCCACTAGCCTTTAATGGTAGCAAAAGGAATTCGTCAGAATGGAAAAAGAACGCAATGGACGGAAAACCAGAGGCCTGCGCGACCACTGGATGAAAAATCAGCAATTTTTAATTTTTTTCGGTGGTTTTTTGAAAAAAATAAAATCGTATTTTCGCGATGGAAAACCACAGGCCTGCACCGGATGAAAAATCCACCTTTCGCTCTTCCTACGCCTCATAGTTTACCAGAGCCATGTAGTCTACCCGAGGGCCTCAAACTCAAAATTTAGCAAAAAATTTCCTGTTTTTTTTTTTCGACTCTAGCTCCTAAACTAAGAGTTCGATTGAAAGTAAATAAACTAAAGCGGAACTTCTTTGGCACCGAGTTCATCATATTACATCAAGTATAGGTAACAAATAATATTTTGCCAACTTCAATAATCTCTTAAATTATAAAATTAACTCACGCAAAAGTCCAACATTGTTAAATATAGAGTGAAATAAATTATTAAAACAAACTTCGGAGAGACTTTTGTGGCTTGCCATTTTTCCCTTCTGACACACTTAGATACTCACTTAAGCTTTAACCCATTCAATGCTGACCTGTTGACATGACATTTACTCCCATGCTGAAGGGTTTTTTTCTTTTATTTATATAAAACGAAAACACATCCAGCAAAGAACGAAACTCATCCACGTGTGCCTAGGGCAAGCCTAAGACGCGGAAGGAAGTTGCAAGTGTCAGCGCCGACGCTTGGGAACTGGGGAAAACTGAGAAAAGTAAGGGACCGATGCCTTGAATTCAAGGCATCTGCGCCTCTGGCTTGCACAGTATGCCTTGAATTCAAGGCATCCGCATTGAATGGGTTAACATTAAGACGCGAAAAAACAGCATAAATGCTTATTTAGTTTCAATGAAAACCATTAATTATGCACAAAAGAGTAAAATTGTTTTAGTTTTCCTCCATTTGCTCGCATGATGTACTTTTCAATGGCGGACAATGAAGTTAGGTCATCGGCTGACACACTGCTTGCCCTGTACACGTTGCTTATTACTCCAAGTGCCTTTAGTATATCTTGTTTCAGTGGGAGGTTAACCACATTGTCCTCTGAATCGGAACTCGATTCCAATGCACCGTTATTGTGCACTGCAAGCAGGATTGGATCATCGGTCAGCTCCTCACAAGAGGGGACAGAGTCTTCAACTTCCACATAACTTTTAAAAGTTCACAGAACAAAATGACCCTCTATCTCTTCCCTCTGTCTAACGTTCAGGGTCCTTTATCTCTCTATTGTGGGCAGGAGACAATTTATCAGGGATAAATTATGTCTTCTGCCCCCACTTCTCTGTTCAACAATACACCACTTTCACATTTTTCTATTTTTTCCATTTTCTCGCTTAGACTAACAATAAGTGTTTTGCGTTTTTGGGCCATGGTGTCTATCTTTGTAATGCTCTAAACTCACTGACGTGCGAGTGTGCTCTTGACTGCCCGGGAAACAAAAGAAGATCCAATATTCGCAACTGCTAATGCTCCAGTATTTCCATCAAAATTAACAATAAATTAATCGGATGGCGATTTACAACGTGCAGTTAATACTCAACACTCCATATTAATTGCATTGCTAACATGTCACAAGCAATTTCAGAGGTAGGTCACTCTCGGTGTATTCCACATTGTGAAATGTCAGTGATGGCCTTAATATTTAAACATAAATCGTCTAAATTAAAAATCCTGCCTTCTCTCTCCCCCCAGTACTCCTCATTCAGTAGCCCTTTCTTCTGAGCTTTCAGAAAAAAGGTTCAATTTTACGGCCAGATCCCTCTCTTCCTAATCCTGGTGAGGGTGTGTGTTGGGAGCCTGAAAAGGGTACATGCCTCCAGAAGAAAGGGGTCGTTAAGGAGCCTAAGTCATGTGCATGACGGAGAACATGAAAATGACTGAATTAGAACTATGTTTTGGGGTCTATATAAACAAAATACACTCAATATTTAAATATTTTTTGTTTTATATTATTGAAATAATACTATGGTTTTTGTGATTTGATGTACTAAAGATACAGCTATGTTGCAAGTTTTTTCAAGTACACATGATACCAAGCATATTTAAGATAAATGTGTACATTGTGCCTAATTCAATCATTTTTGCCAATGCAATACTTGACTCGGAGATGGACTAAATGGGCCAAAAGATCCTATTACATGTCTGTGTTTTCAGTATTTATGCTGAGTGTTTGAAGCAAGTATGCAAATTGGTACAATGTGTGTAGGTTCATGATAGTGTGCCGAACTAGGAATTGACTGTAATTTCAAATTTTCCTTGCTTTTATGTGTATTATACGATTTTCTATGTAAAAATATTGGGTGACTTTTTGTTTCAGGGGAAAAAGTTAAATGAAGGATCAAAATCTACAACATTGGGTGAAGACCTTTCAGACAATGATGAAGATTGCGCTGCTGAACCTTGTAGGAAGCCAACAGGTATGCTAGTGCTTCTAATTTCATTTATCAATAGACCTATGGAGAAAATGTTTAAAATTTATTCTTCATAATTGAGTAATGAAAGTGAACATAAGTTTTGTAATGAGCTCAAATTTATAATTCAAAATCTCTTGGTTGGGAATTCTACTGGTCTTCATTAAGGTTACAGACAGAGGAGGAATAAATATATACAGTAAAATCCTGTTTTTCCGGACATGGTTGGAGCCAGGGTCATTCCGCAAAAATCGATTTTCCGTAAAACCTGTATTTAATTTAATAAGGCCGGGGTTTAATGCCAAATAACTTGGAAAAGTTTGCGTTAGCTCTGTCACTTTCTCGAAGCTGGTATTTATGACCCCTGTTTAATGCTACATGCCTGCTTTTTTCGAAACAGCACCTGTTTTTGTCGTCTCTATCATCTAAGAGAGGTTTTCTCAATTAAATTGGCCAGCAGATTCCTCTCTAATGCAGTCACCAGCATAAACGCTTTGAGTACGCCCAACTGCTTAAAGTACAATCTCGCGGCTCTCATCATCCCTCTATATTGACAAAATAATACGCATTTCAATCTGTGGTAAGACATAATCGCAAAAATTAAATTTATAAACTAATTTGTACGTAATCAGCATTTTATTATCATTCACTAAATAAAAAGCATAATGGTGGGCAGCCATCAGCTGATTGGTAGTGACGCTTTACCGCTGCCGGCATGCAATGTCTTGATCTTGATTAATCTACTTGAGAAATAAATATGTATATTATTATTTTGTGATGATTGATATTTTAATAAAAGTTATTTTAAGTAATGTGCTAACCTCTAAAATTCAAGAAGATTAATTCAATCGATGCTAACATCCTGAAACTCCTCGCAGGCAGCTAGTAGTGATGACGTGCCACTGGGGTCGAGATTAACAGTCTGCTTGGCGGTAGCTGATCTCTGCAACGATTCTTTGAGGGTTAGCTGTCTCGATGATTTGAACTTTTCGTCACGAATTTTCCTTTCCAAATCATACAATGATCTAACTTCAGTCAATGAATAGCCAGGGCGAGATTTACGAAACTGTATTAAAGTTTTTAATACACCAACATAGTGAGGAAGCCAGATACTGAGTTTTATTGGTCGACGAGACCTAAACTCTCATTTCCCTTTTTTGGACAAACAATGTCTTACCGATGATTCGTAAAACAAGGCAATATTTACATTTTGCCTATAGTAACGATTTTGATCCCCAAACACACCCCAACGCCGAATTAAATGAAATATGGTCGATTTGCCAGAAGCTGGAGAAAAAGTTCAAGGCACTCCATACATCAGAGATGGACGTTACCATCGACGAGAGCCTGCTCTTGTACAAGGGAAGATTGGGGTGGCGGCAGTTCATCCCTATGAAAAGAGCTTCATTCGGCAAATATTTGTCCTTAGTGAATGGAGAACTGGATACGTGTGGTCAACGACAATTTACACGGGAATGGGGACTGTGTAGGATAAAGACTTTGCCCATTTACCCATGTCCTCAAAAGTGATGATGACTCTAATGAAGCCATTATTTGGCCTATGATATTGTCTGACGACGGATAATTTTTATACATCTCCAGATCTAGCCGACTTGCTCGCTTCACACTCCACTGACTCGCAGGGAACACTGAGGCAAGGGATTCCAGCTCTCTTCAATGAGAATCAAGTAAAAGAATTAAAGTTTCGTGTTTTTTTGTCATAAAATGAATTTTGTTATAACATTTTCAGAGCGAAAGTCGTCGTCATGCGGGTTGCCTAACTCCCATGAATGTTTGTACGTTGTTTCTTGATGTACTACGGACTAAAATTAATAGCTTACATTAACGTTGTCGGAAAAGTATATACATTTGTCATATAAACTAAATGCATTCCTCCTTAGATGTCTAACAAGGGATTACGGGTAGGAAAGTTATACTGTAATGCGGGTAGCCTAATTATCTTAAGTTAAGGGGCAACAATCAGAAATTATTGAATAAATCATTAGTTATTTGGAATAAAAAATTAATGAAAACATTTTCGGATTTGCCTCCCATCAATGCTTCTGAATCTGAAATAAAAAAATGACTTTTTTTGAACATTTTTGTAAAAAAAACCGTCAGGGAAGGGGTTAAGTGAGTGGAGGGCAGATTGGAGAAATTTAAAGTCGGCAGTGGTGTCAATTCTTTTGAAAATTTTGCTGTCATCTGCGAAAATAAGAATCTCGCAGGTGTTTGAGAGGGTGCAGGAGGTAACGTCATTGGTGTACAGGGCAAAAAGGAGGGGATCGAGGGCGCTACCTTGATGGATGCCTGAGGGAACAGGATGAATAGGGGACGAAACCCCATCGACCACTACTCTTGGTGAGCGTTGAGTAAGGAAGTGAGAAAGGATGTCTAAGAAAGGACCGTGGAAATTGAAAGCATTTTCCAGTTTATGTAATAAAAGTGTATGATTGACAGTGCCAAAAGCCTTGGAGAAGTCAATGTGGCACACATCAAGTTAGGAAGAGGCTTTTGAGCGCAGAGGTGATGTGGTGGTGCAATATCGATAGATTGGTTGAATTTGAGTGCCCAGGAAGAAAGCTGTGCTGATATGGTGAGATGGGGGAAGGGTGAAAGGTCATGGAGAATACACTCGAATAAGAGAGAAAGAGTGGGGAGAATAGAGATGGGATGATAGCAACACTGCCAGTTTGCCTGCAGATAGTGCTCTCATTAGTTTTAGTGCAATTACAGAGCCTGTGGTGAAATGGGTATTCAGTTATTCTTTACCTGCTAGGTTTAGTACCCCAGCATAGGTGAGATTGAGTTGGTTTGTTGCCTGTGCTAATCTCAGCATTGGTTTCTCTCCACTCTTTCTCCATCCCCATAAATCCTTCCTGTAGCATTATGCCCAAATGGGTTAATGGTGTGAATGACCTCAGTTGCTGGTCTCGTCCCCAAATGACCAACCATCCAGCATACGTTGTGTATACAGATTCTGGTATTAATGTACATTTTTACTGTTTGATGTGGTAACATGGTTTTCCATGTTATTTTAAGTTATCATTTTAAGTTGAGTTTTATGATTGATACTGAGGAAAAGTTAAGATTGTTGGTGAAAATTTAGTAAAGCATAGCAAACTACATGTTTAATTCTGAAGTGGAGCTGAGGACTGAAAGTAAGGACAGCTGGTAATTTATGCTCTTTAATTTATTCTAAGGTCGTGAACTGCTGTGGGTTCAATGTGATGCATGTAATGCCTGGTACCATCTGCATTGCATTGGCATGAAGAAAGAAAACCTCAAGCAAGATCAAGATTTCATGTGTCCCACTTGCAAGGAGAATGGTGATAGTTCCGAGGTAGGAGGGGTTTCATTAGTAGTTACTGTACGATAATGCATTAGAGAGAACCTTCACCTTTACTACTTTTTAACATTCCTCTTAGCATTAAATTTCTTTAGTTTAATCAAACATTAAATTTGGATTGGAGCAGGCATTATTTTATTGTATGTAGCTAAATCATTGGCCTGGGAAGTTTCACCTAATTGGTTTAGGTTTTTCATATTTTGTGCTCTACTCTGTAGTACTAAATGCACCTCTTAATTTCTGTGTGGAATGTAAAGGAATGGATATCACAGAGTCTATGATTTTATGCTTTAAATTATGTGCACGTCTATGAAAGCATTTAATAAGGACCAAAGTGTTTAAACCATGAAATATTCTAAATTGATCTCATAATTTTGTGGAATGGTTAAACCCTTCTTTTTTAGGAACTTATTCTATTTCTTTCTTAGGAGCATCATTATGTGGAAGCCGTCATTATCCAGTGCTGGCATGAGTCACTTCAAAGTCAATTTTAAGTTAAAGTCAAGTCAAAGTTTATTTTTCAATACAAAATGTAATTTGGATCGAAGTAGGCAAATTTGATACTATTCAATCAAAATTTTCTCACCTATCCACTTTCACTTGATAGGTTTAGTTGTTAAATTATTTTTGTCTGTGCTTCTGAATGAACCTCTTATTTTTGTATTAAATGTTAAGAAATGCATAACTGATAATTTATACTTTTTAATTAAACTGTGAACACTTTGCTCAGTGGATGAATTTATGAATGAATGACATTTAGAGCCCTGAGCTCATTCTGCACGAAATCACCTAATGTCAGAATATCTTTGTCCTCACCACTCTTGAATTTCTACAAATTTTTTCCTTGCCAGTTGCTTGGATTGTCACATTATCAGAAGTTAATATAATAATAGTTTTAAGGTTATTTTTACATCGGAGAACATAAAAGTCGTGTGTAATTTAAGTGATGTTAAAGTTTTCCTTATAAATGAATGTTTTTCCCTCTCCAACTGGTGGTAAATTTCCATGCATGCACTCTCTATTTTTCTTTTGTTAAAATTATTAGTTTAACCATTTGTTTGGTATGTCACAAAGTCATCTCAGTGATAGAGGGCAAGTTCTCAGTTTTTAACCTGTAAGTGGGTACCCAGGCACAGCGTATAAGTAGAGACCTGCAAAAGGCAGGGTTTTTTATAGCCAAAAGAGGTGTTATTTTTTGCAAAAGCTGTGTTATTTTACCCTGAAATTGGTGTTATTTTCACGACAAAATATTTTGTGTGAATCTTCCTTCCTTCCTCTCAGTAGGCCCACCTGTTGGCAATAAGTGTTGAATACCTTTGATTAGGGAAAATTTAAACTATTAATACCATGCTGTATTCACATTTTATATTTTTGTACATTTCACATAACCAATTTACATAAAGAGACAAATTACAGTTAAATGTCTGCATTTTTAAATGAAAAAAATGCCAGTGTGGCCAAAGTTTCTTCTTTTAGATTTGTTCTCCTATTTGTTAGCACAGTTAGGAGGAAAGAAATCTCTCTGAGTCCACATTGGCACAGCCAAATTGCTTCAAGGCACTTAAATGCAAATGATGCGTCATGTGTCCGCAACAGTTTGGATTTAAATGACCAGAATTCTCGCCATCTGTACGTAACGTGTTAAGTTGGGCGTTATTTTTGAAGTTCCACCTCAGGAAATTCTTGCACGGCAGTGGATGCATATGGCATTCTGATCATTTTCAGGATCAATGTGAAAATGTTTCCACACTTCCGACATTTAAAGCACAAATATCACCTCTGCAACAACCGCAACAACTACTAGGAACAAAACTCGACAAAACTTATTAAATGCATCAAGGTGTCAAGTATCTCGAACTGTGCCAGTTCGAATGAGTTTTGGTTTCACGAGTACGTGGTGTGAAATACAAATGATCATTGGAAGTACAGCCGCATGTAAGCTTGTGGCGTGACTGGAAGTTTACTGGAATCGGAATCGATTTTTCTCCTTTTGAAGTATTCAATGCAGATTCTAGTTCTTGGCCTAGAATCGAAGAATCGAGTTAACCCATCACTACTTTTGATTTCAACTTTTATTGGTTCCATTGGAGGGGTATCCTCCTATTCGTCTGGCTGCTGTTGCCCCTGTCTGCAAGTCGCAGACAGTATGTGTGCTATGGGCTTAGCCATCAAAAGCATGTTGACCTAAAATACTACTGCTATTATGTTTTGTTTCCATAATTTTACTTTGGATAAAAGTCATCATACACTTTATATGAGGGAAAAATTGTGAGATCATTATTTGTTGGTTCGTAGAAAAAAATATTTTTTAAATATTTATAAAATAAACAGTGCCATCTTTTAAAATAATAACAAAGCCCAGTAAGTATTTATTGTTTGTACTTCACCGAATATGCTCCAAGGTTAATTTGTTCTTTTAGGACAGATACATAGTCAAACATCCTTATGTATGGTCAATGGTTACCCTGTTCTTTCAGAACATATTCGTTACTGAAAAAGCATTCATAATATTTGGTGGCTATCCTAATTTTGGAAATAATTCTACTATGTCTGTATTCCCTCCAGTGTATGTGTGCTGAAGAGTCTATACTTAAAAAGGACTATTAACTAATGCTAGTTTTGTAACTGTATAATTGTGAAATCTGTAGTTTTAGAAACTGTAGTTTGCATGCTGAAACTATTTCATTCTGAATATGTGATATTCATGCCTACTCCAATAGTTACTTCTGTCACAATAGTAGTTTCTTGTGGGGTTGTTTGTAGTTACTTTTCTTTTGGTAGTATCCCTTAGGGTTTTGCTTGGCTTGAAGTATTTTTAGCCCATTTACGACAGTTGTGATACATACAATCCTAAGGCAGATAATCCATTGCCTCCCTATTATGCTTTTACAGGTACTCAATGCAAAGGGTTATGATTTAGGTAAATTGGATCCACACTATCCAATTGTCTCAGTCCCTGCAACAGTTTCAGTAGTTCAACTCCCAGGAGTTTCTGTGGTTGCTGGCTCTGCAGCAGGTCGGCCTACGATTGGTTCAATTCCAGGTCCTTTAAGGGGATCTGTTGGTGGTCCCATACCTGTGGGAACCCTGCCTGTGAGTGTATTTCACTCTGGAGATTACCCTGTTGGCGTGCAACCTGGTGGTTTGCATCCAGCTGGTTCTGACCCAGCTAGATCAATCCCAGCTGTCCCAGCATATACTATTCCAGGCATGACAGAAGCATGTCTTCCTGGAGAAGATGGTGTGTTAAGTGCATTACGACTATGTCAAACAGACAGTTCTAATTCCCGTGATAAGATTTGACTAGCAACTGTGATATAAACTCTAAATTGATATTACTGTGGAAGAAGAAAGTGAAAATTATAATCGGGGAAACATTTTTTCTACTAGCTGAATTTTGCCATCACTGACTTGCATGTCAGAATTTGACTTTCACGTTGTTGTGCTAGGAAGACACTCTATTGCTACATTTTATTTTTATGACTTCTTCTGCATGAAGTGTGCCCTGTTTAAGTAGAAGGTAGTTAGTGGGCCATTAATTTGAAGGAGTTAGTTACTTTATTTTCTTTGTAATTTATAAATTATTTTTTTTTATTTTTAATTTATTTTAATTTTCCTTGTTGTTGTTCCAAATGAGCTGTCATGAGCAAATTACTCTAATTAATTGTTGATGTAAGATAGAAAGGCATTACTGCCATTGGGCAGGTGAATGAATGCTATGTTGTTTCTTTGGTAAAGAGCATTAGTTAGCTCTCGGTAGACTTGTTCTTTATCATTGTTTTATTTCATTATATTATATTTTTTCCATAATTTCTTATGTATTCTCTTAAGAAACACTTAACAAGTACCTCTTTTGTTTATAGTTTTTCAGAGCAATGTCATTCCATTCTTCGCCTTTTTGGACACATCATTTGTGGTTTCCAGCTTCTGCATAAAATGGGTTGGGGCCTAATCAGATTCTTTTCTAAGGCAAATATTAAAACTTGGTTTAACTCAAGAAACTGATTTTTTTCTTGTTCTTTTTATATGCTTTTGAGGTTGGTTATGGGCAAGGGTGAAGCAATTTTATTTCTTACCATACTATAATTTTTTAAATCAACGATGAAAATTTCTTATCGACTCGAGAAAGTTATTTTGAGAAAGGAAGCATAATATCAAAGTTTGCCAGGTTGCTTGGCTTGTGGGTACACTGATGACTGAGGGTACCTTTCCATTATTCTGGACATCATTCCATGCGTTATGTCAATGCCTGTTAATTATTAGTAATTTAGTCAGTGCCTATTATTTATTTTTGTTAAGAAATTCGTTTTCTTTGAGAATAATCCAGGAGAATTAAGGTCTTGCTACCAAGAATAATCACGGTTGCTTAGCTTGTCATATGGTGAAACCCAGTAGCACGTTTAGAGTTTCATTATTATTTTCCGTGCCAGTGGAAGAGTCACTTTTTTTGAGAAAGTAATCCCTGAATGATTGGCGTGCAATTATATTTTTATTGTTAAACAATTTTATGTTAAACAACAGTAAAACCTACAGATTCTTCTGATTCCTTTATTGACAGATTTCTGCTTATTTCCTTGATACCTTATCAGTAGACCATGACATTGTTATTGAGTCTTGCAGATGTTGTTGAATACCTTACTGCATGAGTTCATCACCACTTTTGCTAATCCATAGTATGTATGATAAATGTCACTCCCACTGAATAAGTCCTGTTCTACTCAACAATATTCATGTGAAAAAGAAAATCAATGAAGTTAGTTGCTGAAATATTCAAGTTGGTTTCATGCTTGCATTGTTTCTCTAATGCATGAGTTATACAGAATTGGTGATGCAAATTGCCCTGTACAAATAATGGTCCACCATGGCTCTAAGTTATCCTTAGAAAAGCTGGTGTATGTGCGTTTGATGCTGTTCCATTCCACTGATGAATTCTCCTTTCAGTGTCACATTAACCATTTAAGCTAATCGTGTTATTTTAGCATTTCCCTAGTTGTTATTGGTTAAATTCCATTAATGTTGCTTTACTCTTACCATATTTATATTATATGGCCCATTAACTACCTACCAAAACAGTACTGTTTGCTTTGCTATAATTTCTTGTGTAATCAGAATTACCAGTCTGGTGATTTTTTTTTCAGATTTTTTTAGTTGATCTATCATCTTTTACATTTGGTATGCTCTTGTTATTGGACTGGATCTAATGCCTTCTAAATTGATCTTTTAATTAGCTCATGGGATGCTTTATTTGCTTGGCATGATTGGCATGTGGTGGTTTCTCTGCTTTTCTTTCCTCTCTCTACTGCAGTGGCTGAAGTGGCTTTTTTTTTCCTTTTTATATTTTTTTTGTTCCACTACGTATTTTATAAGTAAATGAGAATTCACTGAAATTTTATTTATTTATAATGAATTTAATTACATTTATTAGACTGTCTAATGAGAGAAAACAACTTTTGTGTGTGGATGATGTGGAATTATGTGCTAGTGAGTTTCTGTAATATACCTCATTGGAATTTTCTGCTGTGTTTATTTTAAAGGAAATTTAGTCACAGATGAGATGTGACTTGTATTTTTCGTGTGCATGATGCCTCTTTTTGATGTTTTGAATTGACTTTGGACAAGAAATTCCTTCTGTGTGTGTTTTGCATTTGATAAGAGGCATTTTTCTGTGCAGTTTTTGTCCAGCATTGTGACATAGACCTTATGGTGCAAATATTTGGAATCATAATGGAAAGCTAAATGTTGTTTGGTACAATGGAAACAGTTTAGTGGTTTGACATTTGTTTTATTCCTTTAAAAGATGGTGTTTTGGTCCATGTATGTATTTATCCTTCTAAAAGTTCCGAGAATTCACCACATTCATCTATAAATTAGGACAAAGGGACAAAATAGGGATGAACATGAAATCCTTTGTATTTGTAAAGATATTTCTGCAATAGAGGATCATTTTTTACATATTTGCATTGTATTTTATGGAATAATTTTGGGCTTAATTTTATAAAGCTCATTCACCATGTGTTTCTCACTGGTTGGAAGTTCCTCTTTCATTTATGCGATTTTTTTCACCAATGATCCATTTGGGTTTCCCCGAGTACATTTGCTAACTCAATATTTTATTCTTGTGTTTTACAGTTAATTATACCATTCCCTGACATGGAAAGGTTAAGTGAGCTAAAATGAACCAAAGAATCAATATTTTCTTAGAAATGGTGACAGAAATAGGAATGTTCTATTTACAGGATGAACCTGAAAGAATCTGTTTTTCCAGTTGTTTTTCCTTGCAATTCACATCCAGCAGCATTTTTTTGTGAGCATGTTCCCCCAACCATGTCAGCTACCTATGTGACGAGGAGAGATATTCATACTTAATTGCACATCTTATGGTGAATATACTTAGGAAACAGTTGAGGGCCTACTTTTGTGAAAATGTACTGGCAATAGTTTTTCCACATTCTCCTTTTTATTTGCTGTTATATCTCCATCTTGTCAACTGCTTCGTGAGCCATTTTATATGGCCACTACCATTTTCTTGAGAGCAAACTTCGTGGAAAACATCATTTGGGGCAAGTACATTTTAGGTATTAAGTGCCTCACTTAAAATCATCGTTAGTGTTTTATTTTGACTATTTTTGTTCCTGTTGCAATTTTTCTCTCAAACAGCAATTTAAATAATCACTCTTCACTAATCTTATTTCTGGATATTTTGTAAGTTATGATAACTTTCTATAAGTTAATTGTGATAATTTCCATTGTTATTGACAAAGTTTGGTCTTATTTTGCTGGTCACAAATGTCACTTTATCTCATGAAGTAGGAGATTATAATATTCTAAATGGGCCCTTGACCCATGTAGGGTTGTTTAATATTTTTAAATACATGAGAGTAAATCCCTAAAATTTGGGGTTTGCTGAATATCATGCACTTGGGAAGTGGCATTAGAAAGATATGTAAAATGACTATGTCATTTGTCAAAGTTTATTATATATATACAGTATAAGCATACACCTGGAATGAAAATAGTGCTGTTGATTATTATTTTAAATCTTTTCTTTCTTTTAAAAGTTTTATTTTTAAGTTGAATGAATAGTTAATTTTTGCACTATGTTCAAGAACCAAGATTTCCTATGTTCCTTTCTAGGTTCACTTTAAAGAATTTTTAATTAAAACCCAATTTTTATCTGAATGTGTAATTTTGAATCATATAGTGTTGAAACATGTAGCTACAGGGTTGGATATCCTCATCTTTCAGTGCAAATAAGCTATTGCAGGTTTTTCTATAGTCGTTATGGCCCTCTTTGTGGCTGGTAAATGTGATGGAAATATGTAGTACCTATTTTTTCATTAGTATGTGATAAAATTTTACTTTTTGGTGCAGTCCATTAATACACTTGAGTGACCAACTTTGGACTTGGACTATCTTTTGATATTGCTCTCGTAATTAAGCATATGATTGTGAATATTAGTCATCAAAACTACAATGTAACCATTGCATAGTGAAATACATGGTGTCCTATGAATTATAACTGTCATATAAATTAAGTATCGTGGTATTATATTGATTTTCATTCACCAATCATAAGTAATGAAACATACAATATTACCTTTGATTTAAGGTTACATTGATTGCTCACTGCATACTTGGAAATGATTAAACTGCATACTTCAGAAAATTGAAGGGGTCCCTTACCATTAGATCGCATCTCTTGGCTGGGCATACTTAAAACCTCTCGCCAATGGCTCAACTACAAAACCCCCCTTGGCTACAAGTTTTTTAAGGCGTAATGAGCAAGCTCAGAAATATTTCCTGATTCAATGTCTGACATTTTCAAGCACAGTTTTTATCCAAAACCAATTCCTATCAGGTATCAACTATTTGTCATTACGCCTGGAGATAATCTGAAACTCTGAATTAACCCTTTCCTGCCGGCAACTGCAAAAGGAAAATGTTTTTCGTGCTACGGGTAGCTTGAGAAAATTTTAAACCTCTCTCTGCGAAGCACTTTTTTGGGGTGGAGTGGCCCAGGTATTCTCGTCCCTCGGATTTGGGAGCCTACTCAACTACTTTGGGAGCCCGGATATTACCCCGGCCACTGGACTCGACCCTCCAACCCTTTCTTAGTGGGAGTCCACGGTCAAATCATTGCATAAGCAGTGTTTTTTAAAATTAAAAATTGTCTATGATTTTCAACAATTTACAATTATAAAAGAATAACTTACATTTTTTTAAGCATTATAGAATTTTAAACGGATTTCTAGCGTTGATAATAACAAAGTTAGGACTTCTCCATTTTTACAGCAAGTTAGGACGTCTCAAAATTTTCTTTTCTTTCACGTGAGACATCACTATGGGAGTGGGAGGGATGGTTTTTCCAAGTAGGTTATAAAAGACATCGCCAGGCAGCCAAGCAAATGTTCAACCAAGAATGAGTAGCTAACATTAGCGCACCAGCGTAAGAATGATATTGGATATTCAATATACAAAACCTAAAAATACCGGCATATGAGTAATTACTAAGGGGATCAATGAAGAAATCGGAAAATAGAGGACATACAGTAAAAATAGGCATTCAGATTGTAACAAACACGTACGATATAGACAATGAAACGACAACATTTCTCTTTTTGCATATTTTTCATCGCATATGAACGCACAAGGTACTAAGGCTTTCACACACGAGAAGTCCGTTAATAATAACACTAAAACTTCATTTAAAAACTGCTTATGCACAGAAAAAATTGAAGAATTCACTTCAAAGTATAAAAAATTGGAGTATGCAATATATTTTTCTTTGCTAAAATCATTGGCAATTCAACCACTTCACCACGGATTCCTGCTATGATGAGGATCGTAAAAGAGAAGGAGGGTCGGGCCTAATGGCCGAGGATTAGCTCTAAGGTCTCGCTAAGCTGGGTCTGAGGCAGGGCCTGAATACCTCCGACCATAGCTACCTCAGCGGTTCCTTCCCTTCCCCCGCGACAGCTATAGCCTACGTCAGTTCGTTTGCGTTGAAAAATCCACGCCAGCTATAGCTGATGTTCGGTCGTTTGCGTATGAAAATGCTCGTCGGCTATGGTCGACGTCCGGCGCAAAAGGGTTAATATCCCTGTGTTCCATTGTTCCTAGTGTAAAACTTAGCCCAAGCTTGCACCATACATTTTGTCACTGAGTTGATGGCGATTGACTGTCTGTTGAAGTGTTGAAAAAGTCTATACTTTCAGCCGTGGTATAGGCTTCAACTTCTGATTTCAAAGGAAAGTTAATTGTACCTCGACTTAAAATCTTGTAAGCATTGCTTATGAATTTTTTTTTGTAAAATACTATACTTCGTTCTACCCTAATGCTACCATTGCAGGAAAATCAACAGTTATCTCCTTGAGCCATTTCATTGGGAGGGTCATGCAGCGTGATATTTCCTGCCATTGACATGGCCAATGAATTAACAAATTTTATCATGCCAGTTCTTCTGGGTTCTCACGTGAAATGAGGGCAGGTCCCAAAAACCTTGTGCACGAACAATCCCCACTCACACTTGACTTTGGGTGGGGATTGTTTGTGATCCTAACAAAATCATTTCTGTGCTAACGGTGAACCAGATTTCACCCTCATTTACTCCCTTAGAAGTGTCATTTGCCATCTTAGTTGATATTGACCCCCAGACATGTGCAGCTTGTTTAGTAGATGGAAACATTCATGGTTGACATATAGTAGGGTATTTTCTAGAATAATGCATCAATGCATTTTGATCAGATTGTCACGGTAAATTCCAAGATTCACTTGGGTCCTTGACATTCCTCTGCTTGAGTGCTCACCTTTACTTACAGCCCCTGAAGCGATGACTTTCCTCGGAAGCCCTGAAATTACAGAGGATTTTACGCTCCTTTGTAATCTATATCTGTTATCACACACTTATTTGCCCCATTTTAACCACTAGGGTGAGCATATGACATTATCGTAAGTATGTCATGTGTACGGCAGAACCTTGATTTTGCATTGTTGGAGGGGCCATAGTTAAGTGAAAGTTTGTAAATCGAGGATTGATGTCTATGCAGGATTTATTTATATTTCTCACATCTTTTCATTTTATTTAAAATCTAGCCATGAGTTATACTCATTTGTTTCAATGAGTAACTAAGAGCATGTTACAAATATGCTTGCATTTAAAAGTCATGTTAACTCATGTTATAGTTATGTGAGAACAAACTTGGCCTTTTCTGGTGACATATATCTTGCAAAATATAGTTTCTCTAGCTGCAAACAATACAAATGAAAACACTGCACCTGGTCAATGACCAAACTTGTCTAAGGATACGTTTCATTTACAACGTATTGCTTGTCACAATTTTTAATCAGGGTTGCTACAGACCTGGAGAACCTGGAAAAGTTGGGAAAAATTAAGACTTACCTGGAAATTTGCTTACCCACGTGAAAATGTTTGTTTTCAACGAGTGAGCAGTACCTACGATTTGAGACACTTCCTGTGTTTGTTTCTCCTAAGTGCTTTTAGTGCTTTACCTAAATGAGGTTTTAGAGCTCTTATTTTTTCATCATCAATTAATTATATGCACCTTAAATTAAATCTCAGGCCCTATTTCGTACACTCATGCCGAGGATGATGGAATATTTGTTTCTCCTCAGATTGTGTATGGGCAGGTAATTCTTTGCTAGCCACTCCCAAGTCATAATAACCTACAGCATGAGTCAGTGAAATAGAAAGGTTTGAGGAACAGAATCTCTGGTTCATTGAGTGTCCTTATTTCCTTTTTTTTTTTGGGAGTATTAGGTCTCGAATGTCTTCAGGAAAAGATTTTATCTCCGAAAGCCTTACTTCACGCAGTGGAGAAACTTTTCATTGAGAGGCCAAGGTGCACAGAAAATGCAGGAATTGTTTTTGATTAAAATTGAAGGGAATTTGTTACTTCCTGAAAAAGTTAAATGAATAGAGGTACATAGTAGGATTTAAGTTGTTTTTGCACATGCCTGAGAATATGTTTCATTCTTTGTGAAATGTCTATTCTGAATGTGCTCTTATATGAACTGACCTACTTCCTGTTAAATCACAATCATGCTTTTGTCATCATCATCATTGCTGGTCAATAAACAGGTGGGTTTTTTGATTGCCAGTCCTGTGATCCTATCCATCAGCTTTGTGTTACCCAAGCTAGTGCTGTGAATGGTACTTATCCTCAACTCCCTTTTGTCTTTCCAAACCACAGGTGAACATGCACTGTCCTTTTTTTCTAAGTTTTTGCCTCAATGTGGGAGGGAGCTCTCCCACATTGAACCTTGAAAAGGAACCTTGCTGCAAGTTTGTCATTTCAAATCTGCAAGCTTGAATCAACCTTGTTGTAAGCTTGCTAGTTAAATGGCATCAAACTTGTCATGTCAAGCTTGGGTCAACTTTGTCACTACAAACTTTTGGCAATACTTGTTATGTCAAACTTGTGGCATAATTGTCTTGGCACACCTGTGACAAACTTTTATGCTAAATTTAAATCTACTTGTCACATCTAACTAGAAGCAAACTTTTCTTATCAAACCTTAGGCAAACTTGTCTTTTAAAATGTGTCATGTCGTACTTGAAGAAAACTTACACCTCCAGTCATAGAAACTGGATGATAGGTACAGCATAGCTAACATTTTTATGGCCTAAGTAGTAAATCACCCTCTTGCAACAATCCTGCTGCAATAAACCTGAGCTGGATGAACTCCTTAAAAATGATTAAGTCCAACTACTATTCTATTAAGGGGGAATAGAATAATGGTAATGAATCAATGGAAACTGGGAGGTGCCATATATAGTTTGCAGAGTTATGTATAAGATTATAGACGAGATGTTGCATTGGTTAAAGGAAATGTCAAGAAAGAGCACCTGAAATGCCTCCCTCATAGTTACATTGAGTATTAGTCTTTTAAATGATAGTAAGGTTTTATTTAAACAAATTTATTTGGTACTTTCAATCCTGCTAAAATAAAACAACATTTTTTGTGTGCAAAAAATACAAAAGGTTATAAAAATAAGTCTATAAAATTTAAATGCTTTTAAAGGAGGGAGACTGGTAAGTAGCCAATATGAATGCTGGAGATTATTATAGTGGTGTATTTATGTAAATAATAGACCACATACAGCATAATGCCATTTTATAATGATGCAAATAACAAACAAAAAAGGACACTCAAAAACATTAACAAGAAGAAGGTTAGCAAGTAATATAACAACATGGCAAGCCAGAAAAGAGTATTTTATTTGGAAATGAGATATGGCTTGGTTAGCAAAGGCATTGGAAGATAAGGAGAAAGGGTCAATGTTGTCAGGAAGGGAATTTTGTAGAGAAGAAAGACAAAAAATAAGGGAGTGCTTGGTGAGTGATAATCTGGTAGTAGGGATATGGAGCAATGAGTGGGTCCTTGTTGGTTGGGTATGTATACTGAAATTAATGAAGGAAATAAGGTCAGGACAGTCAATGGTCAAGTTCTGAGTGCTGTGTACGAGTTTAAAATCAGTTTTAAGGAAGTTGTTATTAAGATTAGAAACAAAGTGATCGCAAGACTGCATCGGAGGATAAGTTATGGAGATGAGGGACTCATGTTTTTAACAATATTTGTGAAGAAGTGAGTAATGTGTTTCAGAGATTTAAGATTTGTTTGGGCAGACATCAACCATATAGGGGAGGAATAGGAGATAATGGGAAGGACAATAGATGTGAAGTAAGATTGTAATGCTCTTGGATCTTTAATTTCAGTGAATTGGTAAAGTAGGCCTAACAGGAACATAGATTTACTTTTAATATCCTGAATGTGCTTGGAATAAATGAGTTTCTGGTCGGTTATTATACCAAGGTCTTTTATTGATGTAACTCTGTTCAATGGGGTAGAGTTGATGGAGTAGTTGAAATGAATTGGGGATTTTTTTAAGGGAGATACACAACATTTGACTTATTTGGATTTTAATTTAGCCTCCAGGCATTGCATTAAGCTGAGGTCTTATTTAATGCGTCTTGAAGGTCATGATAGTCAGAGGAGTTATTTATTTGCTTAAAATTCTTGCTGTCTCTGGCGTAAAGGAGGGAATGAGTTTTGGAAGAAAGAAGTTGAGAGGGAATATCATTAATGAATAAATTAAAAAGATATGGTCCAAGGACACTGCCCTGGGGTACTCCAGATGTTACTGTTGACCAATATGAAGAGAAACTGGCGTGTATTACGGGTTAGGTTCAGTTTGAAAGGAAGCTGGATATGAGTTTGAAACAGTTGCCGTAGATGCCAAATAGGTGATTAAGTTTGTAAAGAAGTAGGAAATGATTGGTGGGAGTCGAAAGCTGTAGAAAAGTCTTGGAAAACAGCATCAAGCTGAGACGACTTTTTGATGGCATTGACCTTGGTATTGCATTGACCTTGATGGTGTTGAAAGATGGCGAGGTTGGTTAAAAGGCGCTACACACATTCCAACCTGACCACCCAACTGTCGGGACCAACTACGTTGGCGCCGACGGTTGGAGGGTGTGTAGGCCTGTCGCCCGACGAAAACAGACCCGACGGTCAGGCGGTTGGTCCTAACAGACTATCCGACCGCCCTACCCAGATTTCTGTGGCGTTGCAACGTGTGTACCGTCATCGGCCAACTCTTGATCCCGACCCAACTCATTTTACCCCTGGATTTGGTCGTGCGAGGTTGTGTGACTTCAAGTCTTCCAACGACCTTCCAGTTGCTAAATAACAGAGTGTCACCACAAGCCTCTCTTCAGCACTTACGCATTCCCTCATAACTGTATTTTTTCTATCAATTTGAGGCTTGATATTGCCAAGCAACTCCATGAAACACACTTGATCCATCCACAAATAGTTTCGGAAATCATTTCCGTCCAATTCTCGAAGTAAATTCATGTGGGTGAAACTCTCTTAAGCAACCACTTCTTCACCCATACTCTTCTCTTTTTTTTTGATGTCATAAATGAGAACCAAATTGGCTAAAGCCATACCAATTTTTTGATTGTTTTGAAAAATGTGGTGCCATTGCCAACACAAGCCGAAACCAACTTCCCTCCACAAGATCACGTTGTGTACTGAGAAATATTTGGTAAGTTGGTCGGGTCGGGTGGATTGGTTTGGACGTCTGTAGAGCTGGCCCCGACAGGGATGGTCGGGGAGTTCGGTCGTGTCGGGTGATCGGGTCGGAACATGTGTAGCACTTAAGCAAAACCGGCCAAGGAGGAAACCATGTTGATGTGGGGATAGAAAATGGGGGGAGATGTGAAGTAATATATTCAGTTGAGAATAATTCTCTTGCAAACGGAAGTAAAGAGATAGGAAATCAATGGGAGACATCATTTTTAGGACCAGCTTGGTTTATTGAGATAATGATTGCTGCTTTCCATTGGGGGAAAAGTTCCCATGGAAAAGCAGCGATTTAGCCAGAGGGTCAGAGGTAATGAGAGAGAGGAGGCACAGTTACGAATGAATTTGGGGCTAAGACCAGGGCGGGGAGAGGGATTCTAGTTAGATGTTCATAAACCTCACGTATATCTGTCTGCAGGAAGGAGACAAAGATTTGTGTTAGCTGGGGGGGAAGGGTCAGGTGGAATGGGAGGGTTTGATGACATTAACATAATATGATGAGGGTTTGGTATCTTTTACATAACACCATATATCACCATAATCCAGCATGGCATCAGTTAAGGACGTCAACAATTGTGGATCATGCCAAAATGTCGTGATTATGCTGGATAAATCAATATTTTGTTGTTGCGTTTGCCTGAATAGTTTTCATTTCAAGTGTGCCAACTTGAACAAGATAAGTTTTAAAGTTGCTTCGTAGCATCTACAGGATGGAGGACACTGTAACGCGATTGAAATTAGAGATGGACTTGCTAAAAGCACAAATTAGTGCTTTGAAACGGAACCATAATAATGTGATGAATAAAACTCTTAACTGTGGTGACTGAGCGAAGAACAATTTTTCATGTGAAACTGACTGTAGCGGTGGTGCTCATGTGGAAGATCATACTGATTGGCCAAATAAACATGAAAATTGTGCTCTAACAAGTAAGGCTAAGAAAGGTCCGAAAAAAAGTGACACGTGATCATGATATAATTGGCTCCGACACCAGCAGCTCTGAAGAGGAGATTGCGGGAGTACCCAGAAAGGTTCACCTTCATGTCTGGTGAGTAACGAAGGGCAGGACTACGAATCAAATGGTTAACTAGTAAAATCGAAGATGTTGATTGATGTGATAGTGAAAGAAATGGTCACGAAATGCAATTATGCATCCTTCCACATAATTGCTGACTCTAACCATTATGAACATCTCACAGGACTTAATAATATTGCTGAAGTTTGTGTCAGTTAATAAGTATAAATTTATAAACAAAAATAGTGAAAAATATATGTCTTAGTAAACACAATGATATGTGAAGTGATTCAACCATAGTTAACAAGAACCATGGAAATGCTGGACAAACTAGTGAAAGTGAGATAAATCGTAAATTGGATCAGTGTAAAACCATGCCAAATGACCAGAAACAAACTTGCATAATGACTCTGGCCAAGAAATCAACCAATGAGTCATGACTAAATAAGTGAACTTCTTCATGTTAACTCAGAACTGATACTTTTTTAAATATTTTACACCTAAATGTGCAGTGTCTGAGGACAAAGTTTTCAGAATTGGAGGTACTAACACTCAAAGTCTGTTATGATGTAATATGTCTCCGTGAGCATTGGCTGACAGAGGAGGAATGTGAATTTTATTCTCTTCCTGGTTATAAAATGGTCACATTTTAGCCGTACAAAGTTCAAAAATGGTGGTGTATGTATTTACCTGTCTGATAAATATGCAGCCTAGGTGATTAACTGAATGAATATTTTGTTAGTAAAAATGTAATATTTGCTCAAATTACGCCCGTGACCCTATGTTTAATACATCCAAGGTTTATCAACGGGTTAAGAGTATTATAGTGATAATGCTACTTACAGTTTAAAATATATTCCTTGCACTATTTCCGCCAATGCTGTTGCGCTATGGTCAAAATGACTGACGGGAGTATCGTCAGTGGTCGTGCTATGGTCTAAAAGACCGAAATAAATGTATGAGCGCTTTACTCGCCACATCCAAGGGGCAAATGGAGCGTGGATGTTGTGATAAAAAGTAAATAGTATGTGCAAAGAATACATGGAAAAGTAACCGGATCCGCAAAGTCCTCGTAGATTGGATCACATTCTTACTCAAAGCATGGGGAATAGACCATAGCATGACCAACGCCGGGTTAATGTTAGCTATTATTGTTTAGAAATTAATTTTGAAATTTGTGCATAACTACTAAGGAACTGAATCTTACAACTGTAACACTGCATCATTCTCCCAGTGGCCATTTCAGTATATTTTTTGAACAGCTTGAATCATTACTAAACAGATTGTGTCAGTCCAATTTAAAACTTGTGCTAACTGGTGATTGTAATGTGGATATACATGCCAAGAGTACTGATAGATTACTCCTAGTCTGTCTACTTGGTTCTTTTGGCCTGACTTGGGCAAACCATAGTAAAACTCTGGGAAGATCATTCCTTGATAATGTAGCTACAAACTTAAATCCAGATAATTATTCATGTACATACTGCTGTTGAGTATGGTATTTCATACCACCTCGCTCTTGTTCTATTGGTAGATAGGGGTGAAAACCAAAGTGGTTGAAAGGATGATCAGCAATATGAAAGAAGCTCAATATATACACCAATTACCATGACAGATAGTATCATACAACTTAAATACATTATCTGAATTAAATTGGGAGATTACTTTTCTGTCTAATAAAAATTGCTCAAACTTCTTCACTTTACATAAATTGGCTAGTTTTGTTTTATGAGAAATGTTTTCCGACAAAAGTTGTGAACAGAGGTGGTCACTCAAAAAAAAGCTAATTGTAAGTAGCTGGTATAATGATGTATTGGAGTTCATGAGAATACAAGTGTTACACCTGCATTCAATGCTTAAGGTGAATAAAACTCCACTCTTTAATAGTAAATACAAATATTTAAAAATAATATATGGATCTAAAATAACAAGTGAGAAAAGGAAAACCAACATAGGTATCTTATATTGTTATATCTGGTAATCAATATCAGGCAGGGTGGAAGGTGATAAGAAATGAAGCCCAAAAACGCACTGATCCTGTGAAAATAGATGTATCCCCAGATCAATTCAATAATTATTCATCTCCTCTATCGATAATATTTTAGGCTGTGTAAATACATATTAGCCTAAGCTACTATGAACCATATGTCAAGCCTGAGGATTTTGTCAAAAATCTAACTGTAAATCACTCCATTTTTCGGTGGAAACTAATATTATCAAATGATATTGTGAAAACTCAAGAACTTCAAATGGTCAAATAGTGGAGATATACATATATGCATTCTCTTACAATTTAATGAAGGAAATTATGGAACATATTACTCATCCATTAACCATTGTTGTAAATGAATGCCTCAGGTTTGGGGAATTTCCTGATTGCTTAAAATTATAGCAAAGTCATTCCTACATACAAAAAAGGTGATAAAAATAGCATGGCTAGCTATAGACCAATTTCTTTGTTACCTATACAATCTAAAATCCTTGAAATTTATAATGAAATCACAATTGAGTAACTATTTTGAAAAGAACAACTTTTTCTCAAACTCCCAGTTTGGTTTTCGTGCTGGTAAATCAACCACATCACCTCTAGAAAATATAACCTTATACATAGTCAATGCATTTAAAGAACGTAAATACACCCAATATGACACCCGACCATGTGGGGGGACACCCGACCCGAATGTGGGGGGTGAAAAAACAAACGAAAATTCCAGTAGGTAGAATATTGCCACAAAAATATTTTGCACATAAACGCTGTCTGTTGTTTGTATTTTCATAGCTTGGCTATGGCTCGGACGGTCGGGGATTCCCTCAAAATTATGTTGTTTAGTTTTCATCCTTGGGGTGACACCATGTTTTCCGTACTGGGTGCCACCCATGCTAGCTACGCCACTGAATGTGTGTATTATGGTAAAAAGTGTTCAAAATTCTGTGAGATAACAAATTGTGTGCCCCAGGGATCTGTATTAGGCCCTTATTTATTCCTCATAATGAATAATGATTTACCCATTAACGTCAAATGGGTAACTACACTTCTTGCAGATGACACTAAACGTTTATCCATCATTCTAATGAACCGGAACAAGTTAAAGAACTTGCTAATAAAACTTTCCTCTCAAAAATGGTTTTGCAGATGGCATTACGTTTATCCATCATTCAAATGAACTGGAACAAGTCAAATAACTTGCTAATAAAACTTTCCTTTCCTTTACAAATGGTTCTCCAGCCAGTTGTTCTTAAATACAGAGAAGACCCAGAACCTAACCCTGATAAAAATATTTCCTTCATGGTGGGTAGGCTTACACTCCACAGAGTGTAGTCGGAGCGTAATTTAGAACATCGGAGGGTAAGGGCTACCCTCCGTGGAGTGAAGAGGAAGTATAAGGCTATCCCCCACGGAGTGTATTCATACCCTCCGTGGAGTGTAGAGAAAGGGTAAGGCTACCCTCCACTGAGTGAAGAGGAAGGGTAGGGCTACACATCCTTTTCACTCCACGGAGCGTAATTGAGGATATCGGAGGGTTAGGTCTATTCTCCGTGGAGTGCGTTGTAAAGGTAAGACTACCCTCCACGGAGTGTAGCTATACGTTCCGCGGTGTGTTTAGTAGGTGAGGGCTATCCTCCGCGAAGGGACAATTAATTATTGGCAGCTAAGTTCTAAAATTGGTGCGTACAGTGCATCATTCCATTTGCGTCCACTCTGCGCAGAATCCTCGGGCGTGAGCAATTGCCGTTCGCGGATAAACGGTCCGAGGCTGTTGATGTACTGCGCTGTATCTCATCCGCGTCCTCGCCCAATACACGAAAGAAACTTGTGAATGCAAAAATGCAAGGAATATCTGTCAAAACTGCTTTTGAATCAAATTCTTATTTCACATTTCGACTTTAAGGTATACACTATGGAGATAAATGGAAAAGAAATGGATACAATGGAACTCCATAGTTAAATTAAAATGTGACACAGGCCTGAAACAAAGGAAAAAGAAATATTATACGTCAACCTATACTTAATGAATATTGATAGCAGTAATAAAGTTGTAAAAATTGAAATATACTTACATTTCCTAGATTTCGTACATTTTTATACGCTGATTGAGTACAGTCTTTCCGGAGAAACTGGCGGCTTCCTCGTCCTGGGAAGTACCCGGTGGATCTTGCCCATTAGGCAATGATGAGGGCATGTTCCCGGCCAGATGATTCGCTTTACCGTTGTGGCATTTAGGTCTTCAATGCTCTCTGAAAAATTATGGATGATTAGCAACCACCCAACAAACAATAACTGTGGGCCGGCTTTTGCAGAATTAGGTCCAAAAAACTAAAATTTTAACTCAGAAATTCATCGTTGAATAACATTAACAATCGTGACATAACGAAGCAATCATATACCTACCAGGCGGCCAATATGGGCATACTACCACCTATCCTCGCCATCCGGATCAAACTCCTGGGATTTAACAGAATAAAGCTCTTGGATGCTAAAGTCGAAATTGCCCTCTGGCTTGAAATGTTTGTTCCAGTACGTTTTTATTTTCTGGACGGGGACGTCTCTGATAACGTGATCTCGGCAAAGCCTAACTTTTGCGAACCATTTCTTAGATTAGCCGCTCCTGCCACCCGTTTCCGTACCTTCGGACGTCTGGTCCTCCACTGAAAATGGATAACTCTGAACGTAAAACCAACCACTTGAGAAATACAGCAAGCCTGCAATCAACCGTATCGAAGAACAAGAACCGAAATGAAACCTGATATTTTTAGTGATGTACAATGTTTGTACATTTATTGTCATTGGTCTTCTCCTGTAGGAAATTAGCATCCAATTACCTTGAAAATATAATAAAAATTGCTGATTGAAACGTCTTTGGAAAAAAACTCACGGAGCACTCACTCAAGATGTTGTTGAAGCGATAAATCTGATGAATGAAACTACTAATTACTTTCAATGGAATTTCAGACTCCAGCAAAGCACAAAGATGTTGGTTTTACGGTTCTCCAAACACGACTCATCACAAAATATGAATCCCTTTTGGAAGGAAAGCAAAGAAAAGTTTACTAAGAGGAGTTTTGAGCGAGTGTAAGGGAAGGGTAGCGCTACCCTTCATGGAGTGTAGTCTCCTTCCTTTACACTCCGCTTACCCACCATGGAGGAAATATTTTTATCAGGGAATTTTCAGCATGCACAATGTACCTACTCCACGACATGAATGAGCCAATAAAATTGTTGGGTTTTCTATTAGGCTTTAAGTTAACTTGGAATGAACATGCCATAAATGCCTGCTGTAAACTGTCTAAAGCACTGTACTTTGTTAGGAAAATTAAGCCACTTCTTCCTAATACTTATTTTAATGATGTATACCATTATCGTATCGTGTTGACTAGAGCCAAAAATTCCTAAGATGGCAGAAGAAATTTGTGCTATTATAACCGAATTACATGAAATTCCGCTGTTTGCTTTCTCCTAGGTCAAGCCTCACGATAGTGGTGGAGGGGTCAAACTTTTTAGTTTTGGGTCGGGTCGCATTCTACAACTAAACCTTAATTTTGCTGAAAAAAATCATGCAGAAATCCACAAAAATATGATATTTATAAAGGTCCCTTATAGGAAACTCGTAACCAATCTGGGTGTGTATGGTGTACTACTGCATACTTGTAGGAACTTAGCTTAAAAATTGAATCGTGTACAAACAGTGGATTCAGTAATCAACTACCACTTAATTAGCAGAACTTAATACAAGAGTAAGTAAAAATTAATGGAACAAAATAAACGTTTTTACTGTTTTTTATTTCTAACTCAGTTCACTAACATGACCATGAAAGTTGTATGTAATAAGTATTATCATTTAATTTTCTGTAAACATTCTTCTGTTAACTGAACATCCTAACTATCTTTTTCTTTTTATAAGTTTATATTTATGCTTAATTTAAATATTTTTATGAGCAAAAGTGAAAACCCTGGAACTAAAACTATAAAGGTACAAGAGTATAAAATGCATTGTACGTTTTGCGTAAAATTCAATTCAATATATCTGTAAAAAAATAAAATTCCAATATGTCAGTAAAAAAATAATATTCCAATCCCATTTGTATAACAGTCGATGAATCTTTAAAAATCGAGAAAAAAAATAAAAATCGGGGACCGAAGTGAATTAATACAAATAAACATTGAGTTTACTGATTTAATATGGCAATTCAACAAAACATTTACTGATACCAAAAAAATCAGCAATACAAATGCTGTTGACTCTCTTTATTACGAAGTTCATGGGACCAAAAAATCAGCGGATTTTAATGTTGAACTTCGTATCAACTTTTTAAA